>OU452169.1:8757500-10007500 GCA_911728515.1 Peribatodes rhomboidaria | reverse complement strand
TTATCAATATGCCATTTCATGGAAAGCATTTTGACTCCAATACTGAGGTTTTACGATCAAAACATGGATCAAAAGAAAAAGGTACCTATGAAATATATTTTATTTCCTAGTATTTTATTCCATACTTATGTTTGGTCAGGGATTGCGGAAGTAGTCTAGGGGAGGAGTAAACTTCTTTGGCACCCCCTTCCTTCAAACTCTGGCCCTGGTGTTCCCAAGTACCAGGTAGGAAAATTAGAGAGGGGTGTTTCGCTTGCTCTACCCCTCACTTCTGCGGCCGCTAACTTTAGTTACTAAAGGGCCTGATACACGATCGGCTATCACGACCCCGACAACGGTGACCTTGGTTGGTGACAGTTAGAGCTGTATCGATATTTGTTGTAAATCGCCTTCCACATACATAGGTAAACCACCAAATTGTCGATCGTATAGCAGGCCCATTACCAAACAAATTAAAAGTTTAAAATTGGAATTAAGTTACATTAATACGATCGCAACTTGCGTGCGCACCGTAATTCATATCGCTGTCATTACTATAGGTAATACTTAATTAATTTTTCTATTATTATTTCTATATCCACGCGTGACCGACCGACATCTGCGTCACTAATTTCAGCGTAAATGACAAAAATATACTACAACTAGTATCTTCGTGAAAGCGCGGACCACAAACGCCCGCAAGCCGTCTCTGTAGAATTATGAAAAGCGCCATCTAGTTTCATTAGCTTTGAACTAGAAGTTGAAAGTTTAGCACCAAATAACCTGATATTCATAAGATATTCATGATGATATTTTTAAGTAATTTTATTTTACAACGATATGGTGTTATTTGTAGTGCGCCCTCTTTCAACTGCTTTACTGTACCGTGGTCCTCCACCACCCGCAAGGCAGGCTACGTAGCGACGATGGCAGCATGGCTGACGACTGGGACGTCTGGAACAAACAGCTTCACAGCATTATGGAGATCATATGCCTGGAGATCACAGCTTTGCAAAAGATCAGGAAACCTACCGATGAGTTGATGAAACAGAATGATTTTTATTGCCTATCAGCAGCAGTGTACTTTCAGGTAAATGCGTATCTTGAATGTTTTTTGCGTAAAATACAAACTCTTTATTGACACCAAATACAAAATAAATCTAAACTGAACACTCAAAAATATAGGCGCAATGGGCGGTCTTATCGCTTAAGAGCGATCTCTTCCAGACAACCTTTGGAAGGAATAAAAACATGATTAAAAGTGTCGTGCATGGTATAGAGCATTTTTGTCTGAGCGCCTAGGATCCTTTTTTTATTTGCCTTTTCAGCTCTGATAAATATATGGTGGAATAAATTGATTTTCTTCGTTTTTATTTTATTTTATCACTGAAATTACAAATTATTTACAGATATTCGCGTTATCCCAATCTGTTGAAATCGAAGTTGAAAGCTGCTCCAAAAAGCCAAAATTGACCTTCAATAAGTATAAAACTTTCAACGATCTTATTGATGAGTTACGCACGAATTGCCTGCCATGGTAAGTAATTGTTTTTAATACATTTGTTGTAATGCCGTGGCCTCACATTGGTTGAACATTGGGTCCAAGCTTGGCTTCAATTTAAAATGGCCAATACTGAACCTGCGTGTTTTACTTAGTTTCCTTTTCTGTATTCTGTGTTTTTTGACACAAATAAACGATTGTCTTAGACCTTTGCTAAATGATATGTCCAGATGTACTGAAAAAACATTGCACGGCCCAAAAAATATAACAGCCAACTGTAAGGTTCTAAATTTACAAAATGTAAAACGTAATCATAGTAAAAGATGTACCTGTCACACACACGAGTTTAAAAAAGTTGACCTGTCACTTTTCGTGCATAAACAGTACGGAACTCTACTAAGTCAATTTGATTTTTTTAATTTGAAGTAGATTTCAGTTTTTATTTCATTTAAACCTAGAAAACACTTAAAATAAAATATCACACAATGGACGGATTTTTATTACTAATGTTTTAACACAACCAAACTTATTTGACTAGAGAATTGCATAATTAGGTATACGTAGAAGTACAATAAGATTTTCTTAAGACGTAGACAGTAGCTAGGTTACACCTATTGAGTCAGTTATGTAACTACAGTTATACGTGGGTTACCTTTGATAAATGATATGTCCAAATAGACTTAAAAAACATTGCACGGGCCACAAAAAATAACAGCCAATTGTTTAGTTCTAAATGAACAAAATGTATGACACAACCCCACTCATTGCCAAAGACTGATACACACATTGGTGTCTTGGTCCCAAGACCTAGTTTGGTGCGCAATCTGCACTCAAAACCAATATGAAGCCGCGGCATTAAAGTTATTTCAGTGTTTTAGATCTCCTACTTATATTGTTTCTATACCTTCCTCTTTACAGGCTGGGTATTGCACTCATGTATGTGAAAAATTATAGCTATTCTATATCAGTTGATGATTTCCTTTCATTGATGAAAGTTATACAGATCATAGTGACAGGCAACAGTGCTATCAGTTGGGATATCCTAGAAGAGTTGGCTTGCTTGGTGTTAAAAAATGTGGCAAGCTATAAGAGTGACAGGCAGGATGAGTGCGAGTCTATCATTGTCTACCTCTGGAATTCCTGCGTCAGGTATATATGTCTTTTATCTTATCTTATATCTTTAAATGAGCGATTCTTGTATATATGTATAATTGGAATCTCGGAATCGGCTCCCACGATTTTCATACAATTTAGTATATAGGGGGTTTCGGGGGCTATAAATCGATCTAGCTAGGAATCATTTTTAGAAAATGTCATTTTATTCGTGTTTTATCGATAATCAACTTAAACATAAACTTGGAAGAAAAATAACAAAAAGGAGGCGTTTGAGTAGTCTCAACTGAAAAATATGACTCTTCCTGACATCTATTGGCGAATAATAATACATTTTTTTGTGAGCAACTAATTGCTTTAACGACACAACAGCAGATGGCGTTGTTAAGTAACACGAAGTCAATGAGTGTTTGCTTTGAGGTTAGACTAAAATCAATTGTTTTTCATCATTTTATTAGTAATTCGTACTTAAATATAATTTCCAAAAAACACAATTAAAAAAAAAAAAAAAATACCGAGCAAAGCTCGGTCATCCAGGTACTAAGTCTTATCTGAGACTGAGTAACTTTTTAAGCGTCCAAATATGTTTTGATTGTTATAAAATTATTCCAGAAATTCAACAGCAACTAACTCCGCTCACAGAGCATGTCACAATATAATGCAATGTGTATTGACATTGGATGTTTTGAATTACCGAAATGTGAATTCGCTGTTCAAGTTTTATATTGATAAGGGAATGCCGGTAACTAGAGACAGCGTAAATACTTTGAGTAAACTATTCCAAAAGTTCTTTAGTAAATACAGCTACGATGATATACGAAGTAAGTGCTTCTTGTGGCTGGTCCAAAAGGACATCATGTTAGTCGATGTCCTATGTATAAAGGAGCTCATGTTGAGGCTCATGTCGAATGAAAATATTACTATCGAAAAAAGTCCCGGTGAATCAACGCAACACAGTGTCTACGACACACTATTCAAGTCAAACGAAAAATTCATTCTATTTAGCGAATTCGAACTTGAAATCAACAGTAATCAAAACGACGAGCAAATTGAAAAAAATGTGTTTGAAGTTAACAAGGAAACAGAAAAACAGATGTGCGATTATTTTAAAGAAAGTATGACAGCATATGCGACCTCAATACAAGCAAAAGACATAACTCTGATCGAGTATATGAAATTTATAAACGTGGTAGTTGTTTATATGGACATAGCTTTACAAAGCAACGCGTACACACAACAATATCTGGAGGATTCCGAACAATATCGGTTGTTGCAAAAATCTTTAGCACACATATACGTTTCCGTGGAGAATACTTTGAACAGCGACGAACAGATTCCGTCAAAGATAAAGATTTTGGAAACAGTGAAAGGTATTTTGCTGACTGATTTAGGTTCAGTAATGAGTGATGTAGTGCGCTCCTGTATTCCTAAACAGTTCTTCCAAAGTATTAACAAGATACTGATGGTAGAAGTGATAGCCGACGAGGAAGATATCGTTTATGCGGGTGAAGAGAAAGAAATGAATGCGACGTCTTTAAAGCACAGCTGCACTCTGGTGCTAGCAGCGTATTGCAGGAAGAATGCTGAGCATAGGGAGTATTTGTTGAAGCATATACTGGACCCTAAGATCTACGATTTCAGGATTGACGCGCCTTGTCTTTTTCAATGCATTGAATTATTGAATGATGCCACTGTACATGAACCACCTTCAGGTACTTAACATTTTTTTTGCAAAAGAAAGTACCTATTGACTTTTTCGGCGTTGAACGTAGCTATTTATTTAGCGTTATTTGTTATCTATGACGAAATTTTAAAATATTTCGCATGTTTCAGAGTTATTATTCACTCTTATGCAATACATGGTGCGAGATTTGTACAGAGACCCCGAAGCGTCGCGCGAACTGCTCAAAAACCTAATGAAGATGCTCGAAACCGTTTGGTCGAGTGAAGGTCAGATGAAGCAAAACTGTCACATCATGATGAGGAGTTACGTCACACGCTGCGAGAAGCTACATTATCCTCCGAGTGTGGCCGCGCTAATCTACGAATGTGTTGCAAGAACTGCGATGTTAAACCGCAAACACGATTTCGACGTAGAAAACACTTTCGAAAATGCGTTGACGGGTAAAATCAAAGGCGATATTCACAGTCTACGGATATACTGCTGTTACTTACTGAAGCTCTTTGTCAAAGACTGCCCTGAAGAAGATACAGATTTTTTGTTATCCGAGCTGACCGAAATATTCAAGATCAATGTAAGTTTACGACAGTAATGATCCCCAATTTTTAGATCAAAATGATTTTTCAATTAGAATAATTTATTTCACAGGTAATGGAAGGGCAAGAGCTATTTCTGAAAGACGAGTCTAGAAATCGGACATTGACAGTGTTGCACTGTTATCTCGTCCTGGCGCAAACTAAGAAAGTGTTGCTCCACCAACTGGTTACTGCAATATTAAAATTGCAAAAAGACAAATGTCTCGACAACCCTGTGGTTAAAAAAGTTCTTTTAGAAATAGTTAACGCCGCGGGTATCTCAAACATAGAACACTACGTTAGTAACAACTTAGTTTCGATACTTTATTTTTGGTTCATGAAAAAGTATAACGTCGATGACCTGCCAGTGCATTTGCTTGGATGTGACAGCTTGAATGACTTCAAAGAAAAACACAAGAAATGGCTGATATCAGCGGACATACTGTGGAGAAAAGATGGCCATGTCAACAGCTGTGATTTTTTGAAGCGGGCAAGAGAAAACGACTCCGCGCCTACTGTAGCAAATTTAGTCGAGGTAAGGATAAACCATACAATGTTAATATCAAATATTATCCTATGTATTTGCGTTGCAATAGATATGCATAACAAATAATTCGAATTTTCAGTCTTGTTTCTCGGAGATCATCGTACTATGTCTGCCTTACATAGTCACTGAGAAATATGCTCTAGGCTACAGAGGCATTGAAGACGCGACCGAATTCAAGAAGTCCTCAGCCAGCGCGCAGAAATTATTCCACCTCACCGGACAAATACTTGAGAACATGAAATGGACTGATTTATTCGTAGAAAACGTCGGCGAATTAGTCCTTATGACAGCCTTACAGCTCTGGGATCGCAAAGGAACGATGGAAATGTTTGATGTGCAGATACCAGACCAAACGAAACCTTACGGCTACACCAAAGAAGTATTTTCGTCTATACTTGAATACTTTGGAGTGAGTATGGTTTGTGATGAATTTTTCAACCGTGTGAAAATGTGTGAGTTAAATCTGACGTATTGTTACAGGATCTCACTGGTGGAAATATTATGCAGTACCTTTGCGAAAATCAGCCCTTAGCGATTTTCCAAGTGCTGTTCAGCCTCTGGAGAATAGTCCTTGAAGAAAATGTGCTTGAATTCGAACTAATGGCTCTACATGCGTTCATCACCTTCTTTGGAATCATTCCACTGGAACTTCCGTCGGACGCCTTCGTATGCAATTTCGTTTGCAAAAGTTTCGCTCACGGCATTAGAAATTGTCGAAATTCAGAGGAGTTACAAGGATTTTCAAGGGCGCTCAAAGTGGTCTTAGACAAGATACTTCCAGGCAAACTCGAGATTATCCGGCAGTCACTGAATGAGCTGCTGACTGTTTTAAAAGTAAAGGAAAAGGAAGGTCTCAAAAGGGAATGTAGTGACCTTACAGACGATGTGAAGAATTACTTACAAGCTAGCGGAGATGTCATCGACTATGCTCTCTCTCAACCAGACCTCGACAGATCTTTCTCAACAGCAACAGCCTTCACAGACAATATAACGCAGCAAATATCAACGTTGACAAACCCAAGGTATACCCTGGAATAAAACTATTGACTTCTATTACCACATATAGAGCAGACACTGCACATCAGTACTGTGTTCCATTTAAGTGCAGCCATCTGGTCATACTTCACTTAGTCGCTTGGTAGCTCTCGAGTGCCCAAGATGCGTTTGTGTCTTGGGCACTCGAAAAAAAAATGTTCGAACGCATTAAATATGCTCTCGTATGTGTTTGCTACGATATGACACTAATAGCACACTAATAACACACAAAAAGCGATGGCAACCTAGTTGGGAGAAGGTCCGCCTCTCAAGCCAGAGGGAGCGGGTTCAAACCCAGCCGAACAGCATGCACCAATTTGATCATTGTGTGAGCATGTGCATATTGTATTTCATGTGCTATATGATTGGAGCCCGGTGTATGGCGATAGGCTCGCCCCCTGTCATATTTGGGACTGAAAAGTGTGGGTGTTGTATTACCAGTCCCTTCGGGGGAAAGGCGTGACGATATGTTATGTGACACTAATAATAATTCAAGTACAGGCCGATTCAAATTTAATGGCGGCTGTGAAGTTAGGCGCGAAACGCTGCGCAGTAGTAAAACGAAGGTATGCGCGTGCGTCAGAGAGGCGAGACGCCGCAGTCTCGCTTGCGGCTCACTTCACAGCTGTCATTTAGTTTGAATCAGTCTGTAATTATTATTGCATTGCAGGACTGCAGTAAACTAGGTTTAAACTCTTAACAAAATGAAGCATGAGCATGATCCTTATGTTAGCTTCTCTAAACATAGTATTAGAACTCAGCGAATATAACACGCATTCTCAAGGGCTATTCTTACGGAGTGAGATTCAATCTCACTATTTTTCGTCCTTGTTGCTCTCGTTAGAAACGTCATAGGTGTGAGAGTGTCCAAGATAAAATCTCATCTCATCTCACGCACAGGAATAGCCCCCATTATTTATTTTTGTGAATGACTTGTGATTTTTTTGTTTGTTTATTATTTTTTTTAGTCGGGAAAGTTTGTCGCACCTGCGTAAAGTTCTGAATGATAATAAACATTACGTGAAGAATTTGTGTAATGATATGAGTATGATATGTTTTTCTGAAGATTGCACATCGAGCACGATACACCGACTGGTGCAAGCTCTGAGTAACATTTTGAAGTCTGTATTTTATGAAGAGAAGGTTAGTGGAAAAGTGATTGATGGTATTGAATGTATTTAATTTACGATAATTGTTTTTCTAACCAACAAATTTATCATAATTATTATTAGCTCTCAGTTATGCTAAGGATAGGCTTCTCTTTATTTTCGCCTGTCTTTGCTCTCTTGTCAGTCGCGTCTATCGGTTTTATTGTATCTCTAACTAATGTCGTTACCATTACCTTTTGTTTAATGAAAATCCAATCAATTGAAAATCTTTATGCAATTGGGTATCGAAGGTAAATTTTATTAAAGAGGTCATCCTCTTGGAATAATACGATAAACACAGTTTTGAAAGTATATTAAAATAATCTAAACAGTTCTAGCAGACATGACACACAACACTCAATTCGAAAAACAAAAGTACAAAATCTACAGTTTACAAAGCCCAAAGAGTTCTCACTCTAACATCTTCTCTCTTTGTCTACTGTACCACTCATACGAATTTCTTTACATAGCATACCAAGTCGTGGCTTGAAGAGTGGTTTTGTTAACATATCTGCTAACTGAAACTCCGAGGACACTTTCTTTACTAACAGAATTCCATCCGCTACACATTCCCTTATGAAAAAGTGTCGAATTCTCACATGCTTCGTCCGTTGATGCATCTCATAAGAGGGATTATATGCCAGTTTGATTGCAGACTCATTATCCACATGTAACTCTGGAACATTGTTGCGTGAACCTTCGATACTCTGTATCAGTCTGTTGAGCCATATAATTTCCCTCGAAGTCTCACTGGCGGCAACGATCTCTGCCTCTGTGCTAGATATTGCTACAGAAACCTGTCTGTGGCTCCTCCAGGATACAGCTCCCCCACCATACATGCAGATCATGCCTGTTGTTGACCTGCCTGTATCCGGATCTCCACCATGATCAGCATCACTGAAGCACTTCAAGTCATGCTGGCAATCTCCTCTGTATTGTAAGCCCCAATCTCTAGTTCCTTGCAAATAACGTAATATGCGTTTTACCTTTACAACATCTGTTTCCGTAGGATTTTCTAAATGCCTCGAAACAACGCTTACAGCATACGCTATATCAGGTCTGGTTCCTACCATTAGGTATGATAGTGCTCCTACGACTTGTCTGTAAGGAAACTTTTGTGCAGGTGCGTCTTCTCTTAATCCTGCCGTACTATCTTTCAGGATAGGCGTCCCTACTGCTTTACAATCCTGCATTTGGAATCTTTCCAATAATTTCTTAGTGTACCCAGTCTGAGTAACGTTTATTAAGCCATCTTTATTTTTCTCTATTTCCAAGCCCAAAAAATATGAAGCTGGTTTTGACTTAATCTTAAAACGATTTTTTAGCTCCTGAATAAAATATTCCGCCTCTTCTTGATGTGTTGAAGCCAGAAGACCATCATCAACATACAGAGCGAGTATCAGCTTCTTCTCCCCTCTCTGTCTAACAAAAAGACATGGATCTGCCTCACTCGAGTGAAATCCAGCTTTTTTCAAAAACTCTGTGACACAGTTGTTCCAACAACGAGGAGCTTGTTTGAGTCCATATAGACTCCTCTTTAGCTTGCATACTTTGTTAGAACCGTCGTTATAACCTTCAGGTGGTTTCATATAAATCTCCTCAGTTATGTAGCCATAAAGAAATGCTGTTGACACGTCAAATTGCGTTAAAAACATTTTATCTCTCGCTGCAATACTCAGCATTACTCTAATCGTACTCATTTTGGCAACTGGGCTAAATGTTTCGAGAAAATCTACACCTTTTCTCTGGGAGTAGCCTTTAACAACCAGTCTGGCCTTATAACGCTCTATTGTCCCATCTGGATTTAATTTCACTTTGTAGACCCATTTACATGGAATTGCTCGTTTGTTCTTTGGTAGCTGTACCATTTCCCATGTTTCATTTTCTTTTAATGAATTCATTTCTTCATCCATGGCTCTTTTCCACTTGGAACTATCTTTGTCGTGAATAGCCTGATAATAAGTTTGAGGCTCATTAAATTCATTAATTCCGTTGACATCATCTACGGCACTCATGACCAATTCTCCAAATCTGTCTGGAGGCTTGAGTGTCGACCTATCTCTGAGTGTCATTCTACCTTCTTCTTCTATCTCTCGAAGTGGTACGATTTCTCCACTATTAGGTTCCACTTCAGTAGCCTCTACATCGGAATGTACTGATTCGTAATCGCTTAAATCAGATTGATCAGTGACGTCTCTATATACTAATGTGTCATCAAATACCTCACTGTTTGATGATCTGTCAAACCTGCCTTCTGCTTCTATACCTTCAAACTCATCTGGCGGTGGTGGCTGCTGAACCGCTGTCTGTAGAGGTATAGGTACGTCGAATGTCATTGGATCGGTCTGTTCTATTGATATTGGATTCTGATTCGTTGGTTTTAGAGTCTTTTCTTCAAAAATAACATCTCTCGAACGTATTATTTTATTTGTTTCTTCCAACCATACTCTATAACCTTCATCATTGTCGTATCCAATCAATACACCCTTCAAGGCCTTCTTGTCCAACTTTTTTCGCGTTATTTTTGGAATATGCGCATAGCAAGTACTACCAATAATTCTCAAATGTCGAATCCTCGGCTTTTTATTGTACCAAATCTCATATGGAGTCTTATCCAACTGAGTTGGGCCAGTCCGATTCAGAACATATACTGTAGCCTGGACTAGTTCAGCCCACAGTTTTTGAGATAGCCCTTTTGCATGCATTATAGCTCTCGCTGCTTCAACAACTGTCCTATTATCTCTTTCCACACAACCATTTTGTTGTGGAGTATGTGGCATTGTAATTCTTTGCACAATACCATTCTTTGCAAGTATTTTCTTTACTTCTGCATTGTCAAATTCTCCACCACCATCGCTAAAAAGACACTTTACCGGATGTCCTGCTGTTTTCATCTCAGCTAGCATTAATCCAAGCTTATCTTTGGCCTCTGATTTCTGCCTGAGAAAATATACCATCCGATACGCGCTAAAGTCGTCTTTAAACAGAACATAATATCGGTACTTTGAACAACTTTCTGGAAAAGGTCCGCACAAATCTGTATGCACGATCTGACCAGGGACAGTAGCTCTATTATCTCTTTTTCCAAACTTCAAACGATGTGCTTTTCCATAAATACAACCTTCACATTGAATATCGTTGTCTGATTTTAATTCAATGTCCAGCTCTCTTTTAACTAGACTTTTCACATGTCTTTTATTTTGGTGGCAAAATCGTTCATGATATAGCTGAAGTAAATCTTTTGAATCTAAACTGTTAATCTCTATTGGCTGAACAGGTTTAACGTTAGTCAGACGCAGCTTGTACAAACCACCATGTCTCTGCCTGTCCCCAATAAGCTTCACTGTCTTGTCAACTGACAACTTACACAATGTAGGTGTTGACATGAAAGTACTTCTTGGAAGTTTATCTTGCGCTGACAGTACTGAAAATAAATTTTTCTTTACGCTAGGAACGTACCAAACATCTTTTAGCGTAATCATCTGTTTCACACCTACGTCAGCTTCAACTACCAAAGTCCCCTTTCCAACTGCTCGAATGGCTTCTCCATTCGCAGTCGTTACTGTGTGCGAGCCATTAAACGGTTCAAATGTCTCAAATAAATCGTTTCTATGGGTTACGTGGCTTGTCGCGCCATTGTCAACATACCAGCTTTCGTTGTCCGAATCCGTTAGCTCATTTATGGACATAATAACCATGTTTATTTTTTCCAAATTTGATGGTTTCGATGGACGGCCGTCTGACAACCACTTTTGACATTGCTTAATCCAATGCCCGACATCGCCACAATAATGACATTTCCCTTTGTCATTCTTTTTCTTTTTCGCACTCCTTGCGTTTATGTTAAGAACTTGTTCTTTTTCAACTTTGTTCTTACTGGATAAAGCTCTTTCATGCATACAAAGGTTGCTAGTTAGGTTTTCTACTGTCCTTTCTGACTGTGGCATCAACAACCAGCTAGCCTTGAATGAGAAGTATTCTTCGGGTAAGGTGTCCAGAATGTTGCATATAAGAAATAATTCTGGTAATTCTCCCTTAACTTGAGAATTCTGCATTTCTTGCGTTAGCTCAAACCAGATATTCTTCATCTTTGCCAGATGTGTCGCAATATCATGGTCAGGTTGTTTCTTGTAGCCAAAGAATTGTAGGCACAGGTCATAGGCTCTATCTTTCGACTCACCTGCAAAGAGCCGATGTAGCTCTAACCACACTTCTCTTACATTTGTAAATCGCATGACTTTTTGTAGATTTTCATCCGACAAATTTGTTGTGATCAACAAGAGTGCTGCACTATTTCCTCTATTATAGTCAAGCATCTCTTTCCTAAACTTCTCCTTATCACAAGGATCCGACAGCATTGGCTTGCTGACCCTTCCTTCGACTATATCTAGGAGGCCTAGTCCGCCCAAAGCTGCTATTACTTTGTACTTCCATACTGTCCAATTAGATTTTTCTAGGTGACCAACCTTCACTTTTGTTGCTTCTATGATGACTTGCTCCATCATTGCAAAAAATAATAACGTTGCACCTCTAACGAATAATCTTCTCTTGGTTTATCGCTTTTAAACGCTCTGCTACCATATTAAAGAGGTCATCCTCTTGGAATAATACGATAAACACAGTTTTGAAAGTATATTAAAATAATCTAAACAGTTCTAGCAGACATGACACACAACACTCAATTCGAAAAACAAAAGTACAAAATCTACAGTTTACAAAGCCCAAAGAGTTCTCACTCTAACAAATTTAAGAACGTCAAAGTTATAAAAACGACTCTATCACCTTGTTTGGAAATAGGGCCACTACCCAAAAGAACAACTAAGAAACTGAATGGCATTATATCGACCGAGCGAGCGTTAGCAAACGAAGCGTCTATGCTTCAGCTTCGACAAAAATGCTTTCGAATGTCCGGATCTATGTATACGTCTACAGGTCGCATTTCTTAGCCAATTATTTTGAAACTTTGTGAGTAGGTTCGATAATTATATCGTTTTTTTTGGGTTCGTATCGAAAGGACATTTAAGCAGAACGCCCTATTAGCAGATCGTCCTAAAAACAAAACGGCATATTAGCATAACAAGCAAAATGACATAGAAGCAAATCGGCCTAATATCAAAATGACACCATAGCTGAACGGCCTAGTACAATTCAATACAAATTAAATATGTCTCTTATATGTTCTGCTTATATGTCCTTTCGATACTAACACTTTTTTTTGTCGAAGCAGTTTTTGGATTTTTTTAAGAACGGCTGAAATCATATCTATATAACGAAATCTATGTAATTATCGAACCTTCTTACAAAATTTTGCGAGAGTCGGTTGATGGATGCGACTTGTAGAGAAGACAGACGTCGGCCGCGAGGTCTACAAGTCACGGAGCCACTATTTATTTTATACTAGCTGACCCGGCAAACTTCGTACCGCCGTTTATTTCTTCATTTAAAGGAGGATGCAAATCCTGGTCCCACCTTCCAATAGCTATGTGTGTTACATCGTTGGATAGGCATTTTTGAGCTGAATAAAAGTTACTATGGCGCCAAGTTCCAAATCTTAGTCCGTTCAGAGTTATTCTTTAATAAACATGGTAGTTTTATCAGTAGCCAAGTAATGCCATTTTTACGTAATAATTGCATTTGTGCTTTATACACGTAGTGTAGACGGTAACGCAAATCTTTTTATCGGTCTGTCTCACTCGCACTCGGTTTGCGACTCAGTGACGCAATTGATAACCGTAGGTTAGTATCTACACTACGTGTATAAAGCAAAGAAATGCAATTATTACTTAAATAGCATTACTTGGCTACTGATAAAACTACCATGTTTAATAAAGAATAACTCTGAACGGACTAAGATTTGAACTTGGCGCCATAGTAACTTTTATTCAGCTCAAAAATACCTATCCAACGATGTAACACACATAGCTATTGGAAGGTGGGACCAGATCTCATAGAAACTCTGGCATCATCCTTTGTATATTTTCTTTCATTGGAACCTTCTCCTGATAATCTTAAACACAACAAAAATAATTAGCTGAAATTTTCTATCCGTTCACGCGTGATGCGATGACCAAGGAAAATAGAGATTCATTTGTGTTTGTTCTATGTCTGGGTGTTATTAATATCTATTTAAGTATGTATTTAAAAATATCTAAGTATGTATATCAGTCTCTGGCAGCCATAGTACAAGCTTTGCTTAGTTTGGGGTCAGGCGACCGTGTGTGACAATGTCCCGAATTTATTATTATTATTATTATTATTTTTATGTATAAAGAAAGATTATAACTTTACAGATAAAAATCGAAGCGTGCAACTGTCTATCGGAAATAGTTTCATACGATCTCAAGACTCTTGTGACAGTGCCGCCCGGCGACACACAGAGAGCGGTTGATCTTTCCCCGAAGCACTATATCGCTTGTGTAGTTATCAAGTGTCTATCACAAGTGATGTTCGACGATGACCCCGTAGTGACCGGCAAAGTAGCTGAAACGCTAAATAACTTGCTCAAATGTCGAGAAGGGAACGATGCTTTAGGTAACCATGAACTGCTACAATTAGAAACTTCGGTACTTACTATACTTCGGCACTTTAAAACTTTAGATACTATGCGACATATGTACGTAGAGCTGACTAGGGAATAACAACGTAGTTTTTATCTAAACCAAAGACTTTTGAAAAGTTATCCCTTGTTTAATTTTGCCCATCACACAACAGATGAGTTGGTTGCGCGTAAAGATTATGTTAAAGTCCTAATGTATTATTATTATATACTAGCAGCGCCCCGCGGTTTCACCCGCGGTTAAAAAGTATCCTATGTGCTATTCTAGACTATAATCTATCTCTGTGCCAAATTTCATCCAGATGTGTTCAGCCGTTCTGGCGTGAAAGAGTAACAAACATCCATCCATCCACCCATTCTTACAAACTTTCGCGTTTATAACATTTTAGTATAAATGTATGGAATAGTATATACGAAAATAATATGGAATGCCATGGAGATTGTTGTCACAAAATGGACACTATATTTCTAACTTGGGAATACAAAAACGCATACATTATTGCAACAGAATAGAAATGACTCAGCCCCAAACCAGAATCAATTAACTCTATTTGACACTAAGCATTAATAATGCAAATTGTATAATAGGTATTACAAATCAATGTTGTTTTAAATTAGGTACATGCTTCTTCAGCGTACGTTCACCTTCAGTCAAAAATTAATACTGTGGTAACTTTTTTTTACAGATTTAGAGCAAGTCGATAAACAAATACTACGTCCCTTGACAACACCAAACAGCAGTACGTCCGTTGATGTAAAAATTAATGATATCAAGTTTGATGAATACTGCGTGCAGCATTCTGATGGCATATTTCTCAAAGCTATAATCTCTACTTGGGATCCTAATGATAGCAGGAATCACGGGAAATGGCTGAAAGAAGCTACAACAGCCCTCTTGAGTTTAGTCGATTCACCGTCAACCTACTTTATCGAGTTGAGAGAAGTCTGCGCTATGAAGGTAAATAAACCCAAAAGGAAGATTAATCCCTTTCATAGCATTTGTTACATGTTAATAAACCACATGTTCTTTTATAAATTTCAGTCAAGTATATGTCGAAAAGTTTTGCCGGCATTCGTAGGACTGCTCCTTCACTGCTCGACAGAAAAGCACATTGAAACAATAAGCAAGCAAATAAATAATTTCTTTGACTACATATGGGAGCAAACATTTAACGGCAAAATCGAAAGTACAAGCGACAGTAGTCAGATAAACCCGAGATTAACAAATATGCTGGACGTCGGACAGAAGATGGTCATCCGATACATGCTTGATATTGTTGATTTTGTGCGACTGCAGAGGCGGTACTATAAAGCACGGTAAACATTTTTTATATCGCAACCTGATTGTACCATTTAAACTTTTAGTTTAAGACCTAACTAACTTCGACCTATGTGACCTAAACTAACTTCGCATTGGCTTAAAGTATTCTATAGCCATTTCGTGTAGAAGAAGAAGACGAGCGAAGACTGACGAGCCTCTAAAGTTACCTACAGAGTGACAAAGTGCAATTTCAATTTTTTTTATGACTTTTGCACTTCTGTAATCATTCTTAAATAACTAAGAATTTCCCTTGTATTATGGATTCATTTAACAGCTAATGATGTAGACAACCTCCCTACGTAATGGAATTTTTGTTTTGCTTTGCCTACCTATTGAATAAATCAGTCAAAAGTGACCCCTTAAAATGTGGATATTTTTTATAGCTCTATTTTCACTTGAGAACGTTTTTAAAAAAACCAAGAACATAGGGGCGGAGATATTGTTAATTTAATTGTAAATGCCAAATTTCATCATGATCTGACAAATGGTTTTCAAGAAATTTGAGTAGCGCGTTTGTATGAAGATTTCAGAGCGTCGCGGCCCTCTTAACGTGTTCTAATTTGTAAACAAACGTGGCGGATTGAAAACCAATGAGACCCCTAAAAATGTGACCAGCAAGTCTGTATATGCTTTAGACTAATAACCAGAATAAGTTATAAACAATTTGAGAGAAACGATGACTAGTGACGAAGATGAGTGTCAACTCCGGGAACTCTAGACCTTGCTTTTCGGATCATACAGAATACTTAGTTTCTTACAACTTCGTTTCGACTTCGGACATATTATCACATATATCGCAATATTATCGCAAGCATTTATAAGACTCAAGTTATCACATCATTCTCACCTACAGTTATTAGTTAGGTTTAAAATCTCGCTTCTTTGCAGCCCTGATCGCACAGTGGAATCTCTGAACTACCTTCGCCTAGGGTACGACAAAGTTGCCTGGGCTGCCACGGTCGCCGACCAACACTTGGCAGCTATTTATTACGGGGAACTATGGGCTGTTGCGCAGAACAATGGCGTGCCGCCGTCGGCACCAGAAGCTACTACCAGCTTGACGGGAGGTGAAAATATACAGCAAATATTCAGAAAGGTGAGTAATTTTACTGACGACATACTTCACTTTTACTTATATTTCACTGGTTGAGTTTGTCAAGATTTTGAAGCCATAAAAGACTTGTTGATGTTTGTCAATATTGACGATTAAACCAGTTAGTTGTAAAGAAAGCTTTGAACTCACTTATCCCCAAGGTTGAAGGCATTAGACCGCGCGGCAGGTCACCTATGCGATGGACTGATCAGGGGGGCTATTCCTGCGCGTGAGATGAGATGAGATTTTATCTTGGTCACTTTCACTTCTATGACGTTTCAAACGAGAGCAACAAGGACGAAAAAAAGTGAGATGAAAATCTCAAATCTCCGAATAGGGTCCCAGGTCAAATCTGCTGTGGGCGGTCTCGTGCATCAGTGCACAATAATGACCTCGAGCAGAGAGACATGGCGAGATATTGTGAGGCGCATTACATCAGCCCCTGCCAATAACAATACTGCATGATGACCATGACCACTCAAGAGCGTAGCGACCAAGAAGAAGAACAGAAGTCGCTTAACATCAGGCGAGTTGGTGGTCAAACGCCGACCTTTTGTACATTAAAAAAAAAGATCCTCAAATTCAGTACAGGAACATTTGTTCGCAGTGCTATGTATCAATAGGCGAAATGGACGCTATAGACGGCTGTGGCACCGCCCACCTCACCATAGAGAGCGAGAAGCGCAAACACCTCATCAACACCGGCCAGTACACCGACTCGCTCCTCCTCCACGACATAGCGCTGTCGTGCGGCGGACACACGGACCGCGAGCTGCAGTGCGGCGCGGTGAGGTCGCTGCACAAATCCGGCATGCATCATCTGGCTTTACAATACATAAAGTCGTTGCCAGAAAACGATGAACTGAACGATATCAAATACGAATGTCTGTCTTTCCTTGGTAAGTGTGTTTCGAATATTACCATTGACCCTATTTATTCGTTGTTTTTTGATTAGGTGAAATGTACACTATCATGTAAACTATTTCTGAAGGGACTGTATTTAAAACCATTTTAATGTAAATGTAAACAACTAATACTTCTAATAATCCAAACCATGTACAATATGTAGGCAATTTCAGTATGAATCGAATGGACACCAATGAAGAACACAACGAGATCCGTCCTCTTCCGTGGTCCAGCCAAAAGTCCCGGTTGGGCGGGGCGGGCGACTCAGGCGCTACTCTTTCATTCCTTACGCTACATTCATTCATTCATTCATCATTCAGTCATTTGACTGCCTCGGTGGCTCAGTTGGTAGTGAACCTGCCTTCTGAGCTTGGGGGCGTGGGTTCGATTCCCACCTAGGGCAAACATTTATGTGGTGAACATTTGTGTTTGTTCTATGTCTGGGTGTTATTATCTATTTAAGTATGTATTTAAAAATATCTAAGTATGTATATCAGTCTCTGGCAGCCATAGTACAAGCTTTGCTTAGTTTGGGGTCAGACGACCGTGTGTGACAATGTCCCGAATTTATTTATTTATTATTATTATTATTATTCATTCGCTACATTCCTTTGACAGTTCGCTCGCAAAACGTCACACAACAGACCATAGACTGCATTCTTTTGTATGTGTTGCTAACAATCAATTTTTCAGGGTTTAATATACAATAGAATACAACAAAACTTTATTGCACATCAAAAATAGAAATAATAGATGGTTAAGCTAAAATCTAAAAATAACTGGTAATTGTTTGTTACTTAGTAATTTATTTTCAGGTGACTGGACTGAGATTGTAGACACAAAAGATTTAGAAGAGAAATCCAAACTGGCCAGCTGTAACCCACATTCCATTATAAAAGCATTCCACTACGCCTGCCTCAAAGACTGTCTGAACGCACAAACCACTGACTTCGAGAACAAACTGCTGCTGCCACTAAACAGAGCAAAGGCAGCCGTATCAAGACTATCCCAGAGCCTCAATATGGAGAATTGTCAAAGTGTCTATAAAGTTTTAGCCAAACTGCATTTATTATCTGACATTGAAGACTATTTCTCAGTCAGAATGAACAAAATGCCCCCTGGAGAACTACTCGGGAAATGGAAAGTGGCCGAGATCCCGATATTCAATGATTTCAAGCACGTAGAAGCTTTGATCTCTCAACGAGTCTTGATTCTCGAACACGCGGCGAAGACTTACAACAGCTTGCAGGACAAAATAGTGTCTTTGCAAATTGATTGTGCCAGTAAGTGTGTTTAGATGCCTTCGAGATCTGCTCTTTGAGAAAATAGCCTAACCCTTTCATTATTGTATTTTTTTGGTATCCCACTAATATTACATACGCGAAATTTTGTAAGAATGAATGGATGGATAGATGGATGGATGTTTTTACTCTTTCACGCCAGAACGGCTGAACAGATCTGTATGAAATTTGGCACAGAGATAGATTATAGTCTAGAATAGCACATAGGGTACTTTTTAACCGCGGATGAAACCGCGGGGCGCAGCTAGTTGTATATAACTGGAGCCCGGTGTATGGCGGCAGGCTCGCCCCTGTCACATTTAATACTGAATATCGTCCGGCGTATTAAAGTATACGTATAGTATACCTCTATATCGTATCGTATCGTATCTATCGTATCCTCTGTATCGTATACCTCTGCCAGCCCCTCCGGGAAAAGGCGTGACGATAAGTGTGTATGTGTTTATTGTTGTTTTTTTGTTCGTTTAGAACTCGGGCTAGCTAACAACAGAGTCCAAATGTCGCAGCGTCTCCTAGCCGTGGTAAAGAAGCTGAAATCTTCAGAAGAAGTAACACTTGTGGAGAGCGAGATATCTTGGGCGAAAGGGCATAAAGAAATAGCGCTTTCTTTGCTACGGAATATTGTGACCAACGATTCGAAGGATGTGAATTTGACTGCCAGATCACTGAGGTAAGATGCACTTTTGCATTCTAATACTCGGATCAACCTAGAGGAAAAGATGGAACACTGCGTTATATCTCGCTCAAGCCACTTCTTTATTAAACTTGTGTGCGTGGTAATATTTCCATGAAAAATATTTACAATTGCACTAAAATTAATAATAATTCTCAAACTCTACGTTAGCTAATTTCGTTCCAACATACAACCTTAGTAGATTTAATATTCTAAAACTGCACATATTTGTAAGAGTTTAAAGTTACGACTTTTTCAAAATTGACTTGTAAAAAAACTGCACAGTTTTTAAAAAGAACCTGAAAATGTAGTCATGGCCACATTTTTATAATGCACTATGTATATTTACGTATACAAAATTATACCATAAACCAATGCACATAATGTCGAGGTAAGAATGACCAAGCAAGTAGCGAAGTTTTTTTGCGTCAATGTGTGTGTGTGTGTTGTGTACATATACGACAGTAGAGTAGTTTATGGATGGTTTTTGGCTTCACCTAACTAAAGCATACGCCGTGCATCATCTTATTCTCAAGGTTGATCTGAGTTCTAATAGCGTGAATCAGCTAGTGCTAATTTAATCTCTACCTTTTAGACAATACGGTTTATGGATGGCTGAATTGAGGCGAGACAACGCGCGCGATATCATCGAGAAGTATTTGCTGCAAAGTCTTGAAACCGTGGGTAAAACTAAACATGTTGAAACCAGGCTTAAAGTTTACCACGACATTGCTAAATTTGCAGATTCCGAATACAAGCAGGTAAATACAATCTGTAAAACTTATCCACTCAAAAAAATACTGTATTGCTCAGAAGGTGAAGTTATTTTTCAATGATTCCTTTATTGTTCCTAATTTGTAATTTTCAATATTTGCATTCTGCAGGTGGTCGCGTATATGAACTCCTCAGTGTTCGAGACCAAAGTAAAATGCATGGAAAATATGAGAGGAACTGCATCGTCACTGAAATCTACTCCACAGCATTCCTTGACCATGTAATTAAATTTACTCATAAAATGTTAAAGCTTTTATTATGTTACTAGCTGCACCCTGCGGTTAAAAATGTATATATGGTATTCTATGTGCTATTCTAGACCATAATCTATCTCTGTGCCATATTTCATCCAGATCTGTTCAGCTGTTCTGGCGTGAAAGAGAAACATCCATCCATTCTTACAAAATTTTGCGTTTATAATATGTATTAGTAGGATTGCCACCATTTATGCTGTTTTAATTTTTGTTTTCTAATATAATATTTAAAACTATTGAAAATAGAATAATGCAATGAACATTTCAGTCATGAGCGGAAAGCATATTATACAAACGAACGGTTTAAAAATTTAGATGAGGTGGAAATTGCCAACACCCGAGCGGAAAAAGAGAGCTTCCTTCGTTTGGCCATGAGGTAAAGCTTAACACTAAGTTTAACATTTTTTAGAGTTGCATACCTAACGGGTAACACGGAACCCTATTGCTCCGCTGTCCGGCCGTCTGTCTGTCTGTCCTTCCGGCTGTCACCAAGCTGTATCTTATGAACCGTGATAATTAGACAGTTAAAATTTTCACACATGATGTATTTGTATTAGAAGCGATGGCAGCCTAGTTGGGAGAAGGCCTGCCCCTCAAGCTAGAGGGAGCGGGTTCGAACCCAGCCGACGGCACGCACCAATTTGTTCTTTGTGTGAACATATGTGCGTATGTGCGTATGTGCGTACAACAGGCCCCCTCGGGGGAAAGGCGTGACGATATGTTATGTATGTATGTTATGTATTTCTGTTGCCGCTATAACAACGAATACTAAAAAACAGAAAAAAAAATTAAGGCCGTAATTTTTTGCCGTTTTGTAGATTGACGGAACCCTTTGTGCGCGAGTCCGACTCGCTCTTGGCTGGCTTTTTGTCTTCTAACTGTCTAACTACTGTATTTATATTTTGTAGGTATTACTTGTTGTCTCTGAAAGAGTGTGAAGAAAACAATCTATCAGTGTTCAGAGTGATATCTCTTTGGGTGAACAATTCCGATTTCGAGTTCGACGAGGCTGACGGATGCACATTCGCAAGTTTCTTGCACTCTATTCCTTCTCGAAAGTTCATCACCGTACTCCCTCAACTGGCTCCACGGCTGACCACGGAAGATAATGCTTACGCTGTAAACTTAAGGAAAATTATAAGTAAGTCCTAATTGGTTTAAACGGTTTTGTTGAACTTCACTCGTATATTTGATTGTTTATTTTGAATTTATAATCATAGTCCACAGCCTTCATTATCCTACTTCTGAGTGTGTTTTCTATAAAGCCGTATATCGCGGACTTGGGGTCTTATTCTGACACGTAAAATATTATCTTGTTATTGTCTCCCGTTTGAATAGTCATAAGAGTGAGACTGACCAAGACCACTACTCACGCGTCAGAATAGACTTACGTGCTAATCAGAATTAGATTCGATCAGTGTTTTACGTCTCATTTTAGTGAGGCACTCACTTAAAATTTTTGTGTTAATTCACTTCCATTGTCCGTTCTAAATTAACAGACAGATGCGCAATGGAGCACCCGCATCACACACTGCCTATTCTTTTCGCTTTGAAGAACGCTGAAAAGGACAAAGTAATAACGAACGCAGCAGGGCAACTTGGTTTAACCCCAAAGACCACCACGCAAAAAGCACCCCAAGAGCAGAGGACAATGGCCGCAGAGGAACTGGTGAAACAGCTAGCCTCTGAGAGCCGACAGATGGCGTTGATTGTCGCGCAGATGGAGTTAATATGTGATGGTGAGACTAAGCTAAAAAACAGTTTAGAAATGCGTAAATTATTTTATATCCCTTTTATTTACTACTAGCTGCGCCCCGCGGTTTCACCCGCGTTTAAAAAGTATACTATGTGCTTTCCTAGACTATAATCTATCTCCGTGCCAAATTTCATTCAGATCTGTTCAGCCGTTCTGGCGTGAAAGAGTAACAAACATCCATCCATCCATCCATCCATCCATTCTTACAAACTTTCGCGTTTAAAATATTAGTAGGATGTTGCTGGTGGCTCGTTTCGACCAGCAACGTGAAACTAAATTGACCCATAGACATCTGAACAAATAGCAAACATTTTCAAACTAGACGTTAGTGAAATAGCACTTATGCCAATCGCGGTACACCAGTGACACACCAGTGCTGATATCATAAATCTCTTGCGAAATTAATGAAATGTCTACAGGGTGGTCACAGTTTTAATGAACAATTATGCCTTTATATTAATTATAGTTTTCGGCAATTCAGTAATTTTTTGTAACATTTTAGCTACGATAAGCTTCGCAAACTTCAAGCCCAAGTCAAAAGAAAACAAACAGAAAATCCCTTCCGCGGAAAAGATCACCAAATTGAAAAACTTGAACGCAATACCGATACCTACAGTCACTATACCTGTTAGCAACGACTGCAACTACACCGATTTTCCAAGTAAGTTATGTAATTATGGTTTCGTGTTTTTTAAGTTATCTAAACCTGTTAAAACGTTGTTTTTATTACCGTTTATATCTTCCACGGTGATAGAGTAAAAAGATGGCAAGTTTAAATAATTTTTATTACTTCCAGGATTGAATTCGTTCGAAAATTACTTCGAACTAGTGGGAGGTATTAATTGTCCTAAGAAAGTATCTTGCACAGATTCCACTGGAAACAAGAGAATTTTGCTTGTAAAGGTGAGGAATTAGGTGTTTATATGTAAAACTCCGAATTAAGAACAGCACAGGGTTTATAAGTGTAAATCTTGAAGGCGGTCTTGTGACAAGAACGTCAAGGCATTTAGTCAACCGTTAACTAGACAAGTGACTAAAGAGAGATACGCATTCGATGTGAAAGTCTTAGCCTATTGCTGGTGATGGTGTGCTGAATGTGATCTGGTAGCTTATAGTTCACCAAGCCTCTATTTATGTTGTGTCTTTGCACAGACTCTACTTATTAACTCATAGTTCACCAAGCTTGTATGTATGTTGTCGTTGCACAGACTCTACTTATTAACTCATAGTTCACCAAGCTTCTATGTATGTTGTGTCGTTGAACAGCCTCTTTACTTATTAACTTATAGTTCACCAAGCTTCTATGTATGTTGTGTCGTTGCACATACTCTTTACTTATTAACTTATAGTTCACCAAGCTTCTATGTATGTTGTGTCGCTGCACATACTCTTTACTTATTAACTTATAGTTCACCAAGCTTCTATGTATGTTGTGTCGTTGCACAGACTGTACTTATTAACTTATAGTTCACCAAGCTTCTATGTAAGAGTATGTTGTGTCGCTGCACATACTCTTTACTTATTAACTTATAGTTCACCAAGCTTCTATGTATGTTGTGTCGTTGCACAGACTGTACTTATTAACTTATAGTTCACCAAGCTTCTATGTATGTTGTGTCGTTGAACAGCCTCTTTACTTATTAACTTATAGTTCACCAAGCTTCTATGTATGTTGTGTCGTTGCACAGACTGTACTTATTAACTTATGGTTCACCAAGCTTCTATGTATGTTGTGTCGTTGCACAGACTCTACTTATTACCTTATAGTTCACCAAGCTTCTATGTATGTTGTGTCGTTGCACAGACTCTACTTATTACCTTACAGTTCACCAAGCTTCTATGTATGTTGTGTCGTTGCACAGACTCTACTTATTACCTTATAGTTCACCAAGCTTCTATGTATGTTGTGTCGTTGCACAGACTCTACTTATTACCTTATAGTTCACCAAGCTTCTATGTATGTTGTGTCGTTGCACAGACTACTTATTACCTTATGGTTCACCAAGCTTCTATGTATGTTGTGTCGTTGCACAGACTACTTATTACCTTATAGTTTACCAAGCTTCTATGTATGTTGTGTCGTTGCACAGACTACTTATTACCTTATGGTTCACCAAACTTCTATGTATGTTGTGTCATTGCACAGAGTGTTTACTTATTAACTTATGGTTCACCAAGCTTCTATGTATGTTGTGTCGTTGCACAGACTCTTTACTTATTTACTTTTTTTTAGGGAGAGGATGATATGAGGCAAGATGCAGTAATGCAACAGGTCTTCAATATAGTGAACACCCTTCTGGAGAAGGATCCCGTCACCAGCCGGAACAAACTACTCATTCGTACTTATAAGGTATAAACTTATTTCCCAAAGCAATGCCTAAATTACACTATTAATATTATTTTAAATGCGAAATTTTGGATGGATATTTGTTTCTTAATTACGTCAGAACGGCTGAACGGCTGAAATTTTGCACAGAGATAGATTATAGTCTACAATAGCATATAGGCTACTTTTTAACACCAGCTGGTAACTGCTTTTAGTTTTTAGCTGGTAACTGGTTTTTTTTTAAGGTGGTGCCATTGTCCAAACAGTCCGGGGTGCTCGAGTGGTGCGCGGGCACCATCCCTGTCGGTACATACTTAGTTGGAACACAGACCAGCGCCGGCGCACACTCGCGCTATCGACCGCAGGTTGGTAATAAACAAACACGTGCCGTGATATCCGCCGGGGTCAGAAATAACTTCGGATGGTTTTTAAATCACATTCAAAGCGATGATAGCTTCAAGTCAAAGTCAAGTCAAAAGGTTTTCATTCAATTTGGGTATCACGTGTGTATATTTAAACACACTTACGAACGTCAAAGTTTTAAGCCTAGGATAAGAGTCGCCTCTCAACCCAGAGGTGGTTCGAACCCAGCCGAAGGCACGCACCAATTTATTCATTGTGTGAACAATACTGAACATATTCAGCCTTAGAAATAAAGTTTTAAAACATGTGTACACACATTGTGTAACACAAAAGCTGAAAAATAAAAATATTTTTGACTTAAACCTTGTGTACAGTTCGTGTACAGATGTAACAAAATCAAAGGAAAATAAACATTCGTTACACGGCCGGGTACCCTTGTTTAGCGGGTGTGTACGGGGTCAAGATGGCGGATTTCACTATAACAGCTGATCTAGACTCAGTAACTATGATAGAAACTGTGTAATGTTTTTTTTGTCAAAAAACGTTTTTTGGTAGTGTGACATTAGATTTTTTTTTTATTAATTTATTCATGACCATGGATACTCGTCCTTCAGTCGGATTCTTAGTAATAATTTTTCCTTCAGTAACAGATGATGGAATGATGATGATGAGGTGATGATGATGAGGTGATGATGATGAAGACGATGAATCCCTCCCCTTTTCCCATTCCAGTAAAGTTATGGATACTTTACTGAAACTTTAAGTGAAGTTTTGTAGAGAACACGAAAAATCGCGTTTCGCGATGTTTGTATCATTTGCCCACACTCGTGCACGTTGACGAACCGGTAAACGTTAATAATCCACCATTATTACAATTTAACACTCGAAGAATCACAAGTTTTAGAAAATAATACAAAAACACGACACCATCTTTTCGGTTCCCGCCAAAACTCCCTGTGACATTAGACACATTGTAGTGTTGACATTGATTGTTCCGTTCAGAAATTTGTTGTTAGTCTCCCACTATATCCAAAAGAAAATGTTTTCCTCTAAAATAGTTTATATCGACGAATTTTGGACAAGAGATTCAAAAAATAACATAGTTTATTAATATTCCTTTCCTAAAACGTAAATTGTACGTGCAATATTAAAAATTAGAGAGCTTTCTTAAAAAATAATTACTAAAAAACTATTTGGACGAAAAAGTTTCTAAACGAATTTACCAAAAGTTGCCAGACGAAAAAGAAAAAAGTGTTAAGCATGTGTGTAAATACCCAATGCCGATTCACACTTTATTGCTCAAACAATAGTTACACGTTTGTGTAGCGCTATTTACTGACTACTCAATGTCTAACAGAACATTGGTTTAGCAGATGTTTATGCATTTTTTTATTTCTAAGGCTGATTATGTGCGTATTTAATGTCATTTGCTATATGACTGGAGTCCGGTGTATGACGACAGGCTCGTCCCTGTCACAGGGACTGAGTATCGTTCGACGAAGTGTGAGTGTTGTACATCTCTACCAGCCCCATGGGGGAAAGGGTGACGATATGTGATGTTATTTAAAGAGTAACAATTAGAATTGGGCTAATTCTTTCTTGACTCAGCCGAAAATTAAGCAAAAAAATATAGAGGAGGGGTTGAAGGTTTCAGAGGGGGTTAAGAGAAAAATTGAGGGGGGCGGGAGGGTGAGAGGAAAACGAAGAGTCTTAAACAACAGCGAGGTTTTGATTTGGGCTGTTTACGGTTCAGGAACGCGGTCTGACATCTTTCATCTCATCGTTACCAGTTTCACAAAACACGATTCCCTTCTAGGATATAACGTGTGTTGCGGCCCGCAAGAAACTCCACGACTGTAACGAGGCCAGGAAGAGTAACAAGGAGAAACTACTGGTGTTCCTCAAAATACTGAGGGAGTTTAAGCCAGTTTTTCATTACTTCTTCACGGAACATTACCTAGATCCCGTGACATGGTACGAGAGGCGGTTGGCGTATACCAAGAGGTGGGCTACGTTCCTACGTGTTTTATGCGTTACTTTCTTGCCAAATGTTTCACGATCAGGGCCTGGCCCGTATTCTTGACACGTGAGATGTTCTTGGTCACTCACTCTTATGACTATTGAAATGAGAGGGGCAACGACCCAAAAATATCTTGACTTGCAAGAATAGCCCTCTTGTACCGTGACACATCTCATTACGATGATTGTTAGGTTCAGCCGCCGACGTTGCGCGATCGCGAATCGAATCGTCGCGCAATAAGGTTCAAGGTCGCTTGGCGTCGACGGTTCACCCCGAAAATCATCGCAATAAGATGTCTCAGTACGGTGAGAGAATGAATGAAAGGAGATTGACGAAACAGGTTTACATGGCGAGTGTGGATGGTCAAGTCGGTCAGGGCCGACCTAGGTGCACGTATCTCGACCAAATTGAAGTCTTAAGAGGGCCGCGACGCTCTGAAATTTCCATACAAACGCGCTACTCAAATTTCTTGAAAACCATTCGTCAGATTATGATGAAATTTAGCATGTACAATTAAATTAACAATATATCCGCCCCTCTGTTCTTGGTTTTTTTAAAAACGTTCTCAAGCTAAAATAGAGCTATGAAAAATATCCGCATTTTTAAGGGGTCACTTCTGACTGATTTATTCAATAGATAAACAAAGCAAATCATAAATTCCATTACATAGGGAGATTGTCTACATCATTAGCTGTTAAATGAATCCATAATACAAGGGAAATTCTTAGTTACTTAAGAATGATTACAGAAGTGCAAAAGTCATAAAAAAAATTGAAATTGCATTTGTCACTCTGTAGGTAACTTTAGGGGCTCGTCAGTATCATTACTTGCTCTCTTCGCTCGTCTTCTTCTTCTAGACGAAATGGCTATAGAATACCTTAAGCCAAAGGTCGAAGTTAGTTAGGTCGCCGGACTCTTAAAGAAAGGCCAGGTCAAGAGTAGGTATCCGCAACCAACGAGCGTGTATGAAAAGACTCATGAAAGTGGAAGAAGCAAAAGATGTATGCCAGGATCGTAGCAAATGGAGAGAAGTGGTCTCTGCCTACCCCTGTGGGAAAGAGGCGTGATTATATGTATGTATGTATGTGGTACGGGCCCTGTTCTCTATCGCTTCGTCGTTAAAAGGTTACCACATTAGTGAGAAAGAGACTAGCTCTCGCACTCATGTGTGAAGGTGAAATGTTTTATGAGAAAGTGTGTTATCAGTTCCCTAGAAAATTTATGTTAATCAAATGAAGTACGCGTCGAAATAAAAAATTTGGTAATTTTTCAGTGTTGCTACATCTTCAATGGTCGGATACATCACTGGCTTGGGAGACAGGCACGTGCAAAATATTCTGATAGACAAGAGGACAGCAGAAGTTATCCATATTGATTTTGGTAAATAAGAATGACTGTACCATTTTGTGTTGGTCCATGCTTCTTAATGAATCGTGCTTAAATAATTTATTATGGGAACTGGCGTGCTTTTCACACATTATGATTATGACACGGGAATTACTCACGGACGATGGAGACCGCCGAATGCGGTTGAAACTATAGTCGGAATAATCGACTAAATCGTACGTGAGTAATTCCGTGTCATAATCATAACGTGTGAAAAGCACGCCAGTTTCCATAATAAATTATTTAAGCACGATTCATTAAGAAGCATGGACCATGGATTTATATTTCTCATTTTTATCTTTGCAGGCATTGCTTTCGACCTGGGAAAAACATTGCATACGCCAGAAACTGTTCCGTTCCGTTTGACGCAAGACGTGATCGCTGGCTTCGGATCTAGTGGCGTAGAAGGAATATTCAGAGGGTATTTTTTTTGTCTATTTCAAACAAATAACGTACATTATATTGCTTACTGATATCCTACAAATATTATAAACGCGAAAGTTTTAAGAATGGATGGATGGTTGGATGGATGTTTGTTACTCTTTCACGCCAGAACGGCTGAACAAATCTGGAGGAAATTTGGCACAGAGATAGATTATAGTCTAGAATAGCGCATAGGATACTTTTAAACCGCAGGTGAAACCGCGGGGCGCAGCTTGTATGGATATATTTGTCTCACAAAGACAATTTTTCCACGACTCATGGTAGACCTGCTGTTTGGCGATGAAGTGAGTCCAATGAGCGATGTCCTTTAATCAACAGTGCTTGTGACTAGTCCTACTATCCTACTAATATTATAAACGCGAAAGTTTGTATGTATGGATGGATGGATGGATGGATAGATAGATGGATGGATGGATGGATGGATGTTTGTTTGTTACTCTTTCACGCCAGAACGGCTGAACAGATCTTGATGAAATTTGGCACAGATATAGATTATAGTCTAGAATAGCATATAGAATACTTTTTAACCGCGGGTGAAACCGCAGGGCGCAGCTTGTTTAAAATATGGAAACATTACGAAAACTGACCACTTCTCAGGTGTTGCGAGAAGACAATGCAGTTGCTCCGCGATAATTCGGAAACACTGCTGACGATACTGGAGGTACTCCTGTGCGACCCTCTGTACAGCTGGACGGTCACCAGCGCGCACCAAAACCCGAGTAGGGACATCAGCGTGCAAGGTACTGCGAACACGGAACACCTACGAATCTGTTACTAGAATGCTGCTTTGTAATCCGTGTCAGGCGTCAGCGGGATTCGTTTTGACTCTTTGAGTGGCCTATTTATGTATTGATTAAGTTTACCAAAAATATGTGGCAGACGTTTTCCTAATATAATGTTGTAAATGCGAAAGTGAGTTTGTTCGTTTGTTTGTAACGCTTTCACGTCTTACCTATTGAACCGATCGTCATGAAATTTTGCATATTGAATGACAGAGGTACTGAAAACGACATAAGGCACTTTTTATACTGGAACCGCGGGGCGCAGCTGGTACCAAATGAAAACAACTTCAGTCTTTGCTAGTAATTTATTTTTACCTGACTGCAAGGGAGGGTTATGTTTTCCGCGCGTGTCTTGCATGTATGTTTATAAATTTCTTTATTACCTCTCGTATCTTCCAAACGGCTGGATAAATTCGATGGTTAAGGTGTATATGTAAGGCGTATATTCGTTTCAAAAACCCAAGTTTCCTTAGATAGGTGTGCAGTCCCCGTAGCATACTTAATTCATTTGAGTGCATTAAGTGCACTTTCGGGGTTTTAATTTTTTAACAGATCCATTTGTTCAAAAATGGTAAACATTACCATTTTTGGGTAGAGAAACTTAAGTACTTACCTACATACTTCCTAACTATCCTAACTAATATTATAAATGCGAAAGTGGGTTTATTCGTTTGTTTGTTTGTAACGCTTTCACATCTCAACTACTCAACCAATCGTCTTGAAATTTTGCATACATGTTGTCTGGGGTACAGAAAAGGACATAGGATACTTTTTATCCCGACAAAATAAACGGTTCCTGTGGGACCGTGGGGTGCAGCTAGTTCCTAATACTTCTCTTTGTTCAACCGTTGCTCGATTTCTAGGCGTATCTGGTGGTAACAGTGGTCTGGCCGAGCGTGCCCTGCTGGCTGTGAGCAGCAAGCTGAGCGGCTCGGAGGGCGGCGCGGCGGCCGGAGTAGCCGTGCCCGGGCAAGTAGCGAGGCTGCTGACCGCCGCCGCCGATCCCGCCAACCTGTGCAAGCTCTTCTCTGGCTGGCAGCCTTACTTGTGAACTGGCAACACCGAGCTGTCCTACGAATGTCAGTGAAGTTTTGGCGGGAACCGAAAAGATGGTGTCGTGTTTTTGTATTATTTTCTAAAACTTGTGATTCTTCGAGTGTTAAAGTGTAATAATGATGGATTATTAACGTTTACCGGTTCGTCAACGTGCACGAGTGTGGGCAAATGATACAAACATCGCGAGACGCGATTTTTCGTGTTCTCTACAAAACTTCACTTAAAGTTTCAGTAAAGTATCCATAACTTTACTGGAATGGGGAAAGGGCAGGGATTCATCGTCTTCATCATCACCTCATCATCATCATCCCATCATCTGTTACTGAAGGAAAAAATATTACTAAGTTAGGCATTAAGGACTTTGTATCCAGTTGCCAATAAATTAAAAAAAAAACTACGAATGTCATGCTTCCAAATGTGGGGCGGACCTTTTTTTGCTTCGTGTGGGACTAAACAACTACATTCTACTAATATTATAAAAGTTTCAGAAAAGTTTGTAAGAATGGATGGATGGATGTTTGTTACTCTTTCACGCCAGAACGGCTGAATAAATCTGAGTGAAATTTGGCACAGAGATAGATTATAGTCTAGAATAGCACATACTTTTTAACCGCGGGTGAAACCGTGGGGCGCAGCTAGCCTTATATCTTTTAAAAAATGAAGCTTGTATAGTCCATGATCCAAAAAAACAACGTCTAGCAATTCCTAGAGCAAACACGTTATGACGTCATTCGTCATCGTCATCCGTCTCTTTCGAACTATTTGTAAATTACATATATCGAGGGGTGAGTGATAAAACCCGGTAAATTCATAAAAGTGAGTTGCGAGATATTCCATGTTAAAGTTTCTTGCCAATAAAAAAATGATTTCCTGTGAAAACCATGTGTAAATTCTTAACTATTTATGAAGATTACATATTGTATTTTATTATTATTCATGATTACCAAAAGTAGTAATGTAGCTTTTATAAAAAAACAGATTCAAGTAAATTAAAGGATGAGCTTATTGGATTACATCACAAAATAAAATAGACAATTTTACAATTACACAGTTTATTAGTATGAAAATCAAACTTAAAATCTACTTAATTGCTTAAAAATAACCGACCAAGTGCAAGTCAGACTCGTGCACTGAGGGTTCCGTACGTACTAAGAATATTTAGGTGAATATGAATGATTAAAATTGGTAAAAGTTAGTTAGTTTGGAAAACAATTTCAATTTTGCAGCCGAAAAGTAGTGGCCAACTACCAAAAGTAGATTCCAACTGCATTTTTGTATTCGTTTTTTTCGTCAAATGTTTAGAAATTCTCAATTTTCGGAATTTTCCTTTTGATTCAAAGTCAAAGTCAAAGTGTTTTTATTCAATTTAGGAATCAAAGATACACTTATGAACGTCAAAGTTATTTAAATAGACTCGACTGCCTTGTTTGGATAAAGAGCCTGTACCTACTCAGAAGAACAGGCAAGAAACTGAGGGGCATTATTTTTTCAAATAATAAATAAATTACAGTCTCACAAATTTTGGCTTACAACTAGGTAATATCTATAAATACTAGTAGCTACTTGGTGGAAGTGAAAGGCTCCAGACATCTTTATATTCTAAATAATTCTTAACCTTATAATACCCTCTTTTCATTGATGTAGTTTTTACATGTGATTTGAATTTTCTCTCGATTTTATTGTAAAAACGAACGCAGTCTAAATCTAAATCTCGGTACAGCTATCCTATCCTTATTTCTAGTGTTATTATTGTGATAGTCACAGTTCAATTTATATCTAAGTAGATTTTTGCGAACGTACATAATATTTTCAAAGATATACAAAGAAGGTAAAGTTAATATATTTATTTCTTTTAATAAATCTCTCAATGATTCGCGAAGACCCATTCCGTAGAAAGCGCGGACCGCTCGCTTTAGACGGTTGCCGTGGTGTGCCGGCAGAGTAGAATAGCACCCCCCTCTAGTACCAGGCGTCGTAAGAGCCGACTGAGGTACAGCGGAACCGACAAATGGCAGTATAACCATTCGAAATAAAACGTAGCTAAAATGGCACAGGGCAGTGATGGGCAGCAGCATCCTTGTCGCGAAGCTACGTTTTTCTGCGATCGCCACCACGCCTGCCCAGCGTGGCGATTACGGGCAAACTCCCCCCTAAGTGACGAGCACAAATACGACCAGGCCCCCAGTCCCCAGCAACGACGCTATTCCGGGCTACGACAGCGGCCCCGGTAACGGCGGAGCAGGGGGTGCTAAGAATCGCTGGCAGATGCACGGCTATCACACCAAACGACGACTGGCCCTGGTAACGCACAACGTGCGCACAATGAGGACTGGCGAGAAGATTGCTGAGCTGGAGGAAGAGTTGAGTAGGTTGCGCTGGGATATTATGGGGTTATCCGAAGTCCGTAGAGAGGGTGAGGACACGATTACCTTAAAATCCGGCAACCTGCTTCACTATCGGGAAGGTGTTCTTGGGTATAAGCATTGATTCCAAACTGCAATGGGGTCCACATATTAGTGCTCTGTCTGGGAGACTTAGTTCTGCTGCTTATGCGGTTCGTAAGATTAGGCAACTGATGGATATAGCTGTAGTGAATCTTTAAATCTCCTTTTACATATCGAATTCTTTTGATTTTAAGCCAGTTTACGGTTTCGCTTTTATTGTCATTGTTTTTATTCTTAATCAGGAGAGCACTTAACTTCTTCAGGTCCATCATCTCACTGTATTTAAATTCTTTCACGTCGAAGCTATTTATTTCTTTTTTTTTCTATGTACTTACTTTAAAATTTCAACTCTGACTGGCACATGCGTCATACTCGTGATCGGGTGCTGCTTGCGGGTCGCCGGTCTGCTCGTGGTGTACTCACAATGCAATAAGTAAATCTGATAACGTTTAACCTAACCTTATACTAAGACTTAATAACTAACCCCCCTCTACCTGTATTCCCCTTAAATAATAATTAAAAATTTATGTTAACAAAAGTCCCGGAGTCCGTGGAGGTAAATTTTAAATAAAAAAAATCATCTCCTTGCTTAAAATACTAGCAGAGAAAACCACGGGGCGCGTAATCATGGCGCGTGTTATCATGCAACTGCAGCAGCCGACCGCCCCGCACGCGAAATCTAGCGCATTATCGCGCGCGACGCTCGGCTGCGATTGGCGGGAGACGCTCCACTTCGCATGACGTCACGGGCGCAAAGCTCAAAGACACCTTTACTGGGTTTTGTATCACAAGAGTTTGAGTAAAGCGCTTGATTCCGGATAGTGCGAATACCCATTAAGTAAATATAATATGATTGTTTACGATATTTTTCAGTTATTTAACACATTAAATATACTTATTGGATTTAGATTTTAAAACGCGTTGTATTTTTAAAAAATCACATAGAGCTAAATCCCGAATATTATATTTGATAGGTTTTAACTTTAGCTTAATTTCGATTTTTTGGAAATTTACCTCAGTGTTAAACTCCGATAAACAAAATTAGCCAGTTTGACCATAAGCGTTACCTTCATATATGGTGATTATAAGTAGGGTATTGTGGTTGTTTCACAAAACAAAACTTTTTTTTTTTCGTATAACTTGTTTTACAGTATTGTAACCTAAAATAAAATAAAAAAATAGCACTTATTGGATTATTTGGAATGAATATTTTTGTACTGAGCCTTAAAATGACCTATTGGATTTTATAGCTAAAAAGAGCGTAGGATTTTGGGTACAGCAGACTTTTAAACTAAAATTAGTTTTTTTTCGATTTATCGGGTTCTATCACTCATCCCTCGATATTGGTCTTGCTTAGCATCGTCTAACGTCACTACGTGTTGCCCACGTGACCGGTATGCTATACCTGCCGGAGTATATTGTTATACCATGGTGTGGTCCTTACGTAGAAATGCGTTTTATTAGGATGTAGGGCTTCAGTTGCTGAAGGCAAGTTAAAATATTCTAAATTCATAATTTCATCACACAGTGGTGTTAGCATCGCGAATAACTTAGTTTCACTACAAAAGTATGAAAAAGCAGAAAAAAGATTAAGGGACTATCCTACCTGTTTACAAGTCTGACCTATCCCTTTAACGATATGCCTGTTATCAAGTCTATCATAATGGGTATAATATATAGGGATTGGTTGTAGTTATCTTTGTTAGGTCTTACATGTTACATAGTCAAAGACTACTTAAAGTCTTGCGCAGCAGACTTTTAACTCTAAGAAACTGCCTGTAACGTCGTTAATTTTATAAGAAAATATTTTTGTTATTGTTATACCTAAGCGATAAGTTACAGAGATACGAAGAGACTACGCGATAATTGTGTTTAGTGCCATTATTTTTTGTACCATTATTGTTTGTGTTTTCAAAATAAAGTGCTTTTGATTAAAGTTATTGTTTTATTCTGTTTGAAACGGATTTTTATTACGTCTCGGCCTCTCGGGGAATAGTACATGGTGATACAAGTGTGATTGCAAACGACTGGACAATAGCTGACCATAGTCACGAGGTTGCAATAAGCTTTCCGCTTGTGTAATACGATGTTTATCAATACATTTGCAAGAAAATGAAAATAAAATAAAGTTAAATTTGAGTATTATAGGCTGTCATAATTATTTCTCCCAGATTTCTACGGTAAAAGCTAATTTGTGCAATCAGCGCCTCATTTTTTACATTAAATGGAGTTAAATCCATATCTTCTTCCATGTCGTAAGCTCATTTTTATTTTTGAATTAATCTAAATTAATAAACAAAACTACGTAAGTATCGCCGGGCAATACTTGTTAAAAAAAACCCATTTTTCGCGCGCCTAATTATGTTTTTTTTTGTTATGTTGGCATATTGGTACCTACTCAGTGCTGGCTACACACCAAGCCAAAGAATGCGCTGTGTCCCGTTTCGTTTTAATAAAATAAAACGAGACGCAGCATATCGTTGGCCTTCGTTTGCTTTGGTCTGTACGCACCATTAATCAAATGACGTGAATGAGGTACGTAATGGCGGTTGTACATTCTCGACGAGGGCTCACGAGACATGGCGAGGATGAGAATGTACAGGATACATACGCTTATACTCGCCTCGTCTCGCGTGCTCTCTAAGAGTAACTATTCCATAGTATCGCAACTTTGTCGCAAAGAATTTTTGATAATTTGCGGATTACATTTTTTTTATCACTCAGTGCAGTCGTAGTGTAGACATCGTAGACAAAGAATTTCTCTGTCTACGTTTGAGTTCAAACCAAAAATCAAATGCTGGCACCACACATCGTCCTCTTGTCCAGCACTCCAATCTTAGGGATCCTGGATGGTGTGGTGCTGGCCTTAGTACAACTGGCAACACAAGCTGTCAATATTCTGATTGCTGTTACTGTCATGCATACTCAAAGCATGCGCAGTAACCAAGCGCACACTGGCTTGGTTACCATGGCGACGAATTTCAAAACAAGTCTTTCCTTTTCTCTTGCAAAACCTGTAATTTCTTCCATTTCATCAAAGACGTCGCGTTTTCCTCACTATATGCGTGTGTGCTCGTCTCATGGCAGAGCTGCACATATTAGGGCAGATACAAGGTACTTCAAACTTCCTGGACAAGTCTTCCCTGTGTTGCCGATATTCCTTTCAGCACGGTAAGTTTTACAACGCTCTCAGGCAGTTTTATAACGAAGGAGAAGCCATTAAAAACACCTTGATTGCAGGCCCTAACTGGACAATAATATCAGGATGCCCAGAAGGACAGACTGTGGTTGGTAAACCTGACTACAAAAAATCAATAATTTGGTCACAGCCGCTTGACATACATTTCATTACCAGAGGAATTCAAGGTATTTCGGTTAGGTTAATGTTTTATTGATTGTTAAAAATTGTAGAACGTAGAAACTAGCATACCCTGCCACTACCCTGCTATTAGTATGTTCTTTGATTTATTGTAGGTTGGCCAAAATTGATTTTACAAGTGAACTGTATAGATGCCGTTGGTCGTTCTTGGGCTGTAGGGTATGGGTGTTGCAATATACCTACAGTGCCAGGACTACACTCACTCCAAGTGCCTTGTTGGATACCAACACCTACTACATTGACTGATAGAATACGGCAATACTTCCTTGGTGGATCTCATCAACTTGTCCAGAGTGATATTGTTAGTTTAGGAACAGACAGGTAATACTTACATTTACAATCTGCATGACTTGCATTAATATTCACAATATTTTTGCCTACTGTTTCAATTATTGTTTGTATTTTTCAGATATAAGTTAAGGACACAGTCTAAGGGTATAATTAAAGTACAAATTGATATTATATTAAGGAACTTCAGCCAGTTTGGCGTAGAATATAAGTGAAAGATGCAGATTGTTACTTACTTGAGTTTCACTTTGCTCTCTGTATTCATTCAGTTCAGTGTTATTGATTTTATCCAAGGAAGATTAAAGCTGGATGACAAACCAATTGAAAACAAAAGAGTTAGTCAGAAAAGACACCTCAGAGATGTTCTAAAAGATGTTACTGTTAAGCCTCATGCTCTTTACTATCGTACCCAAAAGAATAAAGAGATCAAGAGCATTACTCCCGCAAAGTTTATAAGTAACATCACTCTGATAGAACTGTTAGCAACAACTGATATGACAACTACAGTATTTGATATTCTGTACGATGAAAACACAACAAACACTGAGGAAAGCTTTACTACTGAATCGTTTTATACCACAACTGACATAGAAAACATTACCGAAATAACTTTCTTTGAGAAAAGTAATGGAACAACAACCAAAACTGATACTGCACTAAAGAATACTGTGACTAAGGATTGCAGTTGCAATTTACTGGTAAAAAATCGATTGGTTACTAATGATTGATTACTAACTTAACCTACGTTCTATTTTTTTAATAACAGCTCATCTTGATATTTGCCTTATTTTACAGTTAAAAATGTGTGACATCAACTGTTGCTGTGACAAAGATTGTTTGGATTCAGAAACTAATTTGTTCTCTATTTGTGATGAAAATAAAACCAGTACTAAAGAAAATACAGATGATGAATACTGCATATCCCAGTTGCCATTTTTTAGCTATGGAAATGGCTTATTTTGCATAGTTAAAGTCAATCTGCCTGAAGACAGAAACTTAGTTGTCAAAAAGGTATTACCGTCTTTATTTTGTTTCTAAATATATAAATTATCTAATCTTGTAAACGAATATGGCAACTAATCATAAATCACAAGCGGGAATTCAAAGCTGTGATTGGTCTATAAACTCCATGTTTGTTTACATAATTATATGTATAGTAATAATGTTATAGCATATATTAATTAATTAATATTATATCATTATTATATTATTATTTCATAATTATATTATAGCAATAAGTACTTAGTTTGTAAGTTTTTTCATTTAATATATTTTTTCTACTTAATGTGAAATGTTTTATATTCAGACTGAACCAGTACAAAATAACCACTATTTGATATGGAAAAGTAATGAAAACTCACAATTTTTGCAAGAGTTTTCTAATTCAATGTACAAGTATGGAGATCCAATATGGCTGTACAAAAATGGTACAATTTATCACACAGGTGAGTTTTAATTAATTCGTTTTTTTAATCTAATTTTAATTAAATGAATCAATAATAATTAATAATTCATTTTTAGATTTGCCTGTGCCGACCGTTAACAGCTACTGTTCAGGAAGAAAAGCTATACAGTTCCTAAAAGATGAAAAATACAAATGCAATGTTAAAGTCGGCGATCTCGAAATGTTGCAAATTATGAAGAATTTGGAGCAAGTCACTGTCATTAGCGCTACACCACTTTCTATGAACAGTTCAGTTTTGGTATTAATTGTTCAATTATTATGTACTAATTAATTGGTCCGCCGCTCGCATTTCATAGCCTATGGCTCTCAAGGATAATGTAGATTTCAAGTAGTGAAAGAACTTTTTGAATCGGTTCAGTAGTTTCGGAGAGACAAACAAACTGACAAACTCACAAAATGTTACCTCTTTATAACATTAGTATAGATAGTGTATATTAAAAATAGCAAGATTTAAATGTGTATAAAAATAATTGTTTATTTGTTTATTCTTGTTTCAGAATTGCTCCAGTCTCCACTGTGTTAACTGGACTATAATTGTTTGCAAAAACTCAGTTTGTACTAATTACACTGAAAGTGTACATGAGCCTACATGCACTGAAAGCATTTGCACGAATCTTGCGCTTAAAATAGACTACATCTTCTATTACTACGATTTTAAAATTATTAATGCCACTATAAAATTCTACTTACAGAATATAAGTATGAGCTTGCCATTTCTACCACAAGAAATCCAAGTCAAGTTTGTAGTGGGAAATGAATCGATTGATAGCATACTCAAATTAAGTGGCAACCCAGGATACCTGGATGGTTTGCCTATCATAGTATCATACGCAGAAAATAACCACACTGATGCATTTTATAACAGCACCACGCAAATTCGACATTTGCTAGTGAATCAAAACAAAAACGGACTTTGCACATTATTAAATAGCTCAGAAAATTTCGTTTTATTTGGAAGAAATAGAAGAATACACTGTCGATATTACCACAAGTCAGCAAAAACTGGCAATGCTAGCGATCAATGCAAAAGTATTCAAAACAGTATAAACAGCTTATTGGAATTAAATAAACGAATACTCGTATCACCACTTGGAAACCCTCAGCAGCTCAAAGATAAAGACTGGGTTGTCTTAGAAAAATCTCTCTACAATGGGACACTTTACGGAATAATTCAAGATAGGTCTGCGAAGCTTCAATGTTTTAACCTGGTTTCAAGATATTCTTTAGTTTTCAATTATGTCCAGTTAAATGGAAATAATAGAATTTTGTCTGGTTACTGTAAGACAACGGCGAAAAATGTTACATTTGACATGGACGATATCTCATCAGTTATCAGCATTGATATTAATTTTATAGACGTTACAAGTCCCAGTGTCTTTGAGTATGTGTCAGGTCATCCTAGTGTTAATCTTCATCTACCTGATGATTTTTTCTACCCATTCCGTTCAAATGAATCTCGCCTCAAATATAACGTGTTCACTATGATATTATTATATTTCATCACTTATTTCCTGTAAATAAAATAACGTTTATTAATAACTAATGTTTTTTATTTACCTTGAAATAATTTAAATACTTTTTAATTTTGTTACTTCTATTTATTCTAACTTGGCATCCCCTTCAAGGACATAACGATCTTGAGTCAGTGGATGGCCTGTAAATAAAACCCATTTTAATTTTGGGACAAACGAAATAAACATTATTTATTATCATTAATATAATATTTACAAGAGAGCACACAATCGAAGGCTATATAAGTAATAAAAGAAGTTGGTACAGAATAAAATTTTAATACATCTGGTTCAGGACAAGACAACTATCATAAAACAACGCACGGCACCAACTAGAGCGACTATGGTATTTACAATAGGTACTTTTACACGAGATGACAGTTTAAATATAAATATGCTATGAGATTATTTTAAGTCTCAAGATACACTTGCAACTTTGAACTTCCAGTCGCTGTAAATTCCATTTCACTGACGTAGAAAGAATAAGATGGAATGTATAGTTTTACTACGTTTTGTCTAGTGTATGGATTGTGTTACAAAGTTGGCAAGAAGATAGAGACATATTCCATAAGAGTCGATTATTACTGGGAAGTTGTGAATACGAAGCGACTTTTATAACATTACTAGCTGTTACTTTGTTCGCGTGTATTTAGAAAATAGTATCCAAATAACACACTATCACAAGATCAATATCAACAAAGTTTATAACAAGAGAAATACATCTTGGCAAAAAGAAGCAGACAGTGTAGTAGCAACCATAATGCTTATCTTGATCAGCCATATTTTAATAAATGTATTTATTTTTAGCTGCAATTCAAAAGAGCAATAAAAAACTTCCATCCTATTTCTAGATTTTTGCTAGGTTATGAATTCACGTAGATTTCTAAGTTGTCTGTGGTTGCCTAGACGTTAGTAATAAAAGTCGCTTCGAATCCAGCCTTATCGCCACGATAGCGGATAACTCGTGAATAAGCAAGTATGTGTGAAGGGATACGGACTGATATTAAGCTCGTCTCACAGACGCGGCCAGCGGTCGCAGTCCCGTTAGCTATTAGCAAACGACCAATCATCGTGATCGAAACGGGTAAATTCGAGACGGTGATTGGGCGTCCGCTGATCACCGCAACCGCATCTGCGCGCGGCGAGCTTAACGCGCAGTAAATTTTGTTGTCTTCAGCCGATAATAGATCTATGTATACTATTCTAAACGCGTTGCAGTTTCAAAACTCAAGGAACGACTGACGTGTCACAAAAGCTGTCGCCGACCGTCACGGTCGCCAGTAACACGCTATGAACAAGTAGGCAGCTACGGTTCGTGCCACATGGATTGAGGGAAGAGTCTATCGACCTTTGCCCCCGACAAAAGTTCATTCACCCTTCGATCACGGGCTGAAATTATCACACGCAAATTATATTTAGCATTTCTTTTTTTAATTTCAGTTCAATCCACACGGCACGAAGTATAGTGGGTGTGAAGGGATACGAACTGAGCCGTGTTGCAGCGAATTATGCCACGTATGTGTAGACTTTGCGATCGTCGGGCGTGCGCGCCAGGTACTCGCGCTCGATGAGCCCCTCGATGCGCTTCTTGATGACCACGGGCGAGGGCAGGAAGCGCGCGCGGAGCTGCTCCGTCACCTCCGCCACCAGCAGCGTGTGCTGCAACACGACATTTTGCCGTTCAGACAGAAAACGAATCGCTAAACTGGCTTGAAGGTCGATTTGTGAAAAATCTGGCTAGATGTCGCTAAATGTTTCTTTCAATATCTTGAAATGAGTTAAACGACGATTAATCCGTTCGAGAGCTACAATGCCACAGACACGTCAAACTTATAATACCCCGTAGTTTTTGCGGTTTTGTTGCAAGACTCACAAAAAGTATCTTTTTTAAAAAACTGTTTGCACGTAGTTGTTCAAATATACAGAGATTACACCACCTTTTATTTTTATTAAATAGCCAGATTAGTTTTCTAAAGTTTAACCGAGCATCTTATTCTTATTTGTGTTCTTATTACGATGAATATCAATAAAAACGACAAAAAATGCAATTCTAGGCGCCAATCTCATTTTACCACCAAATATAATATACGATTTTCAACTTTAAATGAAGCGGCTTAAGTAACGTGTGTATGGGTGAAAAATCGTGCTATGACCGCGGCTTTAGTTAACACTTGTGTAACAAAACGGTTTTGTTACAAGCCTTACGGACTCACCGCTCCAACTCACACATTAAGGATTAGATTATGAACTGGTTAAGAATTATTTAGAAGACAAAGATGTCTGGAGCCTTCCACGTCCGCCAAGTAGCCACTAGTATGTATAGATACTACCTAGTTGTAAGCCAAAATTTGTGAGACTGTAATTGATTTATTCTTTGAAAAAATTATGCCCCTCAGTTTCTTGCCTGTTCATCTGAGTAGAGGCTCTTTATCCGAACAAGGCTTCCAGCCAAGGAGGTTTGCCAAGGAGGCTTCAGCCGTGGCTAGTTACCACCCACCGGAACAAGCCATGCCGTGAAATGACCTAGTCGTGTTTCGGGATGTAGTCCGGTGTAACCGTTCCGAAGACGGGTCTGAGCAGTGGTGCAGTTGTAGCGCCTCACTCAACTACCGTCTTTGTACTTCTTCACTCTACAAAACTTCAAGGCTAGAGTGAATAAGTACCTTATAGGTCGTCGTGCTCCATCTTAGACCACAACGTCGCTTAACATCAGGCGAGTTGGTGGTCAAACGCCGACTTATTGTCAATAAAAAAAAAAAAAAAAAAGGCGGTCAAGTCTTTTGACGACTTTGACGTTCTAGTGTATCTTTGATACCCAAATTGATTAAAACATTTTGACTTCGACTGTTTAGTTTCTGATGGCTCTTATATCTAGCCAGTGTAGTGTCATTTTACTCACCGCCATCCTCTTCCGCGCCTTCATGATGCGCACGATGGCGGCCTCGATCTCGTGCTTGCGGTCCTCGTCCACCTTGTTGCGAGTCTCGCGCCGCTCCGGCTCCGACTCGCCCTTGGCCGCTACGGTCTGGATCTTAACTCTGCACACGTAAGCATTTTTTTTTTAAATGTAGAATAGGTCGGCGTTTGACCACCATGTTAAGTGTGAATTGTGAGCGACTCAAATACTTTGTTTAGATGCTATATTTACATACATACATACATATCGTCACGCCTTTCCCCCTGTAGCGTAGCTACTTACTTACAATACATTTTTTAGTTGCACGACACTTAAACATTCATTTTTGCATTTTTAGTTGATATTTAATTGTCTTCGACATTAAATAACAAATATGATTTTATTTTTATTTACGGTATTGAGCAATGACTTTGAAGTCATGTAAGTTATTAGACACTGACAGTGACAGTTAGCATGTTGCTGTCATCCGTTTCACATTTCCGTCCGACGGATCAAGCCAAATAATAAAAAAAAAAAGATAGGAGAATAAAATTATCTATTTTCTATCTATTTTTTATCTGGATTATTTTACATAACCTTGTTGGGAAAATGGAACGTAAATAAAAATAGTTTTGCGTACAAGACGTATTGGATTAAGTGTGGTGACGTCATACGTGGATGCGTGAGTCGAAACGGTTCCAAAGTGACAGAATGATTTTGCTTTTTTGAAGGGCATTCTATTGTGATAGCTCGAGTTGAGTTTTCTGGTCTTTTCTGGTCGAGACAGACAAGGTGAAAGACATGGTGCTCCGGAACTTCGTCTGCCTTAGGGCAGAAGCATTTAGAAAGAGGCGTAAAAGGTTAGTTTTGTGATGGAATGAAACAATCATTTCAAATTGTTGTGATAAAAGTTGATCTCAGAATTTTCCCGATAAAGAAGAAACGTGATTCTGATTCTGTCGTCTTTTTGTCCATAGCCTCTTCTGCCCGGATTGATCAATTCCCCACTGACGAACTGGCAACGACTACGGCACCCCGATTCCTGCAGATGTAACTGCACTGCATGTCATTTTTTTTCTTCCCACTTGCGGACCCAAGCCACGTTGCTTACCGGCAAGCATACACCATTGTATCCACTTGCGGATGTTAACCTCCAAGCGTACCTGCTGCGTCGTGAAAGCAAGTACCACACGCAACTTATCCATGGATTCACAAGTAACCCCTTTATTTTGTTCAAAAGTCATAGCCACAAGGTTACTTTCTCTATGACAGGTATGGTCATATTATTCTACTAATTTTCACAATTTCAAGCCTTCTGGACAGAGTGTAGACGTATGAGACAGTCCTCGTTTTCACTGTATGATCTGCGCTTTAGTGAACACAAGTTTTGAATAGAAATACCTTTTGTTGTTCTAGTAAATCGCTTAGCTACCGATTTACTAGCATTGATTGTGAATTAACATTTAGAATCACATTAGTTTATATTACTTTAATATTACAGACAGTATTAGCACCAGAGCTGTAATTTCGTGACTACATTCTAAGCGATTTGGTTTTAATAGGTTCGCTTCAATTTAAGTGTGTTAAATATAGTATTAAATAGTATTTAACTCTATAACGATTAAGGTTGTAGAATTTTAAGCTTAAGACCCTTCTGGTCATTACAGAGTAAGAATACTTGCTTTAAATTTAAGAAAATTGCATGTACTTTAAGTAATTATGGTTCCGACCAATAAATAGTTTTGATTTAACCTTAAAAACAAATCTTTTCATTTTGTCCTCACACAGCAACTCACAGATAAACAACAATACGGTCTTTGGTAACAGAGGTCTTTGTTCTTATCGACTTAAGCTTATCCAGGTTTAATTTTGTTTTTGTTCGCTTAGGTAGCTGCGACACCTTCCTCAAAGGTACAGTTAGCTTCAGCTCTTCAAGCTCTTTAATACAGGTGCAAAAGTTTCATTTGCCACCATTTCTCCTTTTGTCCCATCTCCCCCCCGATAACGTGGACCGCTTTTCACCTCAACCTAACTTTAACCCATATTAAATAATAAATATTAAATTTTTTTTTTTTTTTTTTTTTCACCACGTTACAATGGACCGTTTTTTTTTTTTCCCATCAGACATCACTTTACCTTTAAATATTAAATTTTTTTTTTTTTTTTTTCACCACGTTACAATGGCGCCCGAATTTTTTTAGTATTTGGAGTTGTTTTGTGAAGGCAAAATTATTAATTAAAAAAAATAATTTTGAAAATTTAGTTTTTAAGCAATTTAACGGTGAATTGTTTTAAGTTTAAGAACGATTTATAGGTTATTACACCTGCTATTGTGTTAAACTACACTCTCTGTCTAAAATTACTCAAATTTAAAACTGAAACATGTCTGTTCATTCTGGAACACTCTCCGATGATGAGGCCACGTTTGTCTCACCCACCCGTTCTCGACATGGGTCTTCAGTTGGTACTCCACATGTACATTTGAGTCCTGCGGGACAACGGAAAGTTCGTATTCCCATTGGTACGGTGAACACTCATCGACGTTTGAACCGTTTGGTTCGTTTTGATTATTTTTCTGAACATTTAGTGACAGCTGTTTCGTTTCCAACACAGGGTCACTCTACTTATGCGACAACCACGTCTCACGCACACGCCACTACACATAATCCGCAACGCAAATTTAATAATTATTATTTAGTTGTTAATTACCTTTAGCAAATCCAACTTTTTCTAAACAGTATCGTTAATTTAGCCACGGAATATACCCATTATTTCCTTGCGACAGGTCGAGAAATTATCATGGACGGTACATTCCATGCTATTTTGAAGGATTTACTCGCTTCCATTGATGATGTCTCGATCAATGATGGCAATAGGGATAAGGTTCAATTGGTGAATTCCACGCGAAGGATTTCCTGCGTATTTGGCTATTATTTTTTTGGACATGAGTAGCACATTGTTTGAAGTCGTGTAACTTGGTATTAGCAAGCCAATTTTCTTAGATTTTAATTTAACTTTACGGCGGATTAGTTTGAATTTCGTGAATGAGGATTTTTTTGAGATGAATGTGTGGAAATAGTAGTGGACAGGATGAGAGATTGTTATGAAAGTGGTATGAAAGTTGCAGAGTGAAAGGATCTGCATAGTATTTGTCACTCTAATCGATCCGCGAGTTAGATTTATAACAGAAATTGTCTGCTAACAATTTTTTCTTCGTTTTCGGAGGTATGGCTTTTTGCCATATTTTTTGTTGCGGCAGTGCAGTTAATCGTCTTTCTTTTTTTTTCCGGTTGCTCCTGCTGTTTTTTACGGTTAACTACGTTAACCTCTTTTTCCGAAAACGGGGGTATTGTAGCGTAGCTACTTACTTACAATACATTTTTTAGTTGCACGACACTTAAACATTCATTTTTGCATTTTTAGTTGATATTTAATTGTCTTCGACATTAAATAACAAATATGATTTTATTTTTATTTACGGTATTGAGCAATGACTTTGAAGTCATGTAAGTTATTAGACACTGACAGTGACAGTTAGCATGTTGCTGTCATCCGTTTCACATTTCCGTCCGACGGATCAAGCCAAATAATAAAAAAAAAAAGATAGGAGAATAAAATTATCTATTTTCTATCTATTTTTTATCTGGATTATTTTACATAACCTTGTTGGGAAAATGGAACGTAAATAAAAATAGTTTTGCGTACAAGACGTATTGGATTAAGTGTGGTGACGTCATACGTGGATGCGTGAGTCGAAACGGTTCCAAAGTGACAGAATGATTTTGCTTTTTTGAAGGGCATTCTATTGTGATAGCTCGAGTTGAGTTTTCTGGTCTTTTCTGGTCGAGACAGACAAGGTGAAAGACATGGTGCTCCGGAACTTCGTCTGCCTTAGGGCAGAAGCATTTAGAAAGAGGCGTAAAAGGTTAGTTTTGTGATGGAATGAAACAATCATTTCAAATTGTTGTGATAAAAGTTGATCTCAGAATTTTCCCGATAAAGAAGAAACGTGATTCTGATTCTGTCGTCTTTTTGTCCATAGCCTCTTCTGCCCGGATTGATCAATTCCCCACTGACGAACTGGCAACGACTACGGCACCCCGATTCCTGCAGATGTAACTGCACTGCATGTCATTTTTTTTCTTCCCACTTGCGGACCCAAGCCACGTTGCTTACCGGCAAGCATACACCATTGTATCCACTTGCGGATGTTAACCTCCAAGCGTACCTGCTGCGTCGTGAAAGCAAGTACCACACGCAACTTATCCATGGATTCACAAGTAACCCCTTTATTTTGTTCAAAAGTCATAGCCACAAGGTTACTTTCTCTATGACAGGTATGGTCATATTATTCTACTAATTTTCACAATTTCAAGCCTTCTGGACAGAGTGTAGACGTATGAGACAGTCCTCGTTTTCACTGTATGATCTGCGCTTTAGTGAACACAAGTTTTGAATAGAAATACCTTTTGTTGTTCTAGTAAATCGCTTAGCTACCGATTTACTAGCATTGATTGTGAATTAACATTTAGAATCACATTAGTTTATATTACTTTAATATTACAGACAGTATTAGCACCAGAGCTGTAATTTCGTGACTACATTCTAAGCGATTTGGTTTTAATAGGTTCGCTTCAATTTAAGTGTGTTAAATATAGTATTAAATAGTATTTAACTCTATAACGATTAAGGTTGTAGAATTTTAAGCTTAAGACCCTTCTGGTCATTACAGAGTAAGAATACTTGCTTTAAATTTAAGAAAATTGCATGTACTTTAAGTAATTATGGTTCCGACCAATAAATAGTTTTGATTTAACCTTAAAAACAAATCTTTTCATTTTGTCCTCACACAGCAACTCACAGATAAACAACAATACGGTCTTTGGTAACAGAGGTCTTTGTTCTTATCGACTTAAGCTTATCCAGGTTTAATTTTGTTTTTGTTCGCTTAGGTAGCTGCGACACCTTCCTCAAAGGTACAGTTAGCTTCAGCTCTTCAAGCTCTTTAATACAGGTGCAAAAGTTTCATTTGCCACCATTTCTCCTTTTGTCCCATCTCCCCCCCGATAACGTGGACCGCTTTTCACCTCAACTTAACTTTTACCTTTATTAAATTTTAACCATTATTAAATATTAAATAATCAAAATTAAATATTAAATTAAATTTCTTATTTTTTTTTTCCACCACGTTACACCCCGAGGGGCTAGCAGAGGTGTAATACAACACCCACACTTCGCCGGACGATATTTAGTCCCAAATGTGACAGGGGGCGAGCCTGTCGCCGTACACCGGGCTCCAGTCATATAGCAGATGACATACAATACGCACATATGTTCACACAATGAACAAATTGGTGCGTGCCGTCCGTTGGGTTCGAACCCGCTCCCTCTGGTTTGAGAGGCGGGCCTTCTTCCAACTAGGCTGCCATCGCTTATGCTATATTTACATACCTATATTTATATCCTACTAATATTATAAACGCGAAAGTTTGTTAGAATGGATGGATGGATGTTTGTCACTCTTTCACGCCAGAACGGCTGAACAGATCTGGATGAAATTTGGCACAGAGATAGATTATAGTCTAAAACAGCACATAGGATACGTTTTAACCGCGGGTGAAACCGCTGGGCGCAGCTAGTATTTTTATATTTTTAGCTCATTGCTATGTTTACATACCTATGCAACTTAGACGTAAAGGAGTCATTAACGTAAAACTGGTTGGAGGGTTCAATCTCCTTAGTCTTGGGGTGTTTGATGAGCACGCGCTGCGTCGCCTTGCCCATGGCCAGCGACTGCAGCGCGCGGATCAGATCCTTCTCCGGGACGTCAGTCTCGTTCAGGATTTCCTGAAAACGAGTTATGCCGTCATGTCATGTGTATGACATCATCAAAGTAATGTTACCCCTGAAGTCGTCACCTCTGGTAACATCTTACAAGGTGAGGACCTCAGATCAATCTAGAGGAAAAGATGAAACACTGCGTTATATCTCGCTGAACCCACTTCTTTTTCAATGTGTGTGCGTGGTAATGTTGCCTTAAAAAACATTTACAATTGCACGAAAACTAATATTAATTCCCAAACCCTACCATTAGCGTTAGCCATTTCCGTTCAAATATACAACCTTAGGAGATTTAATATTTTAAAACTGCAGACATGTTTGTAAGAGTTTAATGTTACGGCTTTTTCAAAATTGACTTGTAAAAAAACTGCAGTTTTTAAAAAGAACCTCAAAATGTAGTCCCGGCCACACTTTTATAATGCACTATGTTTATTTAAGTACACGAAATTATACCATAAACCAATGAGCATAATGTCGAGGTTAGAATGACCAAGCGAGTAGCGTAGTTTTTGGCTTCTCTTAGATCATACGCCGTGAGCGAACTTATTCTCTAGGTAGATCTGAGAGTGAGGACAATCTGAGTGATGTTTAGAATTTGAGAGCAGACAGTTTTGGTTAGACGATGTTCTCAACTTCTTATAGAAAGGATACAGCCGGCCAGCGGCTTTTTTAAATCTAATATAAAATTAACCAGCTCTTATGAGACAATTTTTTTATATCTTTAATTTGTTGCATACAAAATTATTTATTTGGTCATCATTTTTTTTTAGCTACAATTTAGATTCCAGAGGCCCCCGAACTCGTCAGGAAATGTGTGTCGAGAGCTTTGATCAGATATACATAGATGGAATGTGAAGTATCAATGCGCAAAATGATACCATGAAAACAAGGCTCAGTCAAGTGTAAGCCTTGTTTCACTGTCAGTCGCTCTGTGATCACGACGCCTAAATGTGCTAAAAACTTTCTAACAGAAGTCATCAACGTTATTGCGATATGTGTTAAGACTCAGATTCAAATGAGGTTAAATGTTTTCGTTTATTTTTAATAGAACTTTGGTGAACATACATAAAGTAAGTGTCGATGCGGAGCCACTATAGGGGTCCGATTCTTTTTTGTTTTATTTATTTCGTAAAAATTTTTGGTTTGAAAAGAAACTGTATTGAAAAACTAATCGGTTTGTGTCAATTATCGCTACACGCATTAAAAAAAATAATTCGAGCCACTTGCACACACGGTTGTCTGACCACAAACTAAGCAATACTATGTAACTAAGCAAACTATGGCGGCTTGAGACTGATATACATACATATGTGTTTTTAAATACATACTTATATATAAATAATTTTGGTCATCCAAATAAAAAAATTAAATAATTAACATCCAGACAAAGAACAAACACAAACGTTCATCACACGAATGTTTGCCCTAGGTGGGCATCGAACCCACATCCCCTAGCTCAAAAGGCAGGTTCACTATCGACTGAGCCACCGAGGCAGTCGGTCGTAAGTCGGCACCGACTTTCCTTTATGCAATGAGACGCGACATCTACGTATATCCGATCGAAGGTCGGGAGGGGCGAGCGGCTTCAAAGTCGAAGTCTTTTTATTCAATTTGGGTATCAAAGATAAACTTATTTATTTATTGACTGCCTCGGTGGCTCAGGTGGTAGTGAACCTGCCTTCTGAGCTTGGGGGCGTGGGTTCGATTCCCACCTAGGGCAAACATTTATGTGATGAACATTTGTGTTTGTTCTATGTCTGGGTGTTAATATGTATTTAAGTATGTATTTAAAAAAATCTAAGTATGTATATCAGTCTCTGGCAGCCATAGTACAAGCTTTGCTTAGTTTGGGGTCAGGCGACCGTGTGTGGAAGTGTCCAGAATTTATTTATTTTATTTTATTTATAGGAGAACCAACAACTACTTACATAAAAAATATACAATAAAAATAAACTATGGATAGCCAATAATAGGTTCTCACGAATTGATACACTTTAGATAAGAACACGCAAACACTAAGAAGATAATAAATAAGTAGTATAGTAAAATAAATATTAAAAATAAATTTATATCTATATATTACGAAAATACGTTTCACGTTCATGTTATGAACGTCAAACTTTCATAATAGACTCGACCGCCTTGTTCGGAAAACGAGAGCCACTACTCAGAAGAACAGGCAAGAGACTGATGAGAACTAACTTCACAACGTCGTGTCGTGTCGTGTCGTGTCCTTACCTCGTATGTGAGTCGGTCGCGCTTGTTGAAGAGCAGCAGCACGCACATCTGGAAGGTGGAGACCTGTATGATGTGGCGGCGCGGCGGCGCGGGCGCGGCGGGGGGCGAGCGCGGCGGGCTGCCCGGCGCCAGCGCGCCGCGGAACGTGGCCGTCAGGTCCGCCGAGCCCAGCTGCGGCTGCAGCGACAGCTGCCGCCCGGAGTGCTTCGCCAGGTAGAAGCTGCACAGTTACACCACGTCGACCTCAACCTCATATCGATTTGGGAAGGGATCATGGACAGGTAGAAGCTGGCGCACAGTTCAAAACAACATTGAAGTCCAGGTCATAGCACACATATCTACTCGGACAGGGATCATGGAAGAAGCTGGCGCACAGTTCAAAACAACATTGAAGTCAACTCGGACAGGGATCATGGACAGGTAGAAGCTGCCATACAGTTCATAACAACATTGAAGTCAAGGTCATAGCACATATCAACTCGGACAGGGATCATGGCCAGGTAGAAGCTGGCGTACAGTTCAAAACAACATTGAAGTCCAGGTCATAGCACACATATTAACTCGGACAGGGATCATGGCCTGGTAGAAGCTGCTGTACAGTTCATAACAATATTGAAGTCCAGGTCATAGCACACATATCAACTCGGACAGGGATCATGGCCAGGTAGAAGCTGCCGTACAGTTCATAACAACATTGAAGTCAAGGTCATAGCACACATCAACTCGGAAAGGGATCATGGACAGGTAGAAACTGCCGTACAGTTCATAACAACATTGAAGTCAAGGTCATAGCACACATGTCAACTCGGATAGGAATCATGGCCAGGTAGAAGCTGGCGCACAGTTCAAAACAACATTACAGTCAAGGTCATATCAACTCGGAAATGAATCGTCTCTGTATCAACACAAGCCGTGCGATATTTTTGTATGAAACTGAACGAAAGCGTGACGTAGCCATGCGCGCACTCGCCTTGGATAAAGACCGGCAATTGCGGTTGAAACTATAGTCGGAATAATCGAACTAAATCGTACGTAAGCATTTCCATTAATTTCATAAAATAATGAACTGAACGAACTTTGCTTGTATGTATTTGTACTGCAATGCATAATGCACACTAATCGGAATCGTAACGTAATCGCCTTGCCTCGGTGCGAAACTGTGACTATCCCTTTATGAGTTAATATGTGCTTTAACCATTAGGCAGCATTTCCAACAGAAATTTGCGAGGTTGCATAGCGAGAGATATATTTGTTATGAACCAATAGAATCGCTTCATTTACCTATATAGCCTCGTTCAGATAAAGCGATTCCATTGGTTATTTAAGTGGGGTTTTTTCTCGCTACACATCCTCGCACGCTATGTTCTAGTGGAAAGGTAGCCTGATCAGTTTATTGCTAATAAGTGTATTACAGGGCGAAACAGTTTCATGATCTTAATAAATAATTAAATGTACCTATCCCATTAATTTATAAAAACACTTTCCGCTTTATCAGAAGAACAAGGATAATATTGAATCGGGGACTGAATGAATGTGTAGGCGATTCTACTTCAATGTGTTAGAATTGTTAGTCAAAGTCAAAGTCAAAATGTTTTTATGCAATTTAGGTATCAAAGATACACTTATGAACGTCAAATTTATTTAAATAGACTCAGTGGATCAATAGATTGACTTGATCAATAGATTACTTCAAATTCTTGGACCAGAGCCCACATGAATTTGGTCAATCTCGTTTATTTGTTTACCTTCTAAAGACGTCGAAAGCGCTTCTCGGCGCCGACGGTATGTTGCATTTTGGCGTAGCGCTTTGCGTCGGCCAGAAACCAGTTGTGAGCACGCGGACAGATAGATCGACACCGTGTAGATTCGTCTGTAAGAATATTGATGTCACTATTAAGAAAGAGCATACCCCAGTACGTCAAAAACGAAATAAGTCAATATCACAACATATATGAAATTCGCAGTGAAACTTGCAAAGTATATGCGTCTTCTTAACCGTTCCGAAGACGGGTCTGTAGAAGCGCACTTGTAGCGCCTCACTCAACTGCCGTCTTTGTACTTCTTCACTCTACAAAACTTCCGAGGCTAGACTGAATAAGCACCTTATAGGTCGTCGTGCTCCATCTTAGACCACAACGTCGCTTTACATCAGGCGAGTTGGTGGTCAAACGACGACCTATTCTACATAAAAAAAAAAAACGAGCTAACGGGTCGCTTGATGGTAAACCATCACCACGAGCGAGCGTTTTTGTCGATTTGCAAAAACTTGGTACTCCTTTGATATTACGCGTTCATGACGTTTTGCGGTTATCAAGTGTTTATACGGGGTTACGATGATTGAGCTGCTATTTTCTACATACTATAATAGCAGAGACATTCCCAGCATATTTCTATGACTTTTTATTTTAACCACTTTTTTTATGTTTGTATTTTTAACAAGTTGCGAACCACGTTGTCACTCGCGGTTAAAAAGAAGCTTATGTAATTTCATTTAAATTCGTAGATCCGTTTGAGCTGGAAAAAGTAACAAACAACCACACATACAAACTTTCGCATTTAAAATAAACTAGTTGCGCCCCGCGGTTTCACCCGCGGTTAAAAAGTATCCTATGTTCTATTCTAGACTATATATAATCTATCTGTGCCAAATATCATCCAGATCTGTTCAGCCGTTCTGGCGTGAAAGAGTAACAAACAAACATCCATCCATACATCCATTCTAACAAACTTTCGCGTTTACAATATTAGTAGGAAGTAGGATCGATAGAAGAAGAACAAGTTACCCCGGCGGACAGCACATGCTCCTTAAACTCCTCCATGATGGTGTTCGAGACGGTCATGTCCTTAAACATTCCTTCTAGCTTCGATGTGAACTGACAACCGCATTCAGTCTGGAATCAGAAAACATTGTTACAACAACTGCAATCTTGGGGGTAGTTCTGGCTCTGAACAATTGAAATCTTAGGGTACTTGATGCTCAAGGTAGTGTTTAAGGCTGGAGCGCACCAAATGCAGGTACAATCCGTGCGCATTCCGGTCCGGCTTGCAAGGAGTAGTAAAGTATGAAATTCTATGAAAGATGTCACAGTGAAAGCAGTCTGTTTCCAGTCTGTGTGCAGTAGCTGCGGAAGACATGGACTGCTTGTACTGCACTGCACGTATCGGATTGCAAACGGATTTGGAGTGTTTCAGCCTTTAGGTGCTCTAGATACAGTATAGTATAGTACTATAGTATATAGATACACTTAATGCACACACTAGATATTTACAACATTCTAGTTGTTCAGATTGTACCGCTACGTAGTAATTTGTACTGGTAGAAAATAGTGAGAATATCGACTTCTATAAACGAGTCAGGGTAGATTTTTTCTGGCTAAACAGTGTCATATCGGGCTTAACGTAAGAATAATAATATATCTATGAATACATCCTCATGATTATATACTTAAAAAACTATTTATTTTACGTATAAAACTTCACATTTTTACCAAATCGCAATCCTGCTTAAAGTCTCAACGAAAATCTGCAAAATTCTTTACTGTTCACGCTTTACAAAAAGTCAAGGGCAAGCTTCACAAATTTACAAGACTTTAAGCAAGACTGTCCAAGAAACACGATCGGACACTTACAAAGGAAATGTGCTTGGATAACGTAAAGAATTTTGCAGATTGACTGAGGACAGGACGGACGGGACGGGTTCACGGGACACTAGTCGGTTACAGGGTTCTCTATTTGAGACACGTCACCGATTATGCAGTGAAAGTCTCGCGGCTCCACGTCTTTTAACAAACCCTCTTTCTGAGAAAGGGTAAAATGTGAGTAGTATGACAGTGTCAGACTTTTATAGTACAAGGTCCAACTAAAAAATTGTTTGGCATCTGCTTTGATTTGTGCACAAAAAAATTACTATTAAACCAATATATATATTAATTAAAAAAACTAAAACAATCTAACTGCTTGTAAACAACAACTAATTAGGATTTTATTAAGTTGACCTTCGGGTATTAGTAACATTCTTATTTAATATGGTTCAACTAAAAGTGGTAAATAACATTAATGATTGGTTACCTTCAGTTTGGAGATCATATTCTTCTCGCTGTCATCGGAGACGGATTTATTGAGCAGCAGCCTCTTGGCCAAGTGTTGCTTGTAGTATCGCTCGAAAACGTCCTTCTCTTGGAGGAAACGGAACAGCACCATCGTTTTGTCCAGTACAGCCTCTATTTCTTGCTCGCTCATCTGTTGGAATATTATCAGCTGTGACATACATAAAGGCATAAGCATATAATTGTAAGCAGATATCGAGTCTCACCATTTGGGTCTTTTATTACCATTTTATAACGACGTGTTTTCATGTATGGTAACTAGCTATAGGTATAAACAAAAGTAGGTAGGAACAGTTGTAATATAAGCAGTAGATAATTCAAAAAAATTCAAAATTATTTATTTACGAAAAGTACATTTTGTTTTTGTTGGCACTAACAACCAACTGGGTGTAAGAAACCCGTGTTTTGGTAGTTAGTCCTTCCTTAAAGTTAATGCTAAAAGATATTTTTGTTTGTTTTAGAAGTGTAAAATTGTATGGTTGGGTAAATTGATCAAAAAATTAAAATAATTATGGTATAAATAAAACTAAAATTGTGAGTTAATTTATAGTTATACATGTCAAAAACAGTTGGTTCAAATTGGTTACAGTTAAATTCAAAGTACGTTATTTAAATTTTTTAAATTTGTCGAAAATTCAAAATGTGATGATTTAAAACTAAAACATAAAAAATAGTGATACAAATTATTTTAAAATTTTAAATAATTTTTCAGTTTCAGCATATTTTATTTGACTGCAGCAATTGACTGGAGCTGATTTTGAATTCTTAAAATTGGAAGAAAGTGTAAATTTTGATTTGTTTGTTAATTTTTTCAGTTCTTTTTTTTAACATGATAAGATATGTTGCATTATGATGTTAGACGTTTCATAGCGCAGCTGGACACGATTTTCTATACTGATATTGATTACTTACGCCCTTTTCGCCTTTCTTGAGTTTTCCATCTATGAAGAGCGACAAGAATTCCGGCGATTTGTTGTTTAGATTTAGGAAGTATTCGAAGTCGGACGCGATCATGTGTTTGAATATCTTGTCGTTGTTGAACGAGTTCTGGAGGAAATGGTCGAATCTGTCCTTCAGATCGAGTAGATTCTGTGGAAGAGCAATTCATTGATCATTTTCATTCATTGATTTTATTCAATTCGTTTAGCAGATCAGAAAATTATGCAAAAATGTGCGCGTAGTAACAAATCCTGAGAGGAAATCTAGATTTAGTTTTAGTTAGGGAATTTAGCTCAATTTGTATGACTGTGCTCCGGTAGCGTAATTGCAACAAAAGTGGTGACGTAAACACCGTCAGTGCAGTTAATAGCACTATAGTTGGTTTGCACGCTAGTTCAGTAGCACACTAGCCCAATTTCTCACTAGCTTAGTACTACGCTAGTTTAGTTCCACGCTAGTTCTATCAAACTGCTCCAGTAGCACACTGGCCCAGTTTCACACCACTAGCTTAATACTATGCTAGTTTAGTTCCACGCTAGCTCTAGCACACTGCTCCAGTAGCACACTAGTCCAGTTCCACGCTAATTCTAGCACACTACTCCAGTAGCACACTAGCCCAGTTCCACGCTAGATCTAGCACACTACTCCAGTAGCACACTAGCCCAGTTCCACGCCACTTCAGTATATCGACGACACTGCGTCCGCCACAGACCCCGCTAGCTCACCTGCACGAAGGCTATAGCGTTGGTGTTGTGTATGGTGTCGGTGACGAGCGCGCGGCCCTGCTCCCGCAGGTGCGCCGACACCGCGTCGGCCACGGTCCGCAGCCCCTCGCCCACGCGCGACAGCAGCTTGTACACGCACGCCAGCTCCAGCGTGCGAGTGTGCATCAACATGTGTACTACTCCGCTGTTTTCCATCTGCGAACATTCGAACTCATTATGACAAAAAATATGTTGATACCATGTGACGTAAGAGATAGTGTGGTACGGTTCTACAACCTTTATAGTTTACACGACATCATAAGCGACCGCCACTTGACTGAGCAAAAACGTCCCGTGTTTCAGCAACACATTGCCGCGCATATCAGTAGCGGCGTATGATGCAACTGACGGAATTGTCAGTCATCAGCACAGTGCCTTCGATGACAAGTTACCTCAACAATAGTCTTCATGTGCCGCTCGATGAGCTCGTGCTCGAGCACGGCCACGATGCGCGGCTCCGTGCTCTCGTCCAGGTAGTGTCGCGCGCGCTCCGCTTCCTCCGAGATGCGCGCCTCCACGCGGTTTATGTACACCGCCGCGCTGTTCTCGCCGAGGAACTTCTGAGATTCCATCTGGGAAAACAAACAGGATCGCAGGTTAAACAAGATAAGACAATAACTTTTCTTGTAAGAACTGCAGAGGTGTGGAACTCGCTGCCTGCGTCTGTCTTTCCACCTAAATACAATCCGGGGGTGTTTAAGAGTACTTTACTCTTAAACAGTATAGTATAGGATAGGTATCTCCTAGGCAAGCGTGTTACACCTTCGATCACGTCGACGCTTCCCATCAGGTGAGTCAGTGGTCAAACGCATGCCTAGTCTGTTGTAAAAAAATATATACTCAGATGAAAAAGATACAAGTTTAAAAAATGCCGCATTTATTAATTACTAGCTGTTACCCGCGGCTTCGTTCGCAGTTATTCAGAAAATAGTGTCCAGAAATCTTAATCGTGATGTACTGTAACTAATTATCAAATTTCATCAAGATTCGTTTAGCCGTTTAGCCCTAAAAAGCCTACAAATAGTAGGATGATTACTACTGATGATTTTAAAATAAGTAAGGACTTATTTTATAGTAAAGAACAGAATGTTTGAGTGTATTTGTAGAGGAGATGGAATGATAGAGGTAGACTGCGAACAAGTCGAACATTTCTAACAGCGTCGGCGCATACGATCGGTGAATCCCATCACTTACTCTATAAAACTCGGAGGACTGGTGCAGGAAGGGCTTCTCGAAGTCTTCCTCGTAGACGGCGCGGCAGTTGATCCCGAGCACCATGAGCATCTGGCAGGCGTTGCGGATAGCGAGCCGGTCCACCACCTCGCCGCGCCGCTCGCGCGCCACCATCTCCAGCAGCGTCTGCCGCAGGTGGTCGCGGATGCAGCCGTACCGAACCACCTAACGGGGAAAAAACACTCATTAAGTCAAAGTAAAAATATTTTAATTCAATTGGGTTTCAAAGATACTTATGAACGTCAAAGTTGTATAATACACTCGACCGCCTTGTTCGGAAAAAGAGCCACTACTCAAAAGAACAGACAAGAAACTAACATAACCAACACATGCAAGAACTATGAGATCAGCTAGCCTAGCATGCACACCGTGACCAGACGAGATTTTGTCGACGCTTTTTAACAAGACAAATATATTTACATATACTCTTGTCACGGTCCCACACGACAAAAATTGACAAGATTTAGTTGCGGCGCATGCTAGCTAGTGCAGGAAGGACTTCTCAGTAGGATTAAGTAGAAGTAATAAGCAATGTATCTTAATTACAACATGCGGTGTAATGGGACTCATGTATAGAGGCAAAGCGACATCATGGGAAACGACATAGAGAGAACCATCGCACTGGATTCCATTCATAATTCCACAAAATTGTTAAACTTTTATTTTCAAAATTTTCTTTTTTAACTAAGCTTGTTGTACAAAATGAATATAGGTCAACATACCTGATCTCTAAATATAATGAGTCCCAGATTGTATACATTGTCTACTTCGTTCTGCTGCACATAGACACGGTCCATGTACATGAGTATGTCTCGGATCATCACCATGCTGGTCTGGTGGTCGGTCCACGCATTGTTCAGAGTCTGGAGGAAGCCGTTGTGGAGGGAGTGGAGCACATCCTCTCGAACCTAGAACCAAAAAATAATTCTGTTACAGAATCACGTAGCCACTATACGAGCGAGCGAATATAAAATAAAAGATTTTTAGCAACAGATCAACTCTAATTTTAGGATTTCCCACAACAAGATTTGGACCAATATTTTACTGTGGATTCTGATGACGGACTGCAACCACTACCTCTTCACTTTTATCAACGGTAATAATTTGGCTCATAATATCAAAATAACAGTCAATAGACCTTAGTTTCGAGATGCTGTGTGACTACTTCCTTCAGGCCAGTGTACAGCCTCTCGCCATGCTTGTGGAGGACCATTGTGTATGCATTTCGGTATAGTTCTTCGAAAGAGAGCCCAGAGTTATTCTTCTTCTGTATTTCCTGTATTGCGTTCTTCAGTAAACTCCATATACTCTCGACATACTTTTCGTCCATAGTCATCTGAAAAAAGAAACAATCCGGTGAGATCTTTGATCACATATTAGGGAGACATAAATTAGGTGCTCGACACAATTTACTGTAGTCACAAACAAATGCAAACAGTCACAACCAGTATTACGTCAATGAGTGAGATTTACAACTTAAACAGACTGACATACATAGCAGCCTTGCCATCATTTTGTGTGGCAAAATCTTGATAAATTACGTTTACATTTAGAAAGAAAACCCAACAAAGGGGAAAGCATTTAAATGTGTAGGACATCCAAAATTACACTTATTATGCACAGGAGACAACTAATATTCCTCCTATTAGCTATCTTAACCCCTATGTGTATACACAAGTAAGATAACTTTATTGATAAGGCTGTGTGAGCTATCACAATTTCTTATATCTAGAACTAGCTAGAACAAACAAGAAAACACAGACCCATGTGTCCGGGTACATTTGATAGTACGGTTCAGAATAGTTCCACACCTGAAATTTTCTAGTCATCTTGACAAATTTAATTATCAACTATTTTCCTAAACATTTTATACAAATGTAACAAACAGTCCAAAATGTAAAAATGCAGTATTAAATTGTAAATATATGTTTATGTTTTGATTTTCACTCTTGTCAATGGTGACATATTGAGTGAAAAAAATCTTTCCTACACAAAATCTATGAGTTTCTAAGTTCAAATTGCTGTCAGTGCATATGCAACCTTATTTTTTAAACATACTAAAAAAAGGTCTATTGTACTCAAAAGATACTTAAACTGGTTTTGTGTTACATGAGCCGAACATATACAACACTAGCTGTCACCCCGCGACTTCATTCATGTTTATTATTTATATATATGTGTGAGCTATCCTATCTGTTAAGTTAGATCGAACTGCACACAGTGTGCAAATTTGATTGAAATCGGTTAAGTAGTTTAGGAGTCTATAGCGGGCAAACAAATTGACACGTAATTTATATATATTAAGATATACATGTTTAAATAAATAAAAAAAAAATTGCCTTTATTCACTGATTTTTAGTTTTTTTTACAAGTTTCTGTCTGGTAGAGAAACAGTAGACTGGCACAGCACTGGAAAAGAAGGTGCACTAATGTATGTTACCGTACACAACATTTGTAATGTAATGTATGTGCGCATCATATGTTAACGTACTTTGTGCACTACAGAGGTGATTTATAGCATTAAGCAGTGATTAATATTGATGACAATGTGCTGAGATCTTAGTGTAGACAATTCAAGTAACTACAACAAGCAAAGAATACATTTTTTAAACTGATAATGACATTATCAGACCTAGACATGAAAGCCTACCTTTAGATATCAGTTTATAATCAGTTTCTTGCATAAGTATTATTGCGACAATTTGTCAGGGTCAATAAGTTATTGAGGAGGTGCAATGAGTCGGCAAATAATGAATAATATTAACTTCATTAATACACTTATGAAGTAGGTAGTTATAATATAATATTGAAGACTATGTAAAATTGGACTCAACACAATAAACATTTTTGGTCATACTCAAATTTCAAATTGAGAATGCAATAGGTATGCTGCCTCAGGATTAAAGCGTAAAGAATGTCTAGTAGTATCACAAATTATATTTAGTGGAAAATAATATATGTACTTAACTTTAAAATACAGCTATGCTCACTTGTTTGTAGATATGTACTCTGTGTAGATATCTGAATATTTCAAAGATACTAACTATTATGAGTCATCATTAGTTACCTACTTTGACATTGTAAAATAGTTTTGTAAAACCAATTTGATAGAGATAATATGAAAAATAAGTTTGCATTATCATTAACTTACTTAAATCAGGCAACTAAGAAATAAACTGAATAACTCTGGCTTTATCCATAGTAAAGTTATTTAAAAAACAATAGTCAGTAAAGACTTTATGTTCATTACAATACAGTTTTTATCATACCATTTTTCTTAAGCACTCTCTCTAAATGTCTACCAAACAAACGAGCGCAACGATTTTAGGGGTAGCAAGGTGGGAGGCTGGTAAATATTTCGATGTCCAAAGGAACCTCTCTAAGAATGTATTTAGGTTTACAAGAGATTTAGAACTAAAACAGTGACAGTAAAGTATGGTTACTGCTTTAGTCATCAAATTCTATAAGCGTTTATAAGGCGTTATAATAAGTCGACAACAATAATGATGACTTACTGGAAAGGCCCTGATCCTCATCTTCCCCGGTTTGTCCTTTGGCAGGGCGCTTTTCATCATTGCAACTGTTCCTCACCAACAAAACACTAAATCCTTTTCCAAAATTCTTTCACTTTTCATTTGTTGCACCGATAACACATTGTTACCTTCAATAACATCTGAAAATAGCATTCGAGTTAAAAAAATAGAACAAAAAGGATATATTGATGGAAATCATCATAGCAATATTTTGCTCATACAGCCGTAATCTGATACTCTTTTATCTTCTCATTTTGTTACTTTACAGTAAAAATAAATTATTGTACCGATAATATTGTTTTCGTGTAAAATTTACGCTCAGTTAACGATGAAATTTATAAATAAAAATTCTTTTATTTTATGACAAGTCAGTCATGATCATGATGGGCTGGTTAGATGACATTGACAAGTAGGTGACGACTATCTCTTTTCCACTCATAGCAATTAACGTAACAACTAGCGCCATAAATGAATAATTTATCATGCTATCCTTTTCTCACCAAAGCTAAACATTGTTCAAGACTTAAAATCACTTACGAGATCTATGTATAATGCACTTTTTAGTCAGTAATTTTACTGTTCACTGTATTAACACATTCAGGATGAATAATCAATCGATTTTGCATTCATATACTCCTATTTGTATGTTTCTTGACTTGCTTGCTGAAGTTTCGTTCGGACGACCATACTAGTTTAGTGTTGCCAAAAAACAAAAATAAAACTCCTTAATCCCCCATCTTGTTTCTTGTTGTCTTAAATGAATCTTAGTTTTTTGGTTCTACATTTTAACCCAACCAGCAGCCTGTTCTAAACCACAAAAAAAGTTTATGCATGTTCTTGGTAGTGTTTTCACTGTTATATTTTTATTTTATTTTGAAATGTTCCTACATTTTTGGCAAATCTTACAGACATGGTAAACACAGTAAATTTTACCACAGGCTATATTTATAGGGTAAGATTTTTTTTTCGGCTCCTTGCAATGCATGCACTTAGCCGTTACCATTTTTATTTGATTTAATATACACATACAAACCGAAAAACACTGCACTCCTTCTGGGCAATCGGGTAATCGGGGAATAACACTAATCGTTAAAATTAGCACTCAGTACATAAAGCTGAAATACCTGACATACAGATACGAGCGTCGATGATTCCACACCGACGCGACGCGGCGAACCACGTTAACGTAGCGATATTGTGTTGCATCTAGTTTTATTACATGTAAATGTCTGTAATTTTTTATGTACTGCATCGCTGTCTCTACCGAGTGTTTGGTCTAGGGTCCGACAAACGAAATGGGGGTGTTCGGTGACCCATTTAGAAGCAAAGTAAAGTAGAAAATACAGCTTGGCCAAAAGAATTCCAGGCGCCGGAATTTTTTAAATTTAATATTAATAGTTTTATGTGAAACTGTTTTAGATCGGATCTTTTTATTTGAGTTTGGTCTCTAATACACCATCGGGCTGTACGGGGCAATTACATTAGAAGCACATAAATACTAAATATTTTTTCGGAGCTCCTAAAGAGCAAAATGTACGAAAATTTGCCTGTAAGGTCAACTTTGACTCGATATACTTATAAAATACAAAACTTAGTCATTAAGTTCAAATACTTTCAAAATCATCCCTAGTTAATGCTTATTACAAGGGTATCCTACTTTAGTAGGTACCTACAATTAACACTCTATCACTTTGTGAATAAAAATCATAAGTAAAAAAATATTTAGTCCATACCTAGGTACTTTTAATTTTGACCTGTACAGCCTGAGGATGTGTCAGATCTAAAACAGTTTTTTTTTAAGTTGTGGTGTACCAAGTTCAATTTCAGTAAAATAATTAGACATACTGTTTAAAAAAAAGGGTAACTATAGGTTTTTTTGCCAACTTGTATTTTCTAAATGGATCACCAAACACCGTTTGTCGGACCCTAGACCAAACACCCTGTCTGTATGTACATAATATACTATCGCTACGTTACCGCGGTTCGCCGCGTCGGTGTATAATCAGCTTAAAAATGTACAGCTACAGTCTTTAGACTTCAGAGTAATTAGAAGTTTCGTACGCCTACAAAGATGAATGGAGCCACCGTCGTTTTTACTGAATAATCCGGAATAAGAATTGTGTACAAAAGATGTTACAAGTTGTAAATTAGTATCAACAGCCTGCCCATTTAGAGCGTACTATTTTCGTCGTTTTTCGAAATATAGTTTCTTCGTAGTAATACATATATATATACGCCATTTTGAAAAAAATCCAAAGACAGAGATCCGTACAGAATCTAGATTACGAATTTTATTAATTGCATTATTTTTTGATAAAAAAAAATTGTTGTAAATTTCATGACATTATTTCTGTTAAATTCCTTATTAAAATAGCTTCATAATTCAAGTTGTATAAAGTTTTTTAGTAGATTTCATTAAAATAGGTCCGTTAAATTCGTTAGTTGAAATATCAAATTGAATAACATTTTTATTAGATTCAAATATCAATTTGTTTAAAGTTTTCTAGTAAATTTCATTAAATTAATTTTAAATATTAAAAATAGAATAAAAAATGCATATTCCTTGATGTACTAGCGGAAATACACTAGATATTAGTTCAAGTAACAATTTTGAAGATGAACTTCCGCAAAGTAACGCCTGATTCAATCAGCTACTCGTATTTCAAGTAACAATTTTTATACAAAAGCATTTTTGTCGAAACTGAAGCATGGACGTTTCGCTCGCCAACGCGAGGTTACGACGGTCACGGTAACGACGCGGTAGAATTACCTTAATTAGGGCTCAGATCAACCTAGAGAATAAGATGGCGCACGGCGTATGATTTACGCCTTCGCACTAAGCGTTTCAAGTCAACTTTTCTTGTAAGAACTGCAGAGGTGTGGAACTCGTTGCCTGCGTCTGTTTTTCCACCTAAATACAATCCGGGGGTGTTTAGGAGTAAAGTGAATAGGTATCTCCTAGGCAAGCGTGTTACACCTTCGATCACGGCAACGCTTCCCATCAGGCGAGTCAGTGGTCAAACGCATGCCTAGTTTGTTAAAAAAAAAATTAGAGGAAGCCAAAAACCATCCAAAAACTACGTTACTGTCGTATATGTACACAACACGCACACATTGACGCAAAAAAAACTACGCTACTCGTATGGTAATTCTTCCCTCGACATTATGTGCATTGGTTTATGGTATAATTTCGTGTATATAAATATACATAGTGCATTATAAAAGTGTGGCCATGACTACATTTTGAGGTTATTATTAAAATCTGTGCAGTTTTTTTACAAGCCAATTTTGAAAAAGCCGTAACATTAAACTCTTACAAATAGTTGTAGTTTTAAAATATTAAATCTACTAAGGTTGTATATTGGAAAGGAAATGGCTAACGTAGAGTTTGGGAATTAATATTAGTTTTCGTGCAATTGTAAATGTTTTTCATGGCAACATTACCTCGCACACCAGTGGGGCTATTTCTACGCGTGAGATGAGATGAGATTTTATCTTGGTCACGCTCACACCTATGACGTTTCAAACGAGAGCAACAAGGATGAAAAAAGATGAGATGAAAATCTCAAATCTCCGAATAGGGGGCCAGTTCAAAAAGAAGTGGCTTCAGCGAGATATAACGCAGTGTTCCATTTTTACCTCTAGGTTGATCTGAGATTTAGGGTCACTCCTGAAAATGTTGGTACTTACATAGTTACTTAGCCTACGTTCGATGATCCTTTAGTTAAAAAAATAAACATTACTTAGCGGAGAGGTAGATATGGGTAGATACATTATAATGTATATAGGTAGGTAAAAATCATCTTGATAAAAATTATCTTTATTCACAAATCAACAAACGCGGCACTTTACTTAATGTAGGTAAATAACATTTTCTTAAAACTATGTAGGTAGGTTTAGTTTAAATTATAGGCCATCAAAATAATTAATACTATTCGTTATATGTGCTGTAAGCGGGATGGGCGTGCAGCACCCATCTGAAGAGAAGCAGGGCGACGCAGACGAGCACGAAGAAGGATATCATCACGCGAAGGTTCTTCTCTGACCGCTGGTCGCGCTCGCTGGCGCGGAGCCTCTCAATTAGTCCAGTCTGTAAAATCCATACGAAAAATCACACATAATGTACAGCCTCCGCAGTACATTGCTAAGAGTATCTCAATTGCCAAACTAAAATTGTTATTTATTTTTGTTTGGTGATTTGTCTTTTTTATTTTTTTAGTTTTCGCAATAAATACGTTTTTATTTATTTATTTATTTAATTTAAAATCGAAAGTAACTCTGCCTGTCTGTTTGTTTGTAGGCTTTTCGCTGCTAAACGTCTGAACGGATCTTGATGAAATTTGATAATCAGATACAGATCAGGTAATCTTATCGCTCTTAAGCGATAAGACCGCCCATTGCGCCTATATTTTTGAATGTTTAGTTTAGATTTATTTTGTATTTGGTGTCAATAAAGAGTTTTTTTGTATTGAATTGTAGTATTTCAAGGAGGTAAGTTTTTGAATATTTGTTTCTGAATAAACGCAAAGAAGCGGATAAGAGAAATTTAGTAAAAATAAAAATAATAAAGTTTATTTCATTCAAAATTACAAAATACAGATACATACTTCTGGGGACTCTTTTTAAGCTAATAAAGCTTGTGCTAAGAGCCCCCGCTCTTTCTTATTATAGTACATCATTTTTTTTACAGGGCGTGAATGTGTGATTGTGTGTGTATGTGTGCGTGTGTATAGGTGTGTGTATGTGTGTGTGAAAAGCTAGAAATTTGTAATGTTCACCCTAACATTTTAAATGCGAAAGTTTGGATGGATAGATGGATGTGAAGATGTTTGTTACTCGCAATTACGCCAGAACGGCTGTAAGGATCTGGATGAAATTTGGCCCAGAGATAAATTACAAATATCACTTTGCTATCTGGAATGGCACTTTTTAACCGCGGGTGAAATCGCAGGCGCAACTAGTAAAAACATTCGAAACATTCGTCTGACCACAAACTAAGCAAAGCCTACACTATGGCTGCCAGATACTGAGATACCTACCACATTTATGTAACATATATTTTCAAATACATACCCCTTCATAAGTAAATAGACATGAACACCCCGACATAGAACCAACACAAAATTTCATCACGATATGGTTGTTTGCCCTAGGCGGGAATTGAACCCACGCCTCCAATCTCAGAAGGCAGGTTCAGTACCTACAACAGGAAAATTATCTTCAATTTGATGGGCATACCTACACAACCTACACAGAATTCTGTGGTACCTACTAGGACGAGAGCTTATTGGTCTAATATATGTAATTACAAACAGAGTAAATTACTATGATGAATAAGCAGTGTAAGCAGATATAGGTAATAGAGGATCAATACAGAAATCAATTAACCACAACTTACGAATATAAGCCTTAGATTAGTTTAATAAGTATAATTATTTAGTTGGTTCAGTATACGATACAAACGTAGTTTTAGCATCAGAGAATTTATTGATAACTCCATTAGTTACACGTCACAACTAGGTATCTATCTATTAGGTATTCCTATATTATGTAGCAGAATACACAGTACAGTAGATGCGCTCATAATCAAGTTCGATGTGCTGTACAACCAGGCAGATAAATCAATGAACCTAGCTGATGATGTAATCGATGAATAATCAGCCTGGCAGGTTAATTAGGACGACATTGATGTGGTTTTGTGGACAAACGCGTCGAATATGCAGTCAAAATACGATGGAAGCTAATCGCTTGCCTAGTGGTAGTATTAGGCTTACATAAAGTACCTACATTTCACTGCTACCAACATTTTAAAATCTCTACAGCTCAAATATGAAGGGCTGTCGTAATAAAAATTGGATCATAAAGTAATATTTCTTAGGGTCCAGGCTAAGTGTAATTTTTGCGGCTAGTTAAGCTCGATCTAGGCAGCCCCTTTCATTTTCAAAAGGTAAAATTACCTCGGGGCAGAAATAGGCTCTAAAACGAATTTCATACCCTCGAATAATGTTTTATCTGTTTTATTAGTTTATCGCGAAGGATGAAAGAATAAATAAAAAAAATTCTCCAGCAGATACATAGTACATATATTTATTTATGTAGAGATGGATTGGATTTTCATTGCTTACACTTTGTACCTATTAGATAATGTGTTTTGCTTTAATATTGACTGCCTCGGTGGTTCAGTTGGTAGTGAACCTGCCTTCTGAGCTTGGGGGCGTGGGTTCGATTCCCACCTAGGGCAAACATGAACGTGATTAACATTTGTGTTTGTTCTATGTCTGGGTGTTAATATGTATTTAAGTACATTTGTATTTAAAAATATCTGAAGTATATATAATATATTATATTTGTTCAGTCCCTGGCAGCCATAGTATAAGCTTTGCTTAGTTTGGGGTCAGGCGACCATGTGTGGAAGTGTCCCGAATTAATTATTATTTATTTATTATATATTCTGCTTACAGGCTGAATAGGTTGAACAGTAATCCTGTAGCCTGAATCTTGAATTACCGATAATAAATGTATTGAATCCTGTTTTTAGTTTCTAGCGACTTTAAGATGGCAAGGAATAAATTGAGCAACCGAGCCCATACTATACGGGCTTAAACAGACATAAACCTTCTCATACTTACGTAAGTTGGTTCCTATAGAGGATAATTTTATTTGTTTTGATAATAAATTCCTAGGTATCTAAGATAATTTTATTTGTAATGAGCTTATAATTGAGAAGTAGGTACATCAGAAGAGAAGGGACGGGAGATCAATTTAGTGATATCATTACCCATCCACCATGCGAAGCGACCCAGGAGCCAGCTTCCTCGTGCAGGAGATCAGCGATCGCTGCAGCGGGGGCGGCGACCAGCTCCAGCGCTGGCTCCCCCTCCGCAGCCTCTGCGGCTTCTTTGGCAAGGGCACCACAGACACAGTACACTGCTGCTATCTGCAAGCAATTGGTTTTCAGATTTTTAGAGCAGCGCATAAAAGGGATACTTTCGTCGATGAGATTGTATTTATAAGATGAAAGATGTAGGTAGTACGTAGTTCCAGAGATAACATCTTACTCCTCTAACTTTTACTTCTTTATAATATTAGTAAGTACAAATCCTACTTCCTACTTATAATATTATAAACGCGAAAGTTTGTAAGAATGGATGGATGGATGGATGGATGTTTGTTACTCTTTCACGCCAGAACGGCTGAACAGATCTGGATGAAATTTTGCACAGAGACAGATTATGGTCTAGAATAGCACATAGGATACTTTTTAACCGCGGATGAAACCGCGGGGCGCAACTAGTATATCTACATATACTAGGAAGACTACGTAGGACTACGTAGGAGGTACCCACTGAATCACTCTTGACTTTGTTGGGCTCTTGGTCTAATAACATCTGTTCTCCGCCAGGTATTATTATAGCATTCCGGTCACGTGGGCAACACCGAATTATGTCATTTACAAATAGGAGTTTTGGCGGGAACCGAAAAGATGGTGTCGTGTTTTTGTATTATTTTCTAAAACTTGTGATTCTTCGAGTGTTAAATTGTAATAATGGTGGATTACTAACGTTTACCGGTTCGTCAACGTGCACGAGTGTGGGCAAATGATACAAACATCGCGAAACGCGATTTTTCGTGTTCTCTACAAAACTTCACTTAAAGTTTCAGGAAAGTATCCATAACTTTACTGGAATGGGAAAAGGGGAGGGATTCATCGTCTTCATCATCACCTCATCATCATCATCCCATCATCTGTTACTGAAGGAAAAATTATTACTAAGAATCCGACTCAAGGACGAGTATCCATGGTCATGAATAAATTAATAAAAAAAAAAAAAAATCATTTACAAATAGTTCGAAAGAGACGGATGACGATGATGCGTGACGTCATTACATTATGTATTTGCTCCAGGAATGCTAGACCTTGTATTTTTGGATCATGGTTGGACTTATCTTTAGTAGGCTTAGTATGAGTTTTGAAAGTTACAATTTTTTTTTTGTTTTCGTTTGTCTCCATGCTTTTCAATAAAGCGCTACTAGCGGAAACGTTAAGGCACTCGGTATATAAGTTAAAAGCTGAACGAAAACGATAAAAAAAATAGCTTGCATTAGCTATTTAAACTCATACTAAGCGTACAGATATGAGGTTAGGCCAGCGGCTAGAGTACATAGCCGATCAAGAAATTCGACTAAGGAATTTAGGTGCAGTCTATGTAGTGTGTTGGCAATGCAATGCAACTCCAGCTACCTACCTTCTTAGTCACCGGAGATGAAGCCGAGCAATTACCATATCGGTAGGTATTTGGTACACCGAGTGTGGGTTCAATCAAACGGTCTACCTCCAAAAGCGAGAATAAGTTTGATCTAAATATTCTAAATTGTGCTTTGGTTGGATAAATATTAATTTAAAATTGATTTCTCAAAGTAGCATAGATATTGCATATACCTGATCGTACCATAGATATATGGAGATATAGCAATAACCAGTAAGTATTCTATTAGTCTATGATGGTAGGAAGGTAGGTAGGTTACCTATTTTTCGTACTGGTAAGCTGGGTAAGCTGGGTCATTTCGCGACTTTTTGTAATGGACCTATTTTCTGTACCACATCATTTCTTTGTACTAAACAGCAATTTTTCTATAAAAACTCTTAATCCGTACCTAACTATTCGATCAGACACCCTGAGGTAAATTGGTTAAGCACATAACTACCTATTAATTCGAGTATTTAGCGAGTTTTTGTAAGGGTGCTCCTAGACGGGCAATATTTGACTGCAATTAGCCCGGCAATACTGGAAATATTCCCGACTGCAACCAGCCCATCATCAGCCATGCTAGAACTTTATGAATAAACTGGGCCACACCCAAAATATTGTCAGTATTGCAGTAAAAATATGGCTCGTTTAGAAGCGCCCTAATGGACATATTTCACCACCGCATCAGTCCTATGCATCAAAGAGAACCTTTATCTCTAAACATAACATACATATCGTCGCGCCTTTCCCCCGAGGGGGCTGGCAGAGGTGTAATACAACACCCACACTTCGCTGGACGGTATTCAGTCCCAAATGTGACAGGGGGCGAGCCTGTCGTCATACACCAGGCTCCAGTCATGTAGCAGATGACATACAATACGCACATATGTTCACACTAGCTGCGCCCCGCGGTTTCACCCGCGGCTAAAAAGTATCTTATGTGCTATTCTAGACTATAATCTATCTCTGTGCCAAATTTCATCCAGATCTGTTCAGCCGTTCTGGCGTGAAAGAGTAACAAACATCCATCCATCCATTCTTACAAACTTTCGCGTTTATAATATAAGTAGGAAGTAGGATAACGAACAAATTGGTGCGTGCCGTCGGCTGGGTTTGAACTCGCTCCCTCTGGCTTGAGAGGCAGGCCTTCTCCAACTAGGCTATCATCGCTCCTTTCTCTCTAAAAACTATTAATTACGTTACTAATCGATCAAACACCCTAGGTGAAGTTGATTAAGTATACCTACATAAGTTATTACACTTTCCAGCACTTTGAAACTTCATTCATTCAAAAGTTGTGTATTCGGAGTTTAACTACTGTTTTAAAGATTTTCCAGATTTAAGCTGCCAAAACTGTTCTGAATCCTAATTGGCTTATCAGAGTTAGCAATTCGCTAACCAAAGCTCTTAAGATAGTTAGCGGGACCGTATGTTACCTGGACTACGGGCGCTACGACACGAATTTCGAATGAATCGTTTGGATGCCTCTGAAATTATCTCTCTGCTAAATGTTCGGTGATTATATATTATTATGTTTATTATATCGAGCTTGTGAACGGCATGGTTTTATGCAAATAAGAGCGAGGTAGCGGTTAATTAATAAACTAATTTCCGTGCCTCCGAGTTTTGGGCTGATCGTCGATAAGTAGCTTTTCGTAATACGATCCTGTGATAAGTATCTATTTCAATTTAATTTTTAATTAAACTCAAATATGTAAATTTAATGGGGAACCCTAAACCCGTACTAAACATTGAATTATTAGCTTAGTTACTTAGATACCGATCTGCCTAATTTTCCTCGATTATAATTATATTATTATCAATCGCGTTAATGGAAAGCGACACATCCAGGATTCCTGCTAAAATTGTTTTGGTAAGTAATTTCATTTTAATGTAGGTAATATTATCATGTATTTTAAGTCTGTAAGGTATTTATGATAGGAATGGGTCCGTTATTTTGTAACAACCTGTGCCTGTATTAAACGATAATCATATTTTTGTTATAAACACGTTACTCCTCAAATAAGTATTCTAGGTATACCTAGGTGTATAGATAGATCATTACCTTAGACCAAGTGATATTTTCTCTAGTAATTCGTCGCGCTAGCGCCAGCGCCAGTTCTGCAAGGGCCGTGTCCGACTTGAGCATGGCGGAGGGTGCCCTGGTGGCCTGCCTGGCCACGTGCCTGAAGGCATCCGGTCGCTTCCTCTCCAGCGCTGCGCAGAGAGCTCTCAACGCAGCCAGAACACCACTCTCCGTGTTGTTTATAGCCTCTTCACCGCATTCAGTCTCGATCATTCTTTGTAATCGTTTCATAACTATTTGCTGGAAAACAAAAAAAAAAAAATACAATACTGATTTTCTGATTTGAAAGCACTTGAACAATGTTATTTGTTCAATCTCGTTTTTCCTTTTGTTATAAGACCTATACCGACCTTTGATGTAATTATTTTTTGTCACAACGGCTTAGTTTGTTATTTGAATACTTACTGTAAATACTTAGAATAAATAGGCAATCTCAGTTGAAGGACTAAGATTTTAATTTTATTTCCCTTTTTATAAAAAAAAGAACAAAGAAGCGTAAATCTTAAGAAAAATACAAACACGACTTATCGAATCTAGCCTCAGAAAAGCTCTACTTACTTTTTTGGTGCAGATTGTGGACCTCCGTATCTGCGTTCTAATAAACTGCAGGCACAAGGCTCGTCCTTGCCTCACTATTTGTGGCTTCACGTGCGTGGGGGTGGCGAGACACCAGCCTATGGTGGCGGAGAGCCTTCTGGAGACCGCCGCCGCGGCCGCGCTGGACACCATCGTGCTGAACCGGCGCTTAGTGCGGTCCAGCGGTGACAGAGACCGGGTGGGCGAGGACCGTCCTGCGTAACATATGCAGATGATTAAGTGAAATGACTCTTTTAGCATGGCCATAGGTAAATATTTCTATTTTGGTCTGAGATGATACCTGCCTGAATGGTTCTTACTTCTACTCGTACTTTGCGAGATACTCTACTTTTTTCGTCTAAATTAATTGCCTTTCTGGTTATTCTGTAAAACTATTCTGTAGGTATAGGTTTGTGGCGTTAGTTCCCGAACGACACATGTTGCTGTCTGCGGTAAATGGTAATGTTATCTGTGGCATGTCAACGCTATTGACACACAGAGACTGACTTCGCGCGCTCGCGACCTTCCTAAAGCAAAGTTTTTTATCTCATCGAGACGCCTCATTAAATACCTGCCTTTATTTCAACCCTTACCATAGCAACTTCAACTAAATGAGAGGACAAACGAGGAACAACCCGCACGCATATCCTCCTATAGGTTGATAATGATGCTAAAACACAAAGAACTCCCTTTTTTAAAAACGAGATACTTTGTACATATCGTCATAAACATATCGTCACGCCTTTCCCCCTAGGGGGCTGGCAGAGGTGTAATACAACACCCACATTTCGTCGGACGATATTCAGTCCCAAATGAGACAGGGGGCGAGCCTGTCTCCAAACCCCGGGCTCCAGTCATGTAGCAGATAACATACAATACGCACATATGTTCACACAATGAACAAATTGGTGCGTGCCGTCGGCTGGGTTCGAACCCGCTCCCTCTGGCTTGAGAAGCGGACCTTCTCCCAACTAGGCTGCCATCGCTATAACTACTACTCACTTTGTAAGGCATTAAAATTCCTGACAACATAGATTACTCAATGAAATGAAAATGTAGATAAACGTAGTATTATATTAAATTAAACAAGCCTCTTTAAACGAGGATATTTTACGTGGGAAGAATAAAACCTTATTCATCAAAACTTCAATTGATTCGGGAAGTACGGCCAGTTTTAAAAGAAAAATAAAATTAAGAGAACGAGGCAGTACGGTACGCACCTATGTTGGCATAGGATTTCCTTTAGGCGTGGGTGATTTTCCGTATTTTAGCCTATCACAAAGTCCCGCATTCCGATCCGTGCCCTAGACGTAACCACAAACGCTCGGGTAGGTTCATACAAAGGGAAAAATATTTGGCTTTTTCGACACAGAACGTCTGATCATCCCTACACCACTACCTAGGTCTACAATACAAATACAAAATATATGTTACTTATGTGCGAAGTAAACCAATATATTCGGAAAATGTTTCCTTATCGCGCGTTTGTTTTGAAATGAAATAACTAGAAGTACAACATAAAGAAGGCAATAGCCATAACGGATTGAGTCTTATCAGAGAATTTTAATACTTATAATGGCCTACAATTGGGTTCCTACATAAGATTGTTAAAAATCATCAATTCCATTCTTGTTTAGTTACGATGCTTATTTGATTTCACTTCACTTTAATCCTCCTAATTAAGACGCAAAACTTTAATTAGTCCCAGGACTGCAAAGTTTTGCTTGCTTTATTTTATTTGTTTAGCTTAATTAAGCTTGTTATTGCGGGCTACTTAATTACGCAGTATTTTTTTCCCACCCACGCCAGCGAGCGATCTGAATCATTTCTAGACAAGCAAGATGACTTTAGACCGTATAGTTCAGCAGCGCCGTAACTAGGGCAGTACTAGCAGCGTTCAGGTACAAGGTACAGGCCTTGGATGGGCGTAAAAATATCCAGGACCAAGTTTTGAGTCGTGTTGTATTGGTTACCTAATGCTCGCACTGTTTGCATAAAAGGCTTGTTACTAATTACTAATAGGTACTACAGGAACAGTATACAGGTACTAGGCTGGATATTCTCTGGGTTTCCTTACTTGGTAGTCCCATGAAGCCATCGCCGACGCCAGGCAGGGCGCTGAGTGGCGAGCTGAGCTTCCTCCTCATGCGCAGGGCTGGCGCCGGCGAGAACTCGTCATCTTCCTCGCCGTCGGGTGGCGTCACATGGATGGCAATGTTGTTGTTCTCTGCTGGCTTCATCCCGCTCAGTGGCCATTTCGTCTCCGTTTGCGGCCCTATCTGCAACGAAATTATAATTTTTAGCCTTCGATCAGGTATAAGTAGAAATCAAGTGTCAATACGTAAAATGGCACCTTGAAAACAAGGCTTAGATTAAGTGTTGCTTGTTTTGCTTTGAGTTACTGTGATCGTGTTGGTGTCACGAAGACTAAATGTTTGCTACAAACACTTTAGCAAATGGCATCAACGCTATTGCGGAATGATAAAGCTTAGATAAAATGAATTTATTTGTATTTGATCATATTTCTAATAGAACGTTGGTAAACAAACACGGTGCCACGTTATATATTTTTAATGAGATACGACATGTTTTTAGCAATTAGGTAAATGCTTAACGGTTGATGCTTTTGCATATATATGTAAAAAATAAAATTATTAATTACATCGTATCTCGGCATTTAGCACACTCTTGATAACTTGTTCAATCAAGATTTTACATATTTTCCAGATGGCTAATAACCTTTCAACTTGTTTTGGTTACTAATTTAGGCGGACATGTTTGCTAATATAGAACTTTTGAAAACACCACATGGCTTCTACTAGACCATGGCATCGTAAAAAGTAGGATAAAAACAGGGAAACCGTAGGGACTTGATACGATCAATAAAGTTCTGATTACATTTTGCTACACAGACAAAATGAGAGAATAAACTAGATTTACGCATCAAGTTAGTAAAATTTTGTGAATATCAGTAGGCGCACATTGCGCGACATGGGTCTGCGACCTGTCGCAAACGTCGAGTATGCGGAGCTTTGCGATTGAGTCGCAGTCGCAACTCGCTACTCGAACGTCAAGTGTGCGAAGGTATGCGGAGCTTTGTGGGTGATATCACACATCCGCCGTGAAACGGTACGCATCTTAAATTGTGTAGAATACAATGTAATGTTTAATGTGCTCCACGAAGGGAGTGAACGTTTCACTTTCAAAAATTGTCATGCTCTACGTTACATGACATCAGGTTCATATTTGAACTTCTTAGTAGTGGTTTCGTTAATACGGTTCCGCAGTGGATGTATGATACCACCACAGAGCATAATAATAATAAATACCACAGTGAATAAAATGTCAAAATGTCAAAATCGGCCGCAGCCTGTCGTTGCGTCTACTCGTCGAGCTATCGCAGACGCGCAGTCACTATACGATTACGTTTGCTGGTACAAAATTTCATTTAGGTAGCTTCAGGAAAAGAAATAAACACCGTCTATTCAATAAATGTACGCAGACGATCGTTAGATATTTTTTAACTCTGATGTAAGTAAACGTGTCGGTGGTGTTTATTATATTGCCATAACTACATATTCGTAGATTGTAGGTGTTTTATGTAGGTAGATTAATTTTTCATGTAGGAATTTTGTACTAAGATTTTTTATTTTCTTTTAGTGTAAAATATTTTTCTTGGGACTGAAATATTTTAGGAAAAGAAGAAACGCCAAAAATAGTCACGCGCTAGCCGGAAACTTCCAAGAGGATCTTTGAAGCCTCTTGAAAGAAATTTTCGCAGTGGAAAAGCAATTTAGGCCAAATAAGTTTATTGGATTATTAAAGTCTTTTTTGCGGGAAATGGGCAGCGGTTCATCTTTATACGAGACGTGGTCCGACTGTTTTAAAAATCATCTTACATTTTAAGAAGGTTTAACTGTCTACTCTCAACGACCACACCCTGGTATCACACACACACATACACACACACACACATACACACACACACACACACACACACACACACTCACAGACATATACACACGTATTCTTTTGTAAAAGCTTAATAATACTTAGTCCTTCCTCTTCTCTCATTCATTATGAAATCGGCTACAGTCTCCCGCGATACAGGCTGGCCCGAGTGCGGGGACTATTGCTAAACTTTATATTTTACTTATATAAAAGTATTTATTGTATATATTTGTACCTCTCTTAGTTGTTGTCACCACATACTTAGTTGTTTTTACGCAAAATCGGAGCATCGATCATTCGATATCACAAAAAAATAAAAACGTTTTCGTTGCCTTTACACATAATATGGTAATCATCTTAGTAGCCCATAGCGGGATATTAATAAAAATTTTGCGATCCTATCAAAATTTAATGCAAATCCATGGTTCCAAGTTATGTCAATATTGAATAAAAGACTGGCTCACATTTTAAAGAAAATTAATAACTGACCTAGCGAAACGAAAGTCTCAAACTCTCAAGTTTTTGTTCCTTTCAAACCATTATGAGCTAAAGGAGTCTTGATACTTCTAACTTGTACAAACTTTTAAACTAATTAAAACACCATTTAGTACCTACAATATTTTCAGAATTCGAATCCATAAACAATCATGAAATCAGTTTTTAAAGAAACATTCTAACAGGAATAACAGATAAACTTTGAATAAACAATGAATATCAAAGATACAAATTCTACGTTAGCCATCGCAATAAAAAAGATTAAAAACAACTTCCTGGCAAGTTATCAATGACGGAATGAACTGTGGGTAAGACAGTGCAGATTTTTTTGTTTTAAAAATTACTTGGTAAGTACAATAAAAAGCTTAGTAACTGCTTATTTCTAAATGGTACTTGGATTTTCTGCGTATTTGGTTCATAGAATTAATTTTCTATGATATATTAAGTACTTAGGGAACGTGTGTTAATTTCATGCCTATAATCGTCGTTTTCGCTTATACAGCGTTATAGGTACCTAACGAAAAACCTCTTAAGGGTTCATTGTACTCATCAATATGAACAACTTTTACTATGGGGCGAAATCCGAAATCGCGAAAAAAAATCAGCTGTTCCATACATTTTGTCTCAGGTGATTGAACTTTTTGTATGGAACAGCTGTTTTTACTCGCGCTTACAGGATTGGCTTCATAGTAAAAGTTGTTCGTATTGATGAGTACAATGAACCCTTAAGAGGTTTTTGGTTAGTTACCTGTAACCCTGTATAAAGGCGATTGGCGAATGTTTTTTTTTATAGTCATGTGGACAAATATTTTGTATTTGTGTTCATTTTGACTGACGCGGACGCTTAAAAAAGGGAAGGTAGCTGTACTCTCTAATATGAATACAATTATTTTTCTCTTCACGTTTTTCTATAATGATTACGTAACTTATAAACCAATTTGATGATTCGATTTTTGGGTTCCACTATTTATTTATCATCTTCTATTTATTATCTTGTATAAAATTGAATAAACTAGATTTTAAAGTAAGTACCTACCTACACAAATAACTGCCTCGGTGGCTCAGTCCGTTGTGTACCTGCCTTCTGAGCTAGGGGGCGTGGGTTCGATTCCCACCTAGGGCAAACATTCATGTGATGAATATTCGTGTTTGTTCTATGTCTGGGTGTTAATATCTATGTAAGTATTTATTTAAAAGTATATAAGTAAGTTTATCAATCTCTGGCCGCCATAGTACAAGCTTTGCTGTACAAGTGTCCCAAATGTTAAAAAAAATAAGAAAAAAAAAATCATTTCATTACTGAAGTGCTCAAGTTCTCGTTCAAATGGCAGACATCCTGCTAATTACATAGTTATAAAGGTAAGTAATATCAGCTTTTCAGTAGACACGGCGTTGCTGTGCTACTTTGCAATTAATTTTAAGTAGAATAGGAAAGTAAATAAGTTGTTACGAGATATTCTCGAGCTTTTAGCTGCCGACGAGTTTACACGACACCTTCAAAACGAGGTGAGAACGTTCCGAGCTCTATCCAGTTAAGACCAATTTTCTTGACTGCTTCTGGTAACAGCTAGAAGAAAATCTTCAAGAATAGTATATACATACATAGCATTCATGTGAAGTTCGTAGGTAAAGTACCTACTAAGTATTTTTAATTCATCGTGATCACCATCGACCTCAAATTAGGTACTTGCGTGCCTAAGTATAGGTAATATCCAAATGTTCATGTAACTTTTAAATTTTCGTTTAGTACAATAGTTGGTAGTTGTAGGTACAATTTGTTTTGAGTTCAATGTTTTGTTGACATTTAACTCATTGTCATCTGTCCATTTCATTATGGATTGGTTTATATTTATTTAAAAAAATAGTAATTAATGATTCAAGAAATCAATTACCTACCATACACTCCCTTCCCTACCTATGTAGTATAAAACAGTCACATTATTATTATTATTAAAATTCACTCCACCGTTTCGACAATAACCAATTACATTCCACGTAGACTCAACGTACAGCAAGGCATTGCCTTCCAAGGAAGTGTATGTAACTCCCAAGGGAGTTTTCGAGTAGAGGTTAAAATTGAGTAAAAACTCAGCAAGGGGACGAGTTATTCAAAAATCGAACTAGCCACAACAAAAGAAAAGAACGCAATTGGCGCCGCACGTCGTGCGCATTTGCCAGTGTCTAGTAAATTACGTATTTCTTAATTGTTATGACAACCAAGTGATTGCAATGATAAATCACTCCCCATCAAATGAAATTTTGTAGGGAACACGAAAAGTCGCGTTTTGCAATGTTTGTACCACACTCGTGCACGCTATCGAACCGATAAAAGTTAATAATCCATTATTGTATTTTAACACTCGAAGAATCACAACTTTTAGAAAATAATAATCCCATACAAAGTCACGACGCTTCCTTTTTCGTTTCCAACTAAAACTCTAAAAAACGGTGCTTGATGTAAGTATAACATATTTTCTCTGTTCCTTTTTATTGCCTCGCAGAAGGTGTGAAAAGTAGAGTATTCACCTCTGGGATAAAGCAGTGTCTTTGTCTTGAGCGGCTCAAGCCGCTCGCTTCACTCAGGACTCTACATAAGTCCCTTGCTTCGCTTGGAGTTCAATAAGCCGCCCGTGACGTGAGACACTGTTTAACTCCCTCGGTGCATAATCTATACTACATTACTATACCTAGATATAAATGATAAAATATGTATAAATGATTTGCCCGAGTATGCCATTTTTATTGCGATGCAATGTATCCTCTTCCAAAACATCCAGGAACGTCTTATTAATTAGAGAGAATGTGATCCTTCGTTTCACGCGAGCGATGTTGTGAAAGATTAAAATCACGGAATAGTTCACTAAAGGCGCTGTTAATGATACCTAATTACCAACCACGTTTACTTCATTAGGTAAGTATAATTATCTTCCCACAGGTATATAGGTTAATAACTTGATACCTAGGTTAGTGGTAAGGGTCTATCTGTAGTAAATCAACTTGATTTCGAAAGTGGCCGAAGAAGTAAAGTTTTAATTAAATTTATTATATTTTACGGTGAGTTAACTCATCCAATTTACTTTAAGTGGGCTGAAGCTTGTCTTGTAGCTTTTACTTAAAATTTTAATTTGTTTTCATACTAACTGCAATTATAAATTAATGTAATTTTTTTTATTGCTATAAATTAATGTATTTTTTTAGCTAAAATAAACCTACGACTGTAAATGTCGACGAGTTGGTCACATTTAATTTAATGACTGCTTATGAGTAACTTGTCTGTAATACCTTCTAAACCCTTGGAATACTTTTAATTTTTACCCATTCCCAACCGAATTCTTCGAACCACCTTTATAACAACAAAATACTTTTTTAATTCCATTTTTTCATTCAATTCATTCCATTCAATTTTTCTAGATTTTATTTTTTATAAAAAAGTATTTTATTGTTTGTTTTCTTATAAAGTTACAAGACGTCTTTGGCGGGAACCGAAAAGATGGTGTCGTGATTTTGTATTATTTTCTTGTATAAAACTTGTGATTCTTGGAGTGTTAAAGTGTATTAATGGTGGATTATTAACCTATACCGGTTGGATAACGTGCACGAGTATGGGCAAATGATACAAACATTATGATGTGCTACTTTTCGTGTTCTCTACAAAACCTGACTTGAAGTTTCAGTAAAATATCCACGGCTTTACTAAAATGGGCAAAGGGGAGGGACTCATCTCATCTATCATCTCCTCCATCTTCTTCATAAGTTCATAATAGAATATATACTTCTATGATGTATTATTACTTATGTACGGATAACATATACGGATGACTAGGCGGTATGGCCATGTTGGCTCTAGCCTGCCTAGTAAAACCAAAAAAGAAATAAAATCTTTAACGTTACAAACCTAAAAATCTACGTAACCGTGTAAAACAATTTGTTAAATCGAACCATGGCAAAATTCAATTCCATTATCGCATATGTGCTCAGAGTTGTGTGAAAAATTCACCGCAGAAATGAAATATCGATTTCAATGTCAATTTTATGCATGATCGCGATCAGTCAATTTATAATTATTAATTGCTGACATAATTATTATAACCATAAGCGTGTTAGCGAAATATATATTTATTAACTAAAACAGTTGAAGGTAAAACAATAGCGTGCTCGTTACCCTGGAGCCTTAAATCCCTGAGCCAAAGATCCTAATTATTACTTGTACCTTATACCTACTCAAACTACTCAAAGATATTCGTACTAAATATTTAGTGCGGTATTAATATGCCAGCTGTATAAGGCCTTCCCCTGTTAGGTGGAAAACTTATGGAACATCTAGTAGATAGGTTAGGTAAGGTTCGAACTTCTAACTAATAACAAACTTATTCAGCAATATGTTAACATGTACCTAACAAGTTTTTAGGTCTAATCTAATTCGAACTTCTCGTTCCAAGTATCTACGAGCTGAAATTTGTGAAAAATCTAGCAATTTAAAGTTGGAAAACGTATCCGAGTTTTCATTTATTAGATACCTAGGTTAGGTAGGCCAGGTATGTACATAAATTATTTATCTAAGGCAGCTTCGTCACTAAAAGATGAGCGATGCGAAGATGTGTAGCGAGGAAGAAATCCACCAATCAACTCACTCATTTATTTATTATATTTACTTCAGTGATCATAGCTTATCGGTGGGGTTTTCTTCGCTAATCCTTGCACTGATCATCTTTTGTTAGAAAAGCGCCCTAATTGTGATATGGTGAGTGCCAATAAAGTAGACATACATTCACTATTTACTAGGACATTGGAACGCAATCATAAGGATCTACCCAACATACCACTATTTATTAAGGAGGTGATCGGCGAAATTCAACGACTTCACATTGAACAGTTTGAAAATTAGTGGCTTAGTGGATTGCAATCCGTACTCACTTGCTATTTTGATTTTGTCTATTTATTTGTATGTCCTAATGCAAGTATATATCGTATTGTGTGTGTATCATTTCACGTATGTGTTACGATATTACTTCTCATAACATACTCGTACTTCTTATACATGTTTTTATTATTGTTGAACTTTTGAATTAGTTAAATTTCATAAATTATTAGATTAGAATTATTATTTAGATTAGCGAAGAAAACCCCACCGATAAGCTATGATCACTGAAGTAAATATAATAAATAAATGAGTGAGTTGATTGTACATTGTATTGCGATTGTATAAATTATTTAAAAACAATTTTATCTTCACCTTGAGAACTTTCTGTCTTCGGTTTAACGATGGGTACCAAATTTTATACCAAGATTTCGAACTAAGTTAAGCTATCTGCTGAATTTCAAATGTCGTAGTCGCAAAAAGTTTTCACAAAATGTTTATTTATTAGCTTTGATAGAAATATTGTTTGTGATCATAAATTCCCTTTATTTATAACTATATACCTGTTACGTTTGATACATAATTGTCAACTTATTTATCTGTAGGTACCTGAGTAGACAGGGTAATTCCTTAAATAAATTTGGGACAGCTCAAAATTTATTTCTAGTTTAACGCCAATTATAAAGCAAGTACTTAGAAGTAGAAGAAGGTGAAGTTTTCGAAAAAGGGGAATAAGTACGAGCCGTTTTAAATTGACCAAAAAATAAAATACGAAACAGGTACCTACCTATCTAAGTAAGTAGATATCGAAATTAGGCATAGCCATTATTTTGTTCTATACTTTAGGCATAGCTGTAGCGCCAGTAGTATAAGTAGTAGTATATACTAGCTATGTACCGAATACCGAATCCAATATTAAAATGACGTTACAAATGGCCGTAAATCGGCTTTTTATGACGTTGATTTGAGAACGTCACCAAAATCTTTTCATAATGACCGTGGCTTACCCGAAACGAGTCTCAAATTGACCATAAAAAGAAGAAATATTTTTCTACGAGGGATGTTAAATAATTTCGATGAGGTCAATCAAATCAAAGCTTTATAATTTGCACCTACCTACAAGACCTTTGTGTACATAACATAATTTAAAAAAATCTGACAATAACCTACCACATGTATACCTCTACAACTACAAGCTCACGAATGCTTTTGTACAGTCTCTTTTTCTTAAAGTTTTAAAGGGCTTATATAAAGCACGAAACAAAAAGAAACCCTACAACACCTTAAAGCCCTGCAGCTGGCTTGCAGTCCGCATTAAGATGCTATGCAGACACAGGCAGTTATGTATTCAGTGACTGCAATGAGCTCCTCAATGACCCTGAGAAAACCGCGTTACTAATGCTAATTCGACAGCCCAATGTTACCGATAACTCTCGCGCTTACAGAATACCAAATTAGGGCGGGAAGTAAATTACACTACCTGACCTAGACGCGGCACGGTGTGAAGGCGAGATAACCATCAAGACCTCAGGACAAAAGGACCTACCAGTGACATCGCTCCAATTATCAAGGGCCCTATTCTGTCGAGTGCGATGCTATCTTGGTCTCTCGTAAAAAAACATGAGTTTTTGAAATAAAATTGCATGCTATAATAGGCTCCCAGGTTGTTTTCTATATTAACTTTTTAAAATTAAACTCCTAAACAATGAGCAGAAACCTGTTGATATGGGTTTTTCAGATGAATTTCATCAAGGAAGTCGCGACGTCAATAAAGGGCAAAAATACACAGACAGAGAAAAGTAAAATAAAAGATTTACTTACATCCACATTTTTAATATTCGTTTGAAGTGTGATGTAGTACGCAAATAATGTGGATACTTATCTGAAAACTTTTTGCGAATTCCAACGCGGTTTTTACTGACACTGTCCTTATATCTATAGCAAATATTAGACTATTGATACCTACTTTGTTTAGGTAGTTAGATACTTAGAAAAAACAAAAAAAAACTCATAAAATATTTGAAGAGGTAGAAACACATTACTTCGAGGTTGTTAAAGATGAATTCAGCCAAATAAAAACTATTGAGCTGAATGTTATGACGAAAATCCTCGTAAATCTAATGGGCCTAGCCTTGCCTACGGCATTCAGTTATAGGAATACTTACCTAGGGACCAAAATACATACACACGACACGACGTCGTGTCGTGCAACCCATCGTATGTAATAACAATAATAAATCGTTTATTTCGTCTCTAAACGTATTACAAATTTTGAGGTAGGAACTACCTTTTAGGTTTAGTATTAATACCTGTGTCAGGTAGACCCGCTCTTCCTTATTTTAACGTTACAAATTAAACGTATAATATATTTAGTTACGATTTATATATGACAATAGGTATACGAGTAATAGTTGTTCACTTACAATAACAAAAATTACTGGTAGTTCTCGCTGGTCTCCGCAGTGTTTACCATGATACGACATTGTTTCACTAATTTTATTTTGAGCATCGCACGTCGTATATTTCCACCAGGAGACGCGTCGTGTTGTGATATCCAACGACGTGCGACGACGCATTATGGTCCGACGACCATACACGACACGACGTCGCTTCGTGCTACGTTGCGACGTCGTGTCGTGTATGTGATTTGCCCCTCAGCTTTACGGGTTTCAATTCTTCAATGAGCTCGTTGGTTTATCGCGACAATAGAGACGAGCTTTCCGATTCTGATAAAGCCTCTAATTTTATTTGTTGAATAAAGGGTTCGTTCAATTTATTGCCTGGGAGCCTAGAAATGCGATTCATTTGTCTTTATTTCATCGTTTTAGGTCACGGATAGATTTATTATTACCGTTACGTAGTTAAGTTGAAGGAAGGTAGGGAACAGTTGCGAAATAAGAAAATGTTTTTAGGAAAGTTTTTAGTTTGATTACGGCTTAAAACTTGTAGACAAGACAAAACGAAAGTTTTTGAAATTTCTGTAGCAATAAATGGGTTTTTAAAGACCTGCGAGGTAACGAGTGTTTCTTATAGTGCTAATTTATCTGCATTTACTAAGTAGGTACCTAGATAAGTAAACTAGAGTGAATTTACTTAAAAATTACGTTCTACGTATAGGCAAGTAATAGATAGCGGTAATAAACGAAAGTTATTTGCCCAAAAGCTCTTGATAAATCAGAAATTTAATTAAACATCCATGAACAACTAGCCGTCTAGCACGAGGAATTTTTATTGAACAATATTGGATTTAGTCTGTATACCTATCTCTAGAAACTAGAGCCGATCGGAACCAATTACAGTACACTAGCTATAATTTACTATTGATTAGGTAGGTCCCACCTATAAGATCACAATTTGATGAAATTGAGCATCATTACAGTCTTTTACGTCCCACTGCAGGGACACCGACCTACCCTGCATCGAGGGTGATTGAACCGTATTCCACCACGTTGGCTGAAATTGACCCTGCCTGCTAATTTTTGCCGACACCGACCGACAATTTAACAATAAAATTCATGAAACCGACCTAAAATTACTCTGCATAACAACCAGGTATGCAAAGAAATATTCAGTAGCCCAAATCCTGATTAATCACCTCGGCTTAACATTAATTCGGCGATCTTGGCCGACTTTGCTTAAGCTTAACAATGCGTCATCCCACAACATTTAGTCATACAAAAGGTAGAAAAATCTCCATTAAATCCTGTGAAGCTCATTAATTTCGTTAATATTTAGTACAATGGGGAATGCTAATGGCCACTTAGCGCAGCGCTCTAGTCCTTTATCATTATTATCCACGATGGGTGTTTGATAACGCGGTGCCATCCGATAGGGTGTAATATAAATGGACTTCAATAAAGCATTATGAGATCAATAACTGACACATCCTGAGTGAGGAAATTATTAACACACGCGTGAATACTTGCCTACGTAGTTTCGAACGTACTATAATTTATTCTGTGACTATACTTCGGTGGATAATTATGTAAACTTTAGCGCAGCGACAAGAATAGCGAGTATGTCATATTCAAGTCGTCAACACTAACATAATGACGATTCACCTTTGATGACGATAATGACATCAAAAATGATGAAATACTGATGGTGTTCTCTGCATCAGATAATTTTGAACTTGATGACATCATGACATATACGCATATCATTTTTTTTGGCATTGGTACCTAAGTGGTTACCGAACTAATGTAATTTAAGTTCCATTAGATCCATGTACATTGCTGTTATAAATTAGGAGTAATTTCGGCATTTTTACGCATGTTATTTTTTGCATCTTTATTTTTTGAGTGGAGCAGTGGCCCTATTCGGAGATTTCACCTTTTTTCGACCTTGTTGCTCTCGTTTGAAACGTCATAGGTGTGAGAGTGACCAAGATAAAATCTCATCTCATCTCACGCGCAGGAATAGCTTTCCTGCTGAGATGAGATTTTATATTGCTTATCAAAATTCTTTGGGTATCAGTATGAACAAGTAAATCTAAACGTACCTTATTTATTACCCTTTGTTAGTACAAATTTTATTTTAGACACGATAACTCCATTATTTTTATTGATTCCGTTACACATATATCATTTGTTGCCCACGGGGCCACTCTATTATTTCGTTTCTCCTTGTTTCCCCTTCGACCGCAAATTCTTACGCAGACTCATCGATTTTTCATATTTTATTTCAAGCACCATCTATCCTTCTCCGCACGGAAATTGACTCAGCCTCAGGAAATATTGTTGGCTTCAGAGCGAGTACTGAATGGGGTACCTAATCAAATATAGGTAGGTGGGTATAAAAATACCTATATCCGTATAAGTATTTACTTACCTACCATCTAATCAGGTTTTATTTATTTTCAATTTTAGTGCTAGTGATCATATTTGTTTATAGATTTAAACTTGTAGAAATGTGTCGCTTGTTTCCAATAGTTAAATATATATAAATACTTGTACCGATGCTGGCTCGAACCCCTAAAATTCAAAATAGGTGTTTCGTTTAGATTTTTAATTATGAAAACATTTGATACTCATGTAAGTATAGGAAGTATGAATGTAGTAAAGTAGCAGGCTAGTTGTTTTTACGTTAAACTGAAATGTTAAATATTTGGCCCATATAAGTAAGTAGGTAGGTTGGAGATAGGTAATATCAACACACTCGTACCTCCTTGTTGCAGTTTTTCCCAGCAGAGTTTCACAGTAATTCACGTTTTATGTTATTAATGTGACTCGGCAAGTTAGACGAAAAAAGGAAATTCAATATACCTAGTGGTTCTCAATCTGTGGAGCGGAACACGAATTGCGTGGATGTCAGGCTGCACGAGCTCGATCCACATTGTTGTTAGGTCCATATAATTGAAGGAACATGTAGAATGCAATTCGTGCCTAGACGAAATGGACATGATAATTACCTTTTGTAATGCTACTGATATTTAAACGAAAACTACCAAGTGTTTCATGAGAATCAATGTGCAAACTTTGTCTACATACTAATATTAAAAAGAGGAAAGATTTGTATTTGGTATGTTTGTAAAGAATTATTAATTAACTCAAAAACTACTGGTCCGATTGCAAAAATTCTTTCAACATTAGAAAGCTACATTATTCTTAGGTGACTTAAGCTTTAAAACGAGAGCAAAGCCGCGGGCAAACCAGCTATATAGTAAAAAATTAACGAATTCTTTTGTTCCAATAAAAACATCAGATCACACAATGAAAATGAGTTTCGATAACGTAGAAACTGTTACAGATTTAACTACGTTTTAATGGCTAAATTAATAGTTTAATTGATACAGATATTTAGTAAAATCCACATAGACACTACTCGAGCCCTCTCTTTGTCATAATGCGTTGTTCTGTTTGTACTAGCCACTTTTTTAAAGGCGTACGACATGATTGTGCCCATAGATAAATATAATCAGCTGTATCCTAAACTGTAAGAATAAGCTGTGTAGTAAACTGTAAGAATAAGCTGTGTACTAAGCTGTAAGAATTAGCTGTGTACTAAGCTGTAAGAATAAGCTGTGTGTGTGTAGTAAACTGTAAGAATAAGCTGTGTACTAAACTGTAAGAATAAGCTGTGTACTAAGCTGTAAGAATAAGCTGTGTACTAAACTGTAAGAATAAGCTGTATACTCAGCTGTAAGAATAATCTGTGTACTAAGCTGTAGAGTAAAAAAAAACTAACACGCTACATAGTAAAGAGCGCGATGTTTCACTGGTACCTACCGTATTGTAAGTGCGAATTGGTGCATCTTCGTTAACTACGTACGTACTAGTAGGTACCTAAGGTCACAAATATACCAAACACTAACAGTGCTTTTTATTATTATTACCGAGAAATATGTAGGCACTTTGGTTAGCTTATAAGTTTTATCTTTCTCCGAGTGTCGACTAACAAAATTCTTCATGTGTTTCGAAGTGAGCGGGGACAGTAAGTCGTTAATGGGCCAAGGTCATTGCTCCGTTATAATGCTGTCCAGGTATTCGTGTGACCGATAACAGGCGTCGCTAATGACAGAGACGTGGCTTTATCTGCTCATGGGATTTAATGAAATGGAAAACTTTCCATTCGAGCTTGTTTGTTTTAGGAACTTGATTGCCGTTTTGTTCCGTGCTTTGTTTTGATGTTGGGAACGTAAGCTTTGTGTTGCACACAATAACAAATTATTCTGGTATGGTATTTAAAATCCCCTGCTTCCTACTCCTACCTATCAGATACATTAATAAACGTAAAACAAACTATAGCCTCGGAATAACGAAACTTACAGTGTTTTGTCTCTTTTAGAACTCGAATTTAAGACTAGAAGAGTACTTAGTACTCTTTTTTTGAGTTGTTGTGTTGAGTTGTGCAAGATTTAGAACTGTGTAGTGTTTTTTAAATTATACATAGGTATTAACTACCTACATTAAGATAAAAAAACACTCAGTAAAGAAACAAACAAAAAACACAATTACTGCCCATTATTAAAAATCTCGTTTTTAACCATTATTTCGCTCGTTGCTAATTCAGTACACATAATAATAAATTATATATTTGTATTGATATTATTATTATATTTATTTATTATTTTTCAAATGTTAATTTATTTCTGGTTATTTATATAAGTACTTATAATAAATATTACTTACAGGATTTTTTTTTTTTTTTTTAAATTTAGTTTTACCACCACCTACCCTTTTCGTATTTGTAAGTGTAAGTTCCTGTCCATCCAAAGGTTACCTGCAAGAAATAGCTTTAGGCGATAAGGTCGCCCTTGTACTGCCAAAAAATGTACTTATTTTAGTTTTTAATATTTAAGGTGTGCAGTAAAGAAATATTGTATTGTAAAAACAAAAAAGACTTTTTAAAAATCGGCCAATAAATAAGGATGTACCCAGTTATTAAGAAATTCTACAAACCAAAGTAGCCGACACCCGCCGACATGATAACGTCGGCTATGTTTTTTGTTCGACATCAATAAAAAAAAAAAAATCAAGCCGCATGTACTTCATATTGTCGGCGGGCTCTGTGGGCGGGCAGCTGACTTTTGAGTGTAGACAGGCTCCTTTAAGGTTAAGTCCGACCTCAAAGTCGAGTCAAATTGCTTCACGCTTAAATGAGTTTTGATGAGGCAGGCGCCTCAGTGACCTAACCGTTTATGCAATAAAATAATTCGTCAGACAATCAAAATATGCAAATTGCATCTGAAATTCACAACAGCTGGCCGCTCCGCAGTGCACCAATCTCGGCGAATCTCGGCCGTTCATATTACGCCGTCATTATGCCTCTACCTATATGTATTAACTAGATACACAACACAATGTCTATTATTTTTTTTGGCAACGTCAATGAAATTGTAGAGCTTTTAGAAATGCAAACGTAGATTGCAATTCAGGTAATCCTCGCTTTTCAAATATTTTGGTTTACTATAACAATGTAATTTGCTCGAAAATCGACTCTAGTGTAGTTTAGATAAGCAGAGTAAGTATCTGATAGTTGGACATTTTGCCATATGGACGTTTAGCTATGCATACATCTCATTTCGTTTTGGGACGCTTTGCTACTTAACCTTTTGATCAGAAGCAGTAAATACCTATTTTGCATTGCATTGCTTCAAGTCTGTCACTTTTGTCTGGATTAGTGATTAGACATAGCAATGGCGCCTACCATCTCTCGATCCAGAAGTACGTTGGTTACCTACATATTTCGAAATTCCTTAGATTGTAGGTACTATCGGAAAATACTTAGCTATGGCGTGAATTATCATTTTATATTTGACTGCCTCGGTGGCTCAGTTGGTAGTGAACCTGCCTTCTGAGCTTGGGGGCGTGGGTTCGATTCCCACCTAGGGCAAACATTTATGTGATGAACATTTGTGTTTGTTCTATGTCTGGGTGTTAATATGTATTTGAGTATGTATTTAAAAATATCTAAGTATGTATATCAGTCTCTGGCCGCCATAGTACAAGCTTTGCTTAGTTTGGGGTCAGGCGACCGTGTGTGGAAGTGTCCCGAATTTATTATTATTATTTATTATTATTTATATAAACCTCCATTTTCCACCTTAGCAATAAACGTTGTAGGGTCAACTGGGGCAAATGCGTCTGTGGAGCAATTGCGTCTTTCGAGAATTACTAACAAACCCTCACAAATTAGACAACTAACGCCATCTTGTACAGATTATTGCAACTAAAGATAAAAAAGATGTAGGTAACGCCTAATTTGTGAAGGGTTTGTCAGTAATTCTCGAAAGAAGCAATTGCTCCACAGACGCATTTGGCCCAGTTGACCCTATATCTGTATAGCCTCGTATAGTTTTACAGTGTTTATTTGGTAAGTATTTCAGTGTTTTGTGTTTTTTCAATCGAGTTCTAAAAAAGACAAAACGCTATAGCTATTCCGAGGCTATAGGCATAACGGTTATTGCTAAAGTGGATTCCATTGTGTTTGCTCTTGATTTATTAAACATGCTGAACCAATAATAACAGTGAAGTGTTCGGAAGTTTGAGAGCAAATGAATAAACAATGTATACCTAATGAGAACAGTTATTTAACCAAGTGGATATACGAAAAATTGAGTAGTTGTTGAGGGGTTTTCCGTCCAAATCAATGCTAGTAACCGTAAAACCTTTTAACGATATTCTCTCATATGTTTAAGGACGTGAGATGGACCTCTAGGGATGTCAACGTTTTGAACAAAAACTAAAGTAAGAAGTAGGTAGGTGAGAGAAGTGAAATGAATAGAGTTTGAACAGTAAATTTAAATTTAAATTGATCAGATTTCTTTACAAATAACATTTCGCCGATCTTTCTATAAGGAAAGCTTAAGAGTTGTATCAATAATAATAAAGTCGAGATACTTATCAAATACCTATACAATTTTTTTCATCAACAATATGAAGCATTTTTTCAGCCAGTCAATAATTTTATAAAAGTAGGTAGGTATATACAATTAATATGAAAGTTGAGGAGGATTGTTCATTAGTCATCCCTCATAAATTCATCCTCTCTAAAAATATTCTGAGTCTTCGCCTTACACCGGCGGTGTTAATTTTTGATAAACAGTGTTACTGAGCGAAAAAAAACAGGACATGTATATACCTAATAATGCTTTTAACAGAACTCTACTACCGATCTTTGATGGTTGCCCTTTTGGCAACCCTAGATGGAGCTTAAATTAATACTGAGGTTGGCGTTCACTGGCTTGCATGGTAACTACTTACTATTCTGTAGTAAATGATCACAGCATAACCAGAACTTGATAACTTTCAAACCTCAGATCCAATCAATTGTGAAAAAAGCTGCCCAACAACTCGGTTTTCTTAAACGCAATTCTAAAAATTTGAAATCGTATCACACTAAAATTATACTGTACCTATAATTCTATGGTTCGTAGCTGTTTGGAGTTTTCTAGTGTGGCGTGGAGCCCCTTCTATGAAGTGCATTCTCAACGCATTGAAAGTATCCAGCGAGCCTTCACCAGATCTTTGGCCTTTTCTTGCGAAGGAATTTCACTTAAAAGTTCATATTCGAATCGTTTGTCCTATTTTAAAATGGATAAATTACGAGACCTAACATTTCTGTACAAGGCAATTCATAACCATATTGACAGTCCTTCTATCCTTACTAAGTTTTTCCTAAAAGTCCCACATCGATATCCGCGTCATAGAATGTCGAAAATCTTTAATATCCCACAATCCAAAACCAACTTGGCACACAACTCTCCGTTATACAGGGTATGTCGTACGTACAACGAAATTAATGCTTCCACGAACGACATTGATATATTTCAAGACTCCTTAAAATTATTTAGGAGCAAAGTATAAAAAAAAAACAATTTTAAACAATCAATAGTTAAAATTAAATAGTTATCATTTTAAACCATCTAATCTATTCTTGCTAGTGTGTATAAATGTATATTTATTTATGTAAAATGTATTTATATTTTATTTCATTTTTCTCTTGCTGACCTGTCTGTGATTAAAGAATTTGTTTATTTTCAAAGATAATTATGATGTTAAGATAGAAATAAAAATACTCATCACCTTCCTCATTGCGAATGTTGTGAATACCTATTAGGTATGGGTATACATATCAGAACTGGTCCTATTAGCTGTAAGAAAACTTAAATTGTTTAATATGTGTACTGTTGGTATATTCCTTAGTAAATAAATAAATAAATAAACTTGATATGAATTCGGCGCGATACGATTCGTTTACAAACTACGCGAGCCTGGGAAGTGTAGAGATGTAAGTAGATACTAGCCTAAGTCAAAGTCAAAGACAAAATATTTTTATTCAATTGGGTATCATAAAGATACACTTATGAACGTCAAAGTTTTATATCCAATAGACTCGACCGCCTTGTTCGGAAAAAGAGCCACTACTCTGAAGAACAGGCAAGAAACTGAGAGAGAAATAGAGACTAAAAAGTTTTTGTATCTATATTATACTTAAAGGTATTATTAAAAGACAATATTTTTTATCGTTTGGTTGAAAAATACATGCTTGGTTAATGTAAGTAAATACGTGTAATGTAATGTAAGTACAAATGAAGATAAAATTGCTCGTGAAGACAAAACAAAGTCTTTACTTCGTGGAACATTCTACGATTAATTTGCTTAAAACCAACTCATGAAATACGAAATTGGTACTTTTTTGTTCTCCGAACAAAGTAATATCGAATAAAGCTAACATTTGAAAGCTCTACGTATGTATTTATTAATACTTTACAGAACCAATTGTAAAACGAATCGTGCTGAAAATTACATTTATTTTCCGCTGATTATGTGTTTATAGTGTATATGAGTATGAGTATATATGAAGTAGGTACCGAGACGAACTTTAAAATTTTACCCATTTACCCAGATTCTTGCAGTTTTCCGTTATTCTCTGAATAAAAAGTATCCTACGGCCGTTCTCAGAAGAACCTATACCTCTCCGAAGTTGTACGGGAAGGGTGTACTAAATCGAAAAAAAATAATCGTACCCATAGTCATAATGACAACTTTTTGTTGCCATAGGACTGAGCCAGATTTCACAAAAAACAGCTGTTCTTTTAAAACAACATTTATACTTACACAAAGACACGTACAGAATTGATCAAATCTTTTTCGTGATTTTAGCTAAGGTTGTTCCCATCTATATCCCTTGGCCGTCTATAAAACCGGAGTTTCCAAAAAGATTTTTTTATACTTGTATACGTAGCTGGTTTTGATGAAGGCTTTTTTTAATACAATTTTAATAAAGTAATTACTTCCCTTTATTATTTTCCTTTGTATTTTACTGGTTATAAGGGAATGAAACAGAAGACAGAGATAAATAATTACTTATTAACTAAATAAGTAAATTATCCAGAAGCAGCATGCGAATATAATTCCAAGTAGGTGGTATATATATTGCTTTGATGTAGGTAAGTAACTAGGTAAGTACTTTTTTTTGCAACAATCCTGTTGCTTAAATTAACTGAACTACGAAATTAATTAGCATAATGTACTGTATCAATAGAATTTAGAAGGCTCACTGAATAGAGAAGTCGTGTCGTTTTTGTTAGAATAGAATAAATTACTTGCTTGCCTATTCATTGAACAATAGACGGTGATAATGTTGGACATCTACATAACAAAACGAGGGTTGAAAACCATGCTGAAGATGAATAGAAAAGGCATAAAAGCATTGCCATGTATGTATAGACTATTATCACGACAGGACGTGACCCCTTGAAGTTTCTTTGAGCAAGGAACGAGAATTGGTACAATGTATCGTGCACGATCTTCTTCGCCATTCAGAGCCAGATGATCGTAAAATTGATTTATTAGTGCCTAGACAAATTTAAGCGGTTTAAAAGATTGTGTGGCGTACCAAGGCTTCTAGAATAGTATCCACCTGGAGATGCGCGAGAAAGATGAACGGAACTGTGCGAATATGCGTAGCAATGCTGTGAAAATGTGTGGAGGTGTGAGGATGCGGAGTGTATTCTTTTCATCTGTCTAAAATACGGTCCTAGCACACATTCCTTGCCCGGGTTATTTGCAAATAATAGTAAAATTAAATAAATAAATAAATATTTTATTTCTCAAATGCCTTTCGCTAGCGCCTTTTCATCAAAACTGTGCTGAGTGAGCATGTCTTAATGAAGTATCCTATTGTTTTTTTTATTTGCATAAATCTTCGGTGAGTATGCAGCCTACGAGCTGGACGACTTGATGAAATGATAATATTTTCTGATCAAACTGCGTATTCTGTTCCATCAATTTGGAAAACTCTGGTAACTTTATTTGAGTTCTTTAAGCAAAAGTTAGTCTGTCTGTAGATAGAATATATGTATTATGTATTAGATAAGATGAAAATATGTAGGTCTGATATGTTTTTGTTTCAGTTATCAATCAATATCGCGATTTTTCACATTAAGTACCTACCTAAATTAATAAGACAAATTCAACTTGAGTAGGTACCTATTAGTTAAGTGTAGGAAAAAAAACGAATTTATTGAAATTCGATGGTTTAAATCAATATACAAATACCAAATTCGTTCATTTATCCCATTTGAGTTATTGCAAAAGTATTTAAGCACTTACTACTTAGAACAAAACGCAAGCGAGTGAAAAGACTGTCTAAGCTCCGTAATCTATTGTACCTAAGCCCAATTTGGAAACGGTCCATAAAAATGTCAGAGTGATGCCCTAGAGCCCAAAGTAAATCATTCGGGGATAGCCTTAAAGAAACAACTTTTTAAGGTGATATGAGAGTACTAATCGCCGGCTAAAATGTTGCCAATCTTGACATTAAATTTTTGACGAATCAAAACACACAGAAAAAAATTGTATACTATAAATTGTATACTATGTAACTTCCATTCACAGAATTCGTAGCTACGCCATTACAGAAATCGTGTGAACAATTTAAAGCAATTCTTCTAAACCACTACATAATAGTATTATTATATTGTGATTATGTGACAGAACAATTTGGTAAACCTGCTTGGTGTTAAACGTGTAAATCTGCTTAACATTACAATCTATTTTTATTATCTGCTGGAGCTGTAAATCTTTCGATAAACAAGAAATATGTGCAACGTTAATCGTTAACTCTATGTTGGGATAACACAATGTTAATACGTTATTTTCTAAAACATATGATTACGCATTTCCCCCGAGGTGGCTAGAGTAATTGTAGTGGCTAAGTGTAATACAACACCCACACTTCGCCGATATTCAGTCCGATATTCAGTCCCAAATGATACAGGGGGCGAGCCTGTCGCCATACACCGGGCGCCAGTCATGTAGCAGATGACATACAATACGCACATATTATGTTCACATAATGAACAAATTGGTGCGTGCCGTCGGCTGGATTTGAACCCGCTCCCTCTGGCTTGAGAGGCGGGCCAACTAGGCTACCATCGCTTAAAAAAAAAATCTCAATTTACTTATCTGGCAAAATTTAATCATGCTTGGAAAATTAAATCTGAACATTAAAAGGTTTCTTAAAATCAACTTTTACTTTTATCCTTTGAACGTCGGTTGATGTTGTTTGGAAAATAATCTGCTTTACATCTGCCAGATTTGTATAATTTCCGTCAAAAATCTTGTCAATATACCTTTTTGGTATGTTAAATTTAATGCCGGCCGGCGAAGTTTAGGTGTTGTTATGGTGATTTATATCTTGGGGACATTGTAATACACCTCTTCCAGCCTCTTCAGGGTAACGGTGTGACTATTACATGTTATGTTCTGTGTAAATGAAATGCAGATGAAGATCTAAACTTTCTTCCAGCGTAAGTGGGACGGATTTTTGTGGGGTTCCATTTGAGATTTGAGATTCCATTGAGGACGGATTTTTACAAATTACTGTGTGCTACAATTTATACGTGCTACTCAAAAAACGAAATCATTTGTGTTCTTAAAATTCAGGTATTTAGTTGATAAGGTAGAAATTTTCCCACAATCTTAACAAATTACTTCAGACGCAACCCATTCTTTTAGTCTTATTTATTTTCAAGACGAAAACAAGTGCCTCCACCTAACATAAACTGGTGAAAAGTGTGATGTCATCCTAAGAAAAATATTTCTTGATTATATTTTTTTCTCCTATGCTCACTGTTTTTTCCTCTCAAGGTCTTCTTTTTATATTGGTTTGAAATAACTGTTTTTATATTGGTTCATAAAAAAAACTGAAGTCATTGAGAGATGTGTTTACCAATAACGAGATACGAGTAGACTTATTAAATCTTGCGTACCCATTTTTTTCTTTTATTATGAACTTTACTATACCTTATTTTGTATAAATTTGTTTGCTGAGTTTTTTTGTTTCTAGGTACGAGTAATCTTGGTGTCAGGGTATATTAGGTGCCATTGTACCTACCTGGTTAATAATTATATTATCTTCGGTTCATATTCATGTAAGTATCGGTTTCCACAAAACCTCACGGTACAGTTTACGTTACGTAGATTATTCAGTAAGTAATATTAATATTTAATTAGAATCTCAGTAATGACAGAATAAATGTAAGCACCTCCAAAGAAGCCTTTTAATACCGGTTGGTTAGTCGGTGGCTTAGGGGAATGTAATCCTCATCTAGGTTTATGTAGGTAGGTGTATGTCGCAGCCGACTTGCTGAATCAGCCGTTCAAATAATAGCCCAGCTTTATTTTTACTAAATGGCGCAGTTCAACTTGTGCCCTGATTGATATTCTCTCGTTGCGTTTATTACAACATTTAATAAATTGGCTGGCTGATGCTCAGGCTATACTTACACAAGGTCTATTTGACAATGTAATGTGTTTTGTATCAACAACCATAAAATAAAATCCAAAAATACATGAAACGAAACGCAATTGCGATAGGCATGAAAATATCATGTCCATTGGAATTGCGTTTGTTTGAATTTTTCTTTTTTCTTGAATTGTAAAGTAACACTAAGCCTTTCCTGCTCGACTCCTCCATTAGAGCAAATCCGCCTTGGATCGGTTAGGTTGATGCTAAGTTCGTGGTTTCTTTAACAACCCGTAACCTTTCCTACGCAACTTTCAGATCGGCAAAAAAAGTTAAACACCTTAATGGTCTGTAAATGGTAAAATGATAATGGTAAATAATATATAAACGTAATGTAATGGTAAATAATAAATAACTGTAATGGTAAATGCTAAAATGGTCTGTAGATGACTAATTTGAGGGCAGTTTTCCATTTTCCAGCCGCCATCTTGGAAAATTCATGTGCGATTAATTGTAATGAGGAGTACCAAAGATGTAATTGTGTAGTCGCACATTTGTATCGAGATGGGCCCGAGAAGTTTCTGTAAAATTAAAAAAAAAAACAACTTTTGAAACTATAATATATATATGTTACGTTAAATTTACTAATGTTTCCAAAAAAATACAACTAAACACTAACAATTTTTCGTCATAAAAGTAGTCTCGGTAACTAGCAATTGCGAACTGTTGAAATATACACTGGTGAAGTGTTGTTTAAAATATTAGCAAATCTCTTTACCTACTTGCTTGATATCTGGTAAAGTTATTCGGTTTGGAATATCTGTGATATTAAATTTTTGCTGCTTTTACCGAAAATTAGTTAGTGCATCAAACTCAAATTTGCTTTTAAAAGCCCAAGATATTCGGTTTTTTTTTTGGTTTTAACTAGGCCTCTACTGTTATTTATCATCATCACCTTCATTCCTGGACACTTGGAGGAGCTGTTCATTTAATATTATAATACTTTTTTTAAAGGACCTACCTAAACGTTTAACTTAGCATTGTCAAAGCCGATAACACAAACGTTTCGAAAAAAAAACGTTACCAAATTATTCAGTTTAAAACAGCTTTTAAAACGTAAGTATTTACGTTTAACTAAAGCTAAATTCAATAAAATTATGTTAAATACATACTAAGCACATTATTGTAAAAAAAACAACAACTTTTTTACAGAGTCCAGAGTCCTCACTAGACTACAGCCGGTGTGAAGGTACGGACCTGTTCCGTACCTTCACACCGGCTGACCGACGAGTTAAGTTAGAATGCGAATGCACTTGCACAACCATGCGATGCCGTGCCCATTACTAAACGGCAGATAGTTTCTTCATAAAACTGAATCTTAAAAACCACTCAATTGTATTAGAGGGTTCTGAAAAGGATATTTAAATGACTTGTCTAGGCAAGTAGTTCACGTTGTCGACCCAAATCTTTTGTTTGTTTGATTAAATGGCTGTATAGTCAGTATAGGGTATGTACAAATCGTCCAGGCCACTAGTTGAACGAAGTCGTTTAGTATAAAGGCTAGGTCAGTGTTAAGCTAGTTGGCTGTGACATATGTACCTAGGTCCTAGGCATTTAAAAACAGATATAATTATGCCATCTACCTATCGATCTACACATCTATTGCTTTTGTTTTTTAATAACAGTCAGGATAATAAAGTATAGTAAAAAAATGTACGCATAAAGTAGGTATACTAGAATCGAGTATTTTAGTAGTTTGTTAAATTTTCTCACAGCAATGATTTGCTATATGCTCGATGATTTTCCTCTACCTTTGACCTTGTTTTTTGTTAACAAATTGGAATCCAAAAAAAGGTTAAAATACTACACCCATAGATTTACACTGTATTTACTTCGAAGGACGCCGGACGGGACGGTGAACATTACCACTGGTTTCTAACCTACTCAATAGCGTTTACAAGTATGTATCACAGTACATATCTTCTCCAGTATAAGGTTGCATAAAAGAGATTGCTCAAATTGATATGGTCGCCAGTTGTTACACTATAACATAACCGGTATTTTTTTTTATTTTATGTTATTAATATTTATGGTGTGAACAGTAATAGTTTATATTTATCTATTTATTGTGTACTCAGTTGCGTGCCATAACTTGTAGCAGAACTCCCGAGAGCTAAAGCTCATGCATATATTTTACTAAAACGTCATATAGACACGCTACGACGCACATAGTTGCTTCGATCAGATATATACATATATAGTCTCATTAAAAATCAGGCCTTTATGCCTTTATGTGATGCACCGCATCGAGACTCAACGTTCTATTAAAATAATCAAATATATATAAATATATAGCTTCATTCGAATCTAAGCCCTAAAATTCTGCAATAACGTTGATGACATTTGCTGTTTTAGCACATATACGCGCCGTGACACTGACGTGATCACAGAGCAATAGACAGCGAAACAATGCTTACACTTGATCTAAGCCTAGTTTTCAAGGTGCAATTTTTTGTATTTAGACGTGACATCTATGTATATCACCGAAATATGGGAGAGATATTGACAGATGATACTCTACAAGCACCAGACATTATTGAGATGCAATTTCCGGATCACCGCTTCTAGATATTCAGCTCTATAGAATTACCTGACATTTCCTTCTGTATTTTCGAACGATCCTCATTTCATCGTCACTTTCACTGGAGTCGCTGTAATTACGCTTGTCATATTCACTATCACTAACACTGTATTTGCGATCACTCATGATTATCAAATACGATTAATTGTAACTGTACACAATATTTTCTGTCTTATTAAATTGATTTAGAAAATCTTAATTTTCTTTTATTGTTACTATACTTTTAATTCTTACAGAATACGTAGACACGTGAGTATATGGAATTTGTTGTCACAAGTGAAACAAATGTTAGAATGTGGCTATTTTAAGCGTCTAGCGCCAATAATGGCTCTATCAACTCTAGTGACGTCTTTTTATAATTTTTTGTGAACCTCGTCGTAAATTGCTTTTAATAGACTCGATTACTTGAACTATAGCAACTAAGTACTTAAGGTTTCATTAGTGGTTTAATTACTTAGAGATTAATCAACTGGGTAGGTACCTATTTATCTAAGTCCCAGTTTCGTGTCGTGAAAATATTTTAATCTACAGTTTTAAACTTTTTCTGGAAATGCCTTTGGTTAGGCGAACCTAAACCCAGCTCGAGTTTTATGACGGGGATCCACTCGGTTTTTATTGCACATTGGCATTGAGAGCAAGCGAGAAGTACTCGACTAATTTCGGTGTTGCCATACAAGACCGACATTAACTAATTCAGTACCCCTCATCTTTTGCTCCTGTCCGTCGTGTCAACTGAAATGCTGCATACTTACTGGGGGGCTATTCCTGTGCGTGAGATGAGATGACGTTTTATCTTGGTCACTCTCACACCTATGACGTTTCAAACGAGAGCAACAAGGACGAGAATAGGTGAGATGAAAATCTCAAATCTCCGAATAGGGTCCCTGTTCTAGTATTTGCTACTAGAAACGTAGTAGGTATAATGTACTTACAAACGTCAAGTAACAACGTAGTGCGTCAGCATTATCATGGGTCAGAACAACCCACATAATTATGTAAAAGGTGTACTTAGACACTTGTAATTTAACATCATGCTAAAGCATAATAAACGACCTATGCATAAAAGTATAAAATACCTAATCGTATGATCATAATGTCAAGTAAATTACATAGCTTTTATCTGAAATAAGTATAGATAAGGATTCGCAGTATTCCTATATTAAAGTACTCGTACATAGGTAAGTACTAAAATAATTCTGCGTAGGCGTGCAAGTTGGCTTGACATCATTGACGTCACGTCGTTAATATTACGTAAAAATATCGAAGTAACGAGAAAAATATGATATTAACTTTGCTATTCATTACAAAAAAGTTCTTGTACCTACCTAGTAAATTGTTTAGGAGGAAATTATTACAATCTTGTGTAATATTGTATGAAATATTTCAGATATTTTCAGAATTTTCAAATGTAATTCTGTACGTAGGAACATTGCTTTTTTTTCTAAACAATTCATTGAGTACCTAAGTATCTCTCAGAGTTTACTGAATTTAAAAAAGTATTTTTAATTATATCGAGGCTTATAAAAATTACATACAACGTTATCTAAGTACATAGAAAAGCTAAGTACCAGCGTAACCAATTATGTAAGCTACAATCAGCTACAATAGAGTTATTGGAGTAAAACGCCATAAATTGCCACTTATCGTTGGTTAGCACTAAAACGAGCTACATATTAGTTCAAATGTCCCCTACCAATGTAAGAAACAAACAAATGTAGAAAGTATTTATATTTCCAAGGCTGTGACCAAAATTAGAGAACTTCAAATCAGAGAGCCCCGTGCGGTTGGAATCGGATCTTCAGAGCAAAGTTCTGAAATACGTACTTAGGTAGTGCTAAATTGGACTTTGTTGTTGTTACTACTGAAGTCGAATCATTTGTGGCGCTAAATTTAGGCAGGGACTTTTCAGTAAACTACTATTACAATACTTACATTAGAATACATTGAATTTTCGTAAGTCGAGGAAAGAACAGGTAAAAACTGACATAAGTCAGTTTTATCTTCGATACCCAGTTGAATTTGAAACATTTCACTTGATTTGATTTGGTTTATCACACGAATAGGTAGGTAGTCGGTTCTTTCTTTTCTGTTTACTTGGCTAACCCTGAAATCTTTATTGAAACTCAAAAACATCTGTGAATATAACAATATTTTGGATAGAGCTATGTGTGCCTGGTATATACAGGGTGCTGGTTTAAGGTATAGTAATACTGAAGGGTGTTGACCTAAACGTCAAAGTGAATAACTTTTCGAACGTCAGATTTCAAAATTTTAAAGAAACATAATCGAGTCTCCATACAGAATAACTAGTCACGTCATCAATTTTGTATGAAGACTTGATTATTTTTCTTTCGAACTTTGGAAACGAATATTCTAAAAGTTGTTGAGTTCTACGGGTAGTACAACACCCTTAAGTATTGCTACACCCAAAACCAGAGCCAGATTTAAGGTGAGGGCAGGCGGGGCTACAGCCCCGGAGCTTCCACATAAGTGGGGCTTCCACAATAGAAATTTTTGAGAGAAAAATACGCAAATAGTTACGGATCTATATATTTTTTTTCCATGTTTACTTGTATGATTCTATTATCTTAAGAAGTGAACGTTACCTGTTCATTTTATTCGGAAAATAATTAGGGGCCTCCACTCCTTTGTTGCCCTAGGGCCTCCAGACTTCTAAATCCGACCCTGCCCAAAACCAGCACGTTGTATACGTAAGTACAAGCTTATGGTTATTACTCACTGGTTCTGAGCATACTACTTACTTTTTCAATAAGATTGGATTATGATGACTTCTTACGTCAATTTGAATGTTCTGACGCAGTTAACTAAGTAATTATGATTTTGAACTCTCTAATGCGTTTTGTGACGATTGCTCCCTGATGGCTTTGTGACAATTGCTTTAAACGAGTTTTCAAATCATGTTGTACACTTTTGTAATAACAGTAAAATTTAACTGCGTTCATCGGAGGCTTTTAGTATTTTTGGCCTTATGTCTGGATCAGCAAACCTAATTATAATTTAGGCAATAGAATAACAAGTCGGAAATAACCTAAGTGTGGCCTAAATTTTCTCTAGAAATTCTTGTTTATTGACAAATTTAAACTAATCCTATCTCTAAGTACTTTAATACTTTAATACGTAATACCGAGGTAAATTAATGAGGAAGGTATTTAGTCAATGTTCTAACTTTAAGTATTTAGGTAGAAATGTTAATTTAACTATGTTTAACGATTACAAATTATCAGAGATAAAGTGCTTCACTTACTAAAACCCACTACAATCTCGTGTTAAATTCATTTTGTGAGATCTAACTCCATGACGTGATTTCCAATAACTGTAATTAACGAAGGCAGGAACTTTGACTTTTTGTAAAAAAACCTACGAACCGCGTCAAAGATTTTCTAATCACATTGTTTTATATCTATTTTTGTACAGCTTCAGATCATTAGAAGACGTCAAATCAGCAGACTAATTTGCACGTCTTCGTTCCTACCATTAAACAGCGTCGCTTTTTACCGACCTCGCAAAAATAACAATGTTGTTTCTGTTATTTCCAATTTACATGTTCAAAACTAGAGATGTTACTAAAAAATTGTTATCGACGTGTATAATGTTTCTTTGTTCTTGGGTTTATGTGATAATTGTTTACGTGTGCCGTTTAGCGAAACTCGTAAACGGAAACTGGCGGCTCTACTCCGGGAGCTTACACTCACACATGTGCACGAAACTGCTATCTGCAGATGACACGAATATTGCATTTACAGCTTATTTACACACATAATCATTGTCGTTGTTTGTATGCCTGGCTCGCTTACGTGTTACTGCGATGTAGCTACGGAGCAATACACGGCTAAATTGGTCTTGATGTAGGTAATATAAGAATACTTAACCATTATCACAATCACATGACCATGGTAAGTAATAATATAATAAAATAATATTCGGGACACTTGCACACACGGTCGTCTGACCCTAAACTAAGCAAAGCTTGTACTATGGCGGCCAGAGACTGATATACATCCATATACATTTTTAAATACACACCTAAATAATTAACCTAGATAATAACCTAGATAATTAACACCCAGACATAGAACAAACACAAATATTCATCACATGAATGTTTACCCTAGGTGGGAATCTAACCCACACCTCCTAGCTCGGAAGGCAGGTTCACTACCAACTGAGTCACCGAGGCAGTGAAAAGTACTTACTATTTGGTGTTTTGGTTTTTAAAGAACTGATGCCCGTGATTTCGTACGCCGGCTATTCGGCCTTCAGTCTCGCTTCCTGTTGTTACAGCATAATTTTCCAAATATCCCTTTTTGGCGCTCACCTATGTTACATAATAAAAAGAATTCCTTACATCATTTAATGCATTTAGATCCACCTGCTTAGGCTGTGAGTTGTCCGTCAGTCACACCAGAGAAGCAATTTGCACGGTTTTGAATTTTATTTTCTTACTGTATTACATAACTGGGTATAATTTTCTGAGTTTTCCATTTTATTTTCCACATTTTGTTTGCACTTGTACATTACTTTGTAGTCAGCTCGACAGGTAATGTGCTGGTTACGGTAATCATCGACAATGCATCTTTATGTAACTTGGTACCGTACCTATTTAGTAGTACCTAATTTTACATACGTACAATGTACATAGAACATGACACATTAGTTTTAGGTACCTAGGTGCTTAAGTACATACCTATGTCAATGGCATGACTTCAATAAAATAAGTAGGAATAAAACTTATTCAATGTTCAAAATAATTATTAGAATTAGTAGCTAGTAAGTAATAAAAAGCAGTTTAAAATATTTCAATTTATATATGTATGTCATGAACGTAGAAACTTTTTTTCTACGTCCATGATGTATGTATATATTTTATTTCTTGTTAGACTTGCGTTTGACCGCCAACATTCTGATGATAAGCAGTGATGCGGCCTACGATGGAGCACGCTTGCTTAGAAGAAACCGATTCACTCGAGACTTGAAGACACCCAGATTTTAAGTGTCAGGTAACACACACTGGCCTCTGCCAGATATATTCCACATATACCTCTCTACCTACATAAAAAAATACTTATTCCTACAATAAAATACTCAATTTTACAAATGATTACAATTTTGTGCGATCTGACTACCTTGATAAAGTTTACTTTCACCTTTTTTTTTCCAAGGATAACCTTTTCAAGGTACCATGCGCCTCGGGGGGCAGGATGGTTATGTGACAGTCTCCACCCTAGTGGCGGCAAGTCAAGCTCGCCAAACAAAAAACCTGGATCCGCCACTGAATGGTGATGTTGGCATGTTTGTAACTTTGGATATACATAGGTATGAGGTAATCTTCGAAAATACTGGTCTGATTGTAATGTGAAAAAAAATGAACTATATTTTAGAAAGGACTTCGAGGTAAAACTTAGGCTAAATAGAAAAGTCAAACGTGAACGAAGCTGAGATAAAAGTTAGCTTAAAATAATGATGGTGATTACTTTACAAAGGAAAAGAAGTAAGTACAAACTTAAGTTAGGTAATTGTTGTTTATTCAGGCTTTTCGAGAATTCAATAGATTTGGTTTTGAAAGTAAATATTTTTAGAACGCGTAAGTGTTCCTTATGATATAGATTTGACTGAAAAGTTTGAAATAAGTTTTGATTGTACATTCCACATATAGAAACAGGATACCTAACTTTTTACGCTTTTCGTAATAACGGTATTTTGGACTACAAGGACATAACCGTTATAAGCTTTTTATCTTTGTGGTAAGTAGGTAGGGGATCGTGGTCTGAGATGGCATAGCGGCTGAGATGGCATAGCACTAACATCTTCGGGGTCTGTAAGTCAATGGTACGCCTATACTACACAAGCTTACCACATGGTAACACGCTTCGACCGGCCGGACGCCAGTGCGCGAAATTATTCGAGAGTTGTCACTACGTCGGATTTGCTAAAAATTGCTTAACTCAGAAGAATTTTTTTTTCATTTAAGTAATTAAACGTTTTTATTTGTACACAACTTAAAATAAAAACAGAAAATTAAAGAAAACTTAAACTATTAACTCAGAAGATTATGTTTTTGCTGAAGAAAAATTGAGATTTTATGTTTCTACCAACTTCACTTAACAGGTTAACTGTCAATGTTTTTCCTAAAGGACAAAATTAAATATGATGTCGCAAAAAAATGGAGCATGTTAAATAAAAACAAATTCAGTTGTTTTCTTGATTATATGTAACGTACCGGATGACATACCATGAAGACTGTTTAATTTTGCTGCTATTTTATAGATTCATTTAGCTTCGAATAGATTTCAAAAGTATAAATATTTACCAACAGTGGTTTTTTATGTGTACTACACAAAAAGTGACCAAGGTTTTATATACCTACTGTTTAAAAAATATCTTACGGATCTTCAATGTTCAAGTTATATCTCTGACTGCTTGCTTAATTTAATTTAAACTTTGGACAAAGTTCAGACCACTGAATTTTACCAATCACATAAGAACTTCTAGGGATCTTCTTATAAGTATTTGATCCAGAGTGAAACTGGTGTAGGATTATTGAAAACATTTAATTTGCAACATTAAAATATATCTGTAGGTAAGGTTTGGTTTTTAGTCATTTATCAAACACTAGTTGCGCCCGCGGTGTAACCTACGATTTATCAAAAAAAAAAGTTGTCTATAGGCTATTCCAGACTATAATATATCTCTGTGTTAAATTTTATCCAGATCCGTTGAGTAAGAAACATCACTACATCTATCCAAACTTTCGGATTTATAATAATTATTAAGTGCGACCAAGAATAAAAAAGCACAGATGGCGAAAACAATGCATTCAACAATTAACATTGTACAATATGACGGTCTCACGATGCACTCAAAGATATAATCATAATAAACCTTATTTGGAAGCACAATGACCACTTTACCTTTGATAACGTAAGCTCGGCCGCGTCATAATAAGGCTTTTTACTTTATCAAGGTATAAAGTCCAACGTCACAAAGAGCAAGTTTCATATTACTGTAAATTAACAGAATGGAGAAGTGATCATAATTATATATTTACATGGATTTCTTTAATTCGATGTCTTAATGTGATAATCATGAACATAGTCACGCCTGTGGCTAGGTGGCATAGAAAATGCACTTGTTAATTGGGTGACTAACCAACTTATATATCGAATATATTACATAAAACCTTCCGTGAAAAATGGAAAAAAGATGGCGAAACCTGCGTCAAAATTCGTTGAGTGGTTTAGAAGGAGCCCATCGGATGTACGAGTATTTCAGACAGACGAAAGCGACTTTTTTATACTATGAAGTGTATAGATATGTAAAGAAATACAGAGTAATAAAATTTATTGATCAGTTAATAGTTTTCAATTCAATAGTTTTAATAGCTTGAATAGAAGAGATTCCAAGCCAAGTGAAGATTAGATATAGGTAAGTGTACCTACATATATTATAGCCGTGTACCTATGTTCAAGTTCCGCTGCCGAGTTTCTAAGGCTTCCGAGATTAAAACGCGCTCGAATGACCTAAATGCCGTCTGCTACATGTCTACCACTTTTTGTTGGTTCTCGTGTTTTGCTGCCAAGTACTTTTATTCCGAAATTTAGAACTAGTGGAACAAGTTTTTTGTAAGTACATTTTGTAGAGTTTATTTTTAATATTTTATTGGCGTCAATTAGAATTATTAATTGTGGCTTGTTGCCGAGCAGATGACGAGCTAATCATAAAGACATAATTACGTTTTTAATCAAATGTTTCATAGCTCGATCTCAGAAAATCATCTCGCGTGGCAAAAGGTTACCTCTTTATTCATTATTAAAACATTATTTAGCCAAGTGCATAATGATTATTACGTCCGTGATCGTGACCCAGCAGTTATATCTTGGAAGTCATTCAGCCAATCGGAGATCGAAGCGTAACATTACAATTCCTACATGCTTATTAGACCCAATCCTTTAAGATTTGATTTTGGTAAGAAGGTAGGTACATCAGCTTTTCCGGGCCCGGATGAACCCTGATATTGAAAAGTGAGACAAGTACATTACACAAGTATTTTTTTTCCAAATGACAAACTTTGAATGTAGGTACCTACCTACCTAGTTACAGGGAGTCGGGTATGTTGCATTATTAATTATTGCCATTTACATATTTTTGCGTAAAACATCATGTAGTCGCCAGTGCCCGGACGTGGCCCGGTAAAACGTGAATCAGTCTGGAAGTACCTAAGTACCTCCAGACTGATTCATTTTATTTATTTTTCTTTAGCACACACCACCGTCCATGCTTAATCATAATGTTTTTATTCCATCCAAAGGTTGTCTGGAAGAGATCGCTCTTAAGCGATAAGACCGCCCATTGCGCCTATATTTTTGAATGTTTAGTTTAGATTTATTTTGTATTTGGTGTCAATAAAGAGTTTTTGTATTGTATTGTATTGTACCTCAACAATGCCTCAACGTAATATGATGGTTACGTATCATGGAAAGTAGGTACACGTTTTTTTTCTGATGTTCGTTTCAGTTTCCTAGATAATTATAATCTGTTGTGTCTGTAGTGTGTCGTGTTCAATAAATATGTATGTAAGTAATGGTACTTAATCTCGTAATATTGCATACATGTCATGGGTACAAGTAAACATGTCTCAAACTAGCCGATTACGGTAAGGAAATTACCATTACGTGTAAGTGCTAGTAGCTATACATGTGCAATGAAGCACACATGAAATGGTAATGGGAAATTAGGGAACCGAGATTACCGAGAGCTCACATGCCAGAGCTCTTCTTTAGCTGGTAGTTAGCATAGTTTAAGTGTTTTAAGATCCATTTGGGTTTTTGGTGATAATTAAAGTCACTTCAAAGAGTGCATATTATATGTTATAGACTGCATAGGGTAGATATGCAAACTCATAGTTTATCGAAGAGTTTGTGGAAGTTCATCTTCAAAAATCAAGTTCTAGAGTTTAGTTGGAAAAACAGTTTTTATGCAAACTCATATTTCTCATTACAACCAAATGATGATGAACCTACGTAATTTTACTTATCCTACTAATATAATAAACGCGAAAGTTTGTATGTATGTTTGTATGGATGGATGGATGGATGTTTGTTACTCTTTCACGCCAGAACGGCTGAGCAGATCTGGATGAAATTTGGCACAGAGATAGACTATAGTCTAGAATAGCACATAGAATACTTTTTAACCGCGGGTGAAACCACGGGGAGCAGCTCGTCCCTTATAAAATAAACGATAATTAGAAGTTCTTTACCAATGTACCAAACCAAGCGCACTAAAATTATTCGTTAGTAAGTGGCATTGGTGACTTACCTAGGTATGTCGTGTTAAACGACAAACACCTTTTTTTAATACTTAGATCACGTGGATCAGCTACTGGCAACCGCGCTAGTTCAATAGCTAGGTGTAGTAGGTAGTAAAAGACCTAACAATTTAACTGTGAAATGACATTTGCGGTCGTTCATATTTATACCTATAATTTTTTATTATTATTAAATTTATGCCATAGTTGGTAAACAAGCTAACGGGCGACCTGATGATAAGTGATCACCGTCGCCTATGGAAGCCTACGTTTGTATTATTAAATAATAATTAATTAAATATTTATTAAGTATAATAATTTTATTAAATAATAAATTTCTATTGTTAATAATTTAAGACGATACACTTATTTTTTTTTCACCTTGGGAAAATCTTTTATGGATACGAGTACCACCAACAGCCCCGGGTGCGGGTACAGAGTGGATATGTGGGAATCCCGCCACTGACGGCCTACCCACTAAAAACCCAAGGGTGTTCCACCTCGGCGCAAAATGTCGGGGCTACGGGGACGCTTTCGGACTCTTCTGCAGCCCCGACAGTGCCAGCCCATTCAGGCTCCTCGAGCTTGCGCTCTCTCCCTCTCGATGACGATGTGTCGAACACGTTACACTAAGTTAACGTCTACTTACAAAACGTAACTTCAAATCACGTAAATCAGTCGCTATCTTTGAGCACGATATTTATCTTGTAGATTAAAATGTAAATATTATCATGACAGTCACACTAATTTTGCACAGTTGTTGTATTCTTAACCAAGAAATCTCGATTTTGCGCTAACACATTTTTGACAATAAATAACGTGGCAAGCTCACTTAAGTAAACGGCATTAGCTTGCTTGGCTGACTCTGAATTAACACAAAAACCCGACCACGGGGAAGCTGGCAATTAGGCAATCATATTTTATTCTGTGTGATATCAGAGTTCATAGAATATGCAGCGTTTTATTTTCTTCCAAGGAAGAACATTCTGTTTTAAAATTTTTACATATTTAAAGTTACACAAGTTTTCACACATTACTCCGGCATAATATATACCAATACCAACAGTGTGTCAATGCAAACGTATTGCACCTGTCGAGCTTAAAAAACTCAAAATTACTTCGAATTAATAAAACCTGCACGCAAAATTAATTCTTAACGCGTACGCGCAGATTTATGATGATTATTATGGCTAATGACCGGATATAATGTGTGATAATATTCAGACTTTGACAATAGAATTTTAAATATTCTGTAAGTATTAAGTGGGTAGTAGGGTTTTTCATGTTTTTTTCCTGCTTTTTTGCTGTCAATCTGAATAGTAGATCGTGTTTACAAACATACATATTCGAACGATGCACTCGCCCTGTCCCCAATACATAATGCATTTGTGTAAATCATACATAGATGAACTGAACTTATTCGATGCACGTACCTTGAGGGTAACGCAATCGCTGATTCTTGAAGAGGCGAGATCGGCCTTACTCCTGCTGTTCTCAATGATTCCGGTCCGGATCGGCACGCAGAACAGTTCAACTGCACTCCGTGACTTGTTAAAGTTGAAAGTTGGGATTCCAACGGAGGCTGCGATGTTTCGTTTTTTTTTTGATAAGACGTGCAGCGCGCGTCGTGCGGAGAGGAGCGAGCGTCGCGCGCGGACCGCGGTTATCAACTAAACACATTAAAAATGCCGGTTGGTACACAATCGAAGACTACTTTTCTCGGCGTTCTAGCACCATGCATTGTTAGTTTATATCTACCTATGTTTATATATTAGTTCCTTTATTTCCACCAACTACACAGGTATAAATCACAGGGAGATAAAAGTCATAGTTAAATCGGTTTTAGCCCGATTCGATTCACATTAAACGTGAACTCAACTCAAGGTTAGGTAAATTGATTGATTTTCACTGCATGAGTCATCGTATACGCGAACAATGCCTATATCTAAGTAGGTGTACCTACTTTTATAATCAACTCAGCTAGTTATCGGAGCGGAGCCGAGTGACAAGTTTTATTGCGCCTTCCGTATTGGAAATGCTTAAGGATCGGTAATTCCACGAGTATTTATCCACACATACGTTGACGTAACCCGTTTTATTTAGAGTTGATAATCGTAAATCATATTTGATGGTAAAATGAGATCGGCGCCTCGAAATACATTTTTTTGCCTATTTTATTGGTATTAATCGTAATAATGAACTCAAATAAGAATAAGTTGCTCGGTTAAACTTTAGAGAACTAATCTGGCTATATAATATTAAAAAAAATGTGATGTAATGGTGTAATCGCGGAAAAGTTAGAGAACAATATTCCGCTAGTTTTTTATGAAGGTAATTTTTGTGTTTTTTTCCAAAATGAGTATGATTTTCATATTTGTACTTCGGTTAAACTTTAGTTGGTTGTTTCTTCTACCAGCTGTATTTTTTGCACCTTATCATCAGAAATTCTTCATATCAAACTAGGCGCAAAAAAAAAACTTGTTTTTGGTGATTTCGTGTAATACAGGGCCTTAACTGGCTGGCTGGTTCGCTAAGATCAACCTCCTCCAGACAAGGATAGAGATACAAACGCAGAGAGCTAAGTAGGGGAAAAAACGTAACATTTTAGGTAAGTGCGTACCTACTCACCTACATAACAAAAATATTAATGAAATGCATAATGCTCCTTTTAATGTGAACAATACATCGTTAAACCATACTTAACCCTTAGACACCTTTTTTATCACTGGCGTTAAATTTAGTCATCTGGTACTCATTTGAAAGCCATTTGGTTGTACCCATACTATACTACCCATGGTTTGTAAACAAATATAAGTACTTACCTACCTACTTCTGTTATGTATGTACTTACTTATGTACTTCAATAATAGCTAAATCTAGTCACTTCTATTAGTAACTGTCAATACACCTTGTCCCTCTTCACATGTTGTAAGTTTAGAGTTTATTTGCTACGGTTACATACTCGTACCTGCCCATAGGTATCCAAAGGCACAAGATGGATTTTATGTGTAGTGAAATGCTGCCGCTGAATATGCACGAAAAAGTTCCGATTATCTCGCTGGGACCATGGTATAATAATATGCTTGCCAGGTATAGCATTCCTGTCACGTGGGCAACACACAGTGACGTCAATGGATGCTCAAGCAAGACCGAAATAAGTCGTAAACAAATAGTTCGAAAGAGACGGATGACGCTGACGAGTGATGTCATTACGTGTTAGCTCTCGGGATGCTAGACCTTGTTTTTTTGGATCATGGCTGGGACAACCAATAGGTACCTGTATAGGGTGTATCTATATTCTAGGTTGTCATGCATTCTACTCATCATTAAGATTAACTTTTACTATGGTTTTGGCGAAACCGAAAAGAAGTTGTCGTAATTCTGTTTTATTTTCTAAATCTTGTGATTCTTCGAGTATTAAAGTGTAATAATGCTGGATTATTAACCTTTAGGTATCGGTTCGTTAACGTGCACGAGTGAGGGCAAATGATAAAAAACGTGATGAAAAATAACGTGACTTTACTACAAAACTCCACTTAAAGTTTCAGTAAAGTATCCATCACTTTACTGAAATGGGGAAAAGGGTGGGATTCATCATCGTCATTATCACCTTTTAATGAAAATACCAAATAAGACACTGGCAAATGCACAAGACGTGCGACGCCAAATTCCCCTGGATGGGAAAGCAAAAAAAAACTTTTATATCCCCTGTAATCGAAAAAAAACAACTTTTTTAAAAAGGTTTTAAACTTAAAAAAGGTTATAAACAAAAAGTTCATTGATCGTCGACAAAATTTATGGAACAACTGTTTTTTTTTCTCGATTTCAGGGTTGAGTTACGCTCATTGCTAAATGATGAGTAGATACAATAATATCCTAGGATAGGTCCGTCGTCATTCAAGGATAAAAGGTGTTAGGAACTTTTAATAATTTTTATTGATATACATTGATTACTCGAGGACGATAATGAGCCAAAAAGATTAGCACTCATGATAAACTGGAAAATTTTGTTGTTGTGAGAGTATTCCTGCTTATTGTTAGTGATTTTCTGATTTTGGTCCTAAAGCCGCCCGTAAAATCTGGCGCCAGGGTTGAGCAGTATTTGAATTACTTGCAATTAAAATACGTAATTGAAATGCAAAAACGAATTTGGTATTTGTATTTCAATTACTTCCTTAAAATGTAATTTTTAATTATAGTATTTCAAATACCTGACGCCGAAGTATTTTGTAATTAGTATTTCAAATACTTGAGGCTTCAAAATACATTTGAACAATAAATATATTCAACCTTCATTTAGCGATCGTGAGTGTGAGTGAGAGGCGATAGTGTAATGATTGATGAAGCAGCTATTCAAGTCGGCAACACTGCAACTGTTAAAAAAAATTGGCCTGCAAAATTGGCCACAACACAAAAAAAAATTGTCAAAAAAAAGTCTTGTTTGCCTCTACTTTTCAGTGGTGGTCTAGATTATTTATTTTTTAATGTAATTTGTATTTCGTATTCCATTCGAAATGATCTAAAATACAGTATTTTTTGTTTTATATCTCAAAAACTTTACCTGAAAGTATTTTGTATTTTAATAACTTGCGATACAGAATTTTTAATTTGTATTTCAAATAAAACAAAGCATGTATTTTTCCCAGCCCTGTCTGCCGCCATAGGCTCCAACCTATTCAGCCTACTGGTAAATCCACTATTGAATCATGATATGATTAAAAGTTTCAAACGAGTAATCTAACTCTACTTTATCTCTAAGTTTTATTTAAATTAAAACAAATTGTGTGTCTTATTGTTTTTTCAGTCCCCAAGCGAAAACAAAAGTTTGAAGAAGATAACTGTAGGCGCTTTAAAATTTACGACGACAATATCAGATTGCACTTTTCCCTTGGGAAAGGAACTCTTCTGTTGTTTGTATCTGATAAAACTCTAGTCGAGACTTAAACCTTTTTACGGTTTCGTGGTACATTAAATCAACAAGGAACAAAGGAACATAAAAGCGATGTGTCTGTTTTCCGCCTGTTCAGTTCATCTTTAGCAATAATATCTGACTGTAGCCAGATTTTTACATAATTGCTTGTATTGGTTACGTCTTATCCTGGGCTGGATTCTTTGAATATTTTTTGAGGTTTGAACTTCATGGTCTCTGGGGTCGACCTTGTTTTTGGCCTGGAAAGTTAACACGTATATAGGTCACCAGTGTTCAGTTGGATCAAACTTTTATTTCAATTTCTCTTTTTAATTACTATTTACCTTTAGTAGAAGCTTTTTTATCTAACTGCTTACTCTAGCTGCACTCTACGGTGTTATTCGCGGTTAACAAGTGTAAATGTCAAATTTAGAAAACCCCCGACACCGATTTCCATCAACACCGATTTACATCAAACAGCTACTAGCTAGCTAAGAACACTCCCGACTAATTCACATTTCAAACAAAATCAAAATCGGTTTATCCGTTAGGGAGCTACGTTGCCACACACACACACACACACACATACCCACACATTTTATCGGGGGTTAAAAAGTAGCATGTTATACATTTATATGTTATACTTACATATTTACTTGTTATATTTACATCTTATACTTTTTTATACACGTCGATCCGCTTGGACGTGAAGACGTTACAAACAAATACACAAACAGACATTCGCATTTATAACATAACAAGGATAATACTGTCCACAATACCTAAGGATAACCTACCAGTTTCTGTGCCAAGTAAAGCTTTCGTAGTTTTAGATTCAGCCCATATAATGTCTCTACGGATGTGGGGCCGAGATGTGAAAATTATGCGGAGAAAATAGTAATAACGTCCTACGATCTACCCTATCCTCAGACAGAATACAGCGAAGAGTCAACGGAATTACTTCAATACTTGTTTAGAGTTAGGGTCAGGAATGTTAATAACAATTTCTACTACGTAGCTAATAACAAACCACTCTGTGAAATATATGGTAGCATCCAGAAGTAATAGGTAAATACGAGATAAGTATACGAGAATACGTCACGGCTTTTTTATGGAGGGTGAAAATGTAGAGTGATATTAAATTTTAGAGTGTAGCATATTACAAGGATCATCATTACGAAACTCCTTTAAGAGTAATGGCAAAATGACATTATTTACGTAGGTAGCTTGTAGTTGCTTGCTAGTAGAAAATTTCAAAATATACTTAGCGCGATTATTGAGTGCGCTATAGTAGAATATGCACTGAGGGGACAAAGCAGTGTCTCACGTCGCAGGCGGCTAATTCAACAATCAGCGCAACGAGGGACTCCAGAGTTAACTCCTGAGTGAAGCGAGGGGTTCGAGCCGCCCAACACAAAGACACTGCTTTATCCCAGAGGTGAATATTCTAATTTTCACACCTTCTGCGAGGCAAGAATAAGGAAATGTGAAAATATTATGTTACACATGTGTTGCACCCACCAAACACGGTCTTTTGTTTTAAATTTTGTGGAGCTCATGATCTTGCTGGGTTTTTTAATGGTGGCCAGTACAATTTTCGATTTAACTCTTCCTACAGTGCCCGTGTACTGCTTTCTATTCTATGTAGTTTTCATTCAATTTTAACCTCTTTGCTCGAAAACTCCCGTGGGTATTCATACAACTTTATCTCCCTAGGGAGGCAAAGCCTTGCTTTACGTTGAAACTACGTGATATGTGATTAGTAGTTGTCGAGCAGGTGGTGTAAAAAGTATTTAACTGACAAAATTTGTCCAAAAACTTTGCTGATTTTAATAATAATATCGAGAATTAGCGGATTTCAATTATTGAGAGAATGAAATTGTAAAAGATTTAGCAGTTACGTAGTTCCAACAAGAAGTGAAACGACGAATACTGAAACACGATTTAAATTAATGCCGTAATATTTCTGCCGAGAATTCAATGAACGCAATAAAGTCTGGCTTTGTTTTATTGGATTCGTTACGACTCACATCGCCAGTTTTGCAAAGAACGTTATCTTTCTATCTATATACGTATTTATAGGCATTTGTAGCGGTCTTATATGAAACTTTTTACTCGATTACCCAAAAGAAGGATATTGTTTTCACGAGTATTTAAGTAGGTGTATGTCTATGAATATTATGTTTGTGTGGCCTTCTAATCGCCTTGTCTAATTATGGATCATTATAGTTTCGTTTGGCTGCAAACTCGCCTGCTTGAACTGAGAAAGAAGATTATGCACCAAGAGGAGAAAGCAGTGTGTTACGTCACGGGCAGCTCATTGAATCTTGAGCGTAACGAGAGACTCTAGAGTGGACGTAGCACCCGGAGTATACCACGATAGTTATAGTTTTACCACGATTACACCAACACTCTTTTGTTTTAAAAGAGACATCCAGAAGTGGGCTTGAGTTATAAGCAGAAACATTGCATATAACAATAGAAAGCTTAATTGTTAAGATTCCTAATTTGGTAAAAATTAACAAAATAAAAGCATTTTGAAAAAAAAATAGAAAAATAAATGAAGAGTGCTAAGCCAAATCCTATTTTTTTTACGATTTTTTCTTAGAATCCACGATCAAACAAATAGCATGAGCAGAACTTTTCTTTTCAGCCGAGTCAATATTTTTTAATTTGACATTGACAGTTAGAGTGACAGTGACAAAATATAGGGATGAGAATTAACAATGCTGTAATTTTGCGGTTCGAATTTAGTTACGTTGTAGTTAATCAGCTGTTCACCATAGCAAATAGTAATTATTGTAAAGTCTACATTGCAAGCACGGTCTTTCCGGTTAGAATAGATAAATCAAAATAGTTGGAAACCGGTTCTGGGTCGCATCCGGCTGTCAAAGTTAGTAGGTATATTTTCGCTGTTTTTTCTTTCATCGACTAATACTCCCTATTCTCATATATTAGTCAAAAATAATATTACTATGAATAACCACGATTACACCAATTTACTATTGTAACAATCGATGTTCCGAAAAATTAATTCTGTTATTCGCCCGTCCCTATGGCGTTATGGTCGGGGTTGCCAAGCATCACTTAGTGTTTAATACTGTACTTTCCTACTACGGCTCACAAAAAACATAATTATTAAAAAATGGCATAAAAGAAAAAGTAATTCTTTGTGCTTAATATTATCTACCAATTTAACACTATTTAATAAAACAAGCCATAAGACTGCAATTTTTCCTAGCTCGACTTCCCAACAAAATGATCCCATCTTTCATGCAGCGAATAAACTCTTTTTCCAATGCCTGTATGCTGAGTTTACATTCAATTTTAACGTCTTTGCTTGAAAACTCTCTTGCGATACTCAAACAACTTTCTCTACGGAAACAATGCCTTGCTGTACCTAACGTTGAGAACTTGAGACTATATAATAAGTAAATGGTCATCGTCGAGCAGGTGGTGTGAAAACACACTTTTTGTAACCTTTTTTCTTCTCAAGGTTGTTTTCCTCTCATATTTTATCTTTTGTGAAAATACTTCGACTTAATGCTTTCACCGGTTCGAGATGAGTACTTCCATAATATATTCATCCTCTCATCTAGTGCCAAATTTTATGATACATTTAGGTTACCTACTGAATAATTCGCAAAAAGTGTGTGTCCGACGCTTAGGTACTAAGCAAATGCGTTTACGTTTACTGCCAACATACTGCCCCCTCGGTTCCCCGGTACTTTAATAAATTGCACCATCAGCGCTTAACTTGGTATGAACAAGAGCTGAAAATAATGAGAGAGTGTAAATGTAAGCCGCGGACTACGTAAATTAAAGCTGTTGGCTTACATTAATTATTTTTTCAAGTCATTTAAACAACATAATTTAGGTACCTAGTATTTAAAATCATTGTTTGAATTTAACAGGGTTGATGAGGGAGTCGTGTAGAAAATGTTTTATAAATATTGGGAAATTAGATTTGTGTGTAGTTGAATAAGTTAGATAGGTACTACAAATGTAGACAGGCAATAGCATGGTATACACAAGTATAAATTAATAAAATTAACCACCACCAAACAACAGTTTGATGAAAATCAGTGTCGGGACACTGATTTTCATCAAACATACTCGTAGCTATGAACACTCCCGACTAATTCACCTTTCAAACAAAAAAAAAAAAACAAATTAAAATTCGTTCATCCGTTCCGGAGCAAGAATACTACAAACAGACACATACACACACACACACACACACACACATTCGGGGGTTAAAATACATTTAAACGGAGAATGAGTCTAGTACAAAATTCACGAAAAAGCTTTCACAAAGGTTTCCTAAAGGCCTTCACGATAAATTATTAAATGCTCTGTAGGAATATCTCGTAAATTCAATGCCCAAAATAAATTAGTAGAACTCTTTATACTATGCGGTAATGATAGAAAATGTATATTTTATATCACTACAAGTGCTTACTTTTGAGAGTCATCAGTCTCTCACATCATGTAATTGTATGGTGATTAGTGTTCTTTACTTACTGCAAATATCCTTATGTACGTAGGTATCTAAAAGAACCTAAAATCATGTTTTCCACGTTTTGTCTTCAAGTACCGCACTCCAAGCAATTGTTTTTCTTCTCACTTATTCACAATTATTAACAACTAGCTGCGCCCCGCGGTTTCACCTGCGGTCAAAAAGTATCCTATGTGCTATTCTAGACTATAACTATAATCTGAGCCAAATTTCTTCCAGATCTGTTCAGCCGTTCTGGCGTGAAAGAGTAACAAACATCCACCCATCCATCTATCCATTCTTACAAACTTTCGCGTTTATTATATTAGTAGGATATATTTTTGAGGTAAGTACTTGCATCTGCAAATTGTACATAGATAGGTACCTAGGTATATGTAGTTTTATCGTGAAGAAATGCTTTCTCAACAACATACTTACAAAAGATACTCAACCCTACTATAGAGTGATGAAAAATAATTGCTTTGGGTGCGGTTCTTGGGGACAAATTGTAAAAAACGATGCTCATACGAGTAGGTAGTAATGGATACTACTTATATCTTACATTATACTTACAACTAAGATCGTGTTACTGATGGGGTCGTAGTAGAGCTTTTATTTAGACAGTAAGTATTCTACGCATAATTTAACCATGGTATAATAATATAGTACTTCGCCAGGTAAAGCCTTCCGGTCACGTGGGCAACACGCAGTGATGTCAATCGATGCTTAAAGCAAGACAAAAAGCAGTTCGAAAGAGATGAATGCCGATGACTTGTGACGTCATTACGTGTTAGCTCCCGGAATGCTAGACCTTTTTTATCGACACCCGCAACGAACAAGGTTCTGACATTGATTTAGTCACAATGCAGAATAGACCAAAGTGTAATAGTTTTAGAGTCTTTAATTCAAATTAGACGTAACCTGAGTTACAACCTTGTTCGTCGCGGTGGTCGTTATGTAGAATAGGTCGGCGTTTGACCACCAACTCGCCTGATATTAAGCGACGTTGTGGTCTAAGATGGAGCACGACGACCTTTATGGTACTTATTCACTCTAGCATTGGAATTTTGTAGAGTGAAGAAGTACAAAGACGGCAGTTGAGTGAGGCGCTACAAGTGCGCTACTGCTCAGACCCGTCTTCGGAACGGTTACACCGGACTACATCCCGAAACACGACTAGGTCATTTCACGGCATGGCTTGGTCCGATGGATGGTAACTAGCCACGGCCGAAGCCTCCTGCCAAAGTTTGCTACCCGGTTAGCACTACTCGGGGACTACGTGTAGGAATTCAGAATAGAGTACACTCCTACGGACGTGGGCAGCTCAGCCCCCAAAACAACCAAATCAACCTTTAACCAATTAGGCGTGTGACACATCTGACGTGGATTAAGTTGAAGTTGGTTTTCTAAGTCGACAAGAAAGAAGTTATTCTTTTCCCATGGACAAATCTATTAAAAACATTAGCTCAACACAATAGTCAGTAATGTAACAATCACTTGAAGACAAAGTATCACTTAATGTTAAGAACGACCTAATTGAAAATTAAAGGGAACTCTCTAAAAGCCGAAAATAAAAGTTAAATTTGCGCGAGCCGTTCCGCCGGAACGAACCTTCCGCAGGGAAATCGTCCTGTGCCATCCCATGTCGCTGCTCCTGGCTAAACTCTGTTTATTGAGGCGCTACACGAATTCTGCGTGAAATATATTTCTTTTTTTTGTTGCTTTCTAACATTTTCGTGATTTGTTAGCTTGCTGTCCCGCGCTGGCAGCTTTTATAACAGGAATCGTGATTTTTGGGATAAACAGCAAAGAAGCCTATGTGTAAGTCATTTCCTTACCGAATAGTATTTAAATCCGATGCTTATTGTATTGTGTGGAAAAAAGTACATAGTATAGTACTGTAGATGTGTATACCTCGCAGATCGTACCTATACATAGATAAGACTACTAAATTTTTAGTAGACTTTCATCTGATAGAAAAGTCTTTATTATGTAAACCTAAGATGGTTGTCGTTATCTTCTATTGGTACTTGAAGGGAATGATCCCTAATGTTAAATGAGTAGAGCTATTTTTGCAAAAAACGTAAGTCTTTGGTCGAATGGCTCAGGTATTTAGGACCAGTCGGTGAACTCTACAATCAATGGGATACTTACTCGTAGGTACTTAGTTATATAGATATTTCATTAAATATAATACAATACAAAAACTCTTTATTGACACCAAATATAATATAAATCTAAACTAAACATTCAAAAATATAGGCGCAATGGGCGGTCTTATCGCTTAAGAGCGATCTCTTCCAGACAACCTTTGGATGGAATAAAAACATTGTGATTAAGCAAAAAGATTTTTATTTCGATGTGAATAAATCCCGAATTCATCATCAATCCCGAATTCTGAATTGAAAACGAGCAGGTAGATAATTAGAACTTGTTAAAAAAATGAGATACGTCTAAACAATTTATCTTAATCTAGCTGCGTTAAAAAGTAGCATATTAGGTGGCTAGACTATAGCCTGTCTTTGTGCTAGTGCACTCAGATCCGTTCAGCCGTTATTGAGTAACAAACATCCATCCATCCATCCACACTTTCGCATTTTGAAATAATAAAATAAGTATAAATAGATAGCCGGTGAAATCTAGTATGCTTTAATACTTAGTAGTATTACAAAATCTTTAGGTAGGGCCACAGACACTATTATTCCTACCTCGTGGTATATAGGAGTAATAATATTCTATATTTAGACATCAGTGTTACAAAACACACTTAGAGGTACAACACTAGCTCCTCAAGTTCCAAACCCTCTCCAAACACTACACTGCATCCACTAAACCACCTGTCACCCCGAGCTATCAAGAAATACGACTTGCAGTTTCACCGTCTATCTTACAGGAACTGTTCGTTACTCCGGGATAAGCAACCTCTAAATTTCATCTAAGCCTCTTGAGCTGTATCAGCGTGAAGAGGAAACAAACACATGTACAAACACATCCCCTTAGCAATAAACGTTGTAAAGCCTCGGAATAGTTATCCAATGTTTTGTCTTTTTCTTTCTTTTAAATTTTTAGGTCGATCGAAAAGGACCATTCACACTGTATAACTATACCAAGTATTAGGATATACAACGTTTATTGCTAAGGAGAATAGTGATTTATTTACCATCGCATTCATAGACTTTTTAAACGCACTTGTGGTGTGTCTCTGTCGTCATGTACCTATGTAGTTGTATCTTTGTAGTTAGGAAATATTTCCTACGTGCAAAACACGGGAAACCACGAAACGAAGCCTGTTTTTTTACATACCCAGTAAAATATTCAAAATGTTACATTAGAGTTCTATACAAAATATAGGAGAACTGTCTAGTAATTTACTAAAACAGGTTTCTTGATATTTGCTTTAACCTCCTGTTTGGCTTGACTGAGCACTAGAATTATTCAAAGAAAACGAAGTATTATATTAAAGAAACTCTAAGAATACCAAAATGTATAAAATACCTACAATACAAAACATGCTAATATTTTCGTAGAAATTTCCGTAGATCTATAGATTCGAAAAAAGAGAACATTCATCAAGTTTTCAAGGTAGTTTTGTAATCTGAAATTCTATTAGCTAGCTTTACTAAACTGAAACCAGACCAACTCGATATGTACTAATATTACTAGTACGTAGTACTTAAGTCAAAGTTTAATTGAAATATTCTCATGCTGGAAAAAAAGGGAACCAGAAGATCTAACCAGTGTCCTAGTGGACTCAGTCAGCCTCGAGAGGCTAAGTTCTCAAAGTGGAGTTAGGATGCATTCACAATGCGGTCGAGTGGTATGTGCAAACACTTGTCGTGTGCCAGTGCAGCTCACCCTAACTTTTTTCATTTCATTTTAAATGAAGTCGCGTAAGTATCCGGTGGGAGTTGACTAGAATTTTCCTCTTAAGCCTTAGGTTTTCCGGCCTTAGGTATGTATGGTAGATAGATAGTCCTATTCAAATAACCCAATTTATTTTGAAAGAGTTAATTGATTTAGTAATTGTCTGGAAACGTTTTAAATTGTCTCAGTGTTTTTATATTTTCCAGACCACTGATGTTTTAGGAACATTCAGGATCGTTCACTGGTTCTAGATCAAGTCCTTTTGGGGAATATTCTCAACTACAAAACTCACTTGTTTCTATATTGGATTACCAATAACGTAGGGAGCAAAGGTGGTAGTATAAATACGGATTTTGTTCAAAGTTCTCAGAATATATTCACAAGCGTTTATTGCTATTTTCAACGTTGAATTGGGATAAGCTTTATTGGTTTACTTATTGCAAAATAAGTAAAACATGACGTGTTCGCTGAAAAGAGACTTAACTCCCTCACCGTTGTTGTTTTTAAATTTAAATACCGAAACATAATAAAAGTACGTGAATAATCTTTTGCTTTTTTATCTAGAATAGGTCGACGTTTGACCACCAACTCGCCTGATGTTAAGCGACATTGTGGTCTAAGATGGAGCACGACGACCTAGAAGGTACTTATTCACTCTAGCCTTGAAGATAGCTAGGTTGTAGTTAGTCGGGAATACAGATGATAGCAAAGTGTTCCTGCATTCCCTAGCGGTTCGTATCAGATATGTGGAGGCAAACCGTTTAGTACGAGTTGGTGGAATGTCGATAGGTGCTTACAATTTACTTATAGGTGCTTAGCAAAAAAATTTACATTTTCAGACACTCTAGTTAAACGCATGCTACGAAGCACATATTTTACTCATTTACATACCTATCGCAAACGCGAACTGGAGACGCATTGCTCTTTTACAAATTTATTCGATCGATTCGTAATTAATGACTGATGCCTTAATTTCTTTACTTAATCAAGACTACGATTAATACAACTTTACTTTGAAGACATAGCTCGCTGATTTCGAGGAAGATGGCTTTCTTTATTTGTAGAGGCAATCAGGCTTCGCAATTATTGTGTAATCTCTTTCGCTTTAATTTTCGTTCCTTGCTTATTTTGCGTTTAAATGTTAGGTTTAACCTTGTAATTATAAAGGTACGTATAGATTTATGATAATTACGTATTTAGGTAAGTGCTATGGCATTCTTACCGAGGCAATAGGATAGACACAAATATCCCTTGTTCATAAGTGTATCTTTGATACCCAAATTGAATTAAAACATTTTGACTTTGACTTTCACTTTGACTTGTAGTCCATTTTAAAAACGAAGTTGGATTTTTTATCATAAAAAAAAAACATTCTTTAGTTGTTGGAAAATCCATTCAAACGAGCCAGTGGGGTTTTTCGTACCGAGGAGGGCAGAGAAGTTTTGGGACTTTAAACTAGCTTCTGGATGGAAAGTGTTGAAGCATGGGCGTACCCAGGGGGGGGGGGGGGGGGGCAGGGGAGGGCAGCTGCCCCCCCCTGAAAATCTCGCAGAACATGTATGAACTCCCCTAATTACTAATTAAAGTGTAAACGAGTTATGCTCTAACTTTTAAATAAACCGACACTGACAAAATGCACGATGCAATAGGGAACTTGCACGAAATTTTAATGACAAATTAGGTTAATGATTCATTAAGAATATAGTAAAATGTACTACTGTGACAGGATTGTAAATTTTTTTTATTTAACTACCTATGAAACAGGATCATTTGCGGGTGTTTGCCCTACACACTACACTACATACATCTAATGACTCATGTAGGTGTGTTTGTATAGTGTGTATGACAAAACAGCCGCGGACGATCCGACCTAAAAAATCTGACTTGCCCCCTCCTACGCCAGAAGCTGGGTACGCCCATATGTTGAAGCTCCATAGGGGTTTGAATGCGTTTCTCTCTTGTAAACGTTTTCTCTTGAATTTTCTTTTACCGGGTTCCAGGTTATATAGGTATTTATAATCATTCGGAAACGTTTCCGTTCGGATTCCAAAAATGTCAAACTAAAATTATTTGTAGTTCAGGCCGTATTCATAAGTTTTTAAATGTGATTCATGTTTCCGATCGAATTTATAATCAATTTTCTATTCCAAAATGCTAAATAGGATTATATATAAATGCTAAATCGGACTTATGTCCGATTTTTTTTCCTTATGTAGAAGTAGACTGAGATTCGAACAATTTCAGTTTGAAATTTGTGGAACCGATCCGATTTGGAAACGTTTCCGAATGAATGTGAATAGCACCACATGTCCCATTAACGACCGGAGTCGGTCTGGTAGGTTTTAGTGGGTTCAATCTAGCATTTAATTAAGCAACAGAAATTAATTTGCACTTCAACAATACTGGATACATACCTTACAAATATTTCTCCCTATACAAACAATATTCCGGTCAATTAGATGCATTTCTACTTACAAGTGTACTTATTGTGTTCTTACATGAGCAGTTCAAAAATTTAACAAGATACGCTTTTGAAATACATTTCTGTCAAGCTTTCATGTATGAGTTCAATCATTAAAAGTTGTGCCGAGTTGCTGTAACAGATTGTTACAGTTTCCTTGCGTGACAAAGAGATTTCATGATGTTTACTGAGGATAAGAATAAAGGCAAAAGATGCTTGATTCTGAAGAATTCTATAAAGGAAGGCAAAAAGTATAAGTGAGTACGTTATATCGTTTATTACACTAAGGGCGCTTCTAGACAGGCCAAATTTTTACTGCAATGATAGATGATGGCCAGGATACAGTCTTCAATATTGCCAGTATTACAGTAAAAATTTGAAGCACCCTAAAGCCTACTAAACACAGTCGTACCAATTAAAATAAAGACCGCGGACGAATCTGGGTGTGAATGCTTTCGGCTCGCGGACCAATCCGCCGAGCGACCACCACTGGTGGTCATTATGGTGGTGGTCGTTGGAAGTAAGCCTTTCGCCGCTCGCCGTCGAAGACTCCGCGCCGAGCCCTCGCCGCCTAACGCGCCTGAGCGCTCGTGTCCTGTGGGTGATGACGGCTCGTGGCGCCTCTAATGAATGGCGAGCCTTAGATTATTGTCGACCGTTTGTTAACTGACTTTGTCAAAACTTTGGGTTCCTAGAAACTTATCCTACCTGCAGAAGTTCAATAGATGCACTCAAAGGAAGGAAATAACCCTAATTCAATGTAGATGTCGCAGCCAAGTTGCTTAATTGCTTGGGTAACTAGCGTTCAATTAACAACCCAGCCATTTTACTAAATAGCGCAGTACAACTAGCTTCCTGAATGACATTCAGCCATAGCGTCTCATACAACATTTATGGCTGATGCTCAGGGCATTCATAGGATAGGGTGAACATTTGCTAATATGTATTACTATTTTTGACCAAAAAAATGTGATTTGAATTAATTGTTTTATTATAAATATGAAATCCGAAAATTTGTAAAACGAACCGCAATTCTGATTCTGATAGACATGATATCATAATAACCTAAAACCTTTCCAGCCTGACTCATTTGTCAGGGCAAATCCGACTTGGATTGGTAAGGTAATTAGGTTAGAAGGCTAGTCTTCGTTGTTTTTTTTTTATAACAACTCGTAACCTTCATAAATGACTTGGCTAGGCAATTTGACTTAGATCGACAACGTGTCAACGTTGTCGATCTGTTGGATTAAATGGTTGAATATCAGCAGGAAGCGAGTTGAACGGCGCCGCCGTTTAGTAAAAAGGCTAATCTGTTATATAAACGGCGAATTAAGCTAGTTGCGTGCGATATAGGCTCAGGTACATTCTGATAGATATGTACGTTCTGTACCTTTACCGTGACTTTTGATAGTTAGGTACGTAAATTTTAGTAAAGCAAGTGAAGACGTAGCATTTCAGTAAAGCGCTCCTGGCGGAAACGTTAAGAAAATAAGTTAAATAAAGCCAAACGAAATCTAAAAAAGTTTACGTTAACTCTCAAAGTCATGGTAAGGGTAGGTATATAGGTTTTACTTGATCAAATCTTGTGATTTGATCAAATAAAACCAAAATGTACTAGAAAGCCAATTGCAAATATTCCGTACAAGAACTTTTGTACAGACCTAGACGCCTTCAGAATAACCATTTTCTTGGAGCAATCTTTATAGTATTGCGACTTTCCATTTAAAGTATTTTTTGTTCTTTCCCCACATCGAGTGACAGTTATTGAAAAGGATCTCCATTGAATCCTCAATCAATGTTGATCCCGAGACCTGTATTTATTCTGCGACATCTTGACGAGCCGGTAAAAGCATCCAACCGTAGGCCAGAAGTGACATCAATCGTATAAACCCAATTTGAGTAACATTGTTATCTAAGGCCCGCATGCTAAAACCACGTTCAGTCTTGAATCTCGATTTAAAACTGGTTTTACCATATTTAGAAACTGTTTTAAATCGAGATTCACGACCAAGCGCCGTTTCGGAATACGACTCTAAGATTCATTTATTTTTTTATTTTGTTTACAACAAACTAGGCATGCGTTTGACCACTGACTCGCCTGATGGGAAGCGTCGACGTGATCGAAGGTGTAACACGCTTGCCTAGGAGATACCTATTCACTTTACTCTTAAACACCCTCGGATTATATTTAGGTGGAAAGACAGACGCAGACACGAGTTCCACACCTCTGCAGTTCTTACAAGAAAAGTTGACTTGAAACGCTTAGTGCGTTTTGGCGGAATTTCCACCATAATAATTTGAAACTATTGATTAAAAAAACCGGCCAAGTGCGAGTCGGACTCGCGCACAAAGGTTCTGAACCAATATCTATAAAAACGGCAAAAAACACGTTTTTTGTTTTTATATACCGAGGGAGTTAAGCAATGTCTTACGTCACGGGCTGCTTATTGAACCCCGAGCGTAGCGAGGGAGTAATAATATAACGCCCGAGCGAATCGAGGGAGCTATGTAGAGTCTTGAGTGAAGCGAGGGGTTCAAGCCGCTCAAGAAAAAGACACTGCTTTATCCCAGAGGTGAATATACTCTACTTTTCACACCTTCTGCGAGGCAATTAAAAGGAACTGAGAAGAAATGTTATACATCAAACACCGTTTTTCAGAGTTTTGGCTGGAAATCAAAAAGGAGGCGTCGTGACTTCGTAGGCCCCTATTATTTTCTTAAACTTGTGATTCTTCGAGTGTTAAAGTGCAATAATATTGCGTTATTAACATTTATCGGTTCGTTAACGTACACGAGTGTAGGCAAATGGTACAAACGCGAAACGTGACGAGTACGAAATGCGACTATTCACGACTATTCGCGACGATATGCACACGTCGTGCGGCGCCAAAAATTCGGTTCGGTTTCACAATAAATTTATTTATTTATTTCTTTCTTTCTTTTTTTTGTGGTGGCTAGTTCGGTTTTCGAATACTTCGAAATACATCATCTGCGAACACGTCAACTGTCTAACTATGACGGTTCATGAGATACAGCCTGGTGACAGACAGACAGACGGACGGACAGCGGAGTTTTAGTTATAGGGTCCCGTTTAACCCTTTGGCTACGAAACCCTAAAAACCATGTTATTCGTCGTAGCCGTAGTAACAACTAATATAAACGTAGTAATAACTATTTCTATTATTTTATGATTATTAATGATGATAATGGCATATTGCTAAGTACAACGATTTTACTTGATTAAAATATTCATACGGATTCAAAGCGAGTGAGGGAATGTTTGAAGAGTCTTCGCATTGAAACCGGTTAGGAGCTCGTCGCGTCTGATGTAAATTTACCAAAAGTGCTTTCTAGAGTGCATCCGACTCAGATGAAGAGATGAAGTACACTCCATAAATTAAGTGCTTCTATATAATTCCGTTATTAATACGTATACTGTAACCGTATACTGTACAGAAAAAGTTAAAGAATAGCTTTGCATATCCAGAATTTGATAATTTTTAGGGTTTCGTACCTAAAGGGTGAAACCGGGCCCTATTACTAAGAATCAGCTGTCCGTCCGTCTGTCCGTCTGTCACCAGGCTGTATCTCATGAACCATATGATAGAGAGTCGACATTTTCACAGTTTTTTTTATTTTTACTGGTGCCGCTATATGAGTACATATCTATATCTCCAACTTCCGCCAAGTAGCCACTAACTAGTACATAGCTATAATATAATATTACCTAGTTGTAAGCCAAAATTTGTGAGACTGTTACCTATTTATTTATTGAAAAATAAAATAATGCCTCTCAGTTTCTTGCCTGTTCTTCTGAGTAGCGGCTCATTTTCCAAACAAGGCGGTCGAGTCTAATAATAAAACTTTGATGTTCAGTCTATCTTTGATACCCAAATTAAATAAAAACATTTTGACTTTGACTTTCACCATCTAACCTGACCAACTAACACTAAGAAATAGAATAAAGTAAATATTTAAAGGGGCTCACATACAACAAACATGTTTTTTTGTCGTTTTTATAAATAACAAGCTGCGCCCCACGGTTTCACCCGCGGTTAAAAAATCCTATGTGCTATTCTAGACTATAATCTATCTCTGTGCCAAATTTCATCCAGATCTGTTCAGCCGTTCTGGCGTGAAAGAGTAACAAACATCCATCCATCCATCCATCCATTCTTACAAACTTTCGCGTTTATAATATTAGTAGGATAGTACGGAACCTTTCGTTTGCGAGTCCGACTCGCACTTGGGCGGTTTTTTTTATTTAATCGACCGGGTGAACTTAGTACTGTAAAAAAATGTTTTGTACTAACTTTGTCCTGACTATAACGAACGCAAGAAAAAAAATTGATTTTCGACTTTTGTGCAGTCGTTCGCAATGTATACGCGTACATTCCGGCGAATTATTTTTTATACAATACAGGCTGTTACAAAATTCTGTTATATCAGCGAGGTGCATAAGCATCCACTGTCAACTGGAAGATGCAATTATGCTAGTTGAAATTGAATATTAACTGTAAAAGTTTTGACCGATCATCGCGCTCCGCCGTCCTAAAAGCAAGAACGCAGCCACTGATTGCGTCGGTTTTACCTATTTGTAAACTTTTCGCGTCGTGTGACTTTCTAAGAATAAAAGCCGCCAACAAAATAATACAGATTTGTTAACATTTTTATACTAGGTATTTCCTTTTTTTCTTGCGTTCTTAGACCGGTCATAACTCTTGCTATTTTTAACATGTATTTTTTGGTAGTTTTGCATGAATACTTTTAAGTGTGTGTTCACCTTCAGTTATACAATAACTGAGTTTTTGTAACTTACTGTTTATATCGGAATTCTAGACTTGAATCGTGATCTGACCGTAGATCCATACCCTCGAGGTAATAAGCTAATCCCGGTTCGTGCCAGAAACCTATTAGTCGTGTAATCTGTATAAGTACACTTGAAAGTTCAATTTGTTTTCAGGCGTGAGGTTCCATTTACATTACAGACTTAATTTTAACGTTTAATAAATATTTGGTGAGTACTTAGCCTTGTACATTCAAATTTAAATTATTTATTGACATAAAAACGGTTACACAATCACATTTATGTTTCGCGATAATAATAAATAATGTTATTATAACAATGTCAAATTCCACTTTAGCTTACGAATTTACCCAGTATTAAATGATCCCGTGTTTAAGTATTTTTTTATAGAGTAGAAGTTACTTATGTATATAGATATAGATATAGATAATAAAAATAATCTATCTCGTAGAAATAAAACGTACTTACCTAAATCTTAATATATATAAATTACGTGTCACGTTGTTTGTCCGCTATAGACTCCTAAACTCACACCGTGTGCAGTTCGATCTAGCTTAACAGATAGGATAGCTCACATTTGTATATATAAATAATAAGCGCGAACGAAGTCGCGGGGTGACAGCTAGTAATCATAATTATATTTTTTTCTATGGAGTAATAAATTAGGTAATCTATGTTATGTATGTGCCCACGTAGGTATCTTATGTCAATAGACCGGAAACGAAGTAGATATAGTATATACCTAAGCAAGTAGCACAAATAGTTTTTATTAGTTTTAGTTTTCTAGCTTAATTTTTTTTATTTACGTAAATAATAATATTAACTACAAATTAACGCTTTGGTTTAATTCTGTAATGTTTTTCTTTTGTAATCCTTTGTGTAAGTGAATAAATACAAAGAGAAATAACTTAAGTAAATATACTTATTGTAGATTCATTAAACTTAATTAGAGACAGTTCAATAACCTCTTTATTCCACTCATTTAGTCTTACCTCAAAGAGATCGTGGTAAACGTAAATACTTAAATAGGTACAAATCAAATTGCTTTTGAAAATGGAATCCCCTTTCATATTTTACACCGCGTAATTCGACACGTAACCGTCATTACTACGTTTGCTCATGGGCGTAACCAGACCTTATTTAGTGGTGGTATATGAGTTAAGAAATTTCTTAGGAGTGGGGCTGAAGAAATGTACATATCCCTAAATTTTGAGCTTCGACTTAGGGACCAGGGTGGGCAGATTTCCCTAGATTGCCCCAACGTTAAAGGCTGTTACGCCCATGACGTAACGTACGCCAACGCCAGCGCGCCTATCTTTTCCGACGAGCAATGTTATTCTAGCTCTAAAGTGCGGCATTCAGGAGCTCGGTCAACATGAACTTTATTTGAGTTCTCTGGGTTTGGAGCTGAACGAAATTGTGGGGAACATTATCCTGTGGCCCTTTCAATTAAAATTCATGGAAAAAAGTTGAGAGAAACTGTGTGTTTTACAAAGTGCTGTGATTCTGTGCCGCTAAAACATACAATTCACTGCTTCGGTGGCTCAGTTGGTTGGTAGTGAACCTGCCTTCTGAGCGTGGGGGCGTGGGTTCGATTCTCACCTAGAGCAAACATTCTTGTGGTGAACATTAGTGTTTGTTCTATGTCTGGGTGTTAATATATATTTAAGTTTGTATTCAAAAATTTGTAAGAATAGGTATGTATATCAGTCTCTGGCAGCCATAGTACACGCTTTGTCTAGTTAAGCGACTGTGTGTGTCCCGAATTTATTAAACTATAGCTGCTCCCGCGGTTTCACCCGCGGTCCTACAGGAACCGTTTATTTTTTCCGGATAAAAAGTACCCTATGTACCTTTTCTGTACCCCAGACAACGTGTATGCAAAATTTCATGATGATCGGTTGATTAGTTAGGGCGTGAAAGCGTTACAAACAAACAAATGAACAAACTCACTTTCGCATTTATAATATTAGTTATGATTATCAAATATTATTTTAGGTTTTATTTTTAACTAGCAAACAAAAGTCGTTTTTGGGTTTAGGCTATTTTTAACATTTTAACGCAAACATTTAATTAATACGTATATATGGGTATGGATGTTTTTCTGTTGTTCCCTTGGGATTTTTCCACTTTCTAACCCATTTTTTATTAAATAATCCCTTTGTATGTGGCTTTGTGTTTTATGTAGTTTTGTGCTTTGTATGCTAAAGTTAGATTTAATTCAGAATTGACTTGGGAGGTCTGATAAGCAGTTTAAAAAAAACTTAAGTTTAGGTAAGAAACTAAAATGTTTTCAAAGTTTTTTCAAAAAAATCAATGTAGACAGAAGAGAACATCATCCGAGAGCTAATCTAAATTAATCCTCAATCTTTTCTTAGATAAATAACTGCCTAAGGTAGTCATCTTCATAAACTCGAGTTTAACGAGGTCTGTAATTCTTTTCAATTTCCTTAAAAACCATAAACTTGCTTATCAGCGTTACAGCCTTGTATTCCTACTGATATTATGGTTTATTACATTTTTGTGTACCTAAATTCATCCTAAATTATGAAGTAGGTAAGGTAGTCTAAAGTCAGAAGTCGAACTCATTATCCGCATGTTATTGGTACATTAGGTAGTCTTAAATATTAAGCCCATCCATTGACAACCGTTAAGCGTGTAAATTAATACATTGTGATTCAGAATAAACAGTGATACATGTGAATTATTTTCTAGAAACGTTTACCGTATTAATTAAGTACTTTTATAGGTGACTAGTTGGCAGTGAGTTAGGAACATTTAAAGCAATCTAAAAAGTGTACTTAGGTATTACTTTTTGTGGTATTTTGGCGAAATTAAGTAGGTTATTACTGAAAAAAGGCGTGTCATTTCTTTAGCACACACCACCGTCCATGCTTAATCATATTTTTTTTATTTCATCCAAAGGTTGTCTGGAAGAGATCGCTCTTAAGCGATAAGACCGCCCATTGCGCCTATATTTTTGAATGTTTAGTTTAGATTTATTTTGTACTAGCTGCGCCCCGCGGTTTCACCCGCGGTTAAAAAGTATCCTATATGCTATTCTAGACTGTAATCTATCTCTGTGCCAAATTTCATCCAGATCTGTTCAGCCGTTCTTGCGTGAAAGAGTAACAAACATCCATTCTTACAAACTTTCGCCTTTATAATATTAGTAGGATTTGGTGTCAATAAAGAGTTTTTGTATTGTATTGTATTGTATTGTATTGTGTCATTTAATTCTTATGTTTATGCAAAATAGAGCAGAGAGCAAGTTTGACAGTGTCCTAGGATTCTACAGTTTTGTTAAACATAAATAGAGCAGAGAGTGTTGAATGAAAAATACAACGATTTTTTTTATTCCACATTTATCCATGTCAGCAGAGAGTAAGTTTGACAATGTCAATAAAAATTTACATTACAAATGCTAAGTTCAAGTTTAAGTTAGTTATTTAAGATCAAGTTTGGTATGCAAGTTATTTTTTTGTTTCAAAATATTATTAAGTACTTTTTTTGTGTAAAATACAACGTGTTGCTTTGCTTTCTCGCGGAATTTTTAAAGTAGTTGTACTCCACTAGAAGAGCACGAATAAACCATGGGGCAACTTTAAAATTTTAAAAAGCATAAGTTTTTCGAACATTAGCGAATTTTTTGTAAGGAACAGCTGTTTTTTCTCCCTCGATTTTAAGGTTGCCCCACAGTTTATTCGTGCTCTGCAAGTGGAGTATAATCACCTCTATAAATTCCGCAGAAATGCAAAGCATAACGTTGTATAGGGCTGAAAACCTTTTTTTAAAGTTTTTTTTGGGTTAAATAATGTCTCGATGACTTGTTTTGTTCCTAAAATGGTCTTTATTTTTGATGAATAAACATCATCATATTCATCTTATTCTCCCGTTTAAGTAGTATTAATTGTGGCTTTCCACTCTCTAGGAAATCGCCCCTAAAAATGCCTAAGTACCTACTTACCCTTGATGAGGTGAAGGATTGGTACCCTTGAAAGAGTGTTTTTAATCTACAGCCAAAGCAGCGTAAAAACTTAAGTAAATAAAACTCACGTGATTTTCATTAATAAGTACTAATTCTAAAACAACAGTTCTTATTTTCACGTCTCAACCGATGAATAAGTATAACCTGAGTTATCGATGTTATGGAATGAATAAAATATAAGCTGTAAGTATTTTAAAACGCGATCCTAAGATCGTAAAATTCGTAAAATATTCAAAAAGATCCTTTCCGCCTTCCCAAATGATGGCTCAGTATATTGGTAGATTTTCTCTTTTCGCGAAATTAGAAAAGTTTTGTCTTGACATGAATACTCAGAGGTCTCGGCGCTTGAACTTTCAAAGTTTTTGCTAAGAAAGTCAGTAAAATAAACACTCGTGTTCTAATGAGTGTTTTAGTTTACTGATTTTCTTAGTTCTAAGACTGTAGACTTATAATGAACACCACATTTTTTATTATTTCCTTTTTCGGTTGAACTAGGTTAATGATTGTGACACTGCAACCTGTAATAGTAGATTGATAACCGAGGGTCGAAAGAATCAATATCCGAGGTATTTAGACTGTAGTCCGAGTAGGAATTGATTCTTTTATCCGTGTTAAACACTCTACTTTTCATTTCGAATTTGGGGAAAATAAAATTAGTTGTGTATCTAAACTATATTTATTGCTAATTTATAAAATTACTAGATGAAAACCCGGCTTCGCTGGGTTGAAATGTGACTCATAATACACACGTAGGATAAGATAATAATGTAGATAAGTAGATATTTCTGTAGTTATCGTTCTCAAGGAATATTAAAGGCAAAGCAAGGCACAGATTTGTATAACATCAATAATTGTGTTTAATAAAAATAGTAAATTAAAACTGTGAAAAAAATACAACGCAATTACCCCATTTGACTCTAAGCAATGCCTCGTTGTCAGTCGAGCTACTTTTAAGAAAATGTCGGGCCATGAAGGCGGGCTAGCAAAAAATTTCTTTGAGAAGTCTTCAACTTTTCTTTTCTTTGGGGTTTCTGTGGTGTTGCCACAATTCTGTCAATGTCTTGTGTGCAGTTCTGTGCTCTCTGATTGATAATGGCCGGTAGTATTTTGGTTCTACGCATCTATGAGGTCAGATGGTCAGTAGTCTTCAGTTTCTTCACCGTTAAATGACGATTCTTCTTGCCACCTCTAACCAACTACAAGGGACAAAAACGGGACGTCACAACATAAACATGTAAATTTAGTTAGTAAAATTTAAGTACTTATATAAATAAATAAAGTTGTTTATAATAAATAGTAGTATTCATTCGTATCAAAGTTTAATATTATTAATTTTAATAAATTTGCTTAATACATATATACAAAAGAGGAAGATATAAGGGGGAGGTGGTTGGAAAAATTAGAGGGACGGGAGACATTATCCGGGATCATGTCATATAGGGACCAACGGCATCTAGGGCATTCAAAGAAAATGTGATCAGTTGTCCCTTCAGCTAGTCCACACTCACTGAGGGAGTGATTGTTTATTCTAATTTTGAAGAGGAACGCCGGAGTGCAAGCGAAACCCAACCGCAGCAAGAAGTTTTCATGGCGGAGCATAATGACATAGGACCAATGGCGAAAAAAAAAAGAAAAGTCAAAAAAGTATACCTTACTCTTTTTACACTCGTAAATTACAACGTGGTAGAAGGAGAGATCTAAAAGTTTGATGGTGTAGTGCATTTTAGCATAATAATCATTATGTAGTAAATTGTTTATGCAACTAATTTCCTGTCAAATACATGTATAGACTGTCAATTGGGCTATTATAAAACGGAATGTTTATTATTGGCAAATGCACATGACGTGCGACGCCAAATTCCCCTGAATGGAGAGAAAAAAAAAACGTTTACTACTCAAGATGTCGCGGTGTCAGTGACGTTTCGCGACCAATAAGCCGACATACTCTTTGATGCCGACTGCGATTTGTCTTTCAGCACCACTACAATTTAACAAAATACTCGACAATCCGAATTTTGCGTAGGTATATAATATTATGTTGTCGACTCGAAATCTTTATTTTTTTGTGTTTTATTATTTAGGTAAGGTTGCGATCGAGTCTACCGTACCCCTTGACGAAATTATTAATTTAGAGTCAAATCAACCTCGAGAATAAGATGGCGCACGGCGTATGATCTAAGTGAAGCCAAAAACTATCTAAAAACTACGCTACTGTCGTATAGGTACACAACACTCACACATTAACGCAAAAAACTACGCTTCTCGCTTCGGTCATCCTTACCTCGACATTATATATGTTATGTCTATGAGTTTATGGTATAATTTCGGATAAGTACATAAATATACATAGTGCTCTTTTTTTTTATTTATTGGCAACTGGATACAAAGTCCTTCATGCCTAACTTAGTAGGTAATAATTTTTCCTTCAGTAACAGATGATGGGATGATGATGATGAGGTGATGATGAAGACGATGAATCCCTCCCCTTTCTCCATTCCAGTAAAGTTATGGATACTTTACTGAAACTTTAAGTGAAGTTTTGTAGAGAACACGAAAAATCGCGTTTTGCGATGTTTGTATCATTTGCCCACACTCGTGCACGTTGACGAACCGGTAAACGTTAATAATCCACCATTATTACACTTTAACACTCGAAGAATCACAAGTTTTAGAAAATAATACAAAAACACGACACCATCTTTTCGGTTCCCGCCAAAAACTTCATATACATAGTGCATTATAAAAGTGTGGCCAGGACTACATTTTGTGGTTATTTTTAAAAACTGTGCCGTTTTTTTACAAGTCAAATTTGAAAAAGCCGTAACATTAAACTCTTACAAATATGTGCAGTTTTAAAATATTAAATCTCCTAAGGTTGTATTTTGGAATTGAAATGGCTAACGTAGAGTTTGGGAATTAATATTAGTTTTCGTGCAATTGTAAATGTTTTTCATAGCAAACATTACCACGCACACACATTGAAAAAGAAGTGGCTTCAGCGAGATATAACGCAGAGTTCCATCTTTTCCTCTAGATTGATCTGAGAATATAGATTAGTAGTAGCTATTTAAATATTATTACCATTTTTTTTGAATTCCGTCATAGATACATAACAGATTAGTATCCCGCCAATTTATGTCGACTTTTAAAATTTTAAATATGGAACTCACCGCGTATTTGTTGCGGCTTATTCCGCTCAAAGAAGTTTGCGCTAAGCTCACACTGGCTGTTTAGAAAGTCACATGGCCGCAGCATTTTTTTAATTAGTTTTTTTTTGTTCATAAAACTCTTCACAGCTGACAGCAGTTCTATTTTTAAAGTTCATTCCGGCCCTTAGGTGGGAAGAAATTTGTATGAGTTTTTCCATCTCTATGGAGGAAAGCAGCATTTTTCTCTTAATAATCAAATCAAAACAACACTACTTTCCGAGTATGAGAAATGAAAACTATAATTACCAACGGTCTATAATCTAAAGCTAAGCTAGGTATAGCTTGAGGTATAGACACTGAATAAATAATATATAGTATTTGCATAGGTTTACGCTGGCAGTTTAGGCTTTGCACAATACCTAAGTTTAGTTTACAGAGCAGAACAGAGCAGAGCAAGCAGAGCTATATAAGATGGCGCGACAATCTTCTGCTAGTTCCAGTAGGTTATAATGATTGTTGCTGAGGGTGACATATTTACTCAATAATTTATTGCTTTCGTTATGATATATTCAGTTAAGGTAAATCACATAAAATTGTATCACATCATGACCCTCATGGGGTATGCCAAATTGTGGGGACTGGATTTATTCTCTTAAATATTTGTCGGTTAAGAATTAGTCTAGAGTATTAAAAACTTTTTTGATCAAAATATCTTTCAGTGTTTTAACACAATTGTTCTATGTTTTTAACTGTATTGGTAATTTGTTATATATTTTAATAGCCATTGGGTTTGGGCCGGAACCATGTATTTTTAAACTGGAACATGTCGGGTAGTACCAAAGTCTACCTAAGTTTAATTTCGATCACGAATACAATTTTTAAAAGAAAATAAAGTACTTACCTATAAATCTGGAAAGGTATTAAACGTCTATCACCGGTAGGCTTTACCGTTCAGTTTCAATTTGGCAAATGTTTGTTTTGAGGCGCGAGGCACAGAGGTTTTGTTGGACTTGGCGCTTTGAGTCCAAATGAGAAACTTTGTGTCATCGTAAATAGAACACAAACTTTTATTCTAAAGCACTAGTCTGTGGAATGGCCAAGTGGCTTTTCTTCTGTTAACAAATAAAGGCTTTTAGTAGGAATAAAAAAAGGATTGAATGTGACTGAAATGTGAATAAAATGTAAATGTGAATAAAATAGCAGGGTTTAACCCTGCTATTTTATTAATTCATTCTAGGCACAAAAACTAACTTTTCCTTTTATAGAAACAGTACCTGCTTACTTTCCTTACGTGAGATAAATATTTTAGCTTAATAAATTAGATATCTGTAAAATGAACATTTATGACGATAACATAAACATTTAGATGCGAGAGATGAGTAAGTTTAATGTGAGTCAAATGAATATGAAGTGGATTATGAGTAAGTAAGCCGGAAAAGGCTGTAATTATTTCGATTGTGATTCACAAGGCTAAGAAAATAACATAACATATCGTCACGCCTTTCCCCCGAGGGGGCTGGCAGAGGTGTAATACAACACCCAAACTTCGCCGGACGATATTCAGCCCCAAATGTGACAGGGGGTGAGCCTGTCGCCATACACCGGGCTCCAGTCATGTAGCAGATGACACACAATACGCACATATGTTCACACAATGAACAAATTGATACGTGCCGTCGCCTCGGCTGGGTTCAAATCCGCTCCCTCTGGCTTGAGAGACAGGCCTTCTCCAACTAAGCTGAAATAACAAGCTGACGATATTAAAAAAACCTAGGAAATACGGAGAAAGAGTGGATAAATATGACATGACAGCTATAAATTGAAAAAAAGTTAAATAAAAAGATACTTATAGACATAACACATATAGACTATTAACGATAATGAAGTTTGTAGAAATTTAATACCTATTCCTATAGTATATCATCACCATTACATTTTGACCACCGGCTGTTTAAATTTAAAAAAACAAATTGGATCGGAAATTAAATGCGAGGATGAATCCAATTTTTTTTTAAATTTAAAACATTTTGGTGGATGAAGCATTAGTGAAATGAATTGTAATTGAGCAAAATTTATTGGAGAAAAAAAAAATTCGCATGTTTTATTTCCTATAATCTTTTTTGGAAAACTTATCATTTACGAATTATGGCCCTTTTAATGCACCGGTTTTTCTCTCCTTCAAGGGTCGGGCTGGTCGCCCGACCTAGACTAACAACTTTTTAGACTAATATTGGTTACAAGACCAGACGCATTGGTTAAAGGTTTTCTATTGCCATTGCTTCAAGAACGAGACGACAAGCGAAGAGATAAAGTATGAACAATGACAATACTCTAAAGTTATTCACAGAGTGACAAATTGCAATTTCAATAATTTTTTGACTTTCGCACTTCTCTAATAATAATCATTATTAATCATTCCTAAATCCTACTAATATTATAAACGCGAAAGTTTGTATGTATGGATGGATGGTTGTTTGTTACTCATTCACGCAAGAACGGCTGAACAGATCTAGATGAAATTTGGCACAGAGATAGATTATAGTCTAGAATAGCACATAGGATACTTTTTAACCGCGGGTGAAACCCAGCTAGTACCTAATAATTTCCCTTGCATTATGAATTAATTTAAAAGCTATCGCTGTACACGACCTCCCCATGCAAAGGAATTTTTGATTTGCTTCGTCTATCCATTAAATAAATCAGTCAAAAGTAACCCCTTCAAAATGCGGATAGTTTTGATAGCTCTATTTTGTCTTGAGGACATTCTATAAACAACAAAGAACATAGTGAAAGAGATATAGGTCGGTAGAGAGATAATTCGGTAGAGAGGTAGTAAGAGATATAGATATAGGGAAAGAGGTATAGATCGGTCGGGATAGAAAATCCAGTTGATTATATTTAATAAACCGGATTTTCTATCTCGACCGATTACCCTTAAATAACTCTTAAGGGTTCCGCGGAGCTCTGAATTTTCCAAACTAACGCACTTGTCGAATTTCTTGGAAACTTTTCGTCAGACTGTGATGAAAATGTAATTGAATTAACCGAGCGATTGGAGACTTATTAAGTAAGTGAGTAAGTAAGACTTGGTAAGTTTCACAAAAAAGTATACAAGAAATAAAACTTGCGAAACATCATTTTCTACAAAAAATGGCCTCAATGACTCTTGTCTTAAATTAAGTAGATAGTTTCCGAGATATCGGCCAAAACTTTTATTCAAGATGGCGCTTGAAGCTCCACCTGGCTCTGTCAGCATTTTGTGATTTTATTCTCTGTAAGTGAACCTTACCGTTTAAAATTAAAAAAAATTGGATCGGAAATTTTGTGCGGAGTTGACAAAAAAAAAGCTTACTTTACTGGCCTAAAATAAAACAACCATTCTTTGTTCGATTTTCGATTCTCAAATTAATATCTGTCAGTTTTGGTAATGAAAGGGGTAACCTAAATTAATGAACCGCTAAAACACACGTCGCTACGCGTGCAAACAACAAAATAAGCAAACACTAGTTTACGAGTACACACTCACTGTCATAATGTTTGCATATTAGTTTACGTCGACTATTCAAATCAAAATATACAATCAAAACATTCAAGTAACATATTGAAAAAAAAAATTGAAAAAGGCTGAAAAATAATGAACGATTTAAATCGAACACCTCACATGTCGAAATTCATCAAGCTGTTCAGGCTTTAGGGCGTGCCAAAGAAACTTCATACTTACATACAAACCCACATACATAAATACAAACTTACATCCATACATACACTCGAAAAACATTACCCTCCTTTCTGCGCAGTTGGATAAAATGATGAAATGGAATCGTACTCTTATCGAGTCCTCTCTTCCTTTTTACAAGATAACCAGCACAACCACACCAAGGATTGACATACATTTGAAACTTAGGTCCAGGTCCCAGTGGTTTTTGTACCTACAAACGTTTACCTAATACATTAATAAGCCTACACTCACCAGGTTTGTACAACCAGGGGGTATACCATGATATTTTATTGCCCTGATGGCTACGAACGCGAATCGTATCGCTGCGCAATAAGGTTCATGATCGCGCAGCGTCGAAAATAAAACGTAGCCATGTGGCAATAGATGTAGGTATAGGCCCCCAGTTTAGATACGTTTGGCCGGCGCACCTACCGGGTAGGAGCATGGCAGGAGGTTGCCGCTCAGCTCTCGGCAGCGCGCTGCCTGCATCGTGCTAACTACTAGTTGCGTATGTTTGCAGTTACTTAGCGATACAGTTATTTAATTTGTTGGTCAAAAACAATAATATTAGGAACAGATAGACATGTTTTGCCAACATTAAAAGATAAATAAAATCGGTAAAAGGTAGTTAGTTATGTAGGTTATGATGTATGTATGTTAAAGCATTTTACTTACTAGGTACACTTACTTATTTAGTAAAGGCAGTTTATTGAATTAATTAATACTGTTATCTTTATTCATCAATATTTTTATATTAACCTATTTATATACAAAAAAATCTACTTCCTACTTTAACCTGCTTCCTCTTGACACTAGAAGGGAAATAGCCAATATTACCCTTTTTCTTAAAGTAACTTTGATAGTCCCAAAAAAAATCCCGTCTAAAAATCAAATTGATAGTCCCGAACTTCTCAGTTTGTTCAAACTAAATTGTCCCTGTAAACATGTCCGATTTAGCCCACTTCTTAACATCCTAAAATTCATACTAAGTATAGGCATTTATTATACTGTACGAGCGTGGCGTCTGCTAGGCGGATTTTGACCAGATCCATTTTTGGCTAATTTTTCTCTACACATTTTTCCATACAAGTAAAGAGAAAATTTATTATAAATAATTATATATTTTTGTAAATTTTAGTGGTTATGTGGGAATCCCGCCACTGACGGCCTACCCACTAAAAACCCAAGGGTGTTCCACCTCGGCGCAAAATGTCGGGGCTAGGGGACGCTTCCGTACTCTTCCACGGCCCCGACAGCGCTAGCCCTTTCGGGCACCTCCCCGAGCTTACGCTCTCTCCCCCTCGATGACGATGTATCGAACACCAGACACATCGTCATCATACACCTCCTCGGGGACCAATTTGCTCGTGGGCGCCAGGCAGCACCCGTGCCTAGGCGCCCATGGTCCCCATGCGACGGGTTAGATGAACACCGACACGCCTCTTCCTCTGCGGCCCCACCGCGTCCGCCATCAAACGGTAGCGACCCCGTTTGGGCCGCGGAAGGTAGGGAAAGTGGCAACGACACACCAACAGTCCTCTCCCGCCGCGGCCCCCAGCCTTCGGTTGCAGTGTTGCACATGCGATACTGCACCCCGCCTCAGTTGTGGGTCTGCTCAAACAGACCCACACCCTACTTAGGCCGCTTCCATGTGGGCTTTGGAGCTAAAAGCTCCAAGAAGCGGCCCCACCTCGGATTCCTCTTGGCTTCACCGTGGTTGCCGAAGCCACGGCTACTGAGCCCCCCCGCCACGGCGGGAACCCTCGGGGGAGGACCTATGCGACCTAGACTAACTTCGGGTTTATTGGCTTAAAATATTCTAAATTTAAGTAGCGCATTTGTATTGAAATTTCGAAATTTCAGAGCGTCGCGGCCCTCTTAAGTATAAATTCTATATTAAATAAGTAGCTGTTCACTTTATTATTAATTATCTATACGCGGCCTATATAAATAAGTAGCTGTTCACTTTATTATTAATACCTATAATTGGCTTCATGTACCTATTTATTTCTAGTTTATTTAATAAATATAAGTTGTTAATTACCCAAATACACTTATAAATATTTATTTTAAAAAAGGGTAGGTAGGAGCCCTGTCCTTTTCCGTCAATCCGGTTTCCAGTTAGTGTTGCCAACGAGATTATGAAAGCTCGTGTCACACGAAAAGTTTCAATATCGCCTAACGGTCAATAGAGTAGGTAAATTCACCTTTTGACGTTACGCGTTAAGACGCTGGCCCACCGCGGCGCACGGAGAGGCTACGCTACGTGTGTCTAGCTTCGCTTTGCAAGAAAATGTTTGTCATAGTATCCACTGCAACCCACGGACACGCTACGCATGAATATGAGATTCATGACGTCATTGCTACACGCGTGGCTTGTCCGAATAAGCCACCCCATCTTAACGCCATGCACGCTGTGTATGCGGTACACGGCTAGTTCCACAAAGCGTGTCTCATCGCTGTTTGGCAACGTGGCCACGCTACAGTTTTACATAGTCGTTGGTTCATAGCGTGTGCTGCGGTGGAAACGTAGACCCACGCTGTCTAATAAACGAAGTCACACAGCTAAAATGCGCTGCGTGGCCGTGCCAAACGTGCGCCGCGGTGGGTTCGCGCCTTTATACCTAAACCAGAGTTTTGTTCTAGAGTGAATCTTCTGTACTTAGCTTTTTTTTTTCCTCACACGGTCGCCTGACCCCAAACTAAGCAAAGCTTGTACTATGGCTGCCAGAGACTGATTTAGATACTTAGATATTTTTAAATATTATACATACTTAAATAGATATTTACACCCAGACATAGAACAAACACAAATGTTCATCACATAAATGTTTGCCCTAGGTGGGAATCGAACCCACGCCCCCAAGCTTAGAAGGCAGGTTCACTACCAACTGAGCCACCGAGGCAGTCATTATTATTTATTCTGTGGGACAACGTCTCAAAAGCAAAAAGACGGCCATTAATATTCTGTAGACTGGTCAAATGTTGTGTTGTGATGTGTGTGTTCTGTTGTGTTATTCTGTAGTTAGGTATCCCTACATGGTAGAGTAAGAAGTGTTGCCCCTCGGCTTTCATGTTTTTGTCCATTTTGTCGTTGAATAATCTTCATTGTGTTCCATTTCATTTGAAGTTAGGTAGCTTCCACAAATATGAATAGCTGAAATGATAAACGTACATTTTATGAATAGAATAATATCTTTGAACGATTTCTTGGGCTGCTTTAGTTACCTGTTGCTTGTAAAGGCCCAGATAAATGTAAATATATAATATATTTCTTTGTCTGAAATACACGTGGCAGATTAAATGTATTCCTGGGAGAGAACTTAAACCACGTGACAACGCAGTATACACGAGCCACGCTATTTTACAAAAATGTATGACAACTGTGATAAATCGATAAACTGTCTTTTGATATTTCAGTGTAGGTATTATACAGGGTTATCGGTATAGGGTATACTAAACATAAAGGGGGTCATTGTAATCATCATTACGAACAATTTTTCTTTAGAACCACCAGCTGTTCCATACAAAAACTTCATTGATCGTTGACAAAATGTATGGAACAGCTGTTATTTTTTTCTCTATTTCACGGTTGACCCCACAGTAAAAATTGTTTATAATACAATGACCCCCTTTTGCATGGCTTAATCACTCTTTCCTGATAGCCCTGTGTATCAATATTTCGAACAAGGGCCCTATTCGGAGATTTGAGGTTTTCATCTCACCTTTTTTCGTCCTTCTTGCTCTCTTTTGAAACGTCATAGGTGTCAGAGTGATCAATATAAAATCCCATCTCATCTCTCGGGTAGGAATAGCCTTCCAGGTACTTATAGCGAAAAGAAGACAAGAAGGAAGGAAAATGTGCATAGTAAAAGCGTATTCTATACACAAGGTGCTGGTATCGAAGGTGTTATTTTACTTGTCAAACTAAACCAAGTTTGAAAAGTTCGAGGAAAAAAGATCAAGATTTCATACAAAATTGATCACGTGCCTAGTTATCTTAATCTTAATACATAAATTAATTACGTGTCACGTTGTTTGTCCGCTATAGACTCCTAAACTACTTAACCGATTTCAATCAAATTTGCACACCGTGTGCAGTTAGATCTACCTTAACAGATAGGATAGCTCAAAACGCGAACGAAGTCGCGGGGTGACAGCTAGTTTTGTAGAGAGACTCTATAATTTTTCTTACGAGTTTTGCAAACTGAGGTTTCAAATATTCTAAATGTTGTGCACTTTAATAAGTAGAACAACATCCTCAAGTATTACTACACTCAAATCCAGCACCTTGTGTAGAATAGAAATTTGGTAAAGTACTTACTTACGAGTACCTATAAATAAATCTATAGACTAGCTATATGCCTACAGTCTCAGATCAACCTAGATAATAAGATGGCGCACGGCGTGTGATCTAAGTGAAGCCAAAAACCATCCAAAAACTACGCTACTGTCGTATAGGTACACAACACTTACACACTGACGCAAAAAAACTACGCTAATCGCTTGATCATTCTTACCTCGACGTAATGTCGAGGTAAGAAATTGGTATTTTTGGAATTTGGAAATGTCCATTGGTTTATGGTATTATTTCGTGTACTTAAATGATTAGTGCATTATAAAAGTGTGGCCAGGGCTACATTTTGAGGTTCTTTTTAAAAACTGTGCAGTTTTTTTACAAGTCAATTTTGAAAAAGCTGTAACATTAAACTCTTACAAATACTCGTATGTGCAGTTTTTTAAATATTAAATGTCGTAACGTTGTATATTGGAACGGAAATGGCTAACGTAGAGTTTGGGAACTAATATTAGTTTTCGTGCAATTGTAAATGTTTTTCATAGCAAAATTAGCACGCACGGACATTGAAAAAGAAGTGGCTTCAGCGAGATATACCACAGTGTTCCATCTTTTCCTCTAGATTGATCTGAGACCTACAGTAGATATATTTAGGTTTTCCCTAAACAGTATAAGTTACTTATACTTCCTACGCTACGACGTCCTTATCCAACGCTTAAGCTTCAAACAGGTTCGTTAGCCGGACTGTACCGAAAATAGTGCTTATTAACTTCGTAAAGCTTGTCCGTTAAACCGATTAAGCTTTTCACAAAGCGTTTTTCATACTCATAAAACTAAAAGCTCAGATTACCAGCAACTTTATCAGTGGACGTATTATCATCAGTACGAGTACTAAACCTAAATTCTGACTATTGTATTATTTATTATAAATATTATATAAATATTATATAAATGCGAAAGTGAGTTTGTTTGTATGTGTTTTATGTTTTCACGCCCTAACTTTTTATTAATTTTTCATTAAATTTATTAAATTTTGCACACATATTTTCAGGGTACAGAAAATGGCATAGGGTAAGTACTTGTTATTCCGAAAAAAATTAGGATATGAAAACCTATTGGTTTTAATAACATATCATGTATCATGTAGAAAACCAATAGCTGTACATAATTATGTAAAACGATTGATTTTGGTTTTGGTAACTACCAGTAGTCATTTAATGACATATCGTCACGCCTTTCCCCTGAGGGAGCTGGCAGAGGTGTAATACAACACTCACACTTCGCCTGACGATATTCAGTCCCAAATGTGATAGGGGGCGAGCCTGTCGCCATATGCCAGGCTCTAATCATGTAGCAGATGACATACAATACGCACAATTGTTCACACAATGAACAAATTGGTGCGTGCCGTGCGTCGGCTGGGTTTGAGCCCGCTCCCTCTGGCTTCAAAAACGGGCCTTCCAACTAGGCTACCATCGCTTAATGATCTGAAATTATTATGTTAACAAAATACCAACCTACAGAAAGTATAATCTACTTTCCGAAAACCTTTTTTGTAGATTGATCCCTTCCTATGTTAATGAAGCGGTCTTGAAAGGGTATTACCTGGCGAGAATAATTTCACAACGATGAGTGATCGATCGTGATTACGAAACTTTTAGCTTAGTGATAAATGTATGATGTTACTCTTGCAAATGCAAGACAAGTCGACCTATTAAAAAAAAGGCTTTGTTAACGTTCCATTTTATTTAAATAGCTAGCAAGGACGATAACAAGCAATGGAACTAGCAATATGAATAAATAAATTCGGGAAATGTGGATAATAAATAAAAAGATTAAGAAATAAATTGTAAAATTTTTTAAAACTATGAAGGATGTAGTTTCCGTAATTATTAGGTTAGGTACAAAAATTAAATAATATTCGGGACACTTCCACACACGGTCGTCTGACCCCAAACAAAGCAAAGCTTGTACTATGGCTGCCAGATACTGATATACATATTTGGAATTTTTTAAATACATACTTAAATAGATAGTACCTGGATGACCGAGCTTTGCTCGGTATTATTGATTTTAGTCTAACCTCAAAGCAAACACTCATTGACTTCGTGTTACTTAACAACGCCATCTGCTGTTGTGTCGTTAAAGCAATTAGTTGCTCACAAAAAATAGTATTATCATTCGCCAATAGATGTCAGGAAGAGTCATATTTTTCAGTTGAGACTACTCAAACGCCTCCTTTTTGTTATTTTTCTTCTAAGTTTATGTTTAAGTTGATTATCGATAAAACACGAATAAAATGACATTTTCTAATAATTATTCCTAGCTAGATCGATTTTTCGCCCCCGAAACCGCCTATATACTAAATTGTATGAAAATCGTTGGAGCCGATTCCGAGATTACAATTATATATTTAAATACAAGAATTGCTCATTTAGAGATATAAGATTTAACACCCAGACATAGCACAAACACAAATGTTCACCACATAAATGTTTGCCCTAAGTGGGAATCGAACCCACGTCCCCAAGCTCAGAAGGCAGGTTCACTATGAACTGAGCCATCGAGGCAGTCAGTAATCTCTTGCAAGTACCTCAAGATTTTCGTATGCTTAAAATCATACAACTGTGTCATCAAAATGGCTGCGATCAGAGCAAACGAATCAGTATACCTCTTAGCTTTACATTAACCAGCCTATTGTGTTTTATGTGATGGATTCCAGGTACCTATTACATAGGTTAAGCCTGTGCTCATTATTCCGTAGAGCTAACTTTCAAAACAAACATTTTCAGTAATTCACATAGGTACGTGTTGTGAATTGCGTATGTATAGGTACAAAAATTTTAAGCGATGACAGCCTATTTGAAGAAGACCCGCCTCTCAAGCCAGAGAGAGCGGGTTCACACCCAGCCAGACGGCACGCACCAATTTGTTTATTGTATGAACATATGTGCATATTGTATGTCAACTGCTTCATGACTTGGAGCCCGGTGTTTGGCGACAGGCTCGCCCCCTGTCACATTTAGGACTGAATATCGTCCAGCGAAGTGTTGATGTACCTCTACCAGCCCCTTTGGGGGTAAGGCGTGACAATATGTCATGTATGTGTATGTTTATGGACATAATTTACCAACACTTCATTCGTCAACCAGAATTCGCGTAGCCAAATTTGAAAGTAACAATGTAAGTAGGTATTTTAGGGACCATTTCAACAGTTTTTACTAGGCGTTTATCTTAGAACTCTAACAGCGATACACACATCCGCTGTGGAACAGTACCAGCGAAACCGCTACTACTTTAAATGTGAATCTGATGTTATGTCACGTAAAGCATTTTTCCAATGTAAATTTTCGAACATTCTATTGTATTTTTTACGATCTAAGGTGTACATTAAAACTAGTACCAGTCGTTTCTACGTTTTTCTGGTGGATGTGGGATGTGTGATATCGCCGTAATAAGAAATAATCTTAACTCAGTTAAGCAGGACTCTAAAACTCTTTTTAGGGATTCGTAAAATCTGAATAAATTTACTACTTGGGTCCCTTCCTCTATGTACAGATAAATAAAAAATATTGTGCATATTATAATAGGGATCATTCTGTTTATCTTGACCATTTCTTCACAAAATTTACTTCCTAAGTTTTCATTAAATTCTTTTTAAGATTGAGTTTTTAATTAATTAAGAATGAATTGTCATTTGTATCGTAATCACAATGGAACAAAGAAATTAAATCTATCAGCCCCATCGGTTTTAGATTTTATACTACAATCTTATGTGAGTACACGAATGACGCCTACTAATAGTTTCATGAGTCATGACAACTTACAAATCACGGCACACTTTTATATTCTCTTAGAATATTTACTCTGAATATTAAGTGTAAGTTTTCTAAACTTTTATTAGAAGTGCGAAAGTATGGCTGGATGAACGTTTGTCACTCCATCACGCCACTCCAGGACAGATGAACGGATTTGGATAAATATGACTCATAGACAGGTTATAGTCTAGAATAGCAATAGGCTACTTTTTAACTGCGGGTAACATCCTGGGGAGTATAAAATAATAATGAGACCAAAGATGAATGAAATACTATTGACACTAAAATAAAACAAACACCGGAAAACTCTAGATCTACCTAGTCTAGCCTTAAGTTTCTGTTACAAATGAAAATATTTTTTTTTTTTTATACGATTATGCAATATTAATAAATGTTATATGTACACATGTATATTGAAGTCTTAACAAAAATATAACTATTATTTGATTCAAAATGACCACCTTTGGCCTTGATACAGGTCTTTAGTCGGTCTGGCCAAGAATCTATGGACTTACGGACTGTTTTCATGAGAAATTTAGCCACTGCTTGCTTCAAAGATTGCTTAAGTGACTCTATGTCGGCGTGTCGTTTAGAGCAGGCCATGCCCTCTAAAACTGGCCATCATTTGTAGTACAGGGGGTTTAGATCTGGGCTAGAGGAGGGCCAGTCTTCAGCCCTTAAAAAGTCTGGCACATTGGCTTCCAGCCAGGCTTGGGTAGTTCGCGCCTTGTGACCAGGTGCAGAGTCTTGTTGGAAACTCCGCGGTAGATTTTTAAAAAGTGTATTGCTAACGGGTTTTACAACACCATCTAAGACGGTCTCTGACACACTTTGACTGCAGTTTTTACCCCTTTTTCACAAAAATGAAGCTTTGTGACGCCGTGATAGAATACCCCCCACCAAACCACTGACGCAGGATGATGACCACGCTGTACCTTTCCGACCACTTCCGTAGCTTTTTTAGAGCTGTGAGCGTAGACTTTGTCGTTTTGCTTGTTGTAGTGCTCTTCTATCGTGAAAAATGTTTCGTTGGTAAAAAGGATATTTCTATATCTTTCACCTGCGTAACGGGATAGAAGACGTTTTGATCTATCCACTCTCTTTAACTGTAGCGATTGATTAAGGGCATGTCCTGTATATCGGCGATATGCACCAAGCTTCAGGTCTTGTTTTATTATACGCGACAGAGTCCTAGCGGGTTTCTTCATTTCTCACGATAAGATTTTTTGTTTCCTCATTGGGTTTCAGCTAATTCTGACTTTAACAGCATTAACAGCCTTAGTAGTTCTCATCGCACGCGGCCGACCCTATTTTTTATGGTCTACAACAGAGGAAGTGTCGGTATATCTGTCGATACTACGATATACGAACGTACGGCTGATAAAAGATTTTGAAGATATACCCACTACCATACCCACTTTGTGCAACGCAATCACTGCAATCCTGTTTTCTTTAACACCCCCTTCCATTTTGTAAATTTAATAATAATCACGAAAAATATATGTGAAATGGCGGGAAATTGATTGTAGTTTTCGACAAAATAAACGCATTCCAAATTTAAATGCAGAAAAAAAACAAACGAAGGAGTTTGTATTGTTACAATATTTATGGCCAGACTATTTAGTTTATAATATATAATAGAAAGGCAGAGAAAGGTTATTCAAGTTCAGGCGAAAAACACATTTGCTCTAAATAGCAGCATAGCGGTGCTCTATCCCCTTGAAATCACGTCTAAACCTCATCCCTGAAAATAATTCAGCTGGTATTTCGTAAGAGACAGTTACTAAGGAGGTAGATCGTAAATTACGCCTTACGGCTACTATAACATACAATATTCGTATCCACAACGCACGTGTTACGAAATATTGAACGTCTTAGGTGTCAGACTTATATCACCCTTGAACCATACAGCTCACTCACCGTCTACTTACTTTGCTTTGATAACATAAAATCGCGTTAGACCAAAAACCTAGATTTATTTAGTTAGGTTTCGGTACTCAAAGCTTTAAATGGAACCTAAAGCCACTTGGCACTTACACACTAGGGTGCCTTTTTATATTTGTTTTTCCTCACTGCGAACTATCAAGTATATTGAGCACTTTAGCTAAGCCACAACTCTGTGACGCGATCTTGTGGCCTAGAAAACGTGATTATCCCAGGGCCCTCATGACATTTTTTTAACTATGAAAATGTCAAAATGACATTTGATGTATGACAAATATGTCATCTTGATGGCTCTCCCGAGAGTCAAGCTCTGTCCAACGAACTTTAACATTGCAGTCTACACAGTACACGGTCCCGCCCGGTGCCGTCGAGTGCGCACGTCCGCCTCCGGCCACCCTCGCGCGCGACTACAGTTTTCGCACCCCGTCGTTAGGGGTGGGGTTGCTGCTCCGCCCGCGAGCGTCGAGCACCCCCACCCCCGTACTACAGCGGCGCACTGCAAAAACATCTGCCACGGTGACTCAGCCGAGTGCGCGTCCGCCAGCTGCGCCATCAAGCGGCGAAGTGGCCGACCGCCCGCCGAGTCACGCTTCTCAAGCGCGGTTTCGTCGAAATCGAACATAGTGCTCCTGACCGTCGTGCCGCGCAGTCGTCTCTTTCCGTCGTTTTTTCCGCTTCACGGAAATTTCCGTTATAGTTTAAATTCAGTGCCCGCTCAGGATCCTTCAGATAGGAGTCCCACGCTTCAGCGTAGCGGACTGCAGGTCAGTTAGTGTGCATTAAAGTGACTAAGTGCTTACCGCCCCGTCCGATTCTGTTCACAGAGCCGCTCGGTGAAACACTTACGAGTCGCGTAGTGACGTCACCGTGCGTCGAGTGTGTTCTCGAGTCCGGCACCGGGGCGCCTTATCCGTGTAGTGTGTTTAGTTTCGCATACTACACGCGATTCGAGTGACCTAAGTGCGGGACTCGCGCCAAAGCTGGGCCGGCGGGCCCGACCGCCGCCCGCTCACCTCTCCTCACGTCTATCAAATCCACAATTGTGGTCGAAGGTGGACACGCATAACGGTGCCAACGAAGCCGATCGCTGTTAGGAGCGTGGACCCGGAGCGCTCGTTTTTCCCTGCTCAGGGAAAAACGGAATCCGGTTGGGCTTGGCACCACCGGCCTTGGGGTCGCCCCTCGCCGACGCCAAGTATCTCCCTCCCACCCTTCCGCCTCCCCTCCGATTCCTCGGGTGCGTGTTTGGCTCGGACGGCCGGTTCGCCGGAGTCCCTGTCTCTCCCCCGGGGCAGCTAGGGCCCTGTGTTAGGTACTCACCAACTGCACAATAAGACTGGCAGTTGGCACACATTAGGGAACGAATTAGGCACACACCACCCTGCCTAAACCCGGCAGGGTGATGCCCGCGGCCCGCACCCAGCCGGGGACCTCCTCCCCCGGCGATCGCGATTTATTCGCGACGATGGGGCCGGAAGTGGACTTCGGGGCGGCACTTGCCGCCCTAGGTACCTCCATCCGGGCCCATCTGCGCGCCAACCCGAGCTCCCTTCAGGAGTTCGTAACGGATCCTATAAGGTTTGCAGCCTCTCTGCAAGCCAAGGCCCCTAAGGCCAAGCCTTCCCCCGCCCGCGCCCCTAAGGCCAAGCCTTCCCCCGCCCGCGCCCCTAAGGCAAAGTCCCCCCCCGCCCGCGCCCCTCAGGCCGCCGGGAAGAAATCCGCTGCCCCTGCCCCGGCCCCTAAGGCCACCATTAAGTTGGCGCCCTCCCTCAGAGGGCTGCCGGCCGCCCCGACTCCCGCCGCCGCCGCCGCTAAGAGCCGGTCGCCCGCGGCAAAGCGTTCCCCAGGCGTGGCACGCTCCAGCCGCGTGCGATCGCGTACGGTGGCGCCGCGCTCGCGTTCTCGTTCTCGCTCGCCGCGACTGACCCTGACGGTCGGTTCCAATCACACCTCCACGGAGGAGATGGAAACCGTCAGCGGAGGCGACGACGGCTTCACCGTCGTCGCCAACAAGGGGACGAAGCGGCCCGCTTCCGCCGCCGGCTCCCCTCCGCCCCCGTTAAAGGCCGCATGCCCGACTGCATGCCCCTCTCTCCCGCCCACCGCCATGGACGCGCCTGCCGCGCCCAGGGTGGGCAAGCCCCCCCGCCCCTTCGTGGTTCGGGACCGCCACCGCTGGCAGGAGGTGGTCGCAATCCTCACGGCCAGTAGCGTGACGTTCTCCGGCAAGAGTCATGCTGACGGCATCTCCGTCACAGTCCCCACGTCTGACGACTATCGTCAGGCCACCCGCTCCCTTAGGGAACACCAGATCCAATTCCACGCGTATCCGCTGGAAGAGGAGAAGGTACTCCGCGTTGTACTTCGCGGCATCCCTAAGGAGATCGACACGGAGCTCGTCCGTGACGATCTCCTAGCCCAAGGCCTCCCGGTCCAGCAGGTCCATCGGATGACCAATGGACGGACGAAGGCCCCGATCGACCTTGTGCTGGTCATCCTCGACCGCACGGAGGAGGGGAAGGGGATCTTTCGCATCGAAAGAGTCCTCAACCTCTCCGGCCTGAAAGTCGAGGCTCCCAGGCGGAGAGGCATACCCGGGCAGTGCCACCGCTGCCAACTCTACGGGCACGCCGCCCGCTTCTGCGAAGCGGCGTACCGTTGCGTCAAGTGCGCGGGCGAGCACAGCACCGCGCTGTGCAAGCGGGTCAAGGGGGATCCTAATCCTCCCAGCTGCGTGCTCTGCGGGACTCAGGGGCACACCGCGAACTATCGCGGTTGCCCCAAAGCCCCGAAGGCTGCGGCCGGGGCGAAGAGGACCCCTGCGCCCCGTCGCCCAACCCGTCCCCATGGCATCAGCGCCAAGATCCCTGCGCCGAAGTTCGTCGACGCTCCCCTACCCGCCACCAATGCTTGGACCAGGCCCTCGTCCCTGGTCCAACCGAAGGTGGCCCCAGCTCCGGCCAGCAGCGCCCGCGCGCCTGCCCAGAGCCGTCCAACCCCCCCGCCCTCACCCTTCAAACCCGCCCAGGGCCCCTATGGCCTGAAGGCGGATCTGCTCTTGCTGGCAGAGATAGCCTCGGCATTCGACCTCGACGAGGTCCGTGCCGTAGCCCAGGAGGTCCGCGAGCATCCTGATGCCCTATTGGACATCATGATGACTCACGGCAACCTCTTCAGCGCTATGAAGCGCTTCGCCCCCCGCGTCCTCTCCCAATAACCTTAATGGATTGCACACCCACTAAGGTTAAGCCCCATTCATTGGCGTTGGCGTGGTTTAATGCCAACGGCATCCACACCGATGCCAGAGATCAGCGGGATCTCATCCACCACTTTCTAACGACCCATCAGGTCGACATCATGTTGATCAACGAGACCTTTCTGAAACCAAGCAAGAGGAACCCCAGGGTTGCAAACTACTTGATGGTTCGTAATGACAGACTCGCCGCCCCCCTGGGCGGTACTCTGATCTATTACAAAAGGTCTCTGCACTGCACACCCATACCCACTCCCCCGTTAGTCAATCTGGAAGCTTCCTGTTGCCGTCTTGCGATGACCGGTCATCAGTCCATCATAATAGCGTCTTGTTACCACTCGGGTAGCAAGACTCTCCTCAAAGAGGACCTCGAAGCGCTTCTCGCTCTCGGTAGCTCGGTCATTCTGGCCGGCGACTTTAACGGCAAGCACGTGATGTGGGGCTGCAACGCGAATAACCGGAATGGGCACCTTCTGTACTCATTCTCGGATACGCTAAATTTTGATATCATCCCCCCCAGCTCCCCGACTTACTTCAGCAGTAATCTCAACTACAGGCCGGACATTCTCGACCTAGCACTCCTAAAGGGCGTAACACTCCAGTTGCGTTCTTTGGAGGTGCTACACGAGCTTGACTCGGACCATAGGCCAGTTCTGATACTGCTGGGTCCCGACCCGAGCAACAGAACTCCGCCGACAAAGACCGTGGTGAACTGGGAGCTCTTGGGCGAAAGCCTAAAAGCTACCAGTTCACCCGATTTAGATAGAATACCAGACGATATCGCGACCCCCGACGATATCGCTCTTTCCATAGACGCTCTCAACAGTCACCTTCGTAAAGCCGTTGGCGAAGCCTCGAAGCAGGTCCCAGCCGAGGGCGACCAACGCTGGGCCCTGCCCGAGGATGCGAGGGAGCTGTTGAGAGCGAAACACGCGGCCACTAGGGCATACGACTGGTGTCGCACCGAAGAGAACAGAGCCACTCTGCGGTATTACGAGCGTGCCGTAAAGAACCGCATGAGTGAACTCCGCAATCAGAGGTGGGACACCCTGCTCTCGGAGATCAGACCATCTCACCAGGCATACTGGAAGATGGTAAGATCGCTGAAGGGCAGCAAGTCATCCAATATTCCCCCCCTGTCTCGTCCGAACGACACGCTTGCCTTCGAGGACGACGAAAAGGCCGAGTGCCTTGCCGAAAGCCTCGAAAGGCAATGCAGCCCCAGTCTCGAGCGCGTCGACCCCGACCACCTAGATATGGTGGAAGAGGAAGTCGCCGAGTTCACAGCCCGTCCCGCCCTCGAACCCACAGAGCCGGTCTCTGTGTCGGAGGTAGAGTCGATCATCAAGGGTCTCCAAACCAAGAAGGCCCCAGGTGCAGACGGCGTCAGCAATAGAGTGATTAAGCACTTCCCCGTCTTCCTGATCAACCTCCTCGTCAGCATCTTCAATGCCGCCTTGGCCAACTGCACCTTCCCCGACGCTTGGAAGTCTGCCGACGTCATCGGCATTCACAAGCCCGGCAAGAAGGCGTCAGAGCCCTCTAGCTACCGCCCCATCAGTCTCCTCAGTACCTTAGGTAAGATTTACGAGCGCATCCTTCTGAAGCGTATTTGGTCCCACATCCGAGATAACAATCTCCTCCCCGACGAGCAGTTCGGCTTTCGAGCCAGACACTCGTGCGTCCAGCAGGTGCACCGCATCACGGAGCACATCCTAGAGGGTTTCAATCGGAAACCCTACCACGGCTTCACCCAGGTCACGCCCAAATGTCAGTCCACCCTTGCGGTGTTCCTCGACGTGGCGAAAGCGTTCGATAAAGTCTGGCACAGCGGGCTGGTATACAAGTTATACCAGCTCGGGTTCCCGGATGGTCTTGTACTCATAATACATGACTATCTGACTGATCGAAACTTTCGCTATCGCGTCGACGGCACCCGCTCGGCTCCCCACCCCATCGGCGCTGGCGTCCCTCAGGGGTCAGCGCTGGCCCCCGTTCTGTTCTCCCTCTACACGCATGACATTCCACGTCATCCGAAGGTAGAGCTTGCGCTTTTCGCGGACGATACTGCCCTCTTTATAAGAGGGTGGAATCAGTCCATCTCTTTCCGCACGCTTCAACAAGCCCTGCGCCGCTTAGGCGACTGGTTTGAGAAGTGGGCAATCTCGGTCAATCCGGACAAAAGCGCAGCTGTGTGCTTTCACCCCAACAAATGGCCTATCCGGCAGCAGCTCATGCTGCACGATAGGCCCATCCCCTGGGTGAACTCGACCAAGTATCTTGGCGTGACCCTCGATCGTCGACTCACCTTCTCGAGGCACATCCGGACAGTTAGGAATCGAGCGGTTTTCTTTTTAAGCCGACTCGCCCCCCTCCTCAACGATCGTAGTAAGCTATCCCTTAGAAATAAGGTGATATTGTACAAAATTTGCATCCGCCCCGTTATGACCTACGCCTCCGTAGTGTTTGCCCACGCGTCTGGCTTCGACCTGGACAAGCTCCAGGCCGTCCAGAATAGATTTATTCGCAGAGCGGTCGGAGCCAGCTGGTTCCAGCGAAACTCCGACTTGCACTGCGATGTAGAGCTCCCCTCCATTCGGCAGTACTTTAAATTCACTTCGCGCAGATACTTTGATAGGGCCTCCCACCATTCAAATCCTCTAGTCGTTCGCACGGCGGACTACTCAGCAGTAGACGCCGCTGCCCCCCGCCCTCTCCGTAGACGCCCTAGAGACATCTTCGGCGACCCGGACGACCCCATCGCAGTCGCCACGGCGGCTGCGCTGGGGTCGGCCGACCCGACAGCTCCCCGCAACAGGAAGTTTGCAGTTTTTGGTATAGGCGCCGGTTACCAAAGGAACACGATAACTAAACACCGACCTCGCCGGCGAGGTCGAAGACTCCCAGGATCTGTTAGAAGATCGGTTAGATTCTCTCCAAATAGTCAAACAGATAAACCTAATAGGGCTCAAGCGCAAACCCCCTCTGGGTTGCCTGGGCAAATCGACTCCCCCCCCCCGGCGACGGTCCAAGCCGAGGTCCGTACCTTAGTGGTGCCCTTGTGCCAGTCGCCCTTAGCTTTAAATAACTAAAGTCCATTAAGGTCCTGCGCCCTCCGCGCTTGCCTTACGTCCGGTACGCTGTAGAGGCCTCAGTGGCCAACAGCATTAGTCATTCATAAAAAAAAAAAAAAAAAAAAAAAAAAAAAAAAAAAAAAAAAAAAAAAAAAAAAAATTTCGTCGAAATCGCGCACCCGCGCTCGTCCGCCTGCTACCGGGGCGTTCCCGCGGGAACGTCCGGCTAGCCGCCGACCACCGCGGGCCATACCATGAAGTCGACGACGCTTAGACCGGGTTCGCAGCGCGCTTTCCTGTCGCCGATCGGGTTAGGTGGGCCTCACCCGGTACGCCGGGGGTCTCACCCGCACTAGCCCTGTATCGCCGGAAGCGCGACTGAACCTGGAAAGCGTCGTCCTTCCAACTGCAACCCACTTCAAGCGGAGCGGCGACGGTCATCGACCGCCCCTCCGCACACACCGCTCACACATCCTACCTGCCGAGCTCGCAGCGCACCTCGCTCGCTCGGCCGCATCGCGCACCGCCATCGCCGGTCAAGCCCGCCGACGCCCCGCAAGGTTCGCCGACGGTTGAGCTGAGCTCAACACGGTCACGAATCCCTCCGGTGCCGTCCGGCGGACGGACCGCGACAGCAAGCGCGACGCAGTGCATCCCTCTCGCACTATGGAGGCGCGGCCGCATACGCGGCGCTCCGCCACCTAGCGCCGAGACCACGCACAACCGGCCCAGGCGCCCTTTGCGCTAGCCGGTCCTGCCACCACCGCGGAGGTCGAGCTTCCAGCTCCCTCCGCCCACCTGAATCTACACCCTAAGGACGGTGGCTGAGCTTGCTCGCCCCGTCCGCACCAGGCCACGACCCGTACGGAGGTCAAGCCCATATCAAGACCCGGAGGCCGGGGATCGAGAATTCTCCCCGGCGCCGGCCCGGCCCAGGCGCACACGGCGCTAGCCACTTTGAGACTACGCGGAGCGGGGGTTGATATTCCCCCCGCCTCCCGCACCCGGCCCAGGCGCACCCGGCGCTAGCCCCATTTCACGACCGTGGGGGTGAGCTTGCCTCCCCCCGCCTCACCACACCGGACCAGACAACGAGGGTAGCGTGAACTACCCTCACCTCCAGCTTGACCCCACTTCATTCCCGCGCGCGCTGCAAGCGTGCGCGCACCCGACGACGGCGCGGCACCCGCATCTCACCGGGTCTTCCCCTCGTTTGGGTCTGCCGCCGACTCCGTTCTTGGGGTGAGAACGTTGAGTGGCCGCGGACCACCGGTTCGAGAGCGGGATGCGCCGGACGTCCATGGACTTTATCCTGAGCCGGTCGGTGTGAGCCGGCTCAGAGCCCAGCCTTCTTCACTTCGGTGATGCACTACGCCGATGCTTCGCGCTCGGCTAAAGACACGACACGCCGCCACCTGGCGGGCCCCTCGCCACCCGGCTCGAGGCACGGCCCGCCAGCAACACCGAATCCGCTGTCCGAGCAGCATCTGGACACCGCCCACTGCCCCGCTAGCGGGGCGCCTCACCGACGGAGGGCCCCTGTAGCATGGGACTGCAGGCCGGCCCTCCACAACACTGCAAGCCTCTACACCGCGGCCGGGTGAGTACGCTCCCCGGCCGCACCACCCTGCGGACGCGACCCCCTCGGCCGCCGGCCAGAGGGTGCGTCGGTCCGCCACAATCAAACCACCGCCGGTTCGCCGGCATAGTGACTGACGTCACACGCCGCCCGTCGCCCCCTGCGCGCGGGCCGTACAGTGCCCACCCCGCCTTCGTGAGCGACGCTCCGAGGGTGTGCCACACCTCCGCGCCTCGGTGCGAGGTGTAACAGCCGCCTAAGGTCGAGCGAGGCTCCCTAGGCGGCCTCCACACAGCGGGCGGTCCCCTCCGACAGCCGTCGGAGGCGCGGACCGCTAGACGCTGCCCATGGCTTGGCCGGCGCCGCACCCGCGGCGCCTGGCCGGCCGTCCATTGCCGCCGTAAGGCGACCGCATCATACCTAAAGGGCTGCTAGAGCCGTGGCAGCTGGCTCACGCCGGCTAAAGCGCGCCCGCGCCCTCTCCCGCCGTCCGCAAACATCGCTCCGACCGCTAGGGTCCGCCCGGCCTTACGCGCCGGAGACCCCGAGCGAGACATCGTGAGCGAGACGGCGAGAGCCTATTTTCTTCGGTGGAGATGCCGCCCGTTAGCTGCGACGGGTGCGGGACTCCACCGACCACCGCTACCATTGACGCGTGTTCTACACACGTCTCCGCCAGTGCGAGCTGCCGCCGGCGCAAGCCGGGCCTGGCGCCGCACTCGCAATTTCCCTGGGGGCAGTGTCCCCCAGCGTCCAGCCGCGGTAAGGAGGGATACCCTCGAGACCGCAACCTTACTCCCCCAACAAGGGAGGGAGAAGAACCCCACGTACGTGTACACAGTACACACCAAAGTCGTACTAGCACTAGCCGTCAGCGGCTATAGGCTGTCATGTCAGCATTATGACGGCGGCTATGTTTCTTGATGTCAGCTGTCATATTTCAAAGCGCATACGTCTGTGGGGTGTATCGGCGGGTCGGCGACTTTGGTGTGTAGAGTGTAGATCACCGCGTGTTAAATTGACATGCTTTGCGTAAGGTAACATTATGTAGTTTGTATAGCTATTTTCACGATAAATTATGTGAGGTTAATTTACGTAGGTAATTTGCTCGTCGTTTTTACCACAGACATGTTAGGTGAGATTGGTGTGAAATTTATAGTACGATATAATATTATGTAGAGATATGAGAGATATGAAATAAAATAAGTAATAAGCTTCCTTGAGACCTTCAATGAAGTTAGTACCATCATCATTTATTTTTCCTCTAAATAAAAAGTTAGGACATTTAGTAGCTCTGAACTTCTTTTCCCGAAAATTACGTGAATGAAAGCACAGCTTGTAAGTGCGGCTGTGTTTTATGACACACTTAGTAGAAACTCGGCTGTTTTGAGAGAGGTTACGTAAGACTTTCATATTTTTAGGAACTGGATGTGCTCTACCTACCTCCTGTGTAAAATTCCTTTATAATATAATTCCTTTGTGTTACAATTCCTTTTCGAACAACACTTTTGTTTCTGTAAAGCAATTCAGAAACGAGAGGTTTTAATTGCTCAGCAGTAACTAGTAAACGCGTAACAAGACCAACCTAGATCACGATTTCTCGCGATTACAACAGAGGGTCGGTAAAAGAAAATCCTTTAACAATAGCACGATTCGAGACGGTTTGTTAAAGCATTCTTTGTCCGATTTTATCTCCTTTAGGTTTAATAGAAAAGCTGTTTCCTTAGTCTGATTTCTTGATGACGACAAAGGTTGATAGACCTATTGTTTTCACTGTGAAAGTCTATTTGTAAAATCTAATGAAGATAACCCGACAGTGTTTTCTATAGGTACATGTATACGCAGCGTATACTATCTGGGATACAATCTGAAATCACTTTCTGAATGGAACTTTGCTGGAGCGTGTACAAGATGGGCTGAGTAAACAATGCAAATTATTTGGGCGCCGAGAAATGACGAAAGGTCACCATTATACAAATTCCTTTCTAGAGTAGGTTCTCGTGTCGTCGGATTATATAAGGTACCTTAATGTGCCCAATTATGCCAACAGGCGACAGGTTTAACATCTGTGTCATTCTGTAAAAAAAAAACCTTCGCCGCGAATCATGGACGCTGGCAGGATTACTTTTAGGGAGGTGCACCAATATCTACACAACCATACTGTGAACTGTGTGTTCTTCTGAGTAGAGGCTTTTTATCCGAACAAGGCGGTCGAGTCTATTTAAATAACTTTGACGTTCATAAGTGTATCTTTGATACCTAAATTGAATAAACATTTTGACTTTGACTTTGAACTACTGGCTCTGTAAGCTGAAAACTTAGCGGCCGGCATCTGTTCTCTCTTTACAGGTTGCATTTCTCGACAGATTCTCGTGAAAGTTTGTGAGCAGGTTTCACCAGAATCTGTTCAGAAATATGAGATCTGTAGACGAAGATATACATCCGGACAGAACTCCGGACAGAGGAAAGTATTTTTATTAAAGCTGAAGCATAGACCCTTTGCTCGCTAACGCTCAGTACATTAATAAAGTGTAAATGAAGTATAAGTAGGTATTTAGATAATTAATTTGGACAGTAACCTAGACGCGTTTAAGAAGTGGTTTTCAAATCAAAGAGTAACTTGAAAAGACAAAACTTTTTCTTATATTGTGTTTCCTTTCCTGACAATGATGGGGGTGCAAGTGCACCGCTATGCCGTGGATATTACTTTACAATGTAGTTACCCCCTACTAACTCTTAAGTAAATTTATACGTATTTCGGTAACTTACTTAAAAATGAATTATAATTAATGAGATAACGACGCAGGCCCGCCAAAATAGCTGAGGTTTAAGTGGGTATGTTACTTTACCACCTCCACCTACTTAGTCGTTTATTTTATACCTACTTCTCGTGATAACTTCAAATAATACTCGTAATCTGGCATGAGTAGGTTTAATTAAAATCAACTGTAGGACTATCTACCTTAACTGCCGAGGTAGCTTACTAAGGTAATAAAACGAGACTGACTTCACCAGTTTTAGTATTATATAATAATCTGGGTAAGAAAACTCATCATACTTATTTGCACATGCTCGTGGTTTAGAGCCGGTACTTCGAAGCAAGTGAGAGCGACCGTACCAGAGCGAAACGTATTTTTTTAAATTTAATGGGGCTGAGCTACCCACGTCCGTAGGAGTTTACTCTGTATCAATTTCCTACACGTGGTCCCCGGGTAGTGCTAACCGGGTAGCAGACTCTGGTGGGAGGCTTCGGCAGTGCTAGTTACCACTCATGCACCAGACCAAGCCATGCCGAGAAATTACCTAGTCGCGTTTCAGGCTGTAGTCCGGTGTAACCGTTTCGAAGACGGGTCTGAGCAAGTAGCGCACTTACGAATGACCGTATACGCTACCGTTTTGTTGACTTCCTACTTCGTGACTAAACCTGGAGGGTAGCGGGATCGGTAGCACGGTTCTTCGATGGCCGACCGCAGACAGTAGGGGGCCCAAGTAATGTGCTAGCCACACACGAAAAGCTGCCCCGCTATTTCGCAAAAAATCCTTGGTATGCACCGTGCCGTTTGGCAACCGCTTGAGAGGGTCCCATGGACATTCTTATTCAAACCTACTCACAAATTTTCATGAGGATTGGTTAAGAATCGCAGTCTGTTAAGAAAGGCAGAATTTGGACGGAAGCATTTTTGTCGAAGGTGAAGCAGAGACGCTTTGTCGCTAACGCACGCTCGGTCGATAATAGGCCAACCAAGACAAGGTAGGCCGCATCATTGCGAGTTGGCGATCGCACCTGATGTTAAGCTATGATGCAGCTTACGATGGAGCACGATTGCCCTATTAGGGAACGTACCCATACTACGTGACCATTTCATACAATTTTTAACCCCCTTCCGGAGGGGAAGGGGGTTAAAAATTGTCAACATCTGTACTCTATCCTACTCTATTCTTCTATCCTACTCTATTCTAAGACCTCCTCGCTCCGACTCTAGTTTTACGTAGTAATTCATAGTTTTGAATCGTTTTTTGCAAACAAAAATCGTACCCCCTCTAAATTTGTCACGTAGTATGGGTGCGTTTCCTTAGGTATGGCATTAGTAAAACAAGTATGACCACCAGTGTGACATATAATAACTTCCTATCAATTAAAAAAAAGCTTACGCTGGCGCCAAATAAATTAAAGGTAATGGATGGAAAAGAAAAGCCATAAATATTATTTCAGTGCGTGGAAAAAGAAATCCCCGAAATCAACATTATTAAACAAGATTAGGTAGGTACTTACGAAGAAAAGTCCGAAGTTCTATAAGCTTTTACCTATTCCCACGGCCATTTTATCCTCGTTATATATAGCTAACTAAGTAAGTATTCTATCGGTGAAACGATGGGCCTTCCGATAATTTTACGTCTTAACTTGAAGATAATCAGAAGGTATAATCTCATTATCGTTGGTAGGTACTCGTATAAACGACATTAAATATTATGTAAACGTTTGAGTATAATTTTACAACTTTACTAAAAGTTAGGAACGAGGTATATGTATAGAGAGCTTAAGCTTTATTGGTAAATGACTTAGACGACAACGTTGACTATTTGCCTAGCCAAGTAATTTTAGTAGGAGTGGTAACGCGTTGTCATAGAAAAAAAAAAATAACCACGAAGGTTAAGGCTTTTGCTTCGCTCCCACCTCAGTAAAATGGTTAGGCTGTTAATTGAACGGCTGATTAAGAAAATTGGCTGCGGTATACACCAGTATTTATAAATATATCCAGCTAATTTGCTTATTTAGCCGTTCAATTAACAGCCTAGCTATTTACGAAACGGTGCCGTTCAACTGGCTTCCTGAATGATATCCAGCCGTAGATATTTACAACATTTAATAAACTGGCTGGCTGATGCCCAGGCCATTTATACAAAAATACTATTTTTGACCGAAGAAATGTTTTTCAATTAATCAAGATAAGAATAAAATCCGTAAATCCATGAAACGAAAATTCTGATGGACATAATATTATAATAACATCAAACCAGGGCAGGAGACTGCCCGACTTCTTTATCAAAGAAAATCCAATTTGGATTGGTTAGGTTAGAAGGCTAAGGCCAGCATTAGCCTTCATGGTTATGTTTTTTATAACAACGCTGAACCTTAAATGACTGGGCTAGATAAGTAGTCAATCTGTCGATCCAAATCATTTCGCCTAGCCGTTTGATTGAATGGCCGAATATCATCAGGCCGTTTAGTAAAAAGGCTAGGCTAATTGAATGCTGATTAAGCTAGTTGGCGATTGAATATCTATAAGGTCCATAAGATATAAATCCTATAGTCCTATATATGTACCTTACATTTATAACTAAATAACCGTAAACTTTAAAATATAACCGTTAGTAAAAATCTAACCAACATGACTGGTCCACTGCTATATAATGCGTATCTATTCGATATAAACGCCAGTTTGGTGAATTCCAAACATCTCATGTTCGCTGACGACAAAAAAGTATTTCTAAAAATAAAAACTGTCAATGACTGCGTTAAAATTCAAAGTGACCTAAAAAACCTCGTAAACTTTTATAGAAATAATAGAATCTCCATTAATATAGCCAAATGCCTTCAGATCACATTCACGAGAAAGCTAAAGCCTATTGATTATATCTATTACTTTAACAACATCCCAATTAAAAAGGTTGACACAGTGCGGGACTTAGGAATTAAATTAGACTCAAGAATGACGATGGTTGAGCACATTGACAATATTGTAGATAAAGCTTACAAACAGTTGGGTTTCATCAAGCGTGTATGTAACTCCTTTAAAAACATTCAGTGTGTCAAAGTTTTATATTTTACATATGTAAGAAGCATTTTAGAATACGCGTGTAGCATCTGGTCTCCGTGTTATAAAGTTCTTCAGTGTGTCAAAGTTTTATATTTTACATATGTAAGAAGCATTTTAGAATACGCGTGTAGCATCTGGTCTCCGTGTTATAAAGTTCACATAAAAAAGTTAGAATCAATACAAAATAAGTTCGTGAAGTTTTTAAGCTACAAAGAATCCGTAACTTTTGATTCATACCCTGATGCCTGTAACCACTATGGCATAGGCACATTAGGCACATTAGAGCGGAGGCGTCAGCAGTATGACATTGTACTATTACACGACTTATTTTCTGGAAAAATAGACTGCAATGAGCTCTTGTCTAATGTATCATTACGGATACCAATTCGCCGTTCGAGATACACCACGCCATTGTTTTATGTTCCGTCTGTTCACTCGAACTATGTTCGAAATTCTATTCTTTGTCGCGTTGCTCAAACTTACAACAGTTCTATTCCGACGTCGATATATTCCACCTATCAAGAAGCGTTTTAAAGGAGAGGATAAGGAAGGCTGACAGGTCTGAAAGGAGGTCTGCACCCTAATGCATCACCATACTTCCTTTCATTCTGTCTTTCTCTCTCTCTCTCTCTCTCTTTCTCTCTCATACACACTCTCAAACGCACACACACACACACACACATACACACACACACACACTATGCCTGTATAAATTTTGGAATCCTTGATTGTTAGTTTAATTTAATGTTTATTGTCGTAACGTCGTAAAATTGAATTCATATATTTATTTTTATTAAATAATTGTAATCAGTTTTGGCCTTATTCTAAATATTGTTATTCTAAATATTGTATCAAATATTACTATGTAACGCTGTCGATTACACAAATAAATAAAAAAAAAATGACATTCCATAATTGACCCGGTATTGAAACCAGGTTTATCTTCTTCTACTTGTGGTGCCATCTCCTACCGGAGGTCGGCTATCATTATGGCTATCCTAATCTTAGACACAGCAGCGCGGAACAGGGATCTAGTGCTTAGGTTGAACCATACTATAAACCAGGTTTATAGTAAACGGTTTTGAAGGGCAACGGCAATTGTATTTTTGTAGCGATGATAGCCTAGTTTGAGAAAGGCCCGCCTCCCAAGCCAGAGGAAGTGGGTTCAAACCCAGCCGACGGCACGCATCGATTTGTTCATTGTGTGAACATATGTGCGTAATGTATGCCGTCTGCTACATGAATGGAGCCTGGTGTATGGCGACAGGTTCGCCCCCTGTCACATTTGGGACTGAATATCGTGCAGCGAAGTGTGGGTGTTGTAATATACGTCTGCCATCCTCTTCGGGGAAAAGGCGTGACGACATAATATGTCATGTTATGTACATCAGCACTGATTTAAATACTCCAAAGCATTTATCTAAACTTATTGTGTGTTAAACAACACAGTTACTAATCATGGAAATCATAGCCGACTACCACAAATGTCAAATTTAACAATTGAAAGACAACGCTAACGACTAAATTACAGAACCGCACAGCACTGCTGTAGTCCTGGAGAACAAACTCTACAATACTCTACATACTAAAATCAAATGAGGTCCGTATGCAATAAACCTTATGCCAGGAAATGTCTAATCATTCTAAGTATCTACCAAAATTATTTATGACGGGAACGTGCACAGGACCGCTTCATAGTGGCAATTATTGCGGAAGGGCAGAAAATGTGATTCGTGTAAATGTAGCAGCCATTAAAAACCATGACTAGTTGGGCGTGACGAGTTCACGGTCTGAACCAGAATAATTTCCGTAAAAGACATACCTGCAAACGGACAAAGAGATACACCTACATCCCAAACTACAATAATCTTAACATAATATATATACTAGCAGTGCCAGGTGGTTTTACTGGCGTTGAAAACCCCTCAAGTTCTGCTAAGTTTTACAGGATTATGCTCTATGTCACTATTTTTTTTTGCTTTGCTCCCCATCCTGGAGAATTTGGCGTCACACGTCTTGTGCATTTACCAGTGTAAAGTTATTATAGTTATTTACTGTGTTTACAAATGATGGAGTGACGATGACGATGTTGAAGCCATCCCCTTTCCCCATTTCAGTCGATTGAAGGAAACTTTACTGAAACTTTTAATGGAGTTTTGTAGAGAACACGAAAAGTTACGTTTCGCAATGTTTGTATTGTTTGTCCACACTCGTGCATGTTAACGAACCGATACAGGTTAATAATCCACCGTTGTTACACTCTAACACTCGAAGAATCACAAGATTTAGAAAATAAAACAAAATTACAAAAAAACTTTTTCGGTTCCCGCCAAAAAACCTATGTCACTATCAGATTTTCTAACTTTAAAATTTACGACGTTATGTTGCTCTGCCCTAAGTGAAAGAAAGACAAACAAAATAACAAACCCTTTCGCATTTATTATGTTAGTAGAGATAGGGTTTGTAGGAGGTCTCTTGCCTGGTAACAAACAATGCGTGTCTACAAACAAAAGCAATGATTTATTACTGACTGAAGTTCATATTTGTGATTTCTATAGTTGGGGCCCGCAGCACACCCCGAACACTCGACTAAATCTCTATACAAAAGCCGCGTTATAACTACATATTACACAGACACTACACACGTGTCGTTTTTGTACGTGTGCAATTGTGTGTGTGAAGTCTAAGGTTGTCACTGTAAGAATAATTATTGTACTTAGGTACTAGGCTCAGATCAATCTAGAGGAAAAGATGGAACACTGCGTTATATCTCGCTGAAGCCACTTCTTTTTCAATGTGTGTGCGTGGTAATGTTACCATTGCTATTTTGTTACCATTGCTGCACGAAAACTAATATTAATTCCCAAACTCTACGTTAGCCATTTCCGTTCCAATATACAACCTTAGGAGATTTAATATTTTAAAACTGCACATATTTGTAAGAGTTTAATGTTAAGGCTTTTTCAAAATTGACTTGTAAAAAAACTGCACAGTTTTTAAAATAACCTCAAATTGTAGTCCTGGCTACACTTTTATAATACACTATATATATTTGTATATTTAAGTACACGAAATTATACCATAAACCGATGTATATAATGTCGAGATAAGAATGACCAAGCAAGTAGCGTATTTTTTTTGCGTCAATGTGTGAGTGCCGTGTACCTATACGACAGTAGCATAGTTTTTGGATGGTTTTTGGTTTCACTTGGATCATACGCCGTGCGCTATCTTATTCTCTAGGTTGATCTGAGTTACTAGGTAGATGAAGCTTTTGATACTGATGTTATTGGTATCTCGTAGATTTCGTAAAACGTTTTGCATACCTACAGAAACATTCACAATTACAACCAGAGTGTTGATTCGATTTCACTGCGACTTTATTAACTCATTACCTATCTCACATTTCACTTCATTTCCTATGCAATAATAGATACCTGCACTTAGGAACATATCATTCCATGATCACATTATACATAATAATTCCGATCAAAAACGAACATAACATATCGTCACGCCTTTACCCCGAGAGGGCTAGCAGACGTGTAATGCAACACCCACACTTCGCAGGAAGACATTCAGTCCCAAATGTGACAGGGGGCGAGCCTGTCGCCATACACCGGGCTCCAGTCATGTAGCAGAGACATATAATACGCACATACTAAGCTGCCGTCGCCATTCCGATCACAATAATAAATAAAGTTCTTCTCGTATATATACGATTATGAAATGTGCCGTGTCTACCGTTTGTCAATGTCAAGTCAAACATAGGTATCGACCAGCCACAAACGTCAACATTAAAATACAACCGTCACGCGGCGTCGTGTCGTCGCGTCCTGCGCGTCCCGTGCTCAAGTTAGCTCCCCGTAAGCTCTGAGTCGGTGGCGGGGTGAGGAAGCCCCGCTTGCCCACCAAGGGGGGGGGGGGGCACTCATACGTAGTATTATTATATGTTCTGTGTAGTGTGTAGTAAATAAATAGAGACCTGAGCCTCTTTCTTGTAGCATTTTATTTTCTTCTCAAACTATGGTTTATCTATTCATTAAAGGAAAAGGGACATTAATACTGTAATACTGAGAAATTTTTAATTTGGAATTTATAATACGATTAGTTGGTTTGAAGTGTGATAGATAACAAGACTGTAATTAACTTTACTAGGGGGTGGTTGTACAAAATACAGGGGGGGCATTCAGTGAACCGCCGCATGCCACCTTGTTTGGTAATTTGAAATCCGTAGTTCCCCGAGTGGGTGTTGGTGGTTCTAACTTGTTAGCGTTTAAAATGGAAACTAGTGACTAGCTACCATTGGAAAACGTAAAGTTTTAAAAATATTTGCTTTTTAAACATAACATAACATATCGTCACGCCTTTCCCCCGAAGGGGCTGGCAGAGGTCTTATATAACACCCACAGTTCGCCGGACGATATTCAGTCCCAAATGTGACAGGGGCGAGCCTGTCGCCATACACCGGGCTCTAGTTATATAGCAGATGACATACAATACGTACATATGTTCACACAATGAACAAATTCGGTTCGACCCGCTCCCTCTGGCTTGAGAGACAGGGCTTCTCCCAACTAGGCGGCCTAGTTGGGAGAAGCCCCGTCTCTAATCGCTTCTTAAAATAAGTACGAGTAAGTCTTTTATCACATTATTTTTATAATACCGGTGGCTGCCATTTTGATTTTTCCTGAACCAATAGCTTAAAAATAACTAATACGTACTTACTAGACTATTTTGTTACATAAACCATGTTTGTTTATTAGAATTTATTTACGGTAACATCTGCATCACCGTGCTCCACAGAACACAAATTTGCCAATCATGAAAGTAACTTACGTAACTTACAGCATCCGAGCCCCGGGCACTTCGATATGAAATATTTTCTACCTTCCTCATATCGATGGGGTATCCGATACAAAAATATCATTTGCGATTGGACCTCGGGAATGGTGATGGTAGAACCCCGAGAGTGAAGGTAAATCATACCTAAATGGCGTCGTTACAGGCTGCTTCCAATTTATTTGCATCGGTCCATAGCCACATAGCGTTTGGATTTTTATATAGGTGTCGGAGCTTGTAATGATCAATGGCGTTCGGGTATTTTTTTGCTCAAAGTACCAGTAATAAAGAAAATATACATTAGAGTAATATAGTATAGAGTACCAGTAATTTAGTATTATACATATAGCATCACGCCTTTCCCCAGAAGGGGCTGGCAGAGGTGTAATACAACACCCACACTTCGCCGAACGATATTCAGTCCCAAAAGTGACAGGGGCGAGCCTGTCGCCATACAACGGGCTCCAATCATATGGTAGATGACATACAATACGCACAATCGCACATGCTCACACAATGAACAAATTGGTGCGAGCCGTCGGCTGGGTTCGAATCCGCTCCCTCTGGCTTGAGAGGCGGGCCTTCTCGCCAGGAATTTAGTATGGTAAGTATAGAGTAAATCTACATTGATTAAAGTTCGTTTTATAAGTGTAATTCTAGTTACGTACCAGGGTACACAAACCAGATGGAAGCTTCAAGAAGCTTACAATAGATAGAGATACTCATTACTATGAGTCCTACTTCTTAATACCTATGCAACAAATCCAAATCACAAAAAAATATTACCTTTTTCATTTTATTGATTAGAAATTAAGTTTTTCTATCGGACCCAAAAATAACAATTAAAAAATTATGAAAAAAATAAAATGAAAAACAAAACACTAACGGAACGAATCTATGGGATAGGTAAACAAAGCAACAGTCTCGGAAGTAATTAAAAATATGTTAAGTTTATTTTAAATCTCAATGATGTTTATTTACAACCATGACAACAAGAACAATCTTTAAAATTTCTTAAGTACACTAACTCGATGATTATGATAGAACACTTAAGTGCTAAATAGCATAGCTAACATTTACGTTCAAGTATACTTTACAAACAATTTTTTTGTACTTTATTCAAAGAGTAATGGCCACTTGTACTAAATATATGAATTGCCAGAGTCCTTGCTTAACTAGTTTTCACTTCTAGCGAAATATTCGCTTAACTGGCACACAAAGTTAAGATTCTCCTAAGGAATGACTTAAGGCTTGTGTGTTATTTTTTAAATTTTATTGACAACTGGATACAAAGTTAATGCCTAACTTAGTAATTGTCATGTCTTGATAATGATGATGATGAGATGATAAAGGAGAGGGTGAAAGTTGAGATGAATCCCTCCCCTTTTCCAATTTCAGTAAAGCCGTAGATACTTTACTGAAACTTTAAGTCGAGTTTTGTAGAGAACACGAAAAGTAGCATTTCCTAATGTTTGTATCATTTGCTGCACGTTAACGAATCAGCAAAGGTTAATAATCCACAATTATTACACTTTAACACTCGAAGAATCACAAGTTTTAGAAAATAATACAAAATCACGACTACAAATTTTCGGTTCTCGCCAAAAACTCCTATGGTTTGTGCTAAAAAAAATAGATAAGAGTAGCTAGGAGTAGATTAAACCAGCTAACCAAGGACTTAGGCAACTCATATTTAGTGCACGAGGCCATAAGAGGAAGCATCTTCTATTACGTACTTGTGTTATTAGCAGGTACTTTAAGACAATTTATTTTAAATTCATTAAATCTATTTGGCACTAGAAAGTGATGGCTGTGACTATGGGATAAGTATTAGTAACAAGAAATGGAAATTCACATCACAACAACTATTATGAAGACGAAACATTTTACGCAATCTCTATTAAAATTATACAACTATTATCATTTTCCACCACTTAAAGTTATCCTACCTACCTAGTGCCAAACATTGCCTCAGTTTTTTTCTTCTAAATAATAATTGAACTACGGCTTGTCACACGTCATAAAATTCGTAGCACACGTAGCGGCTCTCGTAGCACGCGCGTAGCAATTTGCAACTTTAAAATTTACTTGACAACCACATTTATAAATGTTTTCCTGCAGATTTCAAATTCGCGAAAAGATTGCTCTTTTTACAACAAATTTCAATTTCACGTAGAGATTGTTAAAATATCTCCAGTATGCATGCCCAGATATTTCAACATAAAATTTCAATTTCGGGCCGTGAGTTGCTTCTGAGATACGTAAGCCAAGTGGAGGGTTCGCCTGGCTCCGAAAAATAACATTTATGAACGACACAAGCATCTCTAGTTTATCTTAACAACTTACAAGAATAGCTGCGACTTTATAACATCTAATATGAATTTTGTACCTTTGAAATACCATTTTGCAAAACGTGCAATATCGAAAAATTTGATTAGAATAATTACAATCATTTTAATATTTACATTTACCTTTTGTAGAATAAATTTATTACTAGTAGAACAGAAAGATATGTAGCTGCCATCTCTTTTGTAATTCACACGCTCTCACCTCAACCACAATTTACATGAATTCTAAGCTCGCGAGATCACTTAGTACACGTTAAACATTTATATTATAATATAATCACTAATCAAAAACTTTCGAGATGGCGGCAATTCGCAAAACTATGTATAGTTCGTTCAAGAGTTCATTGAAAACGTTCATTTGAATTTTAATGTATACACGTGGCGAGCACCGACCGGCGTCCTAATCGTACAAGTCCTTCTTGGATATGGTCGAGACAGTGTAGAATCCACTGCTGTCAGTCACCTCGTCAGTGCTCTCCGTTAATCAGGATACGTCGATATTCTCCACTTTGTAGAGGAATCGACGGCGACGCAATTTTCATGAGTCACCATTCGGAGCCATGGTGACCGTGCTGCAGTTGGCGCGGGTGGAGCGCGTCGAGCTCCTCCGCAGGCCCACGCCTCCCACAGGGTTCAGTACTATCATATTATCGGCTTTCCGTTTCCCGTGACAGTTGCAGAACAAAAGCTCTTTCATTCCTTTTCTGAAGTTTTTCGAGAGGAAAGCGTAGAGTAGTGGATTGATTCCGGAGTTGAAGTATGTGATGAGAAAGGTGAGAGGCGTGAGGAGGGTGCTGAAGTCGCTGGAGCCTTCGTAGCCGCTGGACCAGTACTGCCACATCTTGCGCGCGTGGAAAGGCAGGTTGCAGATGGCGAAGGTGAGTACGACAACGATGAGCATGTGCACGACGCCGCGGCGCGCGCGCAGCACGTTGCGCGACAAGTGGCTCAGGTGGTGACAGTTGCGCGGCTCGGGGGCGCGCACCGGCTTCACCTTAGAGACGATCGGTTGCTGCGCTTTCTGGTCAGACAATAAAACAAATTAACAATCAACTTTATTAGATCGACTGACTGGCTAAACATACTGCTACTCACTAATAAAATATAACTTTACTAGCTGCGCCCCGCGATTTCACCCGCGGCTTAAAATAATTCTACGTGCTATTCTAGATTTTCTATTCTATTCTATCTTTGTGCCAAATTTCATCTAGATCTGTTCAGCCGTTCTGGCGTGAAAGAGTAACAAACATCCATCCATCCATCCATACAAACTTGCACGTTTATAATATTAGTAGGAATTGGTTTCACGTTAGTTTAGGGCTGACAAGGTAGAAATGAATAAAATCTTATATTATGATTTATAACACGGGAATTACTCACGTACGATTTAGTCGATTATTCCGTGATTTCCCGTGTTATAAATCATAATGTTTGAAAACCACATCAGTTTCCATAATAAAATCATAAACGTTGGTCAGACCATTCTGACCAACTGTGTAATAAGCTTTAAACTTTTATTAATGGTTCCCTACTACTTTATTCATGATATAAATGCACATAATATATCACGTCCATCAAATCTGAATTGCATACCGCTGTTGTAATATAGTTACCCATGTTGAGTCCCTGATTTCATTAAAATAGTCAAATAAAATAAAAGGACAGTGTTTTCAGTTGAATCGCCGGAGAAATAAAAACCTCTCGAGTTTATGTAAACAAATACCGCTGAATGTATGTCAACCAACATTGGGTAAAAAAAGGTTTGTTAAAAAGGCTTACCAAATCCCTTTGGTGAGAATTTCTGTAAAATACTATGTACAAAGGAAAACTTTATACTGAGTGTTTTGGTCCCCGTAAATATTTACATCTTTCAAAATGAAGTATTTTCTACGCATAATATGTTTAAATGTCCTATAAGGTGTGTAGGTGCGTCACAGGTCTCAGTGAGTTATTAAATATTACAAATATTATTTTGTACAATTTCAGACTACAAGAAATCTTTGGTGAAAATTTTGATATTTATAAGTTTTCTACCTTTTTCTGCTAAAATTTTGAAGCAGCAGTTAGATTGTCTAAAATTTTAGTATCTCTCATTTTCCGACACAAAAAGTACTCTAAACTCATTCCCGTGCACTTAAAGATTTATTTTGTAAAACTTTACGACATCGGTAAACGTTTAACATGAAAATATAACGGACGGGCAGACTAAGACAGGATTATTTTTTCGCATCTTAGCACTAATTTATTTATTACTCAAAGCATGGTTCCAATTAATTTTTAGGGGCCGCAATAAAATTATATTAATGAGAAGCTCTCGCCATTAACGTTCCATTAACGATCCACAGCGACCACACAGATTGAATGCAAGAGTGGAACATAAAATTGTAACACGGAAAGATCGTAGCGTAAGTATACGATCGAGTATCGTGTTTTAAAAGCTTTTGCTATCAAAGTCTAATATTTCCGATCTACTACGAGAATGTTTATATTTTTTTAAGGAAAAGCACTTAAGCTTCGAAGAGATCAGCTATAACTAGCAGGCATGGCCCATTCAAATATTCCTTTAACCCACGCGAAATATTTTTATTTACAGCTAGCCAGATTTTCGTGCCTGTAAAGGCTGGAAAAATATTTTGATTCAATATGAATGTTGAATTAGACGAGCGGAAACCCGTTGTCCAATATTTCATTTCATGTTCTTTAATTGTAATGCAGCTAGCTATGAAGAAAAACCTTTAAGCTTTATTTAAAAAAAAAACTTAATATTATGATAACATTACACTTCAATCCATTAGAGTTCGTGACTTCGTGTAGGAGTGTTAGATTGTTTTTCGTACCTTTTATCTACAGTCTTCGTTACTACGATCAAACTAGGTTTTTTAATGACTATTTGCTGTTGGCCACTGAGGTCTCGGCAACCGGGCTTTAGGCAAGCGCAGAGGGCGCAGGGCCTCAATCGAACGAAGTTATGCTAGATCTACTACTGACCTGTGCGTTCCTGCATACACCAGCTACATCAGTTACATCAACACAATATATTGTGTTGTGTTGTTCCTGTTTGCCGCATTTAGATGCGACCGACAGGAAGCACTAGGCGTGCCAACGCACCACGCATAAATCAATAGATTTGATTATTCTAGCTAGTCCGAACTAAAACGAGTTAACCGAGTTAAACTATAACGGACTCTCTAAGGCTTAGACAGCTCGTTATAGTTTAACTCGGTTCATGAATCTCATTTTCCGACCATACCTTGCGACTCTTAAGGTATTGAAGGTATAGGTAGGTGTGGAAGTGCCATTGACTTTCTGTCCATAGTTAAACTAACGCTTAAACCGTTAAACATTTTAGAACATATTTACAACAAAATAACGCGTTAATTTAACGTGTGATCGGATCCTTTGAGAAATTGACTCAGCGAGGTATCACAGCAACATTTACTTGCTGTTCATGTTTAATTTGTTTATTTGATGCGAGTTAATTTTAGTTACTCTTAAAGTACCTATGCGATTATTTTTTACAAATGTGTTTATTTTCGGATAATTATCCAAAAACCATGTACCTTTTTACCTAATTTAGTACCTAGAAACCACATTAGATATTTGTGGTTTGTCATGTCCAATCTTTTAAAAAGATTTGACATTAGACATACACAAAGTCAATAAATAAATAATATTCGGGACACTTGACACACGGTCGTCTGACCTCAAACTAAGCAAAGCTTTTACTATGGCTGCCAGAGACTGATATAATTATGTACACACATATAAAATTTAAAATACATACTTACTTAACTAGGTACATGATTCAAATACATAAGGCAGGTTCACTAATGATGAGCCACCGAGACAGTCATTATTATTATCATTCCACGATGATGATGTAATATTAGCTTAAATTTTAAACGACGATACCTTGTCTTCTGTGGTGCCAACGAAAGTCCTCTGTGGCTCGTACGGCGGAGGAACAGGTTTTTCAGGACGAGGACATTGCGTAGCGCAGCACTGCACTCGGCCGAGATGCTGGAGAGCATGGGAGCTTTGCCAGAGGCCCACTGCTATCCGCGTGTACAAAACCTGACACAAAAATTACACGTCAAACTTTTTTTTCGAACGTGAGTACTAAACTAAGTACTCAAAGCGAATCAAACAATTAAAATTATTCAATTGTTTTTTTTTTTAATTTATTTATTCATACATATGCATTAATATACAACTCTGCCAAACTGCGTAGCAGTTTGTAGGCAGAAATATACTCTCATTTCATATTTACATTATATTGTGGTTAATCTTATGAGTCGTTAGTCAATACACCCGCAACAGTGTTTTGTCTTTGTCTGTCTTTAAAATGTTTTTTAACGACCTAAAAAAGCCTAATACGGAATACCGCTCTTCGCGGCCGAGGTGACTAAAACAATCACTTCAGTTTCTAAATTTTTCGATAAAACTGTAGTGATAGTTCAAAGATACGAATAAGTTATTGCGATTTCGATATTTCAGCGTAAAAGAGAAAATATCGCAGGACTCACAAAATTTATTTGCTATTAGAAAGTTAAATAAAATTCGATTACTTCCAAGAATATAACGAGTTTTTAAGGCGCTGTTTTTCGATGAAGCCACCATAGAATTTAAAAAGCTCGTTTAAGTTTAACTTTATCCTTAGCTGATAAAACAACAAGGACGACACGGCCAGACTTCGGGTGGATGATGGTGATGAAAATGTATAAATGAGCGCTACCCAGTTTGGATGATATAAAAACAACTACTGCTTAAAACTCTAACACCAGGGCTAACCACTCGGCCTGTACCTATACGAGTTACTTAATAAAACAACCTACAAATATTATGAACGTGTAGGTAGGTATATAGGTACTTGGATTATTCTCAAAGGCAAAATGTGTACCTATACTTATATAACGCCACACAGATTTTTAAATTATATTTAATTTGTATTCTGTTTCCACATTTCCACAATTGTATCTTTTTGTGCAAAAGATTAGTTATTCATGTCAAAAGCAAACTTCGCCAAGGGTCGAGATTATCCTCGCCATTCACGGTGGATTTTTTGCTGAATCTTTATTTACATTTCCTTTTTTATTACAGGCCTTTGCAAGGCTGCAACAACGTTTTGAGAGATTTCACCCACTACCAACCCCCAGTAGAAGACCTGCCTACGCGTGTTTGAGGGAAAGCTCGAAATGCCCTAAGCCACTCCGGATTCTCCAAGCATTGCCTTAGTGGTCCCTTAGTTTCTTGCCTTTCTTCTGAGTAGTGGCTCTTTTTACGTACAAGGCGGTTGAGTGTATTATAAAACCTTGACGTTCATAAGTGTATCTTTGATATCCAATTGACTTTGAAGTGAAAAGAGCTAAAGCAATTCAGACACGCCCTCTCTGAGAACAAGGTGACGTCTTCTCACGGGCTTGTTTTTGGTGAACGGTCAAATCTTTGCCTCCAACTACCCCAAACCTGGAAATCCCCTTTTAGCAGGCTCGGTTCATAGCAGCCTAGTAATTTAAATATCCGGAACAAACCTTTTGCGGGTCTTAATTTGCATAAAGCGTCACGTTTAACTATGCATTGTCGGAATCCCAGGAATTTTAAAGAGACCTTCGTCGGCGTATCTCATTATACTGAAGACGAACACGGAGCAGGTAAATACTGTTTAAGTTACGTTTGACCTAAATAGATCGATATTATTGGCAACTATTTTTCTAAAATGAGGCTTCGTCCCGATTAAGCGACCTGCGAGTTGCTGACTGTCCGCCTGCTGACTGTCCGCCTGCTGGCTGAGTCGCGCATTGGGCAAACTCAAAGTTGAGTACTCGGCGTATTGTATAACAACTAAAGTGTGAATAGACCGTTTGAATAAGTCAACAGCGCCGCAAACCACGTACAGTAAGGCGCAAAAAACGCTGTGATGCGGATTTTAACTTTGACTGTAAAATCTCAGTTTGTATTCTAAAACTGCAAGGTATAACACACTCCGTGCGGAGTAACGTCATGCGAGTTTCATCGCTCGGCACACCGCAACGGGATGCGGCGGCAGAGTCTTATCCGCCCAAGCGCTGTTCGCGTTGTTCGACTCTCCATTTATAATTTATGACGGTGAAAGTCGGAAAGGCCGATATGTTACATCTGAATTTCTGATCTGTGAACTCGTCATCACGGGCATCTATGGTGGGGAATGTTGACTTTATATTGTTTTAATAATGCAGAGTAATAGTGCAGAGTAATAATGCAGTAATCTAAAGGAGATTACTTAATTAGTGAAGGATTTCAACAATAATTAGTGACTTGGAGTACCTAATGTGTTTGCCTTCAACCATGTCAAGCAAGTGAATCTAGAGCTGACAGACATGACGTTCGCCTCTACCCCAAACGCAACTCCATTCGGTGTTAACCGCTCTAAATTATAAATAAACAGATTCTCTGCCGCCTTTCCCCCGAGGGGGCTGGCAGAGGTGTAATACAACACCCACACTTCGCCGGACGATATTCAGTCCCAAATGTGACAGGGGGCGGCCTTACACCGGGCTCTAGTCATGTAGCAGATGACATACAATACGCACATAATTATGTGCACACAATGATCAAATTGGTGCGTGCCATCGGCTGGGTTTGAACCTGCTCCCTCTGGCTTGAGAGGCAGGCCTTCTCCAACTAGGCTGTCATTGCTTACTCGATTCATCGATAAACAACTCTCAAAAAAACTGATTTTCTCTTTCTAATGATGTCACGCGCCGTCATAAATAAGGTGGTTAATTGGAGGCACACAGTAACCCGACCACAGTTTGCTTCCTCAGGACGAAGCTTTATATTCTTTCCAATGTGGTGATTTTCCGTTAAGGAAGGATCGTCGTCGTAGCAAATACATGAATTGTATTGCGGTAAGCATGGACTACAAGTTGCTTGCCATAAATAAGTAAGTACTCGTACCTTTTTGTACCTACTAAAATATCTGTCATATACTCATTTATTACACGGGTATGAAAAAAGCTTCAGAACGATATGGTATATTCGTAAGGCTTCTTAAAAAAGGTTGTAAAACCATGGCCATTAATGTTATTTATAACAGGAAATAAAGGTATTTTTACACAGACTAAAAATACTAAGTCGTGTAGACAGCGAAAACCAACCAAACATTATTGTATCAACAAACTTTTGATTAAATTCAGACATGGTGTGTAGAGAGAGAATATCTCTAACCTTATCAAGCTAAATTAATCTACTACTAAAAAATATGTTTGCGAACCGGAGCATCATTAATATGTAGTCTCTATTCGTAGGTTGTACGTAGTTCTCATACTTTGTGGCTATTAACATAGGAATATCTAAAAAAAAATCAAAAATTATTTATTTCTTAAACTGGTAAATTACTGGTAAGTTACATGTACTCGAAATTTACAAAACTTTACACGAAATCATAGACATTTAATATTAGGAAGTAGGTAGTCTAGTAAGTAAGGAAAGTATGAAATTGTGTTGCAAAATCGAGTCCATGGGGTGTGCGACAGGACCGGATTGAAAGGTGTGGTGGGCCTTGGACAACAGAAAAGTGGAGGACTCTAATTATTACACGAATAAAATGTAAAAAAAATAGTCAAAATGTATTGCAATTTTATTTATTGCAAGAAACAAATTAAATTATTCAACAACTTACATTTGTACAAGTAAGTATTAAAGTAAAATAAATAAATTCGGGACTTTTCCACACACGGTCGCCTGACCCCAAACTAAGCAAAGCTTGTATTATGGCTGCCAGAAACTGATATTCGTACATATATATTTTTAAATATATACTTAAATAGATATTAAACACCCAGACATAGAACAAACACGAATGTTCATCACATAAATGTTAGGGCAAACATTTATGTGATGAACATTCGTGTTTCGGTTCATCACATAAATGTTGATTAATTCGGTGGGAATCGAACCCACGCCCCCAAGCTCAGAAGGCAGGTTCACAACCAATTGAGCCACCGAGCAGTCAAAGTAAAAGTAAATGTCATTTTTTTAGTCTCTATTGTGGGGGCCCTCTCTTGTGGAGTCGCCGGGACTGTAGCCCCGCCTGCCATCCCCTAAATCCGGCCCTGGTGTGCGATCCCACACAATTTTGTATTTTATGCTGTTCGCTCATATGCTCAAAGATAGCTATTGTAGTATTAGTTTGATATATAGCTCATATGATCAAAGATAGCTATTGTACTATTAGTTTGATATATAGTACACAACACTTTCTTATTTTGTAAAGGCGAATAGCGGTAAAAAATTGTTTTTGACTACGCACGGCTGTCTTATTCGACCTCGGAAGCCTGGCATGTAAAAACCATTAAAACTTTGCAACATTTTATAGTGCCAATAGCTATTTCCAAAGAAAAACAACTTCTATCGTTCAGCTTATTTAGGTAAAGAAATTTGGTAGGTGTCGCGAAAAGCAATCTGAATTCATAGCTTAATTCATTGCCTCAAGGAAATTGGGAAATTCTATTTATACCTACTTACCTAGCCATTTCATTCATAACAACATTTCTACATAGAACCTTGTGCTATATTGGTACAGTATGTGGTACAGTATTAATTCGTTAAAGATGAACAGTACTTACACTAACATTGAGTTTTTTTAAGTTGATTTGTAATAAGTAATGTATTTGATGTGTTAAGTAATCACATCAAATCTTCATCGTAATTTTTTCTTCGAGTTTTTTTTTATCTAGAATAGGTCGACGTTTGACCACCAACTCGCCTGATGTTAAACGACATTGTGGTCTAAGATGGAGCACGACGACCTAGAAGGTACTTATTCACTCTAGCCTTGAAGATACCCAGGTTATAGTTAGTCGGGAATACAGACGATGGTAAGGTGTTCCATACCCTAGCGGTTCGTATTAGGAAGGTGGAGGCAAACCGTTTAGTATGAGTTGGTGGAATGTCGACTAAGTAGGGATGTCACGTATGCGTTTTCCGACTTGTTCTGTTGTAAACAGGGGAAGAAGGGATTAGGTTAGGTTAGGTTAGTTTTACGAGTATGTACGTCATTTCACTCCCGCTTTTTTACTACATCCAAAATCATTATTAAAGGTACTTATTTAATGTTACTTGTTTGAACAATTCTTCTTTCGTTTCAAATGATGTTCATTTTGAATAATTAAGGAACTATTGTAAAAATCTTCGAACGAGGGCGTTGACATCTGTGACTCAGTTTTACACTTCTGCAGGTGTCATCGATCGTTAAGTTTTGTAATACCTTGTGTTGTTTGTTTCATAATAAACGTATTATTATAAACGTATTATTATTATTATTTCTTTTTTTTAAATCTCAGTTAATTTAGCCATGATCGATAAAATTGTGCAAATCCTACTAATGTGAGTAAAATTATAACTATACATGCCAAATTCTGTGTTTGTTCGTAACTTCTTCACGTTCAAACAGATCGACGGATTTGAACAGAATTCACGGAACAGATTTAGCTAATGCTTTGAATTAGCTAACACACTAGACAATGCAGGATTAAACATTCTGAGACACTAGACATTTCGTAAAAGGATTTTTTGATCTAAAGATGTAAATGTCTTAAAACGTTCAGTATCAAAAAATCATTCAGATATCAAAGGATCTTTTGATACTTGACGTTTTAAGACATGGACGTCTAGACATTTCGTAAAAGGAGCTTTTGATACTGGACATTTTAAGACATGGCCATTTTAAGCAAACTAGTCGTTCAAGAATACTATACGTTGTCAGCCTTGACGCTTTTTCCTAGTATGTGTATAAATTAAATATTAAATTAAAAGCATTATTTTAGAGACGTATAATCGTATACATTTTTAAAAAAACCAATTAAAATATGGTACTTACATGTTTTCAAACGTATAGTATGTTCCGAAACATAGTTAATAAAATTATACAAATATACAAGTACAAAAAAACAAGTATAAAAATTATACAAGAACAAATATCAAATTACATTATTATAATTTAAAATGTTTATCTCTCTTTTCTTTTAACTTTCCCGAATTCTAATTTAATATAGGCCAAAACCAATAATACTCAGTGGTCGTTAACGATCAAATAATATCATTTCACGTTTTATTTTAATTAATTCGAGAGTGAAATCTGATCTTACTCGTAATAAAAACTTGGGCTTCAAAAGCTATTACAAAGCCACTTTACATTTTATTTGATGCGCTGTTGGTGAAATTGGGCCTCGGAACCTTCAAAATGTAGCGTTGAAATTTAGTTTTACAGCTTTAATCCGTTAAAAGTTTACAATAGATACCTATAGGTGAGTTTATAGCAGCAATACAAGTTTTACGAGCAGCGCAGTGTGCTGTTGGTATTCACTAGAAATCTAAACGTATCTTGCTTCTGGACTATCCTAACTAATATTATAAGTGCGAAAGTGAGTTTGTTCGTTCGCTTGTTTGTCTGTAACACTTTCACGTCTCAACTACTCAACCAATCGTCTTGAAATTTTGCATACATGTTGTCTGGGGTACAAAAAAGGACAGAGGGTACTTTTTATTCTGAAAAAATAAACGGTTCCTGTAGGACCGCAGGTGAAACCACGGGGGACGGCTAGTAGCACTATAAAGTAGATAATACTATACTATGTATAACATGCGGTTTAAGTAGTACCTACTACCAGTATTACATGACTATTGTTAACGTTTGAAAGGGAAAATTGAAAGGTGAAAGGTAAACTTAGGCAGACGAAGACAGAGGTGGTATTTTAGAAACTGTAAGGAATACGTAGTAAAGAATAGAAAAATACCTAAAGGTTTTCTTTAATAGTTAGTTTGGAATAAAACTAAACCATTTTAAACCACCATAAAAGTTTAGATGAGTACTCAAAATTAAAATAACTTAAAAACTAACATATATATCGTAACATATATATATAACTATGTATATCGTCGTCATGCCTTTCCCCGAGGGGACGGGCAGAGGTGTAATACAACACTCACACTTCACTGGACGATCAAAAAAACTGTCCGTTTTTTATTTTTAAACGGTTTAGAGATTTCACGTGAATTCATTTTAGCTTATACCTATTTACAAGGTTTCTTACCTTTTATCTGTAAGTATTTTCTTCATTTCTCAATTTTTACTCTTTTAACTCTACTTTTCTCTTTCAAAAAAGGTAGCTGACGAACATTTTATCTCCCCCTTAAATAATCACTTAGGGAATAGTAGATTATTCATGAAAAGTGTTGTCTATCTTATGTTTTTATCTTGGGAAAAGGGCTTCTGATCTTGCCTAACCAGTTGGGAGTTCTTTGTACAAGGAAGGAACAAAAAAACTGTAGAGAACGAGGAGCCGAAGCCTATTTGTTTCCAAGTAGTTTTTTCGTGAAAATTAACATTTTCAACGTCACCAATACGCCCCGCATTTTTCTTAATTCAATCAAGTTAAAAATATAAAAGAAAGAAAAAGACAAAACATTATGTAACTATTCCGAGGAATAGATATACAACGTTTGTTTAAAGGATTGTACGAGTAAGTTGACAGTTTTCAGCATGTCCAACGCATTTCGTTTTGCTGCATCCGCTAAGCCATCATAAAATCCTGTTGGCCGTGAACGTGTTATTAAATAAAAATATCGTTCAATACTATTTATTAGGTACTGTTAAAGGTAAACAGTTCATTGATTTCATGGAAGCGCACAAGCGTACATTACCGTGATTAGGCTATTAGAGGCGAAATACGGTCCCAGCGGCCATCACCTATTCAAAGCACGTTTCGGGAACCTATTTGTATTTTATAGCAAACGTAGTGACACATAAAATACTGCATATGCAACAAATTGGTCCAAATCTGACGGACACTTCCTTTGTTGAAGAATTTACTCAACTCGGGTGTGAAGTTGTGAACCTATTCGAGAGGGATTTTGAGCGTTAAGTTGACCAAATGCTTAGAAATTTATTGCGTAACTTGTAGAGTCTTGTGTCTTCGGTAGAGTTTTAAGTCTTGTTATCTTTTCTGGAGTTATTTGCGGCTTGATACGGTCAGCCACTTTCTTGTGGATAAGTACCTAGTAGATCCTGCGGACGTTGTAGACTTGTAGATAGTAGATACCACTACCTACCTTTCGAATTGTGATACCCTACTGTAAATTATTTTTAGTCGTAAACCACATTTATCTGCGGTTCGCAATTTCACACCCTACCCTGCAGAAACTGATATTTTTTGGTGAAGATATTTATGGAAAACCGTATTTTTTTACTTTCTGTGGATAACGTTTCCCAATTTGGAATAGAGTTTTTCAAATCTTGTCTGTATATAAACTGCGAAAGATTTGATTGAAAAAACATACCCATTTGTTTGTTTGATGGGGTATTTTCCGCACTTAGCCACTTGATTGGGCCATTGTGCGTGTATTTTTCTTTTTCCCTTTTACCCTCACTCCAACCAACCCAGGTGTTCCCAGAAGGTTAGCAACCTATTGAACGACGATGGGGATTGAAGGATCTGAACCCTTTGATCGGCCACGCTCGCGCATTCCATAAGCACATGCCGTGGCGTTTCCTCCGCTTCCAGGCATCCTCTGCATAGAGGGCTGTCTTTCGCACCTATATTAAACAAGTATTTGTTTAGGGGACAGTGACCAGTTATAAAACCTATAGCTTTACGAATTCTATGCCTATTTAGTCGGATGAGGTTGCGTGAAAATCTTTTAGATGTTACCGGAACTGCATCTTTGGTTTGCCTGCAACCTTCAACATTTGTCCATTTCTTAAGGTCTCTTCAGATTTATTACGCAGCCATGTCTTTATCTGCGCCTGGGGTATGGGAATTAGTGGTTCCGGTCCATACACTATACCTTCTGATCCCCTTCTGGCCAGTTCGTCTGCTGCGTCATTACCTGGTGAGTTACTGTGCCCTTTTATCCATTGCAGGGTTACTTTATTTGTGTTTGCAATGGATTGGAGTGCATTGTGACACTACATAATAAGAGCAGAGTTAATGGTGTTGTTTTGTAGAGCTTGCAGTACAGATGCACTGTCCAAGATTATCTTTATTTCAAGATCTCCGACATCTCTGGTTGCAACTGACTGTGCTGCTCTGGTGATGCCAACGCATTCCGCTTGGAAAATTGTGTTAAGTTTGTCTAAAGTGGTCGATATTTTGATGTTTAAGTCATTCGAGAAGACACCTGCTTCAGTACCGTGTGCGGTTTTGGAGCCGTCTGTATATACCCTGACCTCTTTGATACCAGAGCTATCTTTTGCTTCTGCATTAAGTCGGATATTGTATCTTATCCATAACATCTCCAAACATACCCATATCTTAATAACTTCTTCGTCATTCATACCATAATCCAAGGTCTAACATTCCTGGAGCAAACACGTAATGACGTCACTCGTCATCGTGATCCGTCTCTTCGAACTATTTGTTTTTTTGACTTAGTTCAGCGGTTAATGGCGGCAGGCTCGCCCCCTGTCACATTTATTGCTTAATATCGTCCAGCGAAGTGTGGGTGTTGTATTACAACCTCTGCCAGCCCCCTCAGGGGAAAGGCGTGAAGATATGTTCTTAAGCATAGATTGACGATACTACGTGTTTCCCACGTGACCGAAATGCTATACCTGGTGGAGTATATTATTATACCATGCTACATACTAAGTATTTACTTACTTCATATTTAAATTAATTGAGGCTCTAAACGAGTCAAGAAAAAGCACCTATCCTCATCTCACAAAATCATAATTTTTTTAAGATTAAATTTTTAAATCACAAGTATAATTAATCTCACAAGGCCACATGATGGCCTTAAAGTTAAATGACTGACCGCAAATACCTACTCTGTATTATATAGAAATTCATCAAAAGTTTAATCCCATTGCGAAGCATTACCATTAAAAAGCTTTCATTAAAATACTTGTCATGCTCGAACATTCTAAATGAATTTAGGCCTGGGTTGATAACGTGTCAGTCTGTAATTTTGTATCAAGGTATTTTTTTTATTTTATTCGAATAAGATACAAAGACAACAAGTAAAAATTTAAAATTTAAAAGACCCCTGGCAGCGTTATTCATCAAACATAGCTACAACACTCCCGATTAATTCCGTGGCACGTAGGAATAACTGAACAACTCGACTTGCATGATTTTTTTTTTATTGGCTTAAACGCTGCCTTCGTATGCGCTTTACTATGTATAAAAAAATCAGCCCGAAATATACAATAGTTTTAGAGCAATCGCGTTTTGTACATCTCGACACCCTTGCATTTTATGGTGTTTTACTTGATAAAACGACTTATCAAGTGTGCGTTTGCTTACTAATATTGACATCTTGAATTATCAACATCAACACGTCTTGTTCAAAATATTGAAGATCTCGACTTATACACCTAAGCCTTTTCTGCAAAAATTAATTTTAACTTGACAAATTGAGATGTCAAGCATAAGTTTGTGTATGAATAATTGTCATCTTGATTTATCAACTTACACTCACATCCAAAATACTGGATATCTCGACTTATACACATAGCCTGTTTCTGCCTCCATTGACAAATCGAGATGTCAAGTTATGGCAAGCCAAATATTTTTGTTTAAAAAGTGACATTATCACATGTTCACTTTTACCTTTGCCGTAGTGATTTAGTTTTCATCTGCAATAGCAAGATATCAAGTTGTTATCTACCCGAGCTGGATATTTTTTATGTACCTACTGGAGCCTAAACGCCAACAAACATGCCATGCAACAACGTGAAGTAAATATAAAAAATATATTATAATGCTGTACATTATTGGTGACTATTACTATCATTGGTGTACTATGTACCTACCTACATGCATATTTACACAAAAGATTCAAATCAATACAGGGTTGATTGATAGCGGGGTGCAAAGCCGTAAAGAGACGCTAGCATAGATCTTTTAGACCCTTTAGAGCCATGGTTGTCTAAGACGAAGTCTGACAATTTTTTAAATCTGTGTTTTAAGGTTTTTGGGGAAAAACACCAATGATGGCCAATCAGAATAAGAAGTTCCTTTTTTTTTCACTTTATTTAATTAAAATAATAGTCATAGCACCGCGAGAATCCAACTAGAAAAGAAAGGTAAACCATTTAGAGTAGGAAAGGGTGTCAGACATGGAGACCCTCTACCTCCAAAACTATTCTCAGCGGTTGTCGAAACAATCTTTAGGAGACTTAACTGGGAAAACCTCGGAATCACTGTCGACCGAGTCTCCCTAACACAATCGTGGTTCGCAGACGATATATTATATATAATGTTATTTGCTGAAACACCTAAAAACATATAGCAAATGATACTTGAACTAGCGGATGAAAGTGAGAAGAAAGGTTTAAAGTTGAACCCAGAGAAAACAAAGGTAAGGACAAATGGGAAGAAAACCACCATACATCTAGGAAATAACCAAATTGATTGCACTGATGAATACATCTACCTGAGACAGCTAATAACACAAGAGGTCCCTATACGCAAAGAAGTTGACAGAAGAATAACAAATGGCTGAAAGAGATACTGGAGTCTGAGAGAAGCCACGGAAGATAAAACTCTTCACATTAATGTAAAGAAAAAACTTTTCAACACCTGCGTACTACCTGTTTTAATGTAAAATCAGAAGACTCAAATGGCAATGGGCAGGGCATAATTATGATAAGAGGCTAAGAGAAATGGAGCAAAATTGTGACACGATGGTGCCCTAGGAAAAGGAAAAGGGGCAGACCACAGAAAAGGTGGGATGATGATATTAGACAGGTAGCAGGAGTAACTTGGAATAGAGTGGCCCAAGATAGACAGGAATGAAAAAGGTTGGAGGAGATCTTTGCCGATTGGCAAACAGACCTACAAAAAATAATTAAGTATTAGAATAGATTAAGATTAGTTTAACTACCAAAATATACTTGTAAATCCACACTCATAGTTTTTAGTTCTTAATACTTTGTAAATAGATACTGAGTTGGTCTGAATAAAGGGTTTTATTATTATTTATTAGTATTATTTTTGATCGAACTAATGTGTTAGCAATCTAACAAAACATGTATTAAGCATGTGTGTCATCAGACATTTTTACAGATTTTTTACAGCGCTTAAGATTACGAAAATTTTCAAAGATTTTTTAAAACGGTTTTTTGAAGTCGTTTAAAATAATAATTAGAAAAGCTTTTTTAAATAAGACCTTTTATAAGTAGGTATTTATGTCCTGTAGTGTGTTTGATTAATATTTTCTTATTTGTAGAACTCAACGATTGCCAACTGTTGATTTCTCGGGATAATAAGTCTAGCCTATGTGTTAATATAGTGTATACTCTAAATAATTCATTTTAATTAGAAACAAATGCGTTTCCATTGTGTTTTTCCCATATGTTTTAAAAATAATTTTAATAAGTTAGTGAAAATAGTTTTTAGATTATGTAAATGAGCGTATAATTCTAAAAAAAAATATATTTTAAATACTAAGACTTTTTTTACATATTGCATTAAATGCTGAAAAGTAAGATATTTCTTGTAAAGTAGTAATAATTACTTGACAAACTATATCTGTTTGAAGTTGTCATTGGTTTACTAATGAGAAATAATGCTTTTTCCATTGAAATAACTAAGGTAACCGATAAAAATGATCCGTACTCAGATGGTGAATAACTGGATAAATGTCCTTAAAAGCCAAAACTTGGTCTACAAGTCGAGTTATCAACTTATTCAAGGCATTTCAGCTGTTTGACAAGTAAACTATTATTATGTAAACTATAAGTTATTTCGTTAAATTCTTGAAACCATACGAAAGAGGGCCTCAAGTAACCCTCAAAATAACTTTGACATCATCGTTTAACTAACTTACCGACTAAACAGAAAATGTCAAACTTTAAAATGGCTGCCCTGAAAAATTGACGTTTTTGCGATGTTCAGTTATTCCTGCGTGCCACGGAATTTACCATTCAAACAAAAAAAAGGACAAATGAAAATCGGTTCGGGAGCTACGATGTCACAGACAGACACACACACACACGCACACATACACACACAAACACAGAGAGAGAGAGAGACACGTCAAACTTATAACACCCTGTCGTTTTAGCGTTGGAGGTTAAAAAGTCATCATGCACGTATCATAAAGAAATCTTTTACACTTTAAGTTCACGTACTATTTAGAACTTACAAATGGTTAGTAAATGAAAAAATGGTTTAATTGTATAATTTACAACAAAATAATTATTGCCTAAAAAGTAGCTAATCTTTGCAGAACATCTTTAACCGGCCCGCGGTTTAAAGGATCCTATGTGGTATTCTAGACTATAACCTATCTCTGTGCCAAATTTCATCCAGATCTGTGCAGCCGTTCTGGCGTGAAAGAGTAACAAAAATCCATCCATTCTTACAAACGTTTATAATATTAGTAGGATAGTAGGATTATACTATATATTTCACATACAAAGTTCGCGTGTTTCAATTCAACTCAACTTGAATCAATGACAATTGTTACCAAACCGAGTAGGGGTGTGGCTTAATCTCAGATGAATACACCGACTATCTGAAAAGGTTCAATGACAAGCAGGCTAAGTTAATATACTTATTAATGGCTACTTGCACTAAATATAAGAATTGCCAAAGTCCTTGCTTAACAAAAAAATAAAAAATAAAAAAAACTTTAAACCACTCCTAGCGAAATTAGCTTATCGGACACTTAAACTTAAGATTGTCTTAAGGAATAGCTTAAGGTTTGTGTAAAAAAAATAATAATTTGTATACCTATGATAGCAATAGTAAATGATTGCAGCTTTCCTACCGCTGTTATGTAACGACTATCCCGTGAAATTATACTTCGACATTGACACGTCGTGGGCCGCGGTCAACCCTATCCCTATTATTGATCAACACAAAACCTTCCACCAAAGGAAAACGATTATTCAGCGGGTACCGGGTTTTAAGAAGTGATAACATTATAACCTATTGCAATAATTGATATTGTTCCTTTTGTTCCTATCCCTCAGTCGCATTATTTATCTCAATGAGAAGACCGAAGGATCCCCTCAATTTCGTGCCTGCTCTTCTGAGTAGTCCTTCCGAGCAAGGCGTCATTTTTATAACTTTGACGTTCATAAGTGTATCTTCGATACCCAAATAAATAAAGACGAAAGTCAAACGACTTTGACTTATAAGGTAGATACCACCACACTATCATGTCCTTATCGATAGGTCCGGGCATTACTTGCTGAGAACAGTGGATTGGACACCTTTTCCCCGTAAAAATTACACCAATAATTTGTTATATTCATTGGGTGAGGGATAATGAACTGGATTATCCTGGATTAGTCATTCATTAATAATGGAGAGATTTATGGCTTTCTGTATAAGATTGGTCGTTGGAGTGTGAGAGAGCTTAAGATTTAATAAGGCTTGGACTGCCGGTGAGATTATACTAACTAATTGTTGGGGATACATTTAAAGTACATAATTATACCTAAGAATTGTAAGCATAAATAAATACCATTTATAGTATACTAAAAAAGGATTATTATTTTATTATACATCATGTGTAGGCTTATATGAATGTGAACAGGACTTTAATTAAATAAAACTCATTTTCAGTTAAGTACATACTAAAACAACAAGTCTTTTAAAACGACTGCTTTATCATTGTCACGAGGTTCACTGAGTCTCAAAGTAACTGCCCCAGTAGCTTATCATACGGAACATGGAACGCCACAATACCGGAGCCAAATTGCTGCGTAAACGTTTTATTATTGTAATTCTCACAATAGTGTTGCAAAAACCAGAGCAGACCGAGCAATATTGAATATGCGATAATATTTTTAACAGTTTAGCAATGCAGTAAGAAGTAATATGAGTATGTGTTGATTGCCGACACCGATTCGAACGATTGTTTACTATTGTAAACGGTTTATAGCAAATGAATGTCGATCGCGATGGCTATTTCTAAATTAAATTCATGATTTGTAACGTAGAATAGCAAATGATGTGAGCTAGACTAAACAATAATAAATAGGAAGAGAAGAAATGAACACTATGTGTTTCTAATTTTTTGTTTAACTTTTCGGTATTTGGTTGACGATGCACTTATGTATCTACAGACTGTTCGGTTACGTGAAGGAAAAACATATCGTCATAAAAAAAGGGATAAAAAGGAATGGAAAGGTACTCTGAAAGTCGGGAACCCCGGAAAGTATTCACTACAGGATTCTGAACACAAAATATGTAAGAAAATGGTTCTCCCTGCTGTTTCCCATAACCATTTTTAATATAATATCACGGTTTATAATTTCAGTTCTTATAAAATCAGTTGTCATAACTTTTCATGCAATGTAATGGTTATTTACCATAATATTATGTGGAAAAACATTCATTTGACATAAATTCATTTAAAATAATTTACACTTAGGTTATGTTTAAAACATTATTCAAGTAATAAAGAAAACATAATAAAAAATAGTTTTAAAAATCATTCCTACAGACAATTCAGCTAAATAATATGTTGCATGAAATAAGATTCGATGGAGTAAAAATTAAATTAACGACTATTATATCAAAACAATAATATACCAATTGAATATATATAATATCAAATGAATTTTAGTGCAACCGTTGATATATCGAATGAATGTAATATATAACAAAAATTATGTAAAGCAAAATATACTACATTTTATACAATTTATACTACATTAATATTATACCAAACGTTGTTTTTCGAAGTGAAATTTTATAAAAAGTTGTTATACGACGTAGGGGTAAATCAAAAAATATGGCCTCAATATTTTTGTCACAGGCTATTTATCCGCTGATAGACCGTGCTACCAGATTTTCCGAGCCAATGTGCTACTTTATACTTTTATACTCGCGTGAGGTCAATAAAGTGACCTAACTCGATTCGCGTCGCTTTGACACCGCTCGGTTGCGTATATTATACTATAATGTCATCAAGTCATTTTTAGGCAACTACGTTCGTTTTTACAATATAATCCCGAAAAATATAACAGGGCTCACTAAGGGAAAATTCAAATCACATGTAAAAACTACATTAATGAAAAGAGGGTAATAAGGTTAAGAATTATTTAGAAGACAAAGATGTCTGGAGCATTCTACTTCCGCCTAGTAGCCACTATATTTATAGACATTACCTAGTTGTAAGTGAAAATTTGTGAGACTGTAATTTATTTACTCTTTGAAAAATTATGCCCCTCAGTACATTGCCTGTTCTTCTGAGAAGTGGCTTTCTATCCGAGCAAGGTATTATTATTATTATTATTATCCGAGTCTATTTAAAAAAACTTTGACGTTCATAAGTTTAGTGTATCTTTGATACCTAAATTGAATATGGAATACCTTATGGAAGCTTGGGAGAGTTCACAGGATGCCATCGGTGTCTTTTGTGATCTTTCCAAAGCGTTTGATTGTGTAGAACACCGCACCTTGATCCGTAAATTACACCACTACGGAATTCGTGGAATCGCTCTAGATCTTGTCGAGTCATATTTAACTGATAGACAACAAAAAGTGGGAATTAATGGCGTCACATCTTCCGGATCTTTAGTTACAATGGGAGTACCACAAGGTTCTATCTTAGGCCCGTTCTTATTTTTAGCGTATATAAATGATTTGCCGTATATGGTTAAGGACCTTACAGACATAGTTCTATTTGCTGATGATACATCTCTTATTTTTAGAACAGATAGGAAAGATAGTGAGCTTGTGCATGTGAACAACGTATTGACTATTATTTCGAGATGGTTCGCTGCAAACAATTTGTTACTAAATGCAAAAAAAACTAAGTGTTTAAAGTTTTCCATGCCTAATGTTAGATATATAGAACCAAACGTAATGCTTGAGGGCGATAAACTTAACATAGACAAGGCGACGGTGTTCCTGGGTATAAGCATTGATTCCAAACTGCAATGGGGTCCACATATTAGTGCTCTGTCTGGGAGACTTAGTTCTGCTGCTTATGCGGTTCGCAAGATTAGGCAACTGACGGATATAGCTACAGCTCGGATGGTTTACTTTGCTTACTTCAGCTGCTGGATCAGCTGCTGAAGTAGAGGCCATTTTTATTTTGCAAAAGCGAGCGGTCCGCGCTATCTACGGAATGGGTCCCCGTGAATCATTGAGAGATTTATTTAAAGAAATAAATATATTAACTTTACCTTCTTTGTATATCTTTGAAAATATTATGCACGTTCGCAAAAATCTACATAAATTTAAATTGAACAGTGACTATCACAATTATAACACTAGAAATAAGGATAGGATAGCTGTACAGAGATTTAGACTGACTAAGTCAAGAAAGTCATTTTTAGGCAACTGCGTTAATTTTTACAATAAAATCCCGAAAAATATAACAGGGCTCACCGAGGGAAAATTCAAATCACATGTAAAAACTACATTAATGAAAAGAGAATATTATAAGGTTAAGAATTATTTAGAAGATAAAGATGTCTGGAGCCTTCCACTTCCGCCAAGTAGCCACTAGTATTTATAGATATTACCTAGTTGTAAGCCAAAATTTGTGAGACTGTAATTTATTTATTCTTTGAAAAAATAATGCCCCTCAGTTTCTTGCCTGTTCTTCTGAGTAGAGGCTTTTTGTCCGAACAAGGCGGTCGAGTCAATTTAATTAACTTTGACGTTCATAAGTGTATCTTTGATACCTAAATTGAATAAAAACATTTTGACTTTGACTTTGACTTTGAATTAAAACATTTTCACTCGGACTTTGACTTAGTGCACAAAAACTGATGCAGTAAATGTTCACAATTTTTTTTTCCGGCTGTGCAAGAAGGAGGGCTATGTTTTTCGAATGTAGGTATGTTTGTATGAGGATTGTTTGGCACGCCCTACAACATATACAGCTTGATGGATTTCGACATGTGAGGTGTCATTTGGATCGTCTTGATAGCGGAAGTGACATAAGGTACAAAATTTTACAGCCGGGTTTTTTTTTTTTTTTTAAATAATGTTATTTGTTTACTTAAACCTAAACGATTTCCGACTTTGAAGCTTGTTTAATAGTTTGATAGAAACAAAGGTAGAGTTAGCTGCTTCTTGTAGTTTTTGTCGACTTTGTTACTGTTGTGCACTTTTTCTATAGGCCACAGACTACGTAGTCAGTGGCTAGAAAATTTTCGTGGCGATAAAATTCTCGCTAGTTCGTACGCTACTAAATTACTAGCCGATTCGGCCGTAGTGGAAAGAGGTGACGAGGGTTAGGCAACATTCGGACAGTTTTTATTAAAGTATATTGAAAATCTAACGTGTCTATCGAATTCTTGTTAGTTTTAGACAGCGCGTACTGTGCTCTAAAGAACTTTGTAAAGACAAGAAACAATAAGATTTTTTTCAATCAAATACAAATTCTATTCTTTCTGTATTTCATTGTGTTTTACAAGTAAAAATAAATAAATGAAAATAATCATCCTTACCAATTATTAAACATTTCTAAAAGAAAGTAACTCTGTCTGTCTGTCTATTTGTAGGCTTTTCACGGCTAAACGGCTGAACGTATCTTGATGAAATTTGATAAATAGTTGCAGTATGTCACAAGGAAGGTTTTTCGATACTTTTATCTGAATAAATAAAAATTTTTGTCATGAAATTCTATAAATTATTAAAAAATAACGCGCCGCTTACCAAATGCGTCAGACAACATCGCAGAGTAGTACGTAGTTGGACCAAAAATACCAACTGACAACTAGAATTAAAACTCCGCTCAAAACCAGCCAGTATTTTTTTAAATGTTGGACTCTGATCTCTTTGGTAACGGATTATTATTTATAACTAGCTGCGCCCCGCCGTTTCACCCGCGGTTAAAAAGTATCTTATGTGCCATTCTATAATCTATCTCTGTGCCAAATTTCATCCAGATCGGTTCAGTCGTTATGGCGTGAAAGAGTAACAAACATCCATCCATCCATTCATCCATTCTTACAAACTTTCGCGTTTATTAAGGAATATTCAGAGGGTATTTTTTTTTTGTCTATTTCAAACAAATAACGTACATTATTATTGCTTACTGATACTTGCTGGTTTTATTTAGGTAAGGTACTTGCATTTTTGAGTAAAGCACTATAAAAGCCTTGGCCCACTATGACTGCTTCGCTGGTCACGCTATGATTGCCTCGAGCTTCGATTATAGTAGGATTTGATACTTAGTTACAGTATATCACGAGGAGGGTTCGTGGATACTATTTTCTGAGTAAACGCGAACGAAGTTGCGGGAAACAGCTAGTTATAAATAAAGCTAAGTGTGTTCACAAAAACCCACGAAGTTTATAAAATTAGGAATGACTAATTAGGTATGCTTTAGGCAGACCTTTACACTGCTATCGCCGGTCGCATTAGTCTAAGATAAATATTTGTTTTTTTTTCTTAAGCCGCTTTTACATTTTAGGGAACGTACCCATACTACGTGACCATTTCGTACAATTTTTAACCCTCTTCCCTCCCCCCTCGGTGAACATCGGTACTCTATACTACTCTATTCTAAGACCCCCTCCCTCCTACTCTAGTTTTACGTAGTAATTCATAGTTTTCAAAAAAATCGTAAAACCCTAAATGAGTCACGTAGTATGGGTACGTTCCCTTACGTAGGTAACAATTGCGAACGTGACAGAGCGTATCACTTCTGCCCTCTCGCTGCTCGGTAACGCTTCGCTGTGCGAACTAAAATAAACTTTATTGCCATGTGGCGTAACTCTCTTTATTTAAATATCAAAATATCAGTCTTCAGTAAATGTATTATTACGTATTCTGTAAAATTACATTTATCACATAAACCAGTGTGTTGATATTCTGAATTAATGTATTAAGAGCGGGAAGATCTTCCCTACTTATAATTTTTATTTAATAAAATAAAATATTTTAAATTAGTATTAACTTGAAAAAAAAACCAACTTCAAAATTAATAGTCTACTAGCTGTTACCCGTGACTTCGTTCGCGTTTAATCAAAGTCAAAGTCAAAATGTTTTTATTTAATTTAGGTATCAAAGATACACTTATGAACGTCAAAGTTATTGAGATAGACTTGACCGCCTTGTTCGGATAAAGAGCCTCTACTCAGAAGAACAGGCAAGAAACTGAGGGGCATTATTTTTTCAAATAATAAATAAATTACAGTCTCACAAAATTTGGCTTACAACTAGGTAATATCTATAAATACTAGTGGCTACTTGGCGGAAGTGGAAGGCTCCAGACATCTTTGTCTTCTAAATAATTCTTAATCTTATAATACCCAAGAGGGTACACATGTATGAGGGTGAAAACTACATTAATGAAAAGATTCATTAATGTAGTTTTCACATGTGATTTGAACTTTTCCTCAGTGAGCCCTGTTATATTTTTCGGGATTTTATTGTAAAAACGAACGCAGTTGCCTAAAAATGACTTATTTGACTTAGTCAGTCTAAATATCGGAAAATCGTCTAAAAATCGGTCAAGTCTAAAAATCAGAAAATAATATCCAAAACCTTCTTCGTGAGATACGAGTAGCTTAACTAATTATCAAATTTCATCAAGATCCGTTCAGCCGTTTAGTCGTGAAAAGCCTAGAAACGGACAGAGTTACTATCGATTTAATAATATAGTGTAGATAGTGTGAATGACACTCGCACACTAAAGACGAATTTAAACACATATCATTTTTCAAAATCGGTTTAGGCTGTAGTAGTAGTTTTGTAGTAGGTAGTTATGAAGGAACATAGAGCGGACATACATAAATCAATTAACATACTCATACACATATTACACATATCGCATATCGTCACGCCTTTCCCCCGAGGGGGCTGGCAGAAGTGTAAGACAACACCCACACTTCGCCGGACGATATTTAGTCCCAAATGTGACAGGGGGCGAGCCTGTCGCCATACACCGGGCTCCAGTTATGAAGCAGATGACATACAATACGCACATATGTTCACACAATGAACAAATTGGTGCGAGCCGTCCGCTGGGTTCGAACACGCTCCCTCTGGCTTGAGAGGCGGGCCTTCTCCAACTAGGCTATCATCGCAATCGCATCCTCATGCAGGTCATAATATACTCGTATTCCCTTTTTTTTGTAGAAAGAAAAGAAAAGACTAACATTTACGTTGCTTTTTAATGAGTAAGTACCAGCTATGTAAGTACCTACTATAACAGAATACATACCTAGTCGTAATACTCTATGTAATAGGTTTTAATCCAAATTCAATAAACTTAAAGCTCCGACCCCAACGTAATTTTAGTGTCCATAGCTCGTTCAGTTTGGGAACTAACCAAGTTTGAATAGTAACTTGATTACGGCAGGTTGTCTACGGGCTCCTAACACAAATAAGGGTAGCGACTCACGATGTCCCCTTAACCTCAGTGATATAGATTTTGATAAAATTGAAGACGCTTTGATTCTATAATAAAAGTTAACATTGCGGGCGAAAACATTTTTGGTTATAGCTAATGCATTGAATAAATGTTATTACGCGAGATAAGGCTCGGTCATTCCACGATTATCTACTTACTTATTCGTTAACGTAACCCTCTTTATTTAGAGTTGAAAATCGTAAATCATATTTGATGGTAAAATGAGTTCGGCGCCTAGATTTTTTTTTTGCCGTTTTATCGGTATAAATCTATGATATCTATGTATTTCTTGCACCTGATCATCATAATTCTTCATATCAAACTAGGCACAAAAAAAAACTTGTTTTTGGTGATTTCGTGTAATACGGGGCCTTAAGTTGATGATATTATAAAAAAGCAGAGTTAGCATCACTTTGAAGCCTTTAAAACCGCTTTGAGAGGGGTTTTAAAAATTAAACGAGTCATATAACACTGGTACACACCGTAGGCGTAATTTTTTTTTTTTTTTTTTTTTTTTTTTTTTTTTTTTTTAGTCTATGCTGTTGGCCACTGAGGCCTCGACAGCGTACCGGGCATTAGGCAAGCGCAGATGGCGCAGGGCCTCAAAAATGCTTACAAACTATGGGCGACGAGCGCAAGGGCACCTCTGAGGTACGGCCTCGGCTTGGGCTGTCGCCGAGGGAGGGGCGTCGAATTGCCCTGGCAGCCCAGAAGGGGCTTGCTCTAGGGCCCTAACGGGGACGGTTGAAGTTAAGGTTAAAAACAAAATAAATTATTATTAACAATGACTCGACCGCCTTGTTCGGAAAGGGAACCTCACCTCAGAAGAACAGGCAAGAAACTGAGGGGCGTAAAATAAGCGAACACTACGAGCTAACTAACCGATCTTCTAACAGACCTTGTAGGCAGTCTTCGACCTCGCCGGCGAGGTCGGTGTATGACAGTGTACCTTTGGTAACCGACGCCTATACCAAAAACTGAATACTTCCTGTTGCAAGGAGCTGCCGGGTCGAACGACCCCAGCGCCGCCGACGTGACGACGGCGATGGGGTCGTCCGGGTCGCCTAGGACGTTCCTAGGGCGCCTACGGAGAGGGGGAGGGTCTGTGGGATCTACGGAGTAGTCCACGGTGCGAGTGACAAGAGGGTTGGGGTGGTGAGGGGCTCTATCAAAGTAGCGCCGGGAGAGAAACTTGATGTACTGACGGATGGAGGGAAGTTCGAGATCGCAATGCAGGTCGGCGTTACGCTGGTACCAGCTAGCTCCGACTGCCTTGCGAATGAACCTATTCTGAAGGACCTGGAGCTTGTCCAGGTCTAGGGAGGAGGCATGAGCGAACACTACTGAAGCGTACGTCATGACGGGGCGGATGCACATTTTGTAAATAGTCACCTTATTCCTAAGGGACAATTTACTCCGTGTGCCTACGAGGTGGTGGAGTCGGCCTAGAATGAAGGCCGCTCGGTCCCGGACTATCTGAATGTGTTTCGAGAAGGTGAGTCGTCTATCAAGGGTCACGCCAAGGTATTTGGTGGAGGTAGCCCAAGGGACGGGCTGACCGTGAAGCACGAGTTGCTCCCGGTTGAAGGGCTTGGTGGGGTGAAAGTACATGGCTGCACTTTTGTCGGGATTGACCGTTATGGCCCACTTCTTGAACCAATCGCCAAGCTGGCGAAGGGCTCGCTGAAGTCGGCCACGCAGGTGGAGGGGATTCCAACCTCTGGTGTAGAGGGCAGTGTCGTCCGCGAAAAGCGCGAACTCTACTTTTGGAATCCGAGGGATGTCGTGAGTGTAGAGAGAGAAGAGGATAGGGGCTAGCGCTGAGCCCTGAGGGACGCCGGCGCTGATGGGATGAGGGGAGGAGCGAGTTCCATCGACGCGGTAGCGGAAGCTTCGATGGGTGAGATAGTCTTGGATGATGAGCACAAGACTGTCTGGGAACGCGAGTTGATATAGCTTGTATATCAACCCGTTGTGCCACACCTTATCGAAGGCTTTCGCGACGTCGAGGAAAACCGCTAGGGTCCCCTGGGGCTTGGGAGTGGTGAAGCCACAAGGTCTCTGATTGAAACCTTCTAGGACGTACTCCGTGATGCGGTGTACTTGTTGGACGCAAGAGTGTCTGGACCTAAATCCAAACTGCTCGTCTGGGAGAATGTGATTCTCCCTGACATGGGACCAGATGCGCTTCAGAAGGATGCGCTCGTAAATCTTCCCAATGGAGCTGAGAAGACTGATGGGACGGTAACTAGAAGGCTCGGTAGCCTTCTTGCCTGGTTTTCGAATGCCGATAACATCGGCAGTCTTCCAGGGGTCGGGGAAGATGCAGTTGGTCATGGCGGCATTGAAGATGCTTACTAAGAGATGGATAAGGGCAATGGGGAAGAGTTTGAGCACTCTGTTGGTGATACCATCTGCACCTGGGGACTTCTTGGCGTGGAGGTCCTTGATGATCGACTCAACTTCCGAAGCCGTGACCGGCTCGAGGGAAGAGAGGGGAGGGAGGGAGGAGACTTCGTCGACTACCGCGTCCACCGACTCGCGATGAGCGGGGTCGACTTGGTCTAGACTGGGGCTGCACTGCGCCTCGAGGCTGTGGGCCAGGCACTCGGCCTTTTCCACATCCTCGAAGGCGGGTGGGAGATTGGGTCGTGTCAGGGGGGGCATGGATGACGTCTTGTCGGATTTCATAGATCGCACCAACTTCCAGTAAGCCAGATGAGATGGTTCGATCTCTGAAAGAAGTTTCTCCCACCTCTGATTACGGAGTTCACGTATGCGGGTCTTTACGGCACGCTCGTAATACCGCATAGTGATTCTGTTCTCTTCGGTGGGAGTCCAGTCGTAAGCCCTAATGGCAGAGTGTTTTGCTCTCAATAGCTCCCTCACGTCCTCGGGAAGGGCCCAGCGTTGGTCGCCCTCGACTGGGACCTGTCTCGAGGAGCCGCCAATGGCGGTGTGAAGGTGACTATTGAGCGCATCGAGGGAGAGGGAGACATCGTCTGGGGTGACGATGTCGTCGGGGATTCGGTCTAGGTCGGGTGAGTTGGTTTCCTTTAGGCTCTCACCTAAAAGCTTCCAATTCACCACAGTCCTAGTCGGGGGGGTACTGATGGCTGAGTCGGGGCCCAGGGACATCAGAACCGGTCGGTGGTCAGAGTCAAGCTCGTGTAGCACTTCTAACGAGCGTAGCTGAAGCGCTATGCCTTTTAGAAGTGCTATGTCGAGTATGTCTGGCCTAAGGTCAATGTTGAAGGGGAAGTGGGTCGGGGAGGACGGGGGAATGACGTCATAGCCCAAGTCGGTGGAGAGAGTGTCCATAAGGGACCCTCTCGTGTTAGTGGCGTTGCAACCCCACATGGTGTGCTTGCTGTTGAAGTCGCCCGCCAGAATGACGGCGCTTCCGAGGGAGAGAAGTGACTCGAGATCACTTCTGAGGAGAGGTTTGTTACCAGAGTGGTAACAAGACGCAATGATGACGGACTGATGGCCCGTCATCGATAGGCGGCAACAGGATGCCTCCAGGTTCGTGAGAGGAGGAGTGTCGATGGGAATGCAGTGGAGAGATCTTTTGTAATAGATCAGGGTACCACCCCCGCGGGCGGTAGTCCTGTCATTACGAACCAGAGCATAGTTTGCGACCCTAGGGTCCCTCATGCTCGGTTTTAGAAAGGTCTCGCACACTAACATGACATCGACCTGATGGGTCGTGAGGAACTCGTGGATGAGGGGACGTGAGTTCCCCGAGGAGAGGCTGTTGGCATTGTAAAATGCCAACGTCAACGCGCGCGGCTTCACTTTCGTCGTTGTACTATCCATGACAGTTACGACGAAGTGGCGCGGGGAGCGAAGTGCTTCAGAGCGCGGAAGAGATCGCTGTGAGTAGCCATGATGACCAGTAGGTCACCAGGGCGTTCACGGACGAGTTGAGCCACCTCGCGGACCTCGTCGAGGTCAAAACTCGAGGAGATCTCAGTGAGAAGGTGGAAATCCGCCGTGAGGCCAGAAGGGCTTTGGGCGGGCATGCGGGGTGCAGGAGCCACGGGTGGGGGGATCGGGCGGCTCGGGGTAGCAGCGGGGTAGGGGAGCTGCACTGGGCGAGACACCGGTGTCTGGAGCAGGGATGGGGGTTTCGACCAAGCGTTGGTCGAGGGACGGGGCGCGTCGACGAATTTCGGCGCAGCGGGGGCGGGTGCTACCCGGAGCTTGGCACCGGTGCCTTGGGACCGGGGAGGGTTGCGGGAAGGAGGGGTCCTTTTCGACCCAGCCGCGGCCTTCGGGGCCTTAGGGCAACCGCGATAATTCGCAGTGTGCCCTTTCGTCCCACAGAGGACGCAGCTGGGCGGACTGGGATCCCCCTTCTTGCGGCTGCATGCTGCAGTGGCATGGTCACCCGCGCACTTTACGCAGCGGAAGGCCGCTTCGCAAAAACGCGCGGCGTGGCCATACAACTGGCAGCGATGGCATTGACCCGGAATGCCTTTGGATCGGGGAGCCTCGACCTTAAGCCCGGAGAGGTTGAGTACCTTCTCGACTGAGAAGATTCTCTTGCCCTCCTGGTTGCGGTCGAGGATGACCAGAACGAGGTCTATGGGGGCCTTGGTGCGACCGTTGGTCATACGGTGCACCTGTTGGACCGGGAAGCCCTGGGACTCGAGGTCAGTACGGATGAGGTCCGTACTGATCTCTTTGGGGAGGCCGCGTATAACTACGCGAAGGACTTTCTCGTCCTCAAGGGGGAAGGCGTGAAACTGGATCTGAGCTTCACGTAGGAGACGGGTAGCGCGACGGTACTCGTCGGAGGAGGGGATGGCGACGGAGATACCGTCCTTGTGGCTCTTACCAGAGCACCTGATGCTCTGGTCGGCGAAGATCTTAGAGATCTCCGGCCAGCGCTGCCTGTCCCTAAGGACAAAGGGTCGGGGGGGTCTCGGCGGTCTGGGCGCGGGAGCCACGTCCATCTCGTCCGAGTCGTCGGAAGACGGAGGAGTGCCTGCAGCGATGCAGGAGGCTTTGGACGGGGGAGGGGGAGAGGAAGCAGCGGCGGGGCGCTTCTTCCCTTTGGGAGCAACGAGGGTGAAGCCCTCGTCGCTTGGGCCGGCCGCGTCCATCTCCGTCGAGACGGCAGAGGCCAAGGAGGTCGCGCTCTCTGACCTGACGGTCAGGGCGAGACGCGAGCGACTCCTATGACGGGAGAGAGAGCGGCGATTGCCCTCTCGCCCTTTTCGAGATCGTGCCTCGTGCGAGGAACGCTCTCTTACGGGCGAGCGGGCCTTCGGGGTCGGGACGGCCGTCGGCCCTCTGAGGGAGGGCGAGGGCTTAGCGGAGGAGGAGGAGGTGCCCGGTAAAGGCTTAGGCGCAGAGCCTGAGGCCTTAGGGGCAGGGTTGGAGGATTTTTTGGCCTTAGGGGCCTTAGCGGGCTTTGCCTGAGGGGCAGGGGCGGGGGAGGGGTAGGCCTGAGGGGCCGCCGCTAGCAGAGAGGCTGCAGCGGCTACCGGGTTGCGTACGAAATCCTCGTACGCACTCGGATTGGACGCTAACATGGCTCGGAGAACATTTTCGACGATGGCGTTAGCCGCGCCGAAACTGGCCTCCGACCCGGCAAGCTCCATAGCGACGGGAGCGAGAGCGAGACAGCCGGTGAAGGATTTTCACCGGCGGGAAAGAGAGGGCATGAGCCTCCCTGCCGGGTATAGGCAGGGAGATGTGTACCTAGGTGTAGCCCTAGTGTGTCCCGGCTGCCGATCTTATTGTGCAGCCGGTTGTGTGCCTACGGCCCTAGCTGCCCCGGGGGAGAGACAGGGACTCCGGGGAAACCGGCCGTCCAAGCCAAACACACACCCGAGGGATAGGAAAAAGGATGGGAAGGGTGGGAGGGAGATGCTTGGTGTCGACGAGGGGCGTCCCCAAGGCCGGTGGTTCCAAGCCCAGCCGGATTCCGTTGTTCCTCAGAAGGAGGAAAAACGAGCGCTCCGGGTCCACGCTCCTAACCACGATCGGCTTCGTTGGCACCGTTATAAGTATCCACCGATCGACCACTAAGCGTGGATTTTGCAATGAAACATTAGGACGCTCTGAAAAGAGCGGTTTGATCACGCCGTATCAAGATACGGCGTGCTTTCTTCGTCCGGCGGAGAACACGGCGAGACGACGATCCCTGCAGTCGGTACCCCGGTACGTTGTATTAACAGAGGACGTTTGAAACCAACGTTAATACAACGAAATCGATAGTGTTAGCGAAGATACGTGGCAACGCTAACACCTCGAAGTTGAGGGACCGAAACAGAGGATCGGACGTCGCAGTCTTGCGGCTTCTGTCTTCTCAGGGCTTGCTGTGTTGAGACAGCAACAGCGGCGACAGCAACAGCAGGCTTGAGGGAGACAGCAACAGCAGGCTTGAGCAGGATGGCGATAGCGGGCAGCGGACGGTAGTCGGAGACGTCCGTACGGTGCGACGGATCGGAGCGGAAATCACACCGTAGGCGTAACTGTAATAGGGGCCATATAACATCTTTTTGGGGGCTGAGCTACCCACGTCCGTAGGAGTGTACTCTATTCTGATTCCCTACATGTGGTCCCCGGGTAGTGCTAACCGGGTAGCAAACTCAAACGGGAGGCTTCGGCCGTGGCTAGTTACCACCCACCGGACCAAGCCATGCCGTGAAATGACCTAGGCGTGTTTCGGGATGTAGTCCGGTGTAACCGTTCCGAAGACGGGTCTGAGCAGTAGCGCACTTGTAGCGCTTCACTCAACTGCCGTCTTTGTACTTCTTCACTCTACAAAACTTCAAGGCTAGAGTGAATAAGTACTTTATAGGTCGTCGTGCTCCATCTTAGACCACAACATCGCTTAACATCAGGCGATTTGGTGGTCAAACGCCGACCTATCCTACTAATATTATAAACGCGAAAGTTTGTAAGAATGGATAGATGGATGGATGTTTGTTACTCTTTAACGCCAGAACGGCTGAACAGATCTGGATGAAATTTGGCACAGAGATAGATTATAGTCTGGAATAGCACATAGGATACTTTTTAACTGCGGGTGAAATCGCCGGGCGCAGCTAGTTCTACATAAAAAAAAGTTATGATAGTTACGTTTTGTTTTCGAAGCTGCGCTACTATCAACCTTATTGCGTAGCGATACGATTTGCGTTCGCTCAGCGTCGTGAGCAAAACGTATCCATCATGGCAATCAGATGTTAGGGTAGGCCCCCAGTAGTACCTTGTAGTACCTGCATTTATTGTGTAACTAGCTGCACACCACGGTGTTGTCCACGGTTAATAAAGATTGTATATTAATAACATCCACCCATCCACCCAAACTTTCTCATTAATAATAATTAGTGTGTTTACATTTTTATCGGTTCGTAGAGTTACAGAGTACAGACTCAGAACAATAATGTAGGTAAACACCTCAGATCAATCTAGAGGAAACGATGGAACATTGCATTATATCTCGCTGAAGCCACTTCTTTTTCAATGTGTGTGCGTGGTAATGTTGCCATGAAAAACATTTACAATTGAACGAAAACTAATGTCAATTCCCAAACTCTACGTTAGCCATTTCCGTTCCAATATACAACCTTAGGAGATTTAATATTTTAATACTGCACATATTTGTAAGAGTTTAATGTTACGACTTTTTCAAAATTGGCTTAAAAAACTGCACAGTTTTGCAAATGAACCTCAAAATGTAGTTCTGACCACACTTTCATAATGCACTATGTGTATGTAATGTCGAGGTAAGAATGACCAAGCGAGTGGCGTAGATTTTTGCATCAATGTGTAAGTGTTGTGTACCTATATGACAGTAGCGTAGCTTTTGGATGGTTTTTGGCTTCACTTAGATCATACGCCGTGCGCCATCTTATTCTCTAGGTTGATCTGTGGTAAACACCTAGGTACTTTTGTTTTTTAACATCAGGGGGCCTACCTTAATATCTTATTGCCATAATGGTTACGTTTTTTTTCCGACGCTGAGTGATCATGGACCTTATTGCGCGACGATACGACTCGCGGTCGCGCAGCGTCGAGAACAAAACGTAACAATTATGGCAATAATCCTTAGATTAAGACTTAATAACTAACTCCCCTCTACCTGTATTCCCCTTAAGTAATAATTAAAGATTTATGTTAACAAAAGTCACGTGCCCGGAGTCCGTGGAGTGTAATTTTTTTAATAAAAAAAGTTATTAAACCTGTACCTGTACCCAAAAAAAAGTTAAGTGATATAAGATCTTTGTTACAAAGTCAGATACTAACAAGTTGTCAATTACGAGAACCATTTATAAAGAAAACAAGCACTCTATTGGGCCTTTACTAATAGTTTTCATTGAAAGGAAAAGCTTGCAGATAAGTACTTTCACTATCCTACATTTTCGTATCTATTTCCAGCCCATTCACAGACAATGTCTGAATAAATGGCTGTTACGCCTGCCAAGGGTCTCTTTGTTCAAGGGTTGGACAAAATTATTGATTCATGCAAATTCTGTAACATCGTTGAAAAGGCAACAGTTGACCTTTGTAGGTAGGTGTGAAAGGTTTAGTAATGTTCAGTATACTACGGACAGGCGTGCCAAAAATTACTTTGACGTAGAGTTTTAAACTAATGTACTAAACCTTTCCGTCAATTAGCCATGTAAATTAAAGTACTTAATGCAGATGGGCTTTTTGACAACATAAAAACAAAATTAAATATTCTCTTTGTACAGTTGGTAATAGATATACCTTTTAGGTACCTTATAGGTAAATTCATAAACCTACATGTAGGCTAAAAAAAACTGATAGTAAAAACAAGTATAAATTAAACATTTAAAAACTTGGTGTCGGGGCCAAGTTTCATCAACACCGATTTTCATCAAACATAGCTAAGAACACTCCCGACTAATTCACCTTTCAAACAAAAAAAAATAAAAATCAAAATCGGTTAATTTGTTCAGGAGCCACGATGCCACAGACAGAGACACACACACACACAGACACGTCAATTTTTATCACCCCGTCATATTTTTACCCCGTCATATTTTCACCCCGTCAAATTTTCACCCCGTCATATTTGCGTCGGGGGTTAAATAGAAAGGAAACAGTTTGATGTCGTGTTCGATACTTACTCAACAAAGTTAGAAGCTTGAAACGGCTGGTACGTGATATCTAAAGTTCAGCTTTGTGGAAAACCCTTCACGAATGAAATTTACCAAGAAACGACTTGAAATCTGTCAAATGTGAATAGCAATCAAACAAGTACTAAATTGAATATCTATTCCAAGTACACGGAGTTAAACTTATTTCTTAGAAATGAGACAAGACCCCGTAGCAAGAGTTAGCCAGTTTGTGATCGAATTACGCGAATTTATTCGCATGAAAGGAACAATAATTAATAACTTACAAGTTAAAACAAAGGAAAAAAGCTAGTCTAGGTAGGTACATTTCAAAATACTGATTCGTTCCTATCCAATTTAACACATTTATGTATCACATAGTAATACGGTAGCCTATGGTAACCTATGGTAGGTATTCGTTATTTATTGTATTTATTTTGTGCGCCCCGTGATCGCGGTCCCACAGGAACCACTATGTTTTTCGAGATGAAAGGTATGTCCAAACTGTCATGATGATCGGTTGAGTAGTTAAGGCCCAAAATCGTAACAAACCAACTCAAATTTGCATTTAATGATTAGGATTCTTAAAAGCGATGATAGCTTAGTTCGAGAAGGGCCGTATCTCAAGCCAGCGGGAGCGAGTTCGATGCATCATTTTGTTAATTGTGTGAACATAATATGTGCGTATTTAATGTCATCTGCCACACGGAGCCCAGCGACAGATGACAGGCTCGCCCCTGACATATTTGGGACTATAAATATCGTTCCGTGAAGTGTGGATGTTGTAATTCCACCTCTGCCAGTCCCTTAGGGGGAAAGGCGTGACAACATGCTATAATTATATTCCTAAGCATTAGGTACCAATATTCAAAACAAGTCCAAAACAAAATAATTATCAGGTAGTCAAGATTGGGGAGCACTGTTTAGCTTTTTTAAAAATAAAAGACAATTTTGAATTAATAACTATTCGTGTTCGATACACAGGAGTTGAATTATAACTCACTCTAAAGCTAACTTAACTATGGCAAGAAGCCTTCTTATCTCTACGGCACGCCGGACGGCCACCGTGAAGCCAGACGCATGGTCAGCGGAATGTCCGCCTACGCCTGTATGCGTATGGTGCCGGTATGAGGACCGACGTGCATAACTCCTCCCTCATTAAGCTCGAAATTAACGGAGGAATTTTCCTGAGCCCGGTAATTTCGGCCTAACCAATTATAAAAGAAATACACAAAAATTAATAGTAAGATTACATATAAAATTATTGTTCCAACACTGATGTTTTTCGTAATTACGACACTTTTATTTTCACTGTTTTGGCCCATAACACTTTCACTTTTCATTAACACGTTAGACAGGTGTTGAAGATCTGTGAGGTCCAGTCCTTTCAGGTTTACAGGTTCAGAAGACGCCTTTTCAGCTGGAATTACAGTAGGAAGATTGACAATCGGTATTGCTGCAATATTAATTTTTCCCGTTTTTCTAATGTGTCTTTTCATGACGGTTCCGTTTATTTCCGCTTCACAATCATCATCAATAGTCACCATGTAAGTACCTTGAACGTGGTGGTAACTGACGTCATCTTTGCAATTTTGGGTGAGAATGAGAATGGCTTTAGTGAAAAGCATCCATCGATTTTCTTGTATTTTCTCTACTTGCAAGTCCTCCAACTCTACTAAAATTGGGTGACACTGGGTTGTATCTGCGGCAAAGTTGATAAGATTGGTGACGCAGACATCTTTAGCTCGCATGGATGAGTAGTCTTCTTCGCATAGAAATAAGGACTCTTCTACTTCCATAGATGGGTGTGAGAATGACGCTGTTTTCGACCTTTTCGCTAATAGGTAAGGGAATTTAGGTAAAATGAGGTGAGTTTGGTTACGGGTATTAGTAATAGGTAAAGGGATGATTCTATAATAGGTGTACACATCGTTTTCCACAAGGGGTACATCTAAAATGAAAATTATTTGATTTTCCTTTGCATACGCTTTTACCTCAATACATTGTTCTAACTTAAGTAAATTATCTGGATTTACAGGAAACATCAGTTTATTTCTTAATTCTATTTCTCTAAACATAGACAACAGTTCTTTAGGGTTTGTAAGTGATTGATGTAAAATTCCTAGCTTACTAAATGCTAGAGTATTTTCTATTTCGTCCAGTATTGTATAAAGCGTTTGGAAGTTATGCAAAAATAAGTGGTAAGTGTTGGTGATTTTAAAAATGTTTCGAGTATTATTTGTACTGTTTAATTGTTTCCGAATCTCCCAAATTGCTTTATCTAACTGAATGAAATTATACTTAGTGCTATTGGTAATATTCGTTAAGGACTTAATTGTTTCGACGACAATTGTTACCTTTTGGTTTTCTGCATTTTGTTTCGTTTTTATATCCTTCAAAAGTGTATCGTATTTTATGGCGTCGTCATTATCTAAGTTTCCAGAAATGATTTTAATTATAGAGCCTAGAGGGTTTAAAAGGCCACGTTTGCTACGCCTAGTCGGCAGCAGTTGATTTAATTTTTGCTCTGTAATGTTTTTGATAAAATCTGTCTGAGTTTTTATATCGTTAATTTCCGCGTCTATTGGTTTTTTATCAAAATACCTACTTATGTGCCTATTAAGGTTTGCGTATCTATTAGTGTTAAAATCTAAGTCATCTCTAACTAAACTTAAATCTAAGGTCTTAATTATGGCCCACTTATCACTATTTATAAGGGCTTGGCCCTCTTTAATTGGAAATATTCCCGGATTGTTCCTAATCCGCTGAAGTAGAAGGGCCTGGGTAGCTGCCGCCTGCATCAGGATCAGGACGTACCTGCGAAGGACGTTTTATATCTTTTATTGGCGTTTTGGTCTCACGGCCTTTGACCTTAACCGGCACTATGTTTCGGACTGTCTCTCCTACCACTTCTGCTTTTTCGTATCGAGGTTTATCCTTCCCTCTTCTCACGTTCACGCCTTTAATAAACACTGTATCTCCTTGTTGTACATTAAATTCTTTTTCACCGCTATGTTTTTCCTTAATTTTGACCTTATTTGCAATAGATTTATTTGTTAAATATTCATATAGGAATTTTATGCGTTTTTGATGATCTTGGACTAGTTTTTGGGTATATTGTTTGTTGAATTCTACATTAAAAGAGTTTTTGGAGTCAGTGTGACCAAACACTATTTCTAACGGGGTAAGGCCAGTACTGGAATGGATAGTTTCGTTATAAGACATAAGTGCGTAAGTAATTTGGTTTTTCATATCAATTCTAGCTTCTAACAGTGTTAAGAGGTCGCTACCTATCAAACCGTCGTAACGACTATCTACGTCATAAACGTAAAACTTGTGTTTACCTGAACATCCAAAAGTTTTTAACATTGGTATGCATATAGCTTCGGTGTGTTGACTACAAGCGTGGGTGCTGATTACCTTAAAAGGCTCATAGAGTTTGAAAGCTGAAAAGTATTCATTTGCCTTTGCGGGGCTAATGAATGACCGCGTGCTTCCGGTATCGATCATGAAACGTGACTTAATTTCAGGAATTTCTACGTGGGGTAGTTTCAACAGAGAGTTACAGTTTAACTCTATTACTTCGGGAGAAAATTATATTAAGTCGGGGGCAAACTGGAGGCCTGTGCATGAAAATTTTCAATATCGTTCGACTCTTGGTATTGGTAGTGACAAGCGTCATTAACTGCGTCATAATTTTGGGGGTCAAATGTTTCCAAATTATAAGAATAATTTTCATCATAGTCACATTCTTGTTCCGGTGAAGCCTCGACAAGTTCATTATTATAAAATAGATTTTCATTTTCAGCTGTAGCATTTAACATGTTTTGTCTTAACGGACGTGCCGTACGCATTGAGATGTCGGAGTTTTCCAGCGGTTTTGGTCGTTGAAAGTTTTGGTTCGGAATGCCGAATTTAAATTTTGGTTGCGCTTGTCCAAACGTTAACGCTGGTGGCGGTCTAGCGAAATTAGGGTTGAATGGGGGTCTAAAGGGTTGACCCTGTTGGGGTGTGCCCGGAGTAAATCCTTGTTGGCGTGGAATACCAAATTTAAAGTGTTGGGGTTGGTTGCCAAACCTGAAATCTTGGGGTTGATTTCCAAATCTGAAACCTTGGGGTTGATTTCCAAATCTGAAACCTTGGGGTTGATTTCCAAACCGGAAACCTTGGGGTTGCTGTTGGGGTAAGCCAAATCTAGCGTTTTGGCTATTCATTGTCGGTGGGTTCACTTGAGAATTTCCAAATTTAAAGTTATTGTTAGGTGTAGTGTTAAGCGTGGGCTGTGTTCTACTAGGTGTTATAGCCTGTCGTTGTTTCTGCTTTGCATTGAATTGACTCATGAAGTTTACCTCCTCGGTTACTATGCTGAGGGCTATTTCTAGATTAGGGCACCCTTTCAGGCGCACAATGCGGATCAGATCTTCAGTCAGGTTATATAAAAACACATTCAGAGCCATGTTGTTATATACAATCATTTTTGCCGCTTTTACACCCTCGTCGGCAAGTAGGTTTACTTTCGCGAACAACGTACTACGCATGTGTTGTATCCTATGGCAAAACTCTATATATGATTCGTTTGAATTAATTTTCATTTGTTCTAGTTCTATAGCTATGCAGTCTTCGGAACGGGGGTCACCAAAATGTTGTACAAGGACCTCCTTAAGGGCGATCCATGAGTTGATATCTTCTCGCTCACTAAGTAGAGCAGCTGCTCTACCGTGTAGCCTGCTTGTGATGGCGTGAAAGACGTACGCCTGTTGAGCTGCATTATTAGGGGTTGCGTACCCGTTGTAAATGTATTGGCTTTTCTTAATAAACAAATTTAGAAGGTTTTCTTCCCCTTCGAACTTAGGTATAAGACAGAGAAGGTCTTTTGGCACTATTCTAATTGTTTGCTCCATGGCAATTAATTCTTAATTATAACACACACGGTAAAATAAAACACACAATAAAACACAATAAAATAAACGACGATAGAGGTTCGTTTAGATACAGTAATACAAAACACACAATAAATTAACGACGATATAAGTTCGTTTTTTAAAGGAAAATCAAATAACTGTTCTAACTAGCAAAAATAAATGGGAGAGGGGGAATGCGAAAAGGTCTACTCACAATACTCTCGTCCGCATTCTTCTGCTGGAGTTAGGTTATTTGTTGTCTTTTTTTCTAAAAATTTTCACCAACGAGACGTATTTCTTTGGTTCGAGGATTGCCTCAGAAAACGCGTTCACTGATTCTAGTACAACGGTTTACTTTGTTCGTCCGAACAGCACGTATACTTTGGCGGACGTTACACGGCAATCCTACCGGCTGCGCCAGTCAAGATTGGGGAGCACTGTTTAGCTTTTTTAAAAATAAAAGACAATTTTGAATTAATAACTATTCGTGTTCGATACACAGGAGTTGAATTATAACTCACTCTAAAGCTAACTTAACTATGGCAAGAAGCCTTCTTATCTCTACGGCACGCCGGACGGCCACCGTGAAGCCAGACGCATGGTCAGCGGAATGTCCGCCTACGCCTGTATGCGTATGGTGCCGGTATGAGGACCGACGTGCATAACTAGGTACAGTCAGAAAAGAATATTATTTGTTATCACTGTCCACAAAATGTTCCATCAAAAAAAAAAACATAAAAACGTTGACTTTAAAATAGCAACACGGGTTTAATATCTTTTTTTTTTCATCGCGGGTTTCCACATAACTTTAGAGCCTGTGAAATTATGCCGGGGTAATGTGCGGACACGCCGATAATCGTAATATTTTACCGATATTTTATAGCTGATAATAAATTCTGAAAACTTGTGAGACAGAATCATGAAAATGTTGGTCGGATTTTCGTCACAATAGACCGTAAATTTATTGGAAAAGATATAAATGTGAGTGGTTGACCAAAAAGGGACCTGGAGTGATTTTAAACCGTTTTTATTTTTTTTGAATTTTTTAATCTGTGGTCTTTTAGCTTTGTTTTGGTATACCCTGTATATTTTTAGGTGCCGTAGTTTTTTTTTTATGATTTTTTTTGTGAGCCGAGGCAGTTTTGGAAAAATTACACCTTACACACAACGCACGCTAGTTTTTGTGATGTCAGGTAAGTGGATACAATCAGTTTTATTGTTTTATTGTACTTTTGTTTTAGCCAGGGAATTCAACACGCCTATTTTTATTTGCTTTGTCGACTTCCGTAAGGCGTTTGATACTGTTATTTGGGAACGCCTCTGGATAGTCTTATTGGAAATGGGGGTACCACATCATCTAGTATTCCTTCTCAAACGACTTTACGAGGATGGCACAGCAGCGGTAAGAGTGGATGATGTTCTCTCAGGCAAATTCAAGACTGAGTCCGGTGTTCGACAGGGTTGTATACTTTCGCCGCAGCTCTTCAACACCTACACAGAGTACATAATGCGGATTGTCTTGGATGAATGGAATAAGGGTATCGCGGTGGGTGGACGCGTTATTAATAACTTGCGATACGCTGATGATACCACGCTTCTTGCCGAAACAAAAGAAGATTTGGAAGAACTTCTGACTCGTCTGGAAACCACTAGCCTCCAATTCGGACTTGCCCTTAATAGAGAAAAGACGAAAGTTATGATAGTAAATCGAGCAGGACACAACACTGTAATAAGTGTAGCAAACTGTGAAGTAGTACAGAGCTACATCTACCTCGGTACTATCATTTCCAACTCTGGAGGATGCGAAGACGAGATCAGACGACGTTGTGCTATCACGAGGTCGGCAGTAGAACGACTGGGAAAGATTTGGAAGGACAGACGTATAACCAAGAAAACAAAGGTTCGTCTAATGAAATGTCTCGTTTTTCCAATCTTTCTCTACGGGGCCGAAACTTGGTCTCTGAAGCTGCAGGATCGCCGAAAAATCGATGCACTGGAGATGTGGTGCTGGAGGCGGCTGTTAAAAATTCCGTGGACAGCTTTCCGCACCAACAACTCTATCCTCAAAGAGCTTCAAATAAGAGATAGACTATCGTCGATTGTGCAGATGCGAATACTGAAGTTCTTTGGGCATATCTCCAGAAGCGTGAATACAATTGAAAGGCTGGTAGTACAGGGCCTAGTAAAAGGCAAGCGAAGCCCTGGTCGGTCACCAACTCGTTGGACCGACTTCATTAAAAAGGCCACGCAGACCACCATGGTGCAGTGTACTCGCAATGCAGGCAACCGCCGGTTATGGAGAGGAATTGCGAGAAGAGCGGCAGCCTTGGGGAAGGAAGAAGACAGCGAGGAGCCTTGTACCATCTGCACAACCACGACCACTCTGCCAAGAGTGCACGACTAAGAAGAATTGTACTTTTAAGGTTATCTCTAGTACAACGAAGTCTCTTTATCTTGTGCAGGTCTAAAAAGACGCTCGTACTTGTCAGAAAGTGACGAAAGACAAGAAACTGACACTAAATAAGTCGCCAATAACGTAGTAACCGCAAACACGTGTTAACACTCACTAACGAAGTCGCATACTGACATAAAACATACCGCGCCCCCCGCCCGCGCACGAGTCGAAACTTGTTTCTACACGAAACGCGATTTACTCGAAATCAATTATTTTCCCTTGAGGTCCCTTTTTGGTCAACCACTCACAAATATACTTATTTATATCACATCGGGAGAGTTTTTATTTTACTTTATGCTAGTAAATGTGTCAGTTTCATCATTTATCATTACATACTCACACCATTCTGCTCGGTATAGGCTTATCTTGAAATGCAAAGAGGGTATAATATGGTTAAGACTTATTTAGATGACAAAGACGTCTGGAGCCTTCCACTTCCGCCAACTAGTATGTATATATACCGGGTGTAAGGAGACCGTTCTCGAAGCCGAAACGCCGTTATTATACTATCTATACACAACCCGAAACCACTAACGGAAGGAAAATTCAAAAAATTAAAATTATTGTTAAGGAAGTTCGTATCAATCAATCTTCCTTCACAGCAATTTATTAAAGACTCCTCTATTTGAAAATCATTAATCATTAATGTTTACTAGCTCTTGTAAAGATCTTGGACATTGAGATAGTGTTTGTACTCGTACCTAAGTAGCTTGATGGGGAACAGCTTCCTTTTAATTTTAGATTGATTGATCAACCTATCAATCAATCGGATGATTTTATAACCTTTGTTTTTTACATTTATTCAATATTTAAGTATACTACATGACTTATTTTGTAATTTTAACGAGATATGAACTGATTATGATCAACACCATCTAGTCATACTTACCTTTTAAAATGTTTTAACAAAAAATTAAACCACCGAAAAAACTGATAAGCAAAAAATTATTAATAACAAAGTTTTTAAACTAATGTAGGTATACCTAAGTAATTTTGAGTCTGCGCCAAACTTAGGTAGGTACACTTTACGTAGATAATTACGTGATTTGTTTGTGAGGCGTGATCATAATAAAAATGAAATAAATAAATTCATATATACAAATATTTATATTTATACGCGTCGACTTGTGAACCTCATCTGTCTCGTCGGTTAGTAATGAACCCTTAACAGAAATACTTCAACTTTAAACTTGATCAATGGCTCTTATATAGATGAACGAAAAAATACTCGCATCAAATTTTAAGAATCTGACAACAATGACAGACATTTCGTGTAACTCTTTTTGACACTTCATGTTTCATTTCAGTTTCATTTACCCTATCCTTAGCCATAAACAGATGAGTGGCAATTTGTAAGCAATATCTGTAAAAGATGAACGTTCAAGCAATATCCAGTTGACAGATATTGCTTACCTATAGATTTACACGCCATCTATTTGTAATCAACGAAACAAAATGTACAACTGAAAGTGTCAAAAACATAAACAGCTTACTAGTAATCTGTATAATAATACATATGTTGACGGATATTATTCTAGAAATAACACAAAAAGACATACGCTGATAGACGCGGTTAGTGGATGCGTTCGCGCATCCAGTCGGAGCGAGATGTGTGTGCAACTTTTAATATCTAATTGTTAATTTAAACTAACATTTTTGCCACCTCCAGTCGATACTGGATATACCTAACAGGGTTTTTGTAACATCTTGCTTGCTTGTATTAAGACGCAATTTTTAACCGTACCCACTTTATCATAAGGAAGGTTTTGGTTTAATGAGCCGCAATTTGTCTCCCCCATGGCAATAAGGGAGTGTTTTGAGGCATGATAATAAAACATTAATTCTGAGAGTGGGATTAATGTAATGATCCTGATAGATGACTGACCTTTTACCGTTATAAATATCCGGATTCTCGTGGAACTTTCAAAGGTGAATGAATTACAGCCATTGCCATTTCTGAAGTTAAAGGCTTGGTAAAATACTCGTATAATAAATAATGTAAGTAAGTACAGCTACAAAGAGTTTCAATATTTTTACCTTCTTTGTTAGAAACTCATTTATTTCTTTGTAGTCTTTATTTCCAACAAAATGTACGTAGTATAGTAGGTACGCATAAGTAGTTAAATTTCTGCCTCAGCTTACTTACGTTTTTTTTTAAAAACATTACATTTATTTATATTTTTTTTTAAAACAAACATGATTACATTTACATGCGAACCATACTAACTAAATGCGTAGGCACGAATCAGAGAAGTAATTTGTTTTTTTTTTTAACAGTTTTATTTTTATTGCCTACTCAAATTAAAATGGTAAGTACATAGTGTTTATTTATTCTGAGAATTGTTTCTCACTGATTCTAGCTTAATTTAGATTTATTGAAGTATGAAAATCGGTGGCTCATTTTTATAAGCAAATTTGTCACATTTCACACTAATATTATAAATACGAAAGTTTGGATGGATGTAAGTTACTCAATCACGCCAGAACGGCTGAACGGATCTGAATAGAATTTGGCACAGAGATAGATAATAGTCTGGTATAGCACATACGATGCTTTTGAACCGCGGGTGAAGATTGCAAATTTGGATTTTGTTTACATTTTTTTAGATTTTTGTTATTTTTTTAAAAACCATTCAACCGGTTTTGAAAAAACTTAAATGGGACCACCTGGGAATTTATACGCTTTGAAAAAAAAACAATTTTAGAAATAGGTTTAGGCGTCTAGCCAGTAATCGGGGAACAAATAGATATAAATAAAAAAATTGTCGATTTGACGAATTGAAAACCTCCTCCTTTTTTGAGGTCGGTTATAAATGAGAACTGTACTCTAGTCAATACTAGAGTACAGTTCTAAACAATATCAAATAGATAAAAAGAATAAGAAATTGGTTCCAATGAACCAATTTATTGTCCCTTAAAAACTTTTTACATGATAATATTAGGTCCTTACGTATGAAATCAGCGTTTTGTCGTACTGATCAATTTGATCTGAAATATCTCCTCTTTGGTTAAGAATTCGAAATTCAAATTAATAAATTCATTTAGCTGGTTTTTTTTTTCTTTGGAATACAGTCATTCATTTGTTATTTTCCTCATTATTTTTTCTTTGGCGTCGCTTATTACCGCGCAATGGAAAACATGAAATATCGGTATATTTACGAGTACGAGTTCTACCGTGGCACCAGTGCTGCAGAAACAGCTCGAAGAATTAATGATGTGTACGGCGCTGGTGTCGCTAAAGACAGCATGGTACGTTTTTGGTTTCAACGTTTTCGTTCTGGAAATTTCGACCTTAAGAACCAACCCCGTGGACGGCCGGAGATCAAAGTGAAAAACGAAGAATTAAAGGCTATTGTGGAAGCGGATCCATCACAAAGCACTTCAGAGATAGCAGCAGTCTTCGGGGTAAGTGACAAAACTGTATTAATCCACTTGAAGCAAATCGGGAAAGTAAAAAAACTCGAACGATGGGTACCTCATGAATTGAGTGAATCGAACTTGCAAACACGGGTCGCCTGCTGTGTTACTTTGCTCAACCGACACAATAATGAAGGGATTTTAAATCGAATCATTACTTGTGATGAAAAGTGGATATTGTACGATAATCGAAAGCGCTCATCGCAATGGCTGAACCCTGGAGACCCAGCCAAATCCTGCCCTAAACGAAAATTGACTCAGAAAAAGTTACTTGTAAGTGTTTGGTGGACTAGCGCCGGTGTCGTTCACTACAGCTTTCTTAAATCTGGCCAAACGATTACGGCAGATATCTATTGTCAGCAACTGCAAACCATGAAGGAAGAACTAGCTGTTAAACAACCGAGATTGGTCAATCGCTCTAGGCCACTGCTGCTTCACGACAACGCAAGACCACACACTGCACAACAAACAACCACTAAGTTAGCTGAGCTACAATTGGAATGTCTGCGACATCCACCGTACTCCCCGGACCTTGCTCCAACAGATTACCATTTCTTCCGGAATTTGGACAACTTCTTACAAGGAAAAAAATTCCACTCCGATGCAGCAGTCCAAACCGCCTTCAAAGAGTTTGTTGATTCTCGCCCCCATGGTTTTTATAGTAAAGGGATCAATGAACTACCCATAAGATGGCAAAAGTGCATAGATAACAACGGTGCATACTTTGATTAATTAAATATATTTTACAAAAAAAAAATCGACTTTTTATTCCTCCCGTAGAAAACGCCAATTTCATACGTAAGGACCTAATATTTAGCTGTTGCATTAAAAAACCAAATTGTCTTGGTGCTCACATCCACCACTCGCCTAAACGAAAAGTGTTACATCCTAATTACTTTTAACTAGGTACGCTGTTTAAAAAGTTTAGCTAGTAAGTAGCAGTTTGCTTGAATAATAAATAACTAATAAAGTATTATATTGCTTCATATTGTACTTCGTATTTCGATATTTACCTGAAAAACCGAAACTGTTTTTACATATTTTACATATTTTTGAACCGATAGTCCTTTTTACTTGACTGAATATAAGTCGACGAGAGGAACGTCTTCTATGTATCTATCATAAAATAACATAAAATCCGTATTCATTTTTAGCTGCTTCTGCTATTTCCATAAAAGCAGCTGATATAGAAGCCAAACGGCTTATATTATCCATCCAAAGCCAGCCACGGATATGGCTCCCGGCACCGCAAAGAGTCACAAAAACACCGCGTTCTCAATAAACATACATCTTCATGATATTGAGGTTTAGTGGCCATCCACTCGACTTCCCTTAGGTTTAAGCGTTCATGTAAGGGCGTGGTGCGATATAAAACGCACCTTACGAGCATTATCTCATACAGGCACGCGTCTGTTTAGGTGTCTAGAGTTAATTTTACTCACAGTCATAACGCACAGCGGAGTCACGTACAGGAGACCAAAGTTCACCATGTCGAATAGTTCTGAGTTGTATTTCCTGCGATGCGGTATGCAGATCGTCTCCATGTGTCCGTCCCCAAGGTCATTCGTGATCGTCTCCACCCAAATGAACTTGGGCGCGCTGTACGCCGCGCTCGTTATCCATACGCCGAGAATCACCAGCTGCGAGCAAAATTTACAATCAAACAACTAAATAGGTAACGTAAATAAACATTATTTTCACGCGAATAGCGGCAGATGGTGAGTTCTTGAATTAATTTTTACTCCAAGATTTCGTACGCTATTGAATGATTTTGCGGAATCGCGGGGTTTATTTATCTGAGAGTCATGTTTCGTATTGATTCTAGCTTAGTTTAGATTTAATGGAGAATGAATATCGATAGGTCATTTGTGTTTATGGGATTCACTTTGGTTCTTTACATTCAGAAGGAGAAAAAACCAATTTAGTTAGACTTAGTTTGTAAAACATGGTTATGGCTTTGTACTTTTGACCTCATGAAATTATAATGTTTCCATAATGCTAGCAATAATGTCCAAGCCGTTGCTCGCGCAAAACGGTCAAATTCATGACCCAGTCTCATTATTTACGCTCCTACCAAAACGGTAAAAGAACCAACGGAAAAATGAAAATGGACGTCATTGGGAAGGACGATATTTATTCTAATCTTAAAAATGTTGAGGGTAGACTTCGAAACCATTTTTCCTGACGGAATGCGGTAATGAGAACCGAGATAAGAGCACTTGGTTGAAAAAGACGCTATAATTTTCAATGAAATCGATTTTATTGTTCACACACTTGGAGACAAATTGGTTTTTCTTGGAAAGAAAATCGCCGAGTACGTGAGTAGGTTATAGATAATAATCTATTCCGTGAAGTGAAAATGACGAATGATCCAATTGGGATTAGATAATGGGATCTACTTTTAGTCTGAAAGTGGGCTATCCATTATAACAATAGACGGCAAGTATAACATTTCATTTTAACTGGAGTACTACTCAAGTATTTTTAGACAGTAATCGGGTTAAATAAATACTTGTGTTTATAGTTTGACTAATGGGCGTGCCTAGACTTTTGTTAGGGGTGAGGCAGAAGCTTTTTTTTTTTTTGGGGCAGGGCAGGAGTATCTATATATATTTTTACTTGAAAAACCTGAATTTTAAACTTCGTGTTAGGGACCAGGGTGGGGCAGATGTCCCATCTTGTCCCATCCTGGGTACGCTCATGGTTTGACCAGCGGTGTCTCGCAGACTCATCCGCTATTTTAGAGAAACTGTTATTATACTTAACTCTTAGAAATATAGTATATAAGAGTCTGCATTAACCCGATGTAACCCGGTATGAGCGATCTCCATACCAAACTCTACCTAAATCCATTGAGCGGTTGCAACGTGATGAAGTTACAAACATACACGATACACAAATAGATACACACTCTCACTTACAAATTGTCACATTTTTGTATTAGCGTAAAATGTGGTTTATTGATATCATATTTATTTCAAGTCACTAAATGAATAATAAAGCTATATTTATAGTATCTTTTACCATTAGACTATTGTGCAGGCATGTATGAGATACATCGAACCCAGACAACAAATCCCAAGATATCTATTTCAACAATATCACAAAAGGTAAAGGTAATTGTAGCTAGGATAGGCAAGGATCTGTTTCAGATAATACTAGCAATCACGAGATTCCACGAAAGCAAGTCAGTCGTAACTCTACCCATCTTGAGCCTTTTAATAATTCAAAATTTGATAGGGAAGCCAATCTCGGAAGCAAATAATATTGTAGACAATCATTATAATAGGTGATGATTACGCTATTGCATAGGTGTAGCAAATAAGTCAGAAGCACCACATAATTCCTGCATAGACAAATTATTAGTAGTAACTTGTAAGTGCCTTTTTAGGGTGCTTTACTACCAAAAGATCCAGCAATGAAATCATTTCATTTATTATCATCATTTATTTATTCAATTTACTTCAGTGATTTTAGTGGATTATTTTCTTGCTAATATATAATCACAGTCCTCGTTTATCTCCCCTGGACATTGAGTCTAGGGTGATTGGCCAAGACTCTATAGCTGAGGTTATAAATAGATTAACATACCCTGAGCCTAGTCGAAGTGAGGATCTGTTTGCAGGTAATGGGATGAATGATCGCGAAGTATCGTTCCGTGCATATCACAACCAGTATGAATATAGACGCCGTGTAGCTTAGAGAGTGCACAAACTGGTACATCTTGCAAAGGAAGTCGCCAAACACCCAGCTGAAAAAGAAAATGAACATTATTTATCAGCATGGCAAACACATACTATTGACAATTATAAAAGCTAATTTTTTTCAGGTTTTCTCCCATGAAAAGGAAAATCTCAATTCAGAGAACAAATTACGAGTATTGCGAATTCGTTCGGTTTTTCATCGACATCCTACTATTGGATTTCTGATTGATATGTGAAGTTTTTGTGACGGGATTTCAGTTTTTTCCGGATACATTTCCGTTGCTCTATTCAGTACTAGTTGCTCTAGTCAGAAGCCAAAAAGTCGTACCTAAATAAACTGAAGTGAGTAGACATATGAATCAGTGAAATATCGTTGATTGATAAGAATATTACGAGTACATATCCCTCCAAATCAGTAATACAATATATTCGCGCGGCGAGCTATCAATAGTATTATTGTTTTATTTCGCACATTGAAAATTTAATATTTGCTTCTGCCTAATGTATTCAATAGCGCTTTTATTAGTAGCAGTACTTAATAATTTGAATAAGGTCACGAACAAGCATGCCACGCCACTGCTACGCTCGTAGCCATTGCTACGAAGACCCATAGCTTTGAAAAGTTCGTGGAGGTCATAATTTTACTGACACTTTTATAATCCAATCTAAAGTGCTTATAAATCTAAAAATAGATTTTTTTGAACATTTATAACACACCTTTGTGTTACCTTAATACAAACTTTAGGGTTACAAATGAAAAACCGTGGTTAAAATCAAAAACCATATTTTTGTCGTACCACTACACACGCAAATCACGAATTTAACATCAATTTGCTGTGTTATAAATTCTTACAAAAACCTGAAAATGTATTTTGTAACCAATCCATTACAGGAGCAATCGATCATAGCGCGCCCGAGTGCCCCCTAGATCCCGTCACGTTTTATTGGTAAGCAAAGCAATATTTCACCACAAAGATTAATGATTCTCAGTCAACAACCTTGGACAATAAACTTATTTTAGTTCGTCAGATTGTTGAACAGGTGGTCTGAGAAAAAATAAACAGTGAATGAAAGCTTTAGCGCAGTTTTTTCTTTACACTGCTGTTTCACTCGTGATTTTTCATTTTGTTTTGTAATTTACTAATATATATAAATTGATAATTGCTCTAATATTAAATAAATAAATTCGGGACATTTTCACACACGGTCGACTGACCCCAAACTATGCAAAGCTTGTACTATGGCTGCCAGAGACTAATATACGTACTTACATATATTTTTAAATACATACTTAAACACATATTAACACCCAGACATAGAACAAACACAAATGTTCATCACATGAATGTTTGCCCTAGGTGGGAATCGAACTCACGCCCCAACCTCAGAAGGCAGGTTCACTACCAACTGAGCCACTGAGGCAGTCATCGAGATAATTAGTTAGAACAACTTAAGTTTTAACATAAAACCAAATAATATGTAAATCTGGTTAATCATTTAACAGTAATAAGTACATAGAAGCAAAATATTTAAGCATTTAAGCTTTTGTATTTGTATTTAAATATTGCAATACAAATGAGAAAAAACAATGATAAACTACATTTTTAATAGCAAACCCAAGAGACGATTGTCTCTTTATCAACAAGCGTGGAGTAGTGTGGAGTAGCTTCATATTTTTCAATCAAGTTCATAACAGAAAGATAAAAAAAGACGAAGTTTTCTGCAAGGCTGCCAAGCGTCTTTTAACAAAGAGGTTAAAATTAAGGTGTAAAGTTTAGTTCAGTAGAGTTTTTATGCCTTGAGAATGCGAACAAACAAGTCCAGTTTACCAAACTTGACCATTTTTGTGTTGAGAATGTTAACAAACAAGCCCTGCATGTAAGTTTAATGTCCGTATTTATGCGCAGGCTTTTGTTTATTTTATTCGTTCGTGTCCCAGTGGACTCATTGTTAACATCAAGCCCTCTAAACAAGGACCTAACTAATATACTTTGTGCGCACTGTTGCGCAAATACTACTTTATAGTGTGTGAAATTGTAATTCACACAATAACACAGACCCGGCGGTGTCAATTTTATGAGGGCTCAGTCAGTCGTAAACTTTCCCGAGTCCCTGCTGCGTTGAGAGCGAATGAAAGAACAAAAATAAAACTGATACATACTTCATTGACCTTCACCTATACAAAGTACAAACGGAGCGTGAAATTTGTTATTGATGGAAAAATCGTAAGCCTAATCGATGTAAACATTGCGCTCGTTTCAGATTAATTAAACACACGCATAAGCACCGTATTACCCTTTGTTTGCCAACGTGTTGAGTCGCACAGATGCGGTGCCATTAGGTTTTGGGTCAATTATTATAAACCCACGCATGTCAGACGTGGTCGGACGTAAAGGATTCACAGCCCACTCAGATCAACCCAGAGGAAAAGATGGAACACTGCGTTATATCTCGCTGAAGCCACTTTAGTAAACTTGTGTGGTACGTGGTAAAGTTGCCATGAAAATAATTAAACTAATACATAAAATTTAAATAATAATAATTCCCAAACTCTACGTTAGCCATTTCCGTTCCAATATACAACCTTAGTAGATTTAATATTCTAAAACTGCACATGTTTGTAAGAGTTTAATGTTACGGCTTTTTCAAAATTGACTTGTAAAAAAACTGCACAGTTTTTAAAAAGAACCTCAAAATGTATTCCTGTCCACGCTTTTATAATGCACTATGTATATGTATGTACACTAAATTATACCATAAACCAATGCACATAATGTCGAGGTAAAAATGACCCAGCGAGTAGCGTAGTTTTTTTGCTTTAATGTGTGCGTGTTGTGTACATATACGACAGTAGCGTAGTTTTTGGATTGTTTTTGGCTTCACTAAGATCATACGCCGTGCGCCATCTTATTCTCTAGGTTGATCTGAGATAGCCCAAAGGTGATACCACAGATCTCTTAAAAAAAAATCTTAGGTCTGTGGATGATACATACACTGATGGGGAAGCTTAATCAGTAAATTTAATTAAATGTAATGATACTTTAATGCAGTATTTTTAGTTGCTTGTAAGTACATGAATTTACTAGATTTAATTTAATTTCCATTTATTTCTGAATCAGGTTTAGTATCATTTTAGGTGTTTATCTTAAAATATAGCAATAAAACATTTTTACTCACCTCGGTATAAGATATATAGTCAAGTTTTGGAAGACACAAAAAACTCCAACACATAAATCTGCCACCGCGAGGTTCGCCAAAAAGAAGTTGGTAATGGAGCGGAGCCTCCTCGATAAAGTAACTACGAGTATCACGAGCAAGTTCCCTGTAACAAAATATATTATTACTACCTAACTTTACGCATAATGAGAATGCTACTGTCTATGATTTTGCTGAATAATCTAGATCATAAACCAGTTCGTACCTAAAATTAAGCAAGTGCTAGAACAAAATGTAATATATCAAAGCGCAAAGCTGAGACGCAAAGGAAATAAATTTAATTTCGTCACTCCTGTTTTACTACTCGACGTGTCGAATATGTAATGAGGGGCTATGAGTAAAAGGAAAATGCTGAGAAAGCCAGCAAACATTTGGCTGCGCTGTCAGTCACTGTCAGTGTAGGCGTGCAGGATGGTCGGCTGACGTGGAGCATAAAGCGTTATGAACTGTGACCCATGGGTCGTGTTTCTTGCATGTTAAACAGTTTTGGAACCCATGTCACACTGTACGATTGATGTACGGGACTGTATCTACAGATGAGAACCACAAACAAACCGTCCAAAAATCAAAACAGAACTTTGACAAAAATGTTTACATTACAGAAACCGTTTTTTAACAGAGATTTAGAAACCAAACACCTGGTTGACTTTTAGACGTTATCTAGCTAGAACAGCGGTGAATAGAAACCTTGATTGCATTACATGTGGTTTTAATTTAATGTTTATTGGTCATTAATCAAAAACAATTTACATACACAACGACTTAGCTCTTTTGATGGGTAAACTTTGACTTCATAAACTGGTTATAAACAATTTACAACATTATCAAACTTAAGTACCAAGTAATAAAACTGAATTTAACTTTTCACTTTGACCTAGTTTCTTCGTTATAGAGTAATTGAGTGTGTAATCCGTTCACAGAGGAGCAATTACTGAACAATCAGCACCGTTTGTCGTATATTATATTTGCTATCCGCACCACACAATGCATTAGTCAGCGAACGATCGTACCGCAGCTGAGAGGATAATAGTCTTCAGTTGCAACTGACACATCATCAGTTTAACTCCCATTGGAATAGAAAACTGGATGGGTTCGTATGGGTATGGGCTCGCAGATAAAGTGCCATTTGTGTAACGATAGACAATCGTTCGGAATATAAAAGCTGTAGATTTTCCGTATACTATTTTAGAATGAATAATTTAACAAAAATTGTAATCTTTTAAACTTTTACGGCTTTTAAAAGTATAAAATTCAGAGCGCGAGATGTTACTCAAATAGATAAAAATGAATAGGCTTTATAAAATATTCTTAGAAATAATAGATTGAAAAGATAGATTAATAAATTGCGGGTCCAAATTATCCTTACTAATATTATAAAAGCGAAATGAGTTTGTTCGTTTGTTTGTTTGTTTGTAACGCTTTCACGTCTCAACTACTCAACCAATCTTCTTGAAATTTTGCATAAATGTTGTCTGGGGTACAGAAAAGGACTTAGAATTTTTATCCCGAAAAAATAAACGGTTCCTGTGGGACCGCGAGTGAAACTGCGGGGCGCAGCTAGTAAAAAATAAAAAACCTGACTGACAATCATTTGGCAGGTTCACATGAAAAAAATGCAGTCGAATTGAGATCTTCCTACATTTTTTGAAGTCGATTAAAAAGCATGAAGAATGCTCACAGCATTATAAACAAACAGTTATAGTAGGTGCAAAGAAAGAGGTTTTTCCTATTTTTGATTTTTTAGGCGTGTGGTATATCGTATTCATTGTCAAACCTTTCTAGCGCGCTGAGTACTAAAGTATGTCATGCGGATGCGTAGAGCGCGCTGAATTGATTTTGAATAATTGCGGTCATCGTCTTACACATGCTCACATACACACACACGAACACGCACACACGCTAACGCAAGTATTTTCTTAAAAACGTAAAATAACTTAGTCCTCTTTTTGGAATGACTACAGTCTCCCGCGATACAGGCCGGCGCTAATACGGGGACTATTGTTAATTTGTGCATTGTGTTTATGGTTAGTAAGTAATTTATATTTGCATAATTTTAAAAAACTCGTTTTTTTTTCTATAAAATTATTTTGTACTCTAACAATTGATTGGGTGTATTTGACTATGTTTTCTTTTCTGGTGTTTTTATCAATATTAAAATTTATGAAATAAAATCAATGAAATCGTAAATTTTAATCTGAACGTGGTTTCAGGTTTTTGTTCACTTAGAGACTAAAAAGATGACAATGAATTCGATAATACCCTGTATTCCTAACACTTGTGAAAGTTTTGTTAAGTTCTAATAAAAATGTAGACTGAAACCTTGTTTAAAGTAGACCAAGATGTTAAAATTTGTTGGTCGTTTTAAAACATTATTTTGTACAGTAAAGTAAAAAGACGTACCTACTTACTTTACGTCTACAAACTGTGAGGATAAAATAAGTTGGTAATTTTGTAGACAGAATTTTCTTAGAAGACCTTGAAGCGACTTTTCTTGGAAATTCTGGTCGCTCTGATTGAGAAGTACCTAATATGTGATGAAATGTGTAAAATAGCATATTTGTAATAGACAGGGCTGTGAAAAGATTTTGTAGCAAATTATGACTATAAATTTATACTAGGTATAAATAAATATTTATAAATTATAAATTTATTAAATATTTATACTTTAATTATAATAATTTATAAAAGATATTATTAGGCCTGTATAATACCACCAGTATACAAAACAAATATAGTAGTAGTAGTAGTGGTAGTGGTAGTGGTAGTGGTAGTGGTAGTGGTAGTGGTAGTGGTAGTGGTAGTAGTAGTAGTAGTAGTAGTTATATTTATCTATGAAAAATACTAATATATTCTGGCCTTTGGTAAAATTATTGATAGCTTATTATGAAAGCCAGGATTTGTCTAAATTTTTAGAAGTTTTTATTTTACACAATATATTTTATTTATCTTTTAGACAGTCTTCAAATCTGCTATTATTTCTAGCTCTACCTCTCTCTCGCTATCTCTCTCTCTCTCTCTCTGTCTCTGTCTGTGTGTGTGTGTATCATCATTCCATATGTTATGTATCGTTGCTCTATCTATCAGTATGCGGATGATACATGCATCGTGGCTTATGCTGATAAAATGGACGATGCAGTCAAATATTTGCAGGAAGATTTTACTCGAGTGGCTATGTGGTCGCACGATGCTGGTCTAGTGATAAATGCATCCAAAACAAAGATAATCCATGTTCATTCGAGTCATAATCGACCCACAGACTCCTTCAGAATTGTCGCACACAGCCACGAATGTCTTCATAAGACCCTTCACCACGCTGTCATTAGTTGTAGTTGTCAGGAAATTGAACAAGTATCTCACCATACATACCTAGGTCTAATAGTAGAAAACAGGTTTAATTGGAGGCTTCATGTAGATTCAGTTTGCGACAAGTTACGAGCTATATTAGCAAAATTTTATATTATTAAACGAAAAGTGCCCTTTAAGATCTTACTAAATATGTATGTAGCTATGGCTGAAGCAATTATTTCGTATGGCTTAACTAGTTATGGTCGCACGTTCAAAACCTATTTAGATAAAATTTATAATTTACAAGTAAGAATTCTAAAACTCATAATCCCACACAATATAAGAAAAAAGTATAAAGATAACTTCATTGATATTTTCGAATTTTGTAACATATTACCCATACAAACCAAAGTGCGAATGTCCCTATTAATAGAACAGTATAATAACACAGAGATCCAAAAACCTATATCGCATAATAAGATCACTAGAAAAGTTTCTCAAAACATGCTAAAGATACCTAGGATTAATAATTTTTATGGGAAAAGAACGACCGCTTTTTTAATTCCCACACTAATGAACAGAATACCTAAAGATATTAGAAATAGCATGAATTATAAAAATTGCAAGAGATTATATAAGAAATACTTTCACAATAACCTAAAATTGAAAAATAGTAATAATAATAACAGCAATAGTTTAACTAAATAAATATACTTAATTTACCTACCTAAAACCAAAAAAAAAAAATAGTTTAAACCTTTTTTTTTTTATCTCAAAATATTAATTAAATAATAACTAGTTAACTAACTAATAAACATTAGGTACATTATTAATTTAAATACACTCTCATAAAACAGCGTCCTGTATATTGCGTCGTATCGCTAATCTACTGGAACCGGTACCAAACCGCGCGCTGCGGCGCAGGCGGCGGCCGATTCCGAGCGTTTTGGACCTAACTTCACGTCGCTTGTTCTTGTAAAATGAGGTAGAATAATGAACTGCGATGAATAGATGCTTACTCGTGTAGATATAAATATAAATAAATTAGTACCTAATAATTAGTTTACCTAGGGTCAATAATTTATAGAAGGTAGTAGTTGTAAGGTTAGGAAGTTTCTTTTTAAGGTAGTTTAGTTTGCATTAATAATTGTAGCGTGTAGCGATAAGGGTATTGATACAAACTATTTAGTTTTTCAATACTTTGTGTCTTAAAATGTAAATATTTTACGAAATAAATAAATAAAAAAAAAAAAAAAATTTTTATCTCTTTACTATGTAAAGACTTTACCATCACAGACACACAGATTTGCATCACAGACCTTATGTCGGAAGTAAGCAAGTAACTACTTCATTAAAAGAACTCTATTTCACTTTCTAGTATATTTCTGTAATTTATCCAATACATTTCGCGTGACGCATCCATCAAAAACTCGACTGTGGCCACCGATACTGGGAAAGTTATGACAGACGATTTCAGCTTTAATAAGCTACCGCCAATATTATCAGATTTCAACTCGAGTGTTCTGAGCTCGTTCCGTGAAATTTTATCAAAATATTATCACAGGCCCACTTCACGTGCCTATAATGAACGACTGATTGTGCCTGCGGCTTACGGAAACTATTTACCATTACTAGTACAACTAAATTTGATCTAGTTATCTATGAGGTTTATCTATGAAATTGTTTTGGATGTTTTTTGTATGTTCCTCAATATCTAGTAGCTTTAGGTCAAGCATATACTATCTTTTATAATCTATGGGGATCTGCCGCAGATGTTGAATGCATTTTTTTCGTGCAAAAGAGAGCAATCCGTGCTATATACTCGTATAAGCTACCAGCTAGAGAATCTTTGAAAGAGATATTTAAAACTATAAATACTCTCACGGTACCATCCCTATACATTTACGAGTGCATTATGTATGCCCGAAAAAAAATTGTGAACTTCAGGAAGCTGACTGATAAAGTCAGCTTCCTGAAGTTCACAATTTTTTTTTTGAACTTCAGGAAGCTGACTTTATCAGTCAGCTGACTTTATCAGTCAGCTTCCTGAAGTTCACTAAATTTTTTCGGGGATTAATAAGGAAGATGATCCTAGGACCCGACATGTACATAAGCTCGCTTTTCCTCAATGTAGACTGCGGAAAACAAATATTTCATTTATCGGAAATTGTGTGCGCTACTATAATTTAATTCCAAAACAAAAGGTAGTTGATATAACTTATTACTAATGCCTATTATTATAGAGAAGACCTATGGTAATGACAAGAAGAAATGGGAAAAAGCTGTAGTGGCGTCTAAACTGTACGAATGATTTGAATATGGCATAGATAATTACATTAATTGCAAATTTTTATTGATATAATTTTTAGAATTAAGTAATTTTGTATTGTATTAATAACCATTGTAAAACGTGACGTTACCAAGTGTTTGAAATATCCTATGGTTCGAATAAATAAATTGTATTTGAATTGAATATGGTCTATATTATCCATGGCCCAACATGAGGTGAAAAAGTTATTACCAAAAAATTGTCGTTAATAATAATAAAAAATAATAATAATAATAATAATAAGCTAGTTTTCCTATGAAAAATGAATTATAATGTCTAGAAATCCTAACTGTGTCTTAATTCTAATCCTAACTAATATTATAAATGCGAAAGTGGAATTCTTCGTTTGTTTGCTACGCTTTCATACACCGATCATCACGAAATTTTGTAAATACGTTGTCAGAGGTATGTACAGAAATGGACACAAACATTTCATCCCGAGGAATTAACAGTCCCCGTGGGACCGCGGGGCGCAGCTGGCATAAAACATATTTAGATAAGAAACGAATGCCATAAGCGACTGGGACTCCAGTCCCCTATGTTGCACATGGAGAACATTTCCCGCTGCCATTGTCTAACTTTAGGTTACATTTTATTTTATTTTATTAAATTCAAATTTATTTAATTTTAGTCAATTTTATCCAATTTTATTATTCAATATTATTTAATTGGATTTCGTTTTAAATTTTTTAATTTCTTTTTATTTAATCAGAAGATAAATACACACGTTTAATATTTATACATTATATGCAATATGATGGATGCAAATCTTATACTGAATAATTTCACATCATTTCACTATTTTTCACTTCATTTTACTATTTTTCACTTCACCTCACTTCATTTCATTTGTTAAGTATTATAATATGAAAAGTTAAGAGGGCCGCGACGCTCTGAAATTTTCATACAAACGCGGCACTCAAATTTCTTGAAAACCGTTTGTCAGATTATGATGAAATTTAGCATGTACAATTAAATTAACAATATATCCGCCCCTATGTTCTTGTTTTTTTTTTTAAAAACGTTCTCTAGCTAAAATTGAAAAATATCCGCATTTTTAAGGGGTCACTTTTGACTGATTTATTTAATAGGTAGACAAAGCAAATCTAAAAATTCTATTAAATAGGGAGGTTGTCTACATCATTAGCTGTTAAATGAATCCATAATATAAGGGAAATTCTTAGTTACTTAAGAATGATTACAGAAGTGCAAAGGTCATAAAAAAAATGAAATTGCACTTTGTCACTCTGTAGGTAAGTTTAGAGGCTCGTCAGTATCATTACTCGCTCTCTTCGCTCGTCTTCTTCTTCTAGACGAAATGGCTATAGGATACCTTAAGCCAATGCGAAGTTAGTCTAGGTCGCCTATATAGGTCATAGTTAGTTAGGTCGCCGGACTCTTAATGTGTTAAATTGGAACGGAACAAATCAATATTATGATAATAATTATGTTAACTAGCTTTAGTTCCTCTTTGTTGTGAGTAAATATTGTTCATTTCATGCTTATCAATCTGCGTAATTCGACTACAACCTGACTAACTGTTGCTGAGAGCTCTTGCCTCATTTCTAAGAAGTAAGTTTAGTTTCTTGTACTTGGGAGAGATGTTCAATTTAGTACGTGTTTGATTGCTTTGCTTTTCGCATTTGAAGATTTCAAGTCGTAGTTTCTTGGTAAACATCATTCTTAAAGGGTTTTCCGCAAAACTGAACCTTAGACTTCACGTAATAATCGTTACAAGCCTTTTTTGTCATAAATACATATAAGGATATCAGAAATCAGAATTTTTTGACAACTCCAATAGTTACACGTCACATGTTATCATTTACAACAGCCATTCTAATAACGATATCCTAACAAACTGTATCTAAGTACAAGTCTATCAGCATGTTTACGTACCAGAGTTAAAAAGAGATTATTAATACTAAAACCAACCAGTAAATATATGTACCTGTTCCAAAAATATCGCTTGCGGAAAAAAAATACTCATCTTTCATCGTTATTTTTATTTGAGAGATGCCGCAGACAATCCGTAAGTAGTGTACATAAGTACATAAGCATGTCAATAATTAATGATTAATTAATACTAACAAGATGAATAGAACTTCAAGAAACTTATCTTCTCGTACAGAATTGTTATGATTTATGTATTCGTACAGAATTATACATAATATATAGAAGTTATGATTTATGTATGAAGTTGTTGACATCAGAGTACCGACTCTTAATTATTTAGTTACAGTTGCGTAGGTGTCTAGGATTCTTTCCAAATGTTTGTACACTGTTAAAAGTATAGCAACAAGATATAATTACAAACAACCTTCGAATGAATCTTGGTTTGGCTTTACTTAAGGAAGTAATAACAAAATGTATTGTAACTTGATTTTTGTAGAGGTACTCCTACCCCGTGAACGCGCCGTGTATGAAATTTTCGATGGTGATTGTTGAATCTTTTTACTCCTGCGTTCACTCGTTTGAAAATACTCTTACTGAGTTATCGGAATCCTTTTAAGGATTCTTTCCTATAAGGAAAATGAAAAAAAGTTCGATTTTCTTTGTTCAGAGGAAACTGTTATTAAAGAGTGGTGACGATAAACTAGGCAACTTCTGCCTGGTTGCCTGATTGTCTGATTCCAAGTCAAAAAATGGAAAATTACCAATTAGGTATCTTTCTACAAAACCTTGACAACATTTTAGTATCTTATAATTTACTAGCTGCGCCCCGCGTTTTTACCCGTACCTATAAATATAACTTAGCCTATGTGTTAATTCAGGATGTAGACTACCTCCAAATCAAATTTCATCAAAACCTGTCCATTCGTTTGAGCGTGAAGGAATAACAAACACGCACACACTTTCGTCTTTATAATATTTAAAAAGTAGGATAATACCATTGAGTACCATAACTACGTATAAAGAAAACGCCGTACATCGCTACTATGTTAAGTTCAAGTGCAGCCATCCGGCCACACTTCACTTAGTTGCTTGCTCGCTTGCTAGCTCTCGAGCGCCCAAGTCGCTTTCGACCTTTCGGTTGCGAGAAAACTACGCCAATAAAAGTTTGCGCTGCATGTTTGCACTCTGTAGTTAGACAACTAATTATTGTTTTAGTGCTGCAGCTCTCAACGAAATGGATCATGCCTGATCTTTCCTTAAGATAGCTTCTCTATATGTAGTAATAGGACTCAATGGATACCTACCTAATATAATTTTATTGGGTTACTAGCTGTCACCCCGCAACTTCGTTCGCGTTTATTATTTATATATATATATATATTTAAACTATCCTATCTCTCAAGTTGGATCGAACTGCACATGGTGTGCGAATTTTATTATAGTCGGTTAAGTGGTTTAGGAGTTCATTGAGGACAAACATTGTGACACGAGATTTATATATATTAAGATATGATCCTCTAAAATCTGATCGAAGAATAAAACTGGTATAGATACTGTGTTTTATCAGTAAGTATGTATACCTACTTAAAATAACCTAATCATATTTCGGATAAAGTAAATTATGCAACAGAATCGGGATGAGTAAAGAAGCCTATGCTCAGCAGTGGATTATGAGCTGATGATGATGGTGATGATGAAATTATGCAAACCAGCCAATCATCCGCTTAAAAAAATATTCGAGCTAATACCAAAAGGTTAAAAAAACTTTTTTTACCTGTTTGCATAGTTGACATATTGTATTTTGATGACGTCTAACGATCTAACGACCCACACAAAATCAATACTCATTCATCAAATTCAGTTAAACAAAGAGACAGACATAACTACATACGTTTTTTACATACTCAGCCACGCGAAGCTGTAAAATCAACCGTAACAACATTTACGCATGACTTATTTTGCTTTGCGATAATCTCTGCTGGCGAGTGCCACTTACGAAGTCTACACAGCAAAGTCACCGACAGCCGGCGTTTGGATCTACATAAACGAAGATCAAAGCTATCTCCAAGTTTCAAAGTTGAGCGAACAAATGATTTTGGACCTTCAGTTGTAGGTGCTACTATCTATTCTGTGCCTTCTGTTAGAACAGTGAAAGATTCAGGTCGAAAGATGGAAGGTCCAGTTACAAAGTTGTACTTCCTCGGTTCATTAGCGAACGCAATTTATGATTTCCTTCCTAAAATCACAGGAAAATCTGATATTTGTTTTGACGGTAATGTTCGCAGTGGGTTTAATGAAAAAAAAACACCGTGATCGTGCCGGTAATTGTCTTCCGTCCGGGGCTGGCTCATGTTCACTGTCAGGGTTGATCATAAACATTATACTGATGTTTATGAAGACGAGCTATCGGAAGATATCAAGGCGCACGTGCGATCACTTCTTGGTAAGACATAACTGTATTAACCCTATTTCTGGCTAACTTATATTTGTTGACTTGTACATTTAGTACTTGTATTTTACTTCAGATAAGATATTAAAACATTTACTACGCGTACTGGTGCTTTGAAGTTTTAGATGTTCTTAGCCAAACACTTACAAAAACGACCTAATAGGTACTTAATAAGCCCATTTAAGCCCAATAGTCCAGATTGCCGCGAACGCCCGCGAAAGTATTCCTATTATCTAGTCTAGTAGATAATAGCTTTTTGAACAATTATAGGAATGTCGGCGACAAAACGACGCTTTCGCGGCAAGTCTGTTACGGGCTTTACAAATAGTACATATTAGACATATCGATTCGTACTTCGGACAATTAAATAAATAAATAAATATTTGGGACACTTTTGCATTCACGATCATCTGACCCCCAACTAAGCAAAGCTTGCATGCACCACAGTGATTGTACTATGGCAGCCAAAGACTGATATACAGACATATATATTTTTAAATACATACTTATTTAGATATTAACACCCAGACATAGAAGAAACACAAATTTTCAATAAATTACCAGAACATTTACCACTTCCTTTATTCTTTTCAATTCTTAGCTAACCATGCGTTGAACGGTACTTAAACTATATAGTAGTAAAATAAATAATTAGGAACTTACCAAAGAAACAGCAACAAAAGACGATAGTGTACAACGTGATAAAAATTGCCCTGACATCGGTCCTGTCGAATATGTAATCGTCATCATTGAAAGGGTAGAGGCTGTCATTGAGAGTAGAGACGTTGGCGGTACCCTCGGGTGACTCCACCGGTCCGCTTCTATTCAGTGGCTCCCAAAAGGTTTGTTTATACTCCGCGGCTATGAATAACTTTATACCGTGCATATTTTTGGACGTGGCGTCGATCATGGTGCATCATTAATACTTATAAACAAATAGCTGCCCATTTTCAGTTTATCTGTAACAATAGAAAGCGAATATTAATCTTCTATTTTTTTATGTTATCCATAGTATTCTCTAGACTAAGGCTGAGTTGCACCAACTAACTTTAACTGTAACCAAAGCGTATGTTATTTACGCTTTTGTAATAAACCTTTTTTTTCAATCTTTATTTAAGCGGTCGCGTAGCGAATATGTCACATTAATAGTCACAAACGAACTGGCATAATAATTAAAAAAACAATACTATAATATATTATCAGTCAAGGTTCGTTCTCTTCACAGATCTAGGATGTAAAAGATCGACAGTGACAATTCGATAGTGATACAAAAAAACATTTGCGCATGCGTGAGTAAATTAGTGTTGTGAAAAGTACTTATTAATTTATCGATTGACCAAAAATGGTCCTCCGGGTGCTTGTCGATAAATATAATCTTTCGCATACCAATTGAGTTGTTTTTTGTTCCAAGTATAACACCGCTGCTGAGCTAAAATGAATAATAATAATCACTAAACGGGTGTTAAGCTAGGCGGAAGAGTTAGATATCAGTGTCACCATGTATCTAAATTAACATAAGAAAAGTAAATAATAATAAGAAAAGTAAAAAATAAATAATAAGATCAACATAATACTATCCTAGTAATTCGCTTCGAATTGTGACCCTTGACCAAATTTACTCGTATACGGATTATGATAAGTAATGATACTTATCTCATTGGTTTTGTACATTTATTTATAATTTACATATATATTATTTAATTTAATTAAATATAATTAAATAAGACTTGGATGTAAGACACTCAAAATGTGTAAATTGAATTAAAAATGATGATCAGAAATTGAAGGTAAGTACATACTTATATTTAATACAAAAATGTTTTACGCCTCATCATTCAGTACAAACTCGAAAGAATGTCAATTTACTTTTGATTCAAAAATGTATGCTTTGTTTATGTATTGCACCCATCAAAGTTCATTAACTTTGATAAAAACTATCGATAATTATGACGTCATCTTTTTATCCATCTCTAGTGAAAATCGAGCGTAAAGTAACTAATATTTTAATGCTGAATTTCATCACCAATTCTGCTTTCATCTAGGAAATATAGATGTTACGAAGAAACGACAACAACATACCGCTGGTAAATCGGTTTTTGGAACCAATTTATGTTATGTTTTAGACAAAATTTAGACAAAAACATCACAATGGAATTTTCATATTTACCCATGAAACGACAAATTTTGTGGGTTACATCTTGGATTCACATCACAATTGCTAAACTCACAAGATGACATAACTGCATTTAGTTACAATTGCTCTCTTTTGAGTCTATTTATAATTATTTTACTAGAAATATAAATCATAGGAATTTTCGCGTGTTCCCAGGTGGCGCGCTGTCATTAATGACAAAAGAATTATTGACTAACATTTTATTTGTAGGCGACCTCTTTCTCTCTTGTGGAGTTTACATTTCGATGGAGACTTCTCTGTCCCACGCTTCGTTGGTCTTTAGCAAAGCAAAAAAAAATCTTAGGCCTGTGGTTCTCTTAGACAAACCGCATTTTCCCATGTCTAGTACCCCTTTCACGGTATTCGCTGTTGGGTGGCTTTGGTTATCGTAAAAAAAAAATACTACTAAAGCGTACCACAACGTTACCAGCCGTAAAATCTCTGATAAACCAGATAATTTACGGCTGTTTACGCTTTGGTTATAGTTAAAGTTCGTTTCTGCAACTCAGCCTAATTAGGGTGTACTAAATATCATTTCTGACATGATCCAAAAAACAAGGTCTACCATGCAGTAAACACGTAATGACGTCATCGTCATCCGTCTCTTTCGAACTTGTAAATGACTTATTTCAGTCTTGCTTAAGCATCGATTGACGTCACTACGTGTTGCTGAATGATATACCTGGCGTAGGATGTTATTATACCATGATTTATGATAGCAACCATGTATCTATGTATCTAGGTATCTAAATAACTAGACTAAAACAGTTAAAAAACAGTTACGCTGTAAGTGATTTAATAAATAGCAGATAATAATTACTTATTATAAAATCTAAAGTAACTCTGTCTGTCTGTCTGTTTGTAGGCTTCTCACGGCTAAACGGCTGAACGTATCTTGATGAAATTTGATAAATAGTTGCAGTATGTCACAAGGAAGGTTATTGAATACTTTTTTCTGAATAAATAAATCTTTTTGTCATTAAATTCTGTAAATTAATTATAATAACGCGCCGCTTACCAAATGTGTCAGACAACATCACAGAATAGTACGTAGTTGGTACATCTATATTACATACTCTTTGGTTGGTACTAAAATAACAACTGAGAATTAAAATTAAAACTCCGCTTAAAACTAGCCAGTATTTTTTATTCAATGTTTGACTCTGATCTCTTTGGTAACGGATTAATATTATATGAGAAATGTTAAGCAAAACCTCCTTGCTGACGTCACGATGACCTGCATGGTGGGAAACTCTTTGCCAGAGAAGCACCGAGAAGAGCGCGCCATCTTTTTTTTTTGTCGTGTGGTTGAGCGTGTCGGACATTGTAGGATTTATTAATTTCAAAGTTGTTTTTTTTTAAAATTAAATCTTGTTTTGGATTTGATAGGGATGTTTCCTTTTTTTAAATAAAAACCTACTCCGTTTCTGGTTTGTAAAAATTCATAATTTTTTTATCAGTTAAGTACAGTATATCTCGAGGAGGGTTTATGGATACTATTTTCTGAATAAACGTGAGCGAAGTTGCGTATTTAATAAATTAACATAGAAATAATAAATTTTCCAGTTTTAAAATATGATTAAATTATTAACAGGGTGGTATAAATAAAAGCTGTTTTAAACAGTTACAATATATTTTCACTTGAATTTGACACGAATTACCACCAAATACAAATTGTCTCCACAACGTCTCGCCTATGTTATGTCAACCGCCAGAATACATGTCCGGCCATCTTACCGCCATCCGCCACCCTCAGTTACACACTTTATCCGCATATCCGTACAAAGTTCTAAATAATATTTAATTGATTAAAATAAGAAAAATTAGAACTTCAGTTGGAAAAATATTATTAGGATTAAAAAACTACTAACTGCTTGTAACTGCTTTGATTTGTAAAATGTTGTAGCTTTTATTTTGTTACTAACTGCGCCCTGCGGTTAAAAATGTATGAATGGTATCCTATGTGCTATTCTAGACTATAATCTATCTCTGTGCCAAATTGCATCCAGAATCCGTTCGGCCGTTCTTGCGCGATTGGGTTACAAATATCCATTCATCCATCCATCCAGACATCTATCCAAACTTTCGCATTTATAATATTATATATAAATATTTATACATATATTATAGATATATAAGTAAATATATTATTTAAATAGTGAGATAGAACTAATAATCATTCAATCTTTCTACTTTTAAATATCTCATTCCTGTAGTCAAAACTATAACTCTCGAATGTTAATGTACCATTTTTAATACTTTAAATAGTTTAAATTATGATATCTACAAAAAGTACCCATTAGTAGAAGCACCTAGTCATAATTTATATTTTAATTAAAATGTAACAAAATGGTAGTAAAATTATATATCTAACATAGGTATATTTACCTACAACTTCTTGTTTTTAAATTTACGTAGGACCGCGTAGGTAAATTATGATACACGGGTATTTGGGCCATTGTACAGAGAAAAAGGCTACAGTACAATGAACGAGAAAAAATATCTTGATAGTCAGTAATCACACAGAATTTCTAATTCAGTTGTTTGTATTTTCATATTGTATTTTCTCAATTTGTTACAAATTTGCTCCGAAAGCCTTTTATTTTAGGGAAACCCTGCAATGTTTTATTGTCAATTACAAGTTGGAATAATTTCTCTTGCTAAAAGATGTCACAACAGTGGTTGCTAGGTGTTTTATTATTCCTATTTTCAAAGAACCTACGCCCTACTTATGTAACATAAGGAAAGTTATTAGCCCTGTTGTGTGCCGTAAAGGGAAAAGCATTTTCTATAATTTACACTGAGCTGTTTGATGTGGATTATCTTGTTCTTTGAACTAAGCTCACAGAATACATAAGTTAACAGAACTATTAGGATTAAACGTAGCGAAAATGGGTATGTATAATAATAAAAAACAAAAACACGACAGTAAATAAGTACTCTTAGTTCTATTGTGCTTCAGTTCAAACCCGACAGGCGTCGCGTCTTCTTAGAATTTTATTTATTTTGCACTCTCGGTCTCCTCAATCTTTATCAATCTTTATTTACACGGCAAAGAGTACCTAATGTCAGTGGCATGCGATGCTCGTAGCCACAATATTTTTCACTTCAGGTTGTTGGCTGGAATTGGGAGCAATAGTTCAGTCCAAAAATACAAAATGTAAAATAAATAATTCTCTTCCCCTCTCCTGTTACGTACGTGTACAATGTTCTGCTGCATTTTATTGACCTTTAAACAAACCTCCTAACTCCTAAAATTTCCTTATCATAACTTAATCCTTATTAATCGTTTACAATGAGAAAGTAAGTTTGTTCGTTTGGTTATTTTGTTACTCTTTCACGGCTTGGAGAGATCGCCCACGACCACTTTTTCAAGCGCGTTCGCGAACGTGCGGCTTTTTGCCTGACTGTGCAAGGAGGGTTATGTTTTTAGGATGTATGTATCCTACTAATATTATAAACGCGAAAGTTTGTATGGATGGATGGATGTTTGTTACTCTTTCACGCCAGAACGGCTGAACAGATCTGGATGAAATTTGGCACAGAGATAGATTATAGTCTAGAATAGCACATAGGAGACTTTTTAACCGCGGGTAATACCGCGGGGCGCAGCTAGTACATGTATAATATATGTATGACTGTATGTATGTGGGTATGTATGAGTTTTCTTTGGCAGTGCCTACAGCCTAAACAGCTTGATGGATTTCGACATGTAGGGTGTCATTTGAATCGTCTTGATAGCGGAAGTGACATAGGGTACAACATTTTGAAGCTGGATTTTTTGTTTGTTTTGCGTCTGCATCGGTACAAAAGCCGTCGTGTGCGGTCTTCCTTAACTACTCTACTTACCGTCATGAAATTTTGCATAGATGTTGTCAGTGGTACAGAAAAGAGGGTACCTATGATGCCAAAAAATTTTAACGCCTACTGTGGGACCGCAGTCGAAACCCCAGAGCACCGCTTTAAATACATTAAAGTTAAGCGACGTCAATTTTGAAGACATCAAAACATCTTACGTTCTAAGAAAATATGCAATTCATGAAGCTACTCTTATTTACTGATCTACTCAATCTTCAGTTTGAAAGATGAACGCTATGATTTATGACTGCAGAGACTTATTTACGAGATTACGTTTTGTGATAATAGACCGATCGCGCCGAGCTATAATGTTAGAACTTTACGACAAAATAGCATGTAAATCTGTAACGCGTGGATTTAATAAACAACAAACTAAACTATCAAAGCATACCTATTTTTTCAGCTATTATTTACCATACAGCCGTAAAAGTGGTTTTATACGTAATAATTTTTATTTCAAAGCAATGCAATGAAAATACAATAACAAGGTTTTAATAATAGGTATGTAGGTATAATTAAACTAGCTGAGCCCCGCAGTTTCAGCCGCTGACCATTAATTCGGCTCTGGCCAAAATTCTTTCTTAGCTGACGTGTTGTACCAATAAACTACCTCCCTGCCAAACTTAAGCTTCAGATTAACGGTTCCGCGAAGCTCTGATTTTTCCGTACAAACGCGCTCCTCGAATTTCTTGGAAACTATTAGTCTGATTATGATGAAAATTGGCATGTACGATTAAATAAACTATATATCCTTCCCTATGTCCTTAGTTTTTCAAAACACGTCCTAAAAAGAAAATAAAGCTGTGAAAAATATCCGCAATTTTTAGAGGTCTCTTTTGACTGATTTATTTAATAGATAGACAAAGCAAATCAAATATTACTTTGCATAGAAAGGTTGTTAACACAATTCGATTTTAAAATAATTCATAATACAAGGCAAATACTTAGTTATTTAAAAATTACTACAGAAGTGCGAAAGTCATAAAAAATATGTAAATTGCAATTTGTCACTCTGTGGAAAACTTTATAGGCTTGTCAGTATCTTTCCTTGCTCTCTTTGCTCGACGTCTCCTTCTAGACGAGATTGCAATAGATTTTTTTTAGCTAATGCAAAGTTAGTCTAAAGTGGTCGCCAGACACTAAAGCAGTTTTTGAGATACCTGTTATATACCCGCGATATCGTTCGCGCTTATTCGCGGAAAATAGTATTCAAAAACTTTTCTCGTAAAATACTGTAAATACCGTAATGATCCGTTCAGCCGTAAAAAGCCTACAAACAGACAGACAGAGTTATTTTCGATTTTATAATTTTAGTATACTTAGATGGACATGGATGGATGTAGCTGTAGTATATTTTTGCAAAAAACAGTAATAGTTAGTGTTAGTTTATTCAGTTAGCATAAGATTTATACCACTTGTGCAAATAGTACGATGCGGACTCCTAGTAAATCATTCTTCGTAGTAAGTACCATGTGGGTACAAAGTACTAAATCGAAGCGTCGGCGCCGTCGTCAGACGTCAACTCTAAATCCTTACTAATTATAAAATCTAGAGTAACTGTCTGTCTGTCTGTTTGTAGGCTTTTCACGGCTAAACGGTTGAACGCATCTTAATGAAATTTGATAAATAGTTGCAGTATGCACAAGAAAGGTTTTTGGAGACTTTTTTCTGAATAAATAAATCTTATTGTCATTAAATTCTATATATTAACTAGCTGCGCTCCGCGGTTTCACACGCGGTTAAGAAGTATCCTATCTCTCAAGTTGGATCGAGATTTATCTACACTGAGAAAAAAAATAGGTAAATGCAAACCTAATAGTGTTGGTAATGCAAAAAATAGTTTGAAATAGCCTAACTTAGTTTCATTGAACCTAGTATAGGTAAATATTTTTACCCTCAGTTGGGTAAAGTCAACCTAGAGCGCTTGGTACTGACATACATTAGTTATTTTTAACCTACTTTACGTAAAAGATACCCATTTTTTTTACTTAATTGTTACGTTAAAGAGCCGGTACCTAATTATACATTTAAGTTAAACTTATCACATTACGTAAATTTAACACTTTATGATTACAGATAGATTGAAAACACCTAATATTATGTAGATTTAATTTAATTGCCCTTTACATAAATAATAACGTATAATTTAACTACCACATTAGGTTTCTAGAAACTAATTTTGGGTCGCAACAACTTGTAAATAGGGTAGACAATACCTATTACATTTACATTTTTCTTAGGTTATCGTAAATTAAGCAACGTATTTATAATTGACCTTACTACTCGTTTAAAACAGCCATGTGATAGGTCATAGTAGCTAAAACCTAAAGAACAAGGTAAAAGTGCAAACCCGGATTAGGTTACAATAACGCTATTCTGTAATACCACACGATTAATTTCAACTATCCAGGACATACCTATTTGCTTAGGTAGGATGGTCTGCAGCATTTACGTAATGGTAACGTATATTCACCTTTTTACTTGGTAAATGTTACCGAGTTGTTATTCATTATGTTATTTATTATGTTATTCAACTATTAGTATCAATGGGCACAGGAATCTATTATTATGATCCATTAAAACACCCAAATTAGGCCAAATCAATTTCATTTCACTAACATTCAATAATTACCTACGTGTAGGTAACTAAACGCGCATTAGGTTTTATTAAGCTTAGTTTAGGTCACAAGTACGTAAGATGATGTAGAAAATACTTAATATACATTAACACTTTTCTTAGGTTATCGCAAAATAATCAATATATCTATAATTAACCGTACTATTAGGTAAAACAGACGTAATTAAAGGTAATCATAGTGAGAACCTAAGACACAAGGTTAAAAGTGCAAGACAAACTTAGGTAAAAATAACACAATATTAAGTAATATCACCTACCCAGGGTTTCATTTACATAATGATAAGACATATTTACCTTTTTACAGGGTAAATCGGTTCGAGTCAGCCTATTCAGAACTGTAGATATCATTCGGTTGAAGAAACCATTACCACCGTAAGCCTCGGATTATCATGTCTATCTACCAGTGAAAGTCGCGTCAAAATCGGTCCAGTCGTTTTGGGATCCATAGGGAACACAACATAGCACATCACATACAAGGAACCCTTATAAGATCGTTGTGTCCGCCCATACTTAGATTGTACCTATTTGTCCGTTCTAATCCTTTCGAACCTTTTAACTTCTGTAAATTATTATTAAGGTAGAAAATAAGATATGCATGAAACTGCACAATCATAATTAGTAAGGCATAGATCTAAATCTCCAATATAAAAATTCAATTTTGTACTTATTTTATTTTTTTTAACTAGCTCTTGACACTTTTTACAGTTTCATACCTCAAAAGAAAGAAAAACGGAACCCTTATAGGATCTATTCGTTGTCCGTCTGTCTGTCTGTCTGTCAAGACCCTTTTCTCAAGAACGCGTGCAGGTATTAAGCTGAAATTTATATCAAATACGCAGATCCACGGTGCCTTGCGGCTGTGAAAAAATACAAACGTCTATGTCCACCCAATCAAAAGATACAGCCGTTTCTGCTGCTTAATTTGGCATTTCCGAAGGAAAACTCAAAACCTATGGGGTACTTTCCGTTGTCCTAGAATCATGAAATTTGGCATAAAGCAAGGTCTTATAACACAACTAAAGGGAAAATTCCGAAACTTGTGAATTTGTAAATATTTGAAAAAAAAACGAATATAAAGATAGTTTTGAAGTTTGATCGTATGGAAGGCCATACATTTCAACTACAAAATTAAAATTGTTATCTAAACCTAACTACCTAATAACTTTTACTGATATTAATATTTTTTTATTTACACTATGTTATTAATAGGTATGTACGGAACCCTTGGTGCGCGAGTCCGGCTCGCACTTAGCCGATTTTTTTGTAAAACACCATTGTCACCATAAAAAAATGCGGATGCATAGGTATATAGGTTGCTTTAGTTATTATTCTGTGTATATAGGTACTTACCGGTTTGTTAACATGCGCAAGTGTGGGCAAATGATACAAACATTGTGAAATGTGACTTTTCGTATTCTCTACAAAACTCGACTTAAAGTTTTAGTAGTGTCCACAGCTTTACTGAATTGAAAAAAAGGGAGGGATTCATCTCATTCATCATCACCCGCTCTCTAATCATAATCATCATTAATAAGATACATAATATTGAAGTTTGCGGTTAAAGGACTTTGTATCCATGGCCATGAAATTATTAAAAAAAAGTGCTGCCGCCGCCCGCCCACTGCACAGCCTGCACAGGCGTCGCACCCGCAGCCAGACGCCCGCCCGCCGCCATTATCTACTGTTCTGTGAGTAAAAACCGTGAAAGACATAAATATAGTGCGTGCAAAAATATGGAGGCATTATTGAAAGAATGGGAACTACCACAAGAAACCATTGATAAATTTACTGGTAAGTGATTATTTTATTCTAAAACTAAAACGATATTTAATCAAATGTACCCTACCTACTTAGGTCTTGCTTGTCGCCTCTGTGGCTACTTGTGGCTCGCCTCATCACGGCTCCTATTATAATTTTTAATATTTGATAGACCTAAGCGCTTATTACACCATTCGATAATCAGACAATCTTACTAAGACAGTCTTAAAGTCTGTTCTTTCTTAACCCATTTGGTCGGTTCTGTCTCGCTCTAGGTAAGACAGACTTGTTTGCTTGCTCGTATTACTATGCTATGCTGAATCTCAGTAAGACTGTCTGAATAACGAATGGTGTAATAGGCCTTTTAGCCTGATTCAAAATAGGTGTATCTAAAACGCGACATGCTAACATTCTTAGTTACACACTAGAATTTTCTCCTCTTTATGTAATCCGTATTTTACGATAACCGTATATTAGGTAAATTGCACTTGTTATCGGTTCGGTACGTTATAACTAAGTATAAACTGTTTTTCGAAGTAATAAGTACTGTGTAGATTACAATGAATGTTTTGATAGTCGTCTTTACGTTATTAGCAAGTGTTAAATAGATCTTAGTCATTTATTTGTGAGTTGCTTGATCACGGGACGCGGCGCAGCGTTCGCGCCTCTGCCGCACGCGTCTCTTCCTGTCTCGGTCTCGCATAATTATATACCTATCTTCGATAGGGTGTAAAATATGGCAGTAGGTATTTAGATAAAACTAAGAAAGTATTTAATTGCCCATGTAAAACGCAATATGCCATTATTCTTAGGTACTCAAATTTTAACATTTTTACGTATTTTACGATAACCGTATGTTAGGTAAATGCACTGGTTATCGGAGCTTTAGGTGGAAATATTAGTTTCTACTAACCTACATAGGTACATAATGAAATTTATTAACTTAGGCCTTGGCCAAACCGGAGCGTTCAACCTGCGTCCGCGATGGCGTGCAACGGTGGCGATCAGACGTTTTATATGAATTTGTAGGCACGTGTTCACATTAACACGTCCTCTGAATGTATTGACGCACCGTGCACGCCGATCGCGGACGCAGGTTGAACGCTCCGGTTTGGTTTGACCTTAAACGGAGTCCACACACCAAAGTCGGCAGCCCGCCGACACAGCCCGGCAACATGACGTGTGTGGCTTGATTTCTTTTGAAATATGGACGGCGATGTCTAGAAATATAGCCGCTGACATCGTGTCGGTGGCTGTAGGCGACTTTGGTGTGTAGCCTTCCTTAGAATCACGATCATAACAAACTTTGTTCTCTTGTTGCACATAAGTACATAAATAAATATTAAGTTATTTTTTATTTCAGAATATCAATAAATATGTACAGCGTCAGCGACTACTGAAGAGTTATTTTTAACTCCCTCTACATATGATACAATTTTTTTAAATGTGTCGATAGATATAGAGGAAGTTTTCAAAGAAATGTTCGAAGAAGTGACATGTGAAAAGTAAGTGTATAAAGTGTATTAAATCTCAACGAAAATATAAATGTTACGTTGCAACCGCAAAATAAAATTGTTTTCCAAACCAACTAATTTTTACTGATTTTCAGGAAAGAAAATAGTCCGCTATGTGATCTGATACAGGCAGACTTAGGTTTGAGACATTTATTAAATAAAAAAAAAATTTACTAAAGCGGAATGAAGCAGTGTGGCTCGACTTATAATAGTGTACCTTGTTAACAATACACCTGGAGGAGTACTCAAACCAACACAAATTCAAGAGTAGGCAGAGTTGGCTATCAAAATATGTCCAGAAGATGATATTTCCTTATATTTCTATACTGTGCCAGCTTCATCAGCTGGTAACGTCAGTGGACGGAGTCTTCCCTCTACAGTAAGAAGATATTATGGTTGTCTCTGGGACAGATGGAATTATTACCGGAAAACTCTCCGAGATACAAACTCGATCCCTTTCGCAAGAAGGAAGCAATCATCGTCATCAACAGATACCGGTAGTTCAGAGTCAGGTATGTCTGTTTTTTTCTCTACTACTGAGAGGCCAAGTTTTTGATTGCAGCTAGCCTGATGGTGGTAGGTGGTCGAAACAAAGGTGGTAGGAAGTCAAGAGAATTAGGGAGTGCCTATATACATTACATTTTCGTGATGATGGTTTTCTCGACTCAAGCTCATTGTATTATTCTAACCTACTACTTCTGCATCAAACATAAATAGTTTCTTTCTAAATACTACTAGACTAGATAATAATTATATACTTCATCTTCTTCTTATCTTACATTTTATGATTGTTTATAATAACAGGACCTGAATCAGACGCAGAGAAAAACTCTATCTTTAAAATAGTTGAAGACTTTCAAGGCCCTGAAATAACAGAATATCTAAAAGATCATGGAAAAAAACTCGAGAGTACCGATCGGAAATATTATCTACAGCGAGTACCGAAGCATACATTCAACGGTTTCAGACATGAACAAAAAGTTCATTTCCACTCGAGAAATCTATAGAACAGCTTATATTTTTGAGATTTCAGTGTTGGAACCATACTTTAAGTTGTTCATAATAAGGGGTACAGTTTGCGTTATTAAACAATTAACAATTGTAAATAATAGATGTTAAAAAGTTAAAAAATAAAATTTAATTTATCTGTAAGTTTTGATTTTGAATTATTTTATTAAAGGTCGATGCACTCTGACGCAGAGTCGAAGCGATGCACAATTGCACATCAAATGGTTTAAGTAAAATTCGCGCGCATTTCAATTTTAAAAATAGTTCCACATTTTTGCTGTATGACTATGAAATAGAGATTTTTAATCTGTGTATAAAAAAAATCACTTAGTTTCGTTGAAATGCGCTTCGACTCGACGACGTGAGTGTGAATGGACTGTTAAATATAGTAAGTAGTAGAGATAATAGTACCTACGAGTACCTAGTCTCGGGAACTGTTATTACAAGCTAATTTTGATCAATAAGTGTGCATATTTGTAATTATGTCAATCAGAAATCCAGTGTGCGTTAGTTATAAGTTGCAGTAATTTAGCAGTATTTTGTAAAAAAAAGTTGCAGGTGTTAAATAGTAGATGTACTATCTGGTAAATACGTAGGTGAGATTTGCTTGACGAATGTAATATACTTATAAAATGGGTTATTGTTGGGTATCTCTATGATGGGTATATTGGGAAATAGTCAGTAATTAAGTAGAATTCGTATTGGTCAGATAAAGTGTAGTGTATTTTAATGGTGACAGTTTTTTGACAATTATATGTGACTAATTAACTTGTCTATTGACTGTCATTTCCAAAATGTACTACATATTCTCATTACCTGCGGGTCGTAAGACGGCCGCTTTGATTGATCCACCAAATGAATTGAATTCACCAAAATGTCAGTAAAGTGACTGAAAAAATGACATTTTGGTAAATTCAATTCATTTGGTGAATCATTCAAAGCGGCCGTCTTAGACCTCCTGATCAATATCATTTCTACCAAAATTCTGGTTGTTAGTTTATACCTATCATAGAGCTAACAATAACCTACTGACTAGGTTTATTACACTCGTCAAGTAGGTCTCACAAACGTATTTATTAGGTATATCTATTATCTAATACCTACAAAGTTGGTTTACTGGAAACGAAGAATTAAGTGACTACAGCCTAATAGATGGTTACTATAACGTACTACTCTTTAACCGCACACTTATTGATCAGGGCACCACTATGCATCAAATGTGTACATTAACCTATCCAGTGGGTTTTATAAATGTACACATTGCGTACCTAATACGTACACAGTACATTACCGTTGACTATTAACTGTATTAGTACAACCAATTAAATAGGTAACCCTAACGTACTAATAGGAGCAGACCAGTAAAATTAAAGCATATATTAGGTGTTTAATACATACACAGAGCATTACCGAAAACTTATAATTAGATTACTTCAACCTAAGGACTGGTTACTATAACGCATTAACTATTTAACTACAAGCTTAATAACAAGGTAACCAATACGCATAAAATAGGTATATTACACCTACAGAGTAGATATTATTTATGTAGATATTACGTATCTGTACGTGTGCGCATTAATTTACTGATACCTATCAACTGTATTGTCACAACAAAATAAATAGTTAAATACTACCTACTAAATTGCGTTTCTTGCACCTACACATACAGGTAATTCTACTTACTGAAAAGGGTATGGACACCTGCCGAATAGGTTTTATCACAGCATGTATTAGGTGCCAACCACGTACACAGTACGTTTCTAAAATCTAGTTGCTAGGTTCCTAAAGCCTAATGACGTAATTGCTTTAACGTACTGTATATTTGTACGTACACTTATTCATAAGGTTACAACTACACACTACCAACCTAGTAAGTAACAACTACTTACTTTATAGGTACACGTAAACTAAGAACTATGTAATTGTAACCGAAAACAGTTTGGTTTCTAAATACTCAAAAGGTATTTTTAACGTTCAATGCAAAGTATAAGTAAACTATTGTTAGGTGTTTTGGTTTTACCTAAATATTAGGTGTACGTCGGACAACCTAACAAGTAGGTAATTTTAACTGAGTACAATTGTGCTAGTATCAGTAGGTAATATTTACCTTACTAGGTAAAGTTTAAAATAACCTAATTTGTAAAAACAAGTGCACTCTGTTGTTTTTACCTAAGGCGTTACGTTGTCCGACAAAAACGTAATATTACGTTAAATCTTAAGTATCCGTGACCTATTTTTTTTCTCAGTGTATATATAAATCTCGTGTCACAATGTTTGTCCTCAATGAACTCCTAAACCACTTAACCGATTATAATAAAATTCGCACACCATGTGCAGTTCGATTCAACTTGAGAGATAGGATAGTTTAAATCTCAAATTATAGTCGCAATTTTAATTTATTGCTAATTAAACGCGAACGAAGTCGCGGGGTGACAGCTAGTATATATTAAGATAAAAAATAACGCGCCGCTTAGCAAATGCGTCAGACAACATCACATAATAGTACGTAGTTGGTACCAAAATAACAACTGACAACTAAAATTAGAACTCTGCACCAGCCAGATTTTTTTTTTTAATGTTGGACTCTGATCTCTTTGGTATCAGATTATACTAACTAATATTATAAATGCGAAAGTGAGGATGTTCGTTTGTTTGTATCGCTGTCACGTCTCAACTACACAACCAATCGTCTTGAAATTTTGCATAAACGTTTTCTGGGGTACAGAAAAGGACATAGGGTACTTTTTATCCCGAAAAAATACACGATTCCTGTGGGGCCGCGGGTCAAACCGCGGGGCGCAGCTAGTAAGTAATAATTCTAATATCTTGACTACAAATTCGGAAAAGCGTTTATAATAACGTAGGTAATACAGCTTCTTACTTTAAGTTTTCGCTTATATTTATTTCCTCTACCAATTCCCGGTATCCGATCGCATACAATGTTGTAACAAACAAGGAAAATAAGGGTGTTAAAGAATAAGGGTAAAAAAAATAAGGGTGGGAAAAACATCCGTTAATAAAAGCGTGTCGCACATTTTTATGAACGACTAGCTACACCCCGCGGTTCCACCCGCGGTTAAAAAGTAGTCTATGTACTATTCTAGATTATAATCTATCTCTGTGCCAAATTTCATCCAGATCTGTTCAGCCGTTCTGGCGTGAAAAAGTAACAAACATCCATGAATCCATCCATTGTTACAAACTTTCGTGTTTATATATTAGTAAGACTACCGCGATTTCTCCCGCTATCTCACAGTAACCATAACAATAATTATCGTTAGTTGGCACACAGCGTATCACATGATACCTTACGTCTAACCTAGTAATCATGCATGATAGGTAATAGGTCCAATTAATCGATACGGTACGCTAGGTTGATACGAATGTTGACACGCCCTGAGCTTCCCCCATTCTCCCCCAAGCTCCAACTTCCTGGATTAACTGTGCCTACATAACGAACTGTTCACAGTGCACTATCAGTAACCCTATTCATAGATTTAAGATTTTCATCTCATCTTTTTCCGTCCTTGTTGCTCTCGCTTGAAACGGCATAGGTGTGAGAGTGACCAAGATAAAATCTCATTTCATCTCACGTGTAGGAATAGCCTCTATGCTGAACCTGTGCCAAAGCTCTTTACTGTATGAGGAACGTGATACGGATATCCAAACAAAGATATGTACACATTTAAAGATATGTACACATATATTAGTTTGTACATTTCGTACGTGGTTTATTAAACCGTGGGAAGCCTTCTGAACGACGAGCTACCCATGGAATTAGAGGTTTTCCTGAAAATACATCTCAAATTACCAAATACAACCCGAAGGTGTTCAAGATATAGAAGTGAATAAGTATCTCCTAGGCAAGCGTGTTACACGTATGACGTTATCGCTGTCGGGTGAGATAGTTGTCAAACGTATGCTTAGTCCGATGTAAAAAAAAGTTTGAACTTACATAAATGTTCAGGTTTTTTTTTTTTTTTTTTTTATCTAAGTTACTAACATACTTATGCATTAATATACAACTCTGCCAAACTGCAAATTAGATACTAGCTCCGCCCCGCGGTGTTACTTGCGGTTAAAAAGTAGCCTATATGTGCTATTCCAGACTATAATCAATCTCTGTGCCAAATTTTATCCAGATCCGTTCATACATCTGTCTAAACTATTGTTTTTATAATATTAGTGTTATATTAGTGTGATATAATTAAAAGTCCTCCTCCTCAAGTCGCATTCCTCATGTCTGAGGGTCGTGACCACCACCTCCAATTACTCTCTCTCTTACGATCTTCCGTCAAAGTTTTCTATCTTCCGCAATATGTAGCGCTTCGTACATTGAAGTGTCCAGAGCGGTGCGAATCTGGTCGGACCAACGTATCGGGCTGCGGCCTCGTGACCTCTTGCCGTCGACTTTCTCTGTCACCATCAACTTTTCCAGGTTGTCTCCTTGTTTTCTAGCAATGTGGCCGAAGTACTGAAGAACCCGTCTAAGACAGATGGTAGAGAGTCTAGTTGTGACCTTGAGTTGCTTCAATATGGATACGTTAGTCCGATGTGCTGTCCAAGGTATTCGGAGCATTTTTCTTCAGCACCACATCTCAAAAGCACCTACTATATAGCACCTACTATCTTAAAAGTACCTACCTTTTAAAAGATTTGATGTAACTTTTGTTGTTACTTTTTCTTTTCGACTCCTAACTTTTTTCCTGCATTTTGGTCTAGGACGAAGCCCATTTATACATACATTTATTATTATCAGAATTAAATACATATTTTCAAATGAAATAAGAACGTGCTTACTCTATTCTATTGGTAGGTTAGTATACGCAAATACATTTGAATGTCAAAGTCAAAGATATCTTTCATTTCCAATGTACTGCAGTTCGTCTATTCCTGGAGTTGAACTTTATGATTTATCGAGATGCATTCAGACTACTCTCGTGATAGGTAGGTACGGTCTGAAATAGGCCATGAGAATGTAATGGAAAAAGTCTACAGACTAATTTTGTGATGCATTGTGGCACTATTTTTTTATTATATTGATACCCAACAGTTATTCTTATATTAATAAGTAAGTTTTGTGTTGTTGTTAACTGATCATGTTTTCAAGAAAAAAGTAGGTATATAAATATGAGCGATGGCAGCCTAGTTAGGAGAAGGTCCGCCTCTCAAACCAGAGGGAGCGGGTTCGAACGCAGCCGACGGCACGCACCAATTTGTTCATTGTGTGAACATATGTGCGTATTGTATGTCATCTGCTACATAATTGGAGCCCGGTGTATGGCGACATGCTCGTCCCCTGTCACATTAGGGACTGAATATCGTCCGGCGAAATGTGGGTATTGTATTACACCGCTGCCAGCCCCCTCGGGGGAAAGGCGTGACGATATGTTCTAAATCTAAATTATCTGAAACAAATTGCCTAAATTAAAATTCACGAAAAAAGTAAATACCTAGGTAGCCAGAAGTTAACCTACACCAATTTTGATACAATTTATAAAGAGCGACAAACTAATTTAAACTCGATCTCGGAAGGACAATGCTCAATTTAACTATTCGTAGTAGCAATTTCAAGCTTTATGCTCAGTCTACTATAAAGTTACTATGGTTTAGCCCTATAATAACCTAAATGTTATTATTTATTGACGTAAATTAATTATTAAAAATTGACATTATTGACATTATTTATTTGGACAAATGGAATATATATACTAAATTTAATGTAAATCTTAACTTTGTAAACTAATTTTATAATGTTTTGGTAGTACCTATTGTGATGTTGACTACTCTATTTGTATTAGGTTAATCCTGTAAGAATAGGTGTAATGAGAAATAAATAAATGTTTGTTTGCATGTATGTTTGTTTATTACTTATTTATGCTGAAGCAACTAGATTTATTAAAGAAGCTAATTTATAAAAGCTATTTCAATGTCTTACACACAAACTTTGGCTGTTCATAGAAAAAAAACATTTGCACTCTAAAATATTGTGTAAATATAGTCATGCATAGAGTGTTTTCTCGGTACTCATTCCCGGTTCCTATTTATTGACCCAAGTATGAAATATAAGATCTAACTACCCATTAGAGACTGACCGGTGGCAGCGAAGAGATAGCCCCTGATGTTTGTGGGTTGTGGGAGTATAGGTCAAAAGCACCAACAAGTACTCACCTACAATCGGTATTTTAAAGCTACCTAGCTACCTACCTACATATGATTATTGAGTAGTTGTGTCTGATCAATCAATATTTATATAAATTAAATCAGATAACCTATCGCCATAAATAAAATTTGCCTTATCAATCACAATGAATATATGCGAAAGTTTGTTTGTAGGTATGTAGTTGGTTTCCGTTTACTCCGTTACGGTTAAAATAATACAATACAATACGATACAATACATCTTTATTGCACACCAAAAACTACATGAAAAAATTTAAAACTAAAATACATTTTTCGGCAGTACAAGGGCGACCCTATCGCCTAAAGCGATTTCTTCCAGGTAACCTTTGGATGGACAGGAACTTACAGAAATACGAAAAGGGTAGGTGGTGTACATAAAACTAAATTATAATTATTAAATAATGAGGAAAGAAAGGTGTAATTGGTGCGACTCACATATGGTTGGTATATGCTACCTGCCTAATTTTTCCGATAAAATTAACCGTTACTGCAAAATGGCGGGTCAAACAGCCGGACGCTGCTAGTTAATTCATAAAGTGATTAAATTTTTGATAAGAATTAATATTAGCTCTGTGTTTATTAAAAAAAACATTTTGCAGCAGATTCTAATTTAAAAATGCCCCGCAACATAACCGCATGACACCACATTTATTTTAAACGAGAGTTGCAAGTTTGCAAGCAATTTCCAAGCATAAAACGTAGCACATCCAGCAGGTTTGTGGTCGTACTCGTAAATCGTAGAGCTCATCTCTGTGACCTGCGACTGCATGTCCACGGGGATGTGCTAGGTAGATGAGCGGTGGTAAAAAGCGGTGGCAAAAAGCGGTTAAAAATCGACCAATGGGATCACTCCATTTACATCCTGCTCTGTCTTGATCCTGCAGGTGATTTTTTTTCCTTGCTCGGTAACTTTCCACGCATAAGAGCAGTGGACTTGTAGCTTAAAATGTAGCACATCCAGCAGGTTTGTGGTAATTGTGCTCGTAAATCGTAAAGCTCATCTCGGTGGCTTGACTGGCTGATCTAGTCGTCAAGTTTCAGGGACACAGCTGAATCAAGGCTTTGATAAAGTTTTCCGGCGGTGGCTGCCATCGCCCCTAGTAGTAAATTATGAGTTATTAGTTAGCTACCTATAAAAATGTTTTCCTGAAATAAGGTTTTGATATTTTTCTTTTTACAAATGTACAGTAGGAGACAAGGGATAAGACTAGCATAGGAACGAAAAGAATGGCGCACTAAAAAGGAGACTTAAAGTAATCAACAGTGGATGGAAAATGGTTAATGATGATATGATCATTATTAATCATTTATGTACATCATTAATGTACAGGGATTAATGGGACTGGCACGCCAATGTTGCCAAAGGTCCCCAATTTCCTTGAGAATAAAAAAAATGTGTTTTCAAAAGTAGGTTAATAGGTTTCGTTTGATGTAGGTCGAGCATCAGGGTCCCTAGACAAATTGCAAGCGCTTCCGTGCGATTCTGTTTTTAGAACCGATAACGCTCTAAATCTAGTTGCTGATTGGACGAGTGACAATATGATCACGTGACATTTATAAAGCTTGTTTTATTTCGTTTAATAAACAGCTGACGTTCGAGCGTTAGTGATTTTTTTAGGATCACTAATGCTTGACTCTGAAAACAGAAAACAGCTGACGTTCTAGCGTTAGTAACTCTAAAAAATCACTAAAGCTCAAACGTCAGCTATTTTCGGTTTTTCTGTTTTCAGAGTCGCTTGGAAGCTATAAAAGCAAGCAAATTCGTATAGGCCGAGTCACTTGCCCTGATGTCAGAATTTCTAGGACGGCCGAAAGCAGCTGACGAATGTTGTTTCAGAACAAACAACCGGGGCCTACAATCGTGTCATTCGAGCCACGGTAGCGCTCAGTTGTGAATACCACCCGCGGTCACCCATCCTAGTACTGACAGTGTCGTCCGTTGCTTATGGTGATACGGTTCGCTCAAATCGCAAAATATAAATTTTAAACGTTTTATTTCGTTTTACAGATAGACCGGACAACTATTGTACGTTTAATGAAATTAGCAGTTATCTTAGACTATTCTTCTCGTTATTTTACAGAGATATCTGACAAATATATAATCACTCATGTAAACTTGGTTCGTTAGTTCATCGGTTAATTTGCTTTTTTGACAATCCATTGTTGATCGAAGTATCTGGTACATGCATAGCTGTTCAATATCTCTACAAAATATCGTAAATTAAACATAGTTAATGAATTTAACTCGGTCTTGCTTCAAAACTAAAAAATAATAATTGAAATTTGAATTTCGCGACATGAGCGAAACATGGAGCCTTAAGAGGTAGGGTAAGGCTTGCCAGCTGTCTCGCTAAGCTCACGACACTGTTAAATTAGATATAAAATTATAGATCGTTTTTGATATTTTTTCTATATTCATGTCTTGAAATATCACATGACAATGTTACAAAGAATTCAGAATAATTTTCATGTTGATATTAATAGTTTTTTAAGTCATAAAAACATAACCACATAAAAAAATACGTGTTTACGTTTCTCTGGGCATCCATTAAAGATATCAACATGAACATGGTTCTAAATACATTGTAACACAGTTTTAAAGTCATCAATAGAGGAAAATGTATATAAATACCTTTTTATAATTTTATATCTAATACAATAGTGTGGCGAGTGAGCGAGGCAGCTGCCAAGCCTTAACATACGCCTTGACATCGGTGATCGCTTACGAACACATAGCGCGAAGCGATTGCAACTTGTCTGGAGCAAAGTCAAAATGTTTTTATTCAATTTAGGTATCAAAGATACACTTATGAACGTCAAAGTTTTTTAAATAGACTCGAACGCCTTGTTCGGATAAAGAGCCTCTACTCAGAATAGCAGGCAAGAAACTGAGGGGCATTGTTTTTTCAAATAATAAATAAATTACAGTCTCACAAATTTTGGCTTAAAACTAGGTAATATCTATACATACTAGTGGCTAGTTGGCGGAAGTGGAAGGCTCCAGACATCTTTGTCTTCTAAATAATTCTTAACCTTATAATACCATCTTTTCATTAATGTAGTTTTTACATGTGATTTGAATTATTTGAGCCCCAGACAATTTCCGATTAAACATTGTATTAGATTCCAGTTTCATCACACGGATCCAAAGCCCCAAAGCAATAAAAGAGTGTAGAGTCACTTGTAGGGTTCCGTAACTCAAAAGGAAAAAATGGAACCCTTACGATTACTTTGTTGTCCGTCTGTCTGTCTGTCAAGAACCTTTTTCTCAGGAACACGTTGCAGTATCAAGCGGAAATTCTTATCCAATACTGAGGTTTACTGTCCCTTGGAGCTGTGAAAAAATTAAATTTGCAAACTTTCGACACTCGCAAGGGAATCAAAACCTACAGGGTACTTCCCGTCAACTAAGAAACTTGAAATTTGGTACGAAGAAAACATCTTATAGCATAGATAAAGGAAAAAGTGCAAAACGCCCAAATTTTTAGTTACATCATACAATATTTTTTTTAAGAAATTTCAAACTTATTACCCCTTTCCTCTTGAATACCTACAGGTTTGAACGGAACCCTCGGTGCGCGAGTCCGACTCGCACTTGGCCGGTTTTTTAAATTGGCTGGTTACCTATCAAATACCTATTTAGAAAGCTATTTGATAAATACATAAAAACACTAGGTATTATTTTGTTTTCGAAACAAATACAAATTTAGGATGCCCTCTCTATGTGTATGTTTTCGAGTTTCTTTTACATACAGGTAGTTACTTTATTTTTATTAAATGTACTATTAAAATACAAAAGTTGACATAAAATCCAAATAAAGTTGAAAAATAAGTATTTGCACAGTCTAACGTAGGTACTTCGAGTCTGCAAATATTCCGCGTCATCCACACGGAAGCTTTCTCGGGATTGGAATTTCCAAGCCATGCGAAAGGCCTGTCAGATTGTGGAGCATATTATGTGACTAGTGACTAGGCATAACTCAATCTAGAATAATAACATTTTCAGATAAGAAGTAACTTGTTGTATTTATGAAAACCGACGTGGTTCTGTCTGTTTAATTGCCTAACAGTTTATTAGTCAAGTCTTGTCGGGCCCTTAAGGCGGCCTGAAAACTCCGACATTAGGACTACCTTCTTGGCCTATACGAACTTGCTAAGATTTTAGTTCTACCGTAGAAATAAAAATAAAATACTAAGAGCTATTTCAGTGCTACGAACATATTTTTATAAGTAAGGTAATTTGCCAGTGGTAAAATAAAACAATAAAAGTACTTACTAACCACTACCGTACAGTAGGTACTACCAGGTAAAGTACTACCAGGTGGAAGGCCTTTTTTACAAGGTACGACTAGGTACCCACCACAGTGCCAGATATTCTGCCGCCAAATAGTTATGCGTAAGCGTTACTCTGTTCCGGTTTGAAGGGCACTGTAGCTAGTGAAATTGCATGAAGCACATTAACTCAAGAACTATGACGTCTCACAGTGATGAGCGCAGTGCAGTGCAACCAATGATTTTGTAATTCAAAGCAATGGGTAGCACTGCAAATTTTATGGGCTGGCACGACGCTTACCGTCAGGTGAATGTCCGGCTCGTCTGATGAGGCGAGCTGGACATTAACATTTAAAAAAAAGCCAAGAACATACCCATTTCAAGTACCTAAATTGACAATGACAAGTACCTGAGTCCTGAGCTCACATAACATAACATATATCGTCACGTCCTCCGCCGAAGGGGCTGGCATAGGTGTACACACCCACACTGTGCCGGATGATATTCAGCCCCAGATGTAACAGGGGGCGAGCCTGGCGCCATACACGGGCTCCAGTTAAGTATGTACCAGATGACATTAAATACACACATAAAATATGAAAAAAAAAATCTATAAGCACTTTTAATTTATACCCAGTAAAACCTACAAAAGTTCAAATAACAATTCGTTTCAACAAACTAGCTATTTGGAATCGTTATCCGAGTGGAATTTCAATGAAATTGCGGGTAGTTGGCTCATTTGGTGATTTGCGGTCTAACGGCTATTTCCGATCGTTTATCCGACCACAACATGACACGGCAACCTTACGAAACGACGTTGGGTAGGTGTGGCAGTCTGTGTACACCTACGACTAAATCATCCTATTTTTGTGCAATCGGTTTTTATTTCACAAGGAACTTTATTTATATTACAAATAAAAACGATAAATGAAAAAACCGACAATCATAGAAAAACACTTTTGATCAACTAACCTTTTTGATAAATAAAACAGTTAACCATAATCGTTTCATCCTTTTAGAGTTACGATGCCACAGAGAAACCCACAGATGGGCAAATACACACGTTAATCTTATAAATAACCGGCTGTTTTGAAGGATTACCCCTTTTGTGTTGCGTAGGGGGTTAAAAATAAAAGACGGAAGTAATGAATGCCATCTCATCAGTAATTTACCACGCATCCTCTTTTATTTACTTATCCTTCTCCGTTAATCTCCGGTTTGATGGGATCCAATACGAGAGCGAAATGCTTGAAAAGTATCTCTAAATGAGCTTTTTGTATGCCAAAAACAACTTGTTACTCACATGACTTGACTTAAAAGCCTAAAAGTAGGTAAATTAGACTTAGGGCGCTTAGTACGGTTTTTATTAAAGAGTATGTCTCTTTAATAAAAACCGTATTAATTCAACGTTAGCTAGTATATATACTTTGTTATATCTAAGTAGTAGGTACTTACTGGAGTAGCTATTCACTCTAGGTACTTTTTAAATATTATTATATTTCAAAAGTACCTAGAGTGAATAGCTACTCCAGTATATCTCCAGTATATCTTATTGTATATCTTCTTCTATCTAGGTAGGTATACTTCTGTACTAAGAGGTAACGTTTAAGAGTTTGTACGTTTGTAACTTCGTTTTTTGGGGGTAATCTCCAAATCTATTGAAACGATTCTAAAAGTTCTTTTACTAATAGAAAGCTACATTATCCATGAGTGTTATTTTAGGCTATAAAACGCGAACGAAGACGCAGGCAGAAGAGCTAGTTTAGCAGTTAATATTTGTTGCTCACATTGAACACCAAGACAAATTCAATGGTTTTTTGATGCAATGTTTAGTGTATCTATGAATGTAAAATGTAATCAATAAATAAATAGGTATCATACAAGTAGGTAAAATATTGTAATGGACCTTAATAATAATAAAAAAATAATTACATTTATCATAGTAGGTAGTAGGTACATTTATCATAGTAGGTAGTAGGTACAGATTATTTTGTATTAATACCACTATAATAGGACTCTAAAACTTCATTGGATAGGTAATTGTTCTGAAAGCGAACGCGGGGGTGTCTAATTATCTATTGTTGTTTTGTTACAATAACAACTGAACTGATTTGGAAATAGTAGTTTTTTAAAACAGATTTGCTCGGTTTTCGTCTGGCCGCCTTCTCAGCTAAATGATGTACTTACTCACTCTACTTTGAAGCATGCTGGCCTAAAACATATCTATTAGCCTAACAACTACCTATCCTTTACCTACTTACTTCTTGAAGACATTCTGCAACTATCTGGGAATACCTAAGCAAACCTCGGCGAATTTCACAGTCTAGCAGTTCGCACAATGAAAGGAGAATCGAAGCTTTTCATTCGGATTCGTGGAATTTCAAGCATGAAACGATATGTCGGTTTTTGTACTCTAAGCCGTCCGATAATAAAAATAGCTGGAGTTAGGGAGGAAGATTTGTACCTATCCCAGAAAATGAACGATTTCTGTAGTTGATATCGGCTGTGCCGAGTTTGGGGTTCACAGGTTTTTACTACATGTTTTTGTAAATTTATTAGCTTAAATAAACATTTTTATTTGATTTTGATTTTGATTTGAGTTGCTTCTATAATGGCGAACCGTCGCGTTCACCATCAAGTGACTTTATAATCTCGTTAGAAAGCTTTAAGGTTTAAAAATATGCTAAAGGTGTAATTTTTGTATTAGGTAGTACTCTCGTACCTTGGTATATCGCAATAACAAGAAGGAATTTAATACATTTTGCAGAGCGAGCTCTCCGAAAATCGCCGACCACGCTCGAGCGTAGTAGGTGATTTTCACTGAAAGTTATGTTTTTAATTAATTTTGAGATCTTTTGGTACAAAAAATAACCTTTTTAACGTAAGGTAAATAATCCTCCTTCTTGCGCAGTTGCGTAAAAAAGGGCTATGTAATGAGACCATATGGTCATATTCGCGCGTGTATACATTTGTGTGAATATAGAAATTACGTCCGCACGTCTAATTAAAGCCTTAAAAATGAACTATCGCGTACCCCAGAGGTTCCTAAACTATTTTGCCTCGTAGACAGACTTGGCAGATTTTTTATGTATTGGTTATTTATTTAACTCGCATCGTCTTGCAACCCCCCAGTAGTTAATTGATACGGTCCTTAAAGATTAATAACCACATTCAACAATAACGTAGTGGAAAAGTGTGAGAGAATTGATAGTGAATTAATAAAATAGTCTTTCCCGCTTACATAGACCCCTTGCAGGTCGTCATCGACCCTTGGGGGTCGATATAGACCACTTTGGGAATCACTGGCGTACACGCTATGAGTAGCTAGGATATTAAATTATTTACCTACCTTTGTTACCTTTGTACATAACATATTTAACATACTTCCTTTCTTCTTTCCTTCCTTCCTTACTTTCACAGAACTTCCAGAATTTCAGATGAATTATAATCCTTCAATTTATTCGTTGGCAGTTTTAGCTAACCATCTATAAGTACTCGTAACATTTTCAATACAGAGAAACAATCTTTTTTTACCTTACATTTAAAAGCATGTTAGTTAACGATTGAAAAGAAATTCTCAAACAGTAGAGCGACATCATTAAAAACGACACGACCCAAATGTTAAAACTCAACGAGAAGATGCGAAGTACCTATTCACTTCTCTGTTACATTAGTATCAAGTTTTATAATGTTAAGGGCCGGTTTTATAAACATTGTAATTTTTTTTTGGTAACATTGCGACTCGTAAATGATACGTTGGTATATTTTACTGATTGTCGTATTGTAAACGCGTTTCAACTATCCCATAAGTGAAACGAAACTCTTACGTGAATTTATCTATGTATTATTGTCATTTTGTTGTCAACCGTCAAATTTCTATCAAGTGTAATATTGCAGAGTAGATGTGTGTATGCAGAACATGTTTAAAAGAAGAAAGGACCATGGGCAAAATTGTATGGGCTCTGTCCCCATCTACTAACACACCTGACACTGATGGCAATGTGTTCTTAAAGTATCCACTATTTGATGAAAATCCTTTTTTTACATAAATAGGTAATTAATAAAGTATATTGCAATTATATTTTGGTTAGTAGGTAATATTTTGCAGTGAAAACAGATGTCTGTTCATTTACATAATTATTAGTTATAATATGATAACCGATGTTATTCATCCGTATTAGTGCATTTTGTGAAATATAGTTTACTATAGTTAAGGTTCATTTTAATATCTTGTGAGTTGTCTATAATAATAATTAGTAAAGAGTAAAATAATAATAAAACTAAACTAAAATAAACAAAAAAAAAACCTAATCTAATAAATCGCTACCAGTGGACAGCGTTCCTAAAATGCTACTTATGGTTCATTTTCAATTAACGCCTTTTTCAAAATGTGCCTTTATCGCAATTTAAGACAGATCACGGACACATTATCTTTTGTTTGTAACTACGTGTGTAAATAAAAAAAAAAAATAAATAAATAAATTATACACGTTACAATACTAATAGAACCCAATGCATTTGGGTCACGTCCCTCTGGTAAAAAAAAACATCTTCCAAAGACATGGCAAATGAGCTACATTTAATTTTTGTTGATGGATTGGGACGATTCCGCCCATTGTTCTTTGTCGAAAACTCGAGTTCTTCTACCTAGTGAAAATATTTAAGTAAAACAAAGAAAAAGAATGAAAAACGCATGTTAGACGCCAAAAATTATATTCGCAATTTGCTTTTGTTTTGCCCGTAGGGCAGGCCAAAGCCAACATGCCCATACCACCTTTTCACCTGTATCTGTTTTTCTCACATGAGTTGCTAAATCTAAGATGATGATGATAGAGGAGAGGGTGATGAAAGATGAGATGAATCCCTTCCCTTTTCCCATTTCAGTAAAGCCTTGGATACTTTACTGAAACTTAATGTCGAATTTCGTAGAGAACACGAAAAGTAGCATTTCCAAATGTTTGTATCATTTGCCCACACTCGTACACGTTACCGAACCGGTAGAGCATCCACAATTATTACACTGTAACGCTCGGAGAATCACAAGTTTTAGAAAATAATACAATATCATGACACCATCTTTCTGTTCCCGCCAAAAACTTTGAAGAATCTCGTCCCACAAATAATAATCGTAAGCTCAAACCGCTGTGATCTGGATCGGTAAGTAACGTTCGTAAAATTTTACTGAAACTGTTCGTTTAGTTTCAGTAAAATTTTATGAACGCTCCTTTTTATAACTCAGAAAAGACATTTAGATCAAATTTTTTGGGGGCTGAGCTACCCACGTCCGTAGGAGTGTACTCTGTTCTGATTCCCTACACGTGGTCCCCGGGTAGTGCTAACCGGGTAGCAAACTCTGGTGGGAGGCTTCGGCCGTGGCTAGTTACCACCCACCGGACCAAGCCATGCCGTGAAATGACCTAGTCGTGTTTCGGGATGTAGTCCGGTGTAACCGTTCCGAAGACGGGTCTGAGCAGTAGCGCACTTGTAGCGCCTCACTCAACTGCCGTCTTTGTACTTGTTCACTCTACAAAACTTCAAGGCTTGAGTGAATAAGTACCTTATAGGTCGTCGTGCTCCATCTTAGACCACAACGTCGCTTAACATCAGGCGAGTTGGTGGTCAAACGACGACCTATTTTACAAAAAAAAAAAAACCGAAATTTAATACGAAATTTTACTTTACCTATATCTTGACTTAGACCATTCCTATCAAGTAAATTAACGGTTCTTGCGGAATATAGACAGATAATTATTTTGCTCTAGGCCTTAAACTTTGAACTATTTAGGTCTAAAACCTCACCCAACGATGAAAATGGTTAAGATGTTTTCCAAGGTATGTAAAATAATTTTCAAGAAAATAAACTCACTAAGTTTGTTCATAAAAGCCCCCTGGGGAGTAGGGACAGGCGCAAACGTAGAGTTCTGAACACAGAAGTTAGGCAACACTTAATTTATGTACCTAATTTAGCATAGTGTCAGTAAGTAGAAACAGCTTTTATTAAAAAAATCTTTTTTTTTATTACTTAATGAGCTTGCGTTTGGCCGCCAACATGCCTGATGATAAGAAGTGATGCGGCCTACGATGGAGCACGCTTGCCTAGAAGAAACCGATTCACTCGAGACTTGAAGACACCCAGATTATAAGTGTCAGGGAACACACACTCTGGCAGAGTATTACACACTCTAGCGGTCCGTATGAGAAATGAGGAACCAAAGCGTTTCCGATACTAATGAAATCAAAAATTGTTTATTACAAATCTCTAGTGTAGGTATTCTAGTTCTAACGTCGCATTAGGTACCTACACCAAGGAATACGGGTGGTACAGTTTTGAAGATGAACTTCCGCAAAGTAACGCTTGACCTGATTTAATCAACGACTGATGAAATATTGATGAGTACGCTTAAATTGGTATTCGCAGAATTGTTATGAATGCACAATTCTGCGCATTACCAATTTAAGCGAATTTCTAGACTTATATCTTAGACCATTTAATTGGACCTTTGTGTCCAATTAAATGGTGTCGTTTTTACCTAAAAATATGCTTACATTATTTTTACTTTTAACTGACTTCCAAAAAAACTTATCAATTTTTATAAAAATCGGTTTAACAGTTTTTAAAATATCAACAAAAGTCTAAAAATGTTTTACTTGGATGACTTGAAGTCGGTTTTTTAAGCTTCGCTTTTAAGAGCGATGATAGCCTAGCCGGAGAAGGCCCGCCTCTCAAGCCAAAGAGAGCGGGTTCGAACCCAGCCGACGGCACGCACCAATTTGTGCTACAAGACTGGAGCCCAGTGTATGGCAACAGGCTCGCCCCCTGTCACATTTGGGACTGAATATCGTCCGGCGAAGTGTGAGTGTTGAACACCTCTGCCAGCCCCCTCAGGGCAATGGCGTGACGAAATGTGCTTTTTATATCAAATAAATTTAGTAGTGAATTCTTATACAAGTATTGACTAGCATCGGTCCGCAGATTACCTACCCACCGCTAAAAAGTACCCTATATCCATTTCTGTAGGTACCCCGGACGTGTACCTAAGCAATTTCATGATGATTGGTTGAATAATAATAGCATAACAAACAAACTCACTTTCGCATTTATACTATTAGTAAGGAGGTAACTAATACGTTATAGGTACCTATTACGTATTAGTAACTAGCTATCTAGATTATTAGTAATACGGAGACGACGATGTATGATAATTAGTAAATACTAATACTTCCGACATGATTTATCTGATTGAAATTATTCAGTCATGCAGTTAAATCATGTATAAGACTCAAACTGGTCAATTTCACGCTTTGATAACACGTATTATATTATATTATATCAATGTCATAATACAGACGTGGAAATGAAGCTCTAAGTGAATCACTCGACTCGATTCCAACTCTCTCAGAGGATTTGAAACCGCGTCGTCAATCGGGGACCGGATCAAACAAGCTTAGCAAAGGCTTCTTTGCAATTTCACAAACAATTCCAAGCTTTTGTACAAGAAGCCTGGTAGCAGAATGGAAATATACGCGGCTGTTGCAGGTTCATGTTTCATTCATAATTGCTTCATTATTTATTTTTTCTTTCATTGGAGAAAAATAAATAAAACACAGTCGAGGTCAAAATGGTTGGTAAGATTTGTACTCGTAGTAGAGAAACAACCAAATAGCAAAAACGATAAATTAATTGATTGTTTTATATTATAGTTACCTAATTTAACACTACTGGCTCTGTAAGCTGTAAATCTCGCGGCCGACTTGGTCCTACAGCTTGCATTCCTCAACTGATTCTCGTGAAATATTTAGAGCAGCTGGTTCGATAATTACACATAATACCTATTAAAAAATCATATCTCTGCAGTTTAGAAAAAAAACTTCATTAACTGACTCGCCAAAAAAACATATCATTATCGAACCCAAATCCACAAAATGTCCAAAGAATCGTATAAAAAATATGATCTGTGGAGGAAGACAGAGATCCAGATTCACTTAAGCATTTTTGTCGAAGCTGAATCATCAGACGCTTCGCTTGCTAATGCTCGTTTGGTCGATAATAAATGTTAAACGTGACATGTAGGTACATAAACTCAACAAAATGTACCTACACTTACTCCTAATATACGTATAATTTGAATTACTTTGTGTAAAAAAAACTATCCACTTATTCTAATATATATCTATCGATGGCTGTTAGAATGAACACTAGAAAAGAAACGACTTCTGCATTGTGAAAATGATGATGATTTTAATCTAATTGCTTACCTCGGTCCGTGAATTAGATTTGCTATTCAGCTATGTAACGTTGCCAGCCTTTTGGGTACTTTACCCGCGGATACTGACTTGAGCTCTGTTTATTATTTGTAATTATTTGTAATATTATAAACGCGAAAGTTTGTAAGAATGGATGGATGGATGGATGTTTGTTACTCTTTTACGCCAGAACGGCCGATCAGAGCTGGATGAAATTTGGCACAGAGATAGATTATAGTCTAGAATAGCACATAGGAACTTTTTAACCGCGGGCGAAACCGTGGGGCGCAGCTAGCTAGCTATAAAACTTATTTGAAAATATTATGAGAGTTAAAAAAAATTCAGCACGCAGTGTTTTGTGAATACTTTTCTATTTGAATAAGGCATTACTTTGCGGAAGTTTATCTTCAAATCTGTTACTTTAACCAATCTTTAGTGTTTTATTATGGAAACTGACGTGGTTTTAACACATTATGATCTATAAAACGGGAATTACTCACGTACTATTTAGTCGATTTTTACGACTATAGTTTCAGCCGCATTCGGCGGTCTTCATCAAGGCGAGTGCGCGCGCGCAGCTGCGTCTCGCATAGCACTGATATTACTACTCGCATATACTTATACGTGAGTAATTCCTGTTTTATAAATCATAATCTCTAGTGTATTTCCGAACCTATTTCATATTCCTTGGCGTACTTAATGTGACGTTAGTTCGGAAATACACTAGATATTGTGTTACAGCTTTGATACGTTTCTATTTATCTATATCCAAACAAACTTCCCCAGTTATCATGCTGTGATGGTGATAATTTGATCAATTATAATAAAACCACAGGGGAACAGCCTTCTGATATTATTTTCCTTTGTTGATAAGACTCAGCCTTGAGATGAAAGCTTATCGTGGCATGTCGCGACGTCATTAGGGCAAAACTTGGCTAATTGGTGATATGCGAATACCACAGAATACTCGCTATTATAATGGGCCAAATTTAGGTCAGTAAACTAATTAGTAATTACCATAGAGATTTGTGCATATTGCTACGACACCGGTGACGAAACAGGAAGACGTTCTCATTGTTCGACGACGTTCTCATTTTTTTATATGTAAGTTATCCTACTAATATCATAAAGGCGAAAGTTTGTAAGAATGGATGCATGGATGGATGTTTGTTAATCTTTCACGCCAGAACGGCTAAACAGATCTGGATGAAATTTGGCACAGAGATAGATTATAGTCTAGAATAGCACATAGGATACTTTTTAACGAGTGAAACCACAGGGCGCAGCTAGTGTAATTATAAATCGATTTTGGTGATTCTTTTTTGTTTAGGTGACCAAGTTTTGGGTCCGTATAAATTGTATTGAAATCGGTCGTGTTTTTGAAATATTAATAATTTTATTCATTCTTGCAGGATACGTCGTTACCCCCTGACGATGTTTTCCTTCGCCGTAAGAGCACGTGTCAAATTTAAATGCACAAAAGCTTTTCTACGAGAGGAAAGTTCATTGGTGCACGGTCAGGATCGAACTCACGACCTCGGGATCGAAAGGCGCGGTCCATCTCACTAACTAGGCCAACACGACTCATTAGTTATATTCCTGATAAAAAAAAAGTGTTTGTGGATCTTTTTTGTGTTAGGTTATTTCATAATTGAGTTTTTGTGAATTTATCAAAGAAATAAATATTTTTCAATATCGATTCGTCATCCAGCATAATTAATACCGCTTTCTTTTTGGTTGGGTCCCTCTAAAATCGCCTTAGACGGGTTTTAGCTCCCGACGCGAAAACGACGGGGTGTTATAAGTTTTGCGTGTCTGTCTGTGTGTGTGTGTCACTGTCTGTGGCATCGTAATTCCTGAACGGATGAACCGATATTGATTTTGTTTTTTTTTTTGTTTTCATTGATCTTTATTAATCAAGTTCAATATAAAATCTTAAAAACATTTTTACATGCATAAACCTATAACTAAATTCTAATCTAAAAGCCCGTTGGCAGAGGGAAAGGTGTCCAGAATGCTAGCAGCTTTGCCACGCTGGATGGCAATGCTCTGGCCGAAATCAATGCCAGCATTCGGAACACCTGACGCCTCCACCAACCGGTTAGCCAGTTCCCTGAGAGAGATAGGGCCGCTGGGCTCCACGGACCTAAAGTTTCCACCGCAAACGGGACAAACATGTAGACACGGTCTAAGCGCGAATATTTGTGCCATTTGAGGTTCCCGGCCTTGGCAGTGGCGGCGCCGGCTTGGACAGTGGTCCCCGGGAGGTGAGACGGAGCTAGTGTGTCCACACAAGTGTCATCCCACACTATGGGGCGTCTCATGGGATCAGTGTCATCCCTTCGGGTCTTTTACCGTCATCGTCTCGCATCAGTCCACTAGGTTCTAGGACTGATGGGACGCCGGCAGTAACGAAGGCCCGACGGGTAATACCGTTTAATTCGGCGTGTCTCGGGATACGGCCAGTGCTCCTAGCGCACGATAGGCCGTGGTGGCCGAGCTGGTCCGCCATATCTCCACATACGGTGCCATATCTCCACTACACATACACAACGGTGAGGGACCTGGCATATCGCTCCTACACGCAAGGATGCAGCCAAACGAAAACTATTGTTGTCGAAAAGGGTGCCAATAATTCGCGATGGTAGTGCGTGAAGCCAAAGCCCGGATTCCCAGCGAGCAGCAGCTAAAAGTCGGGCGTGCTCTACAGGGAAGTTTGAGTAACTTATGGGATTTTCGAACTCTTATCTACAGAGCGGCTCATCCCACTGACGCTGGGAGGAGGGGTCTTCGGGTAAAGACCCATCTGGACAGGCTCTTTACCAGCTTTCCAAAGCCTCAGAAATGAAACTAAACTGGTAATTTGGAAGTGATGAGGCCAAAATATCTGTCACAAGTTGATGCGTGCTATGCAATTTTTTGTTTGAATAGTGAATTGGTCGAGAGTGTCCTTAGCTATGTTTGATGAAAATCGGTGTTGATCTAAATCAGTGTCGGGTTTTTTTTTAATTTTTACATACTTGTACTGTAATTATTTTAAGACTGAAGCGCACTATAGTCTCGTAATTCCTACCAACAATAAATTAAATTTCCTTCCAAAAGTAAAGCTTCAAGGGCCGAAGCTAAAAGCGGTAATACGCGACCCTTTTAAGCAATAAAGCAGATTAGCTCCGTAAAGAGTCAAACTCTAACTAAAATTTTCAATTTCCTCCAACGCAGCTTCGCCCCCATTTATAACTTCGCCAAACTAAACTCTTGTTGATTCAATATTTCATTCTGCGACGGGTGAAGCCATGAGCAACAGCTAATCTTCCTAACTTAAATTAGTACAAATAAATAAATAAAATAATAAATAAATTCGGGACACTTCCACACACGGTCGCCTGACCCCAAACTAAGCTAAGCTTGTACTATGGCTGCCAGAGACTGATATACATACTTAGATATTTTTAAATACATACTTAAATACACTCATAACATTAACATTATTAAAATACATACTTAAATACAAAAATGGAAGTTTGTTTCTCTTTTAAGCAGCAACAGTTTAAACTGAACGTGTTTTTCCGTTAAGCGATGGCAGCCTAGTTGGGAGAAGGTCCGCCTCTTAAGCCAGTGGGAGCGGGTTGGAACCCAGCCGACGGCATGCACCAATTTGTTTATTGTGTGATCATATGTGCGTATTGTATGTCATCTGCTACAAGACTGAAGCCCGGTGTATGGCGACAGGCCAGACGCCCCCTGTCACGTTTGGGACTGAATATCGTCCGGCGAAGTGTGGGTGCTGTATTACACCTCTGCCATCCCCCTCGGGGGAAAGGCGTGACGATATGTTATGTTTTTCCGTTAAGTTAGTTGAAGGACTGAGAGTAACTTAAAATACCTTCTGTCCCTAATCCCTTAAAAAGGGCTTCAACGGCAACTCTCCAACAACTCAAAAAACTGAACTATAAATGAGTCGACCACTCCACAAACTTAGGGGCCTCTTCAGAAAGGGTTTGAGGTTGAGTTGACAGTTTGATTACTCCACAAAGGTTAGATGCCGATGTAAATACCGTTCCGTATTAGTATTAGTATTTATTCGGTATTTTAAATCGGATGGACTAAACTAGCAGCTAGTGTAAAATTAAAGGAAGTCTACGCGATTAAGGACCGTATTTAAAAACGACGCCCAGTCATGAGTCTCGATTAAAACGGTTTTTATTTTATGTATGATAAAACTAGTTTTTCGAGAAGAGAAGGCAAAAGAAAGAAAGGTAGACCGCAGAAAAGATGGGATGACGACATAAGGCAAGTGGCGGGAGTTATGTGGAACAGAGTGGCTCAAGAAAGGAATGAATGGAAAAGGTTGGAGGAGGCCTTTGCCGACTGGCAAACAGACCTAGGGATGTTAACCAAGGAACAGATATTAGTTTAAAAATATTTTTAGTTTAAGACTTCAGCACTAGTTTCTTAAGTTTAAATTCATTGTAATCTAGATCTGAATAAAAGGCTATATTATTATTATTATTAAAACTAGTTTTTAAACGAGATTCAAGACTGAGCATTGTATTAGCATGCGGGCCTAAACGTTTTAGCCATTACTATCCTCGCCAGAGACGCTGCGTAAAATTTATCCTCATTGTCATGCAGAACTGTAATGCAATTTTAGATAAACTTTGGCTATGCCGCTACCGGGCCATGCTCTCTGCGGTTCAAGTCGCATTTAACTCCAGTAGAATTGCTCTAGCAGTGCATTTAATTCCCCGCAAACTTAGCACATTTTAGTTCCAAATTTATAACAGCGCACCAGAAAAGCATTGGCTGAGAAATATGTTGCTAAAAGATAGAAAGTTTAGCGTGTGTTATTTGTGACAACTTAGTAAAGTGTAAAGTACTTTATATACAGGGTGTTACAAAAACCCTTTTATATCCACGTGGTGTACATCTGCAGGAAGATGTAATTATGCTAGTTTTAATTAATTATTGACTCTAAGCACATATTGCGCTCCGCCCTCCTAAAAGCGTGAACGCGGCCACTAATCGCGTCGGTTTTATTTGTAAACTAAGCGCGTCGTGCTACTTTCTTAGAATAAAAACCGCTAACGTATGATCCAGATTAGTTAACATATTTGTAAAAATTCCTTTTTTTTGCGTTCTTAAACCGGTCGTATCTCTTGCTAGTTTAACATGCATTCTTTTTGGTATTTTTGCATGAATAATTATAAGTGTGTGTACATACCCTTTAATTGTACAACAGGGTTATTGTAACGTGCTGTATACTACGAGTACGTGTAGATATAACAACTACGCGCGCACTGCTCTCAACGTTGTCGCGGCTGATACAGATTTGTTCTATTGTACTCTGGGTGAATTCACAAAGAAAGCACTACATATATTGTGTTACCGTAAGTTTCTTATAGGATATAGTTAGTTAGTACTTATTACTACACTATCGCATTAGGTATACCTGTAATGATAGCTGTAAGTTGTGAAACAAATAAATAAATAAAACTAATTAATAAGGTAAGTAGTACCTAGTAGGTATTTCTAATTGGCATTTTAAAGGATGGAATAAACGATAATACCTCGTATAGATGATACAATAGTATATTTTGTAATACTTACGTTAGTGCTGTTCCACGATAGATAGATTCTCTTTTTTAATACGCTTTTTTTTCATTTTTAACTAACAATACAATGCAACAAAATATTAAAAGTCAATTTTACTTTTACCTCTAATTGTGGAATCGAAATAAAACTTTGTGCTTTTGTATAATTACGAATATTTACCTATAGCATCCTATAGTTCGGATGACAAAAATATAACTTGGTGTTTAAGCTAATCGGATGATGGGGCCAGTAGGAAAAGGAAACGGAAAGGAAAAAAATACGGAAAGGGAAAATTTTAACCTACATAAATTATTCCTACACAAATCTACATTCTTACTTGGGTACAGTCGGCATCTACTTAGGTATGTGAATTTATAAGATTTTAGAAAATACACAATTATGTACAATACATATTATGTACACCACAGCCATTAGGCACCATTTAACTATTTACCTTGTTAACCACCTACATAGTTACTTCAATAATGACCTTTTGCTTTGTGTATAACATTTCAATAAAGAAATTCCATTGTAACATTTGCACTCACCGCCAAAGTATTTTCGTTTCCGACATAAATCAAGATTTTTCATAAAACACCAAACATTTGGCTTCATTCATAGTTTGAATTACCAAATGGTGCTGTTAGCCATTAATCTCATGTCTGCTTTTAGTTGGAAGGCGAGACGTGAAGCATTTATCTCTATACCTACCTGATAAGCTACAGCGCCGGCGGCACTAGAATACTCGAATTACGAATGGGTATTAGAAACTTCTGTTTATATACATTATAAGTATGTACCTAACTACACTCTACAGCTAGTTTCTTCATGCTAGATGGAAATTAAGTATTTACCTACACCAAATTCACAATAATCTTATATTTTTCAAACCTCTCCTATTTATACCTTTACTAATGATTAAAAATCGAAAGTTACTCTGTCTGTCTGTCTATTTGTAGGCTTTTCACGGCTAGCGTACGGCTAGAATCTTGATAATAATTCGTTACAGTAAATCACGAGGAACGTTTTTGGATACTATTTTCTTAATAAATGCGAACGGAGTCGCGGGTAACAGCTAGTAATATATTAATCTAATGTCAATACTCAAATTGACTGCCTCGGTGGCTCAGTTGGTAGTAAACCTGCCTTCTGAGCTTGGGGGCGTGGGTTCGATTCCCACTTAGGGCAAACATTTATGTGATGAACATTTGTGTTTGTTCTATGTCTGGGTGTTAATATCTATTTAAGTATGTATTTAAAAATATCTAAGTATGTATATCAGTCCCTGGCAGCCATAGTACAAGCTTTGCTTAGTTTGGGGTCAGGCGACCGTGTGTGGAAGTGTCCCGAATTTATTTTAATACTATTATAAAAATGGATTACCGTGACCGTGTCGTACCTATTTCAATTAAGAATATCCGTGTACCTTATAGTTAATTTGGTTTAAATTTTGCGAGGCTGCAAAGTTGATTTTTGGCGCAAGATTGCCTTCGCTACGCTCATGATTCTATTTTAGAACCTCTCGCTTCGCTCGTAAAGTTAATCTGCGTCTCGTATTTTTAAACCTGAGCATGCAAGCGCAGGGTTCTAAGGCTCAGATCAACCTAGAGAATAAGATGGCGCACGGCGTATGATTTAAGTAAAGCCAAAAACCATCCAAAAACTACGCTACTGTCGTATATGTACACAACACGCACACATTGACGCAAAAAAACTACTCTACTCGCTTGGTCATTCTTATCTCGACATTATGTGCATTGGTTTATGGTATAAACGTAATGTGGTCTTCTGCCCGCGGCTTCGCCCGCGTGGCTTACAGAAAATGAATAATTTTGTGTACATAAATAAAGAGGTACATAGTGCATTATAAAAGTGTGGCCAGGACTACCTTTTGAGGTTCTTTTTAAAAACTGTGCAGTTTTTTTCTACGTCGATATTAAGTCGATATTGAAAATGCTGGAACATTAAACTCTTACAAATATGCGCAGTTTTAGAATATTAATAATAATAATAATAATATTATATTAAATCTACTATGGTTGTATATTGGAACAGAAATGGCTAACGTAGAGTTTGGGAATTATTATTAGTTTTCGTGCAATTGTAAATGTTTTTCATGGCAACATTACCACGCACACAAGCTTAAAAAAGAAGTGGCTTCACCGAGATATAACGCAGTGTTCCATCTTTTCCTGTAGGTTGATCTGAGTTCTAAGGTTGACCCGGGGACCTTGGGTTATTATCAAAGTTATTATGCGATAACTGTTGAGCAACTTAATACCTCCTTACTACAGCGAGGAAAATCATAGGTGCCCAAAAATATTTTACAAGATTAAAAAGTTGTATTTTAATGCAGTCGTCATGCTTTCCAGTACGATTATTCTAAAAACAAGTTTGGTGCACTGACATAAAATGCATTTTCAGTGGAGTAACAGCTTAGAAAATCATTAAAGAGAAAGATTCGAATTTTAAAAACTCTTTTCACGCTAGCGGGTAAAATGCTCTCTTGCACTCAGATTTCGAATGATAAACAGAGCCTTTCCGAGCTTGTGAGGTGAAGAACTTTTTTGGTATTACTCTGAACGCGCCTCATGTTTTAGGGCTGTTTTGTAGTGATCTGAAAGTAATTTTAGGAAATTGTAGAGTGGAAGTGAGTAGTGACTTGTGATGTGAGTGACCCTATTTTTGCATGCTCACAGCGTTTTTGACGTAGCAGGCACCTTGAACGAGTTAATTAAAGTTTGTGAGATTGTGAACCTGCCTTCTGGAGCTTGGGCGCGTGGGTTTGATTCCCATCTGGGGCAAACATTTATGTGATGAACATTTGTGTTTGTTCTATGTTTGGGTGTTAAATATCTTATTTATATGTATGTATTTACAAAGGTATATGTATGTATATCAGTCTCTGGCAGCCATAGTACAAGCTTTGCTTAGTTTGGGGTCAGGCGACTGTGTGGAAATGTTCCGAATTTATTTATTATTTATTATTAAGTACCTAACTAGTAGCAATAAATACACTTTTTAACGGAAATATTACACTTACTCAGGTTTTATTTTAATTTCCGTATAAAGATTGCGGATAAGGAAGAGAGAGAGAGATAAAGAAGCTAACTAGTTAGTGATAACTAACTAGTTATCTTCTTTATCTTGTAATTCGTTAGATATAACGAATTACAACTTTTGAACTTTGACTTTCATGCACACACACACGACAACGTACACACACCCCTCTTCATAAAATCAATTACTTATTTAAAACACACACATACACACTCGTTTGACATAGAACTAAGTAATTCTTCATAAGACGAGTTTTGTTTAATTTTATTGAAAAATTCCTTTGTGTTATTGATAACCAAGCTTAAGTTCACCTCTGCGGGGAAAACGATCATGCCCAGAGCTGAAAACTGTGACCTCACGACACAGGTTAACCTAGTGTGGGGGACAGGGTTCCACTAAGGTATACATAATTGTTTTCTTTTTTTAGCACCTCAAGTATTTTATAACATTTCTTCTGTATCAAATCTTAATTTTGGATTATAATAGTATAATTAAGTTCTCTGTACCTATAAGCCTAACAGAAAAGCAAGAAAAGTGGTTATTATTAATAACTAAATGTATTAGGTACTAGTTGGATCTGTGAGCTGTAGATCTCGCGGCTGACGTTTTACTCCACAGGTTGCATTCCTCAACCGATTCTCGATATATTTTGTTCGTTGACTTAACGCTTAACGCTTAACTTAACTCTCGCTCGGTCGATTGTCTTTGATATTTTGTCTTTATTATCATAAAAATCGTGAGAGATCTTTCAATACAGATTGTTAGTAATATATTTAAATAAATTAAAATGTAAATTTCAAACTCATTTATCTAATATCTTAGCAAAATGAGGAAAATCTTTCTTCTACAAATAATTTTAACACAATTTATTTCACTAACAAATGAACGTGCGCCAAGTGAAGCGTGTCAAATTATTTGCCAATAAATCTTTGAAAAATAACGGATGTTTAGAGATGCTGTAAACATTGGTGTAAAAACGGCGGAGCATTTTTCAGTTTTGCTCGAGTATGAACAGTTAAACTCGGTTGTAATCAATCAAACAACAGGAATTCGTCTGAACCCGGAACGAATGCTTAGGAATTTTCATTAAAAGCTATATACAACCATATTCCTAAATTGAATACCGACTAATGTACCTAATAAAAAAAAACATTCCTACTGTCAAAACGTCTGAACCGAATCTGTCGATAATGAAATTGTATATGGGGTCAACTGGTGCAAATGTGTCTGTGGGCAATTGCGTCTTTTGAGAATTACAGTGCCCAACGATAATTATTGCACTTCGACTTTTGGAACGAGCTTCGGCTTCGTAGAGCGTTGTCTCTTTCGTACGACAGTTTCGTTTAGTGTGCGACGGAAATAATGCTCTACGAAGGTGAAGTCTCGTTCCAAAAGTCGATGTGCAATAATTATCGTTGGGTACTGTAATTCTCGAAAGAATGTGCAATATAATATATCACCGAGTAGGTACTGTACTGACAAACCCTTCACAAATTAGGCGTCACCTAAATTTTTTTCTATATTTAGCTACAAAAATCTGTACAAGATGGCGTTAGTTGCCTAATTTGTGAAGGTTTTGTCAGTAATTCTCGAAATACGAAATTGCCCCAATTAACCAAACTTACGATGGCAGGATTTTTGACATACGAGTGGGAACGATGCGGCGGAAAAATACATCAAAACAACAAAGCCTTAGGGAACCTCGTAAGGAATGCTATAGATAAATATATAGTCATTGATAAACAGGTAAGGCTCATTTTATTTTCCCACCTACCAAATTAATATCACAGTTTCATCATTACGCAGTCTTTACGTCCCACTGCAGGGACAAAGACTTACCCTACATCGAGGATTATAGAGCCGTTACCCACCACGCTGGCTCAGTACAGGCTCAGTTGGGTTGGTGCATTCGAAAGACATGTGACTCTTTCGAATTATTAATTCTAGGAAATGACGGTTTCTTCACAATGTGTTTTACCTTCACCGTAAGAGCACTTGTCGTATTTTAAATGCACATATACTTTTCTACGATATAAGTTCATTGGTGCACGGTCAGGATTGAACTCACGACATTAGAATCGGAAGGCGCAGGTCATCCCATGCAATCGGCAACACGGCTCCAAATATCACAGTTTAGAAACGTTTCCTAAATATGATATGACTTTGTTTGGTTGGATGGTTTTACCCGGGGTCAAAAAGTAGCCTATGTACCTCTCCAGGGTATAAGCTACCTCCGTACCAAATTTCATCAAAATCCGTCCATCCGTTTAAGCGTGAAGAAGTAACAATCATACACACTTACACACTCACAAACTTTCGCCTTTATAATATTAGTGTGAAGTGTGACAGTAAGTAGCGTATTACTCGTAACTATGGGTTGTTGACTTGTGTAAGTATTCCAAACAACTAGCAAAGGTATATAATATTGCCGCTACTATTAATCGTTTTGTCATATCATACCTACTAAGATTAACGTCCCGTCATATAATACCCACTGAGATTAAAAAGGTTGTCCTCTGCAAACGTAATAAAAATAAGGTCAGCATTTTTGTCTGTAGCTTATTTTTTTGGGCATTGTAAACAAATGTTACCAAAATAGATAAGTACTTACTTACTTACTTTATAAGGTCTAACTTAGCAAATTTTAAGAAATTCTGTGTTTGGCAAACAGGAAATACGTGGAAAAATTACTGTTTGTTTATTTACAAAATTAGAGAGTTTCTTGGAGCGAGATCGGGAAGCTATTTATTTTGTCAATAACCGGAAATCTAAAATTAGAAACGCAATTTTTCCCGACTGCCTTAAGGAAGATGATATTTTGCGAGTGTAGGGATCTAAATATTTTAGCATGTAGTAACTAAGGTAAATCCACCTAAGTGTGCGCATTATCAATGAGTACGCAATGCTCCTAAAAAAACATTTTATTAGTAATAGCAATCCTATGACTATATCGAGCCGCTCTAGGATGTTTCTACAACTTTACTGCAATTTTAAGTTTTTAACATGATTGATGTTATTTGGTAGTTGGTAGTGAACCTGCCGTCTGAGCTTGGGGGCGTAGGTTTGATTTCCCACCTAGGGCAAACATTTATGCGATGAACATATTGTGTTTGTTCTATGTCTAGATGTAAATATATATTTAAGTAGGTATTTAAAATAAATATACATTAATATTTGACTGCCTCGGTGGCTCAGTCGGTAGTTAACCTGCCTTCTGAGGTAGGGGGCGTGGGTTCGATTCCCACCTAGGGCAAACATTCATGTGATGAATATTTGTGTTTGTTCTATGTCTGGGTGTTAATATCTATTTAAGTATGTATTTAAAAGTATTTAAGTGTGTATATCAGCCTCTGGCCACCATTGTAGAAGCTTTGCTTAGTTTGGGGTCAGACGACCGTGTGTTCAAGTGTCCCGAATATTTATTTATATTTATTTATTTATATCAGTCTCAGGCAGCCGTAGTACAAGCTTTGCTTAGATTGGGGTCAGACAACCGCGTGTGCAAGTGTCCTGATATTTATTTATTTATCACAATTTTGATTTGTAAGATAAATATGAACATTCCATCTATGTATGGGATTATTGATGAAATTTGCTTTTAGAACTTTAAATAAACAAACATTTTGTGATCAGTTCCAAAATACGGTTTTAGATACATGGTTTTTTGAAATGCGCACTCTTGAATGGGTTGTTTGAGTTTAAGATGCGTACTCTTTGCACGAGCGCATTCCAAAAGTACGCATTGGACTGGTTATAAAATATAGGCCCTTTATATAAACAGTACCTGGATGTCCGAGCTTTGCTCGGTATTTTTTTTTTATTGTGTTTTTTGGAAAATAAACAATTGATTTTAGTCTAACCTCAAAGCAAACACTCATTGACTTCGTGTTACTTAACAACGCCATCTGCTGTTGTGTCGTTAAAGCAATTAGTTGCTCACAAAAAATAGTATTATTATTCGCCAATAGATGTCAGGAAGAGTCATATTTTTGTTATTTTTCTTCCAAGTTTATGTTTAAGTTGATTATCGATAAAACACGAATAAAATGACATTTTCCAAAAATGATTCCTAGCTAGATCGATTTATCGCCCCCGAAACCCCCTATATACTAAATTGTATGAAAATCGTTGGAGCCGATTCCGAGATTCCAATTATATATATATATATATATACAAGAATTGCTCATTTAAATATATAAGATTTGATCAAGTCGCTTATTTAAGGCGCCGTTAAAACACGATTTTTCACCCACACATACGTTTACTTAAGTCGCTTCATTTAAAGTTGAAAATTTTAGGGAAATATTAGTTGAATATATTTCATTTTTTTTATTTTAGTTTTAGGGGGCTGAGCTACCCACGTCCGTAGAAGTGTATTCTATTCTGATTCCCTACACGTGGTCCCCGGGTAGTGCTAACCGGGTAGCAAACTCTGGTTCAGCAAGCTTCGGCCGTGGCTAGTTACCACCCACCGGACCAAGCCATGCCGTGAAATGACCTAGTCGTGTTTCGGGATGTAGTCCGGTGTAACCGTTCCGAAGACGGGTCTGAGCAGTAGTGCGCTTGTAGCGCCTCACTCAACTGCCGTCTTTGCACTTCTTCACTCTACAAAACTTCAAGGCTAGAGTGAATAAGTACTTTATAGGTCGCCGTGCTCCATCTTAGACCACAACGTCGTTTAACATCAGGCGAGTTGGTGGTCAAACGCCGACCTATTCTACATTAAAAAAAAAAATCGTAAAATCATATTTCAGGGTAAAATGAGATCGGGGCGTATTTTTTTTCTTTTTTGCCATTTTTAATAGACTGTATAGACTTTTTAACTTTAGAGAACTAATCTGGTTATCTAACAATCGAAAAAAAATATGGTGTAATCGCTGAAATTTTAAAGGATTTACGTTCCGATAGCTTTTTAAGAAGATACTTTTTGTGATTTAAAACACGGGAATTACTCACGTACTCACGTACTCACGTACTCACGAGACGCGGGGCTGCGTCATATGCTATGCTATGCGAGACGCAGCCGCGCGCGCGCAGTCGCCCTGATGAAGACCGCTGAATGCGGTTGAAACTATAGTCGGAATAATCAACTGAAGCGTACGTGAGTAATTCCCGTGTTTTAAATCATAATGTGTGAAAACCACGTCAGTTTCCATAATAAAATAGTTTTTGTGATTAATTCCTATAGATATCCTAGAGAGAGATAGAGATAGAGAGATTTTTTCCTATTTTAGAATGTTTTTAAAATTGTTTTTCAGTTAAACTTAAGTTGGCTGTTTCTTCTACCAGCTGTATTTTTTTGTACCTGATCATCGTAACTCTTCATATCAAACTAGGTGCAAAAAAAAAACTTGTTTTTGGTGAAATACATGGTTCATGTAATACGGGGTCTTAAGAGTCCGGCGACCAATTTAGACTAACTTCGCATTGGCTTAAGGTATTCTATAGCCATTTCGTCTAGAAGAAGAAGACGAGCGAGTAATGATAGTGACTAGTCTCTAAAGTCACCTACAGAGTGACAAAGTGCAATTCCAATTTTTTTTATAGCTTTTGCACTTCTGTAATCATTCTTAAGAACTAACTAACTAACTAAGAATTTTCCTTGAATTATGGATTCATTTTACAGCTAATGATGTAGACAACCTCCCTATGTAGTGGATTTTTTAATTTGCTTTGTCTACCTATTGAATAAATCAGTCAAAAATTACCCCTTAAAAATGCGGATATTTTTCATAGCTCTATTTTCGCTTGATAACGTTTTTTAAAAAAAAACAATTACATAGAGGCGGAGATATTGTTAATGTACATACTAAATTTCATCATAATCTGACAAATGGTTTTCAAGAAATTTTAGTAGCGCGTTTGTATGGAAATTTCAGAGCGTCGCGACCCTCTTAAAGAATTAAAACTATGTTCCTTATGAAGCAAAACTTGTTGAAAAATTATTTTGGTGCATGCAAACCCAAACACTCTTTTTTTCACTCAGCAAAAGAGTGTTTAGGTTTACATGTTTGTCCCTATGTCTGTTTGTCTGTTTCAATATGCACTCCTTTATACCTACCACTAATGTTAAGGTTATATTTTATACTAGAGTTTGCCCGCGGCTCTGCCCGCGTGGAATCTATTGCATAGCAATTAATTACCTATTATGTAAATCCATTCAGTAGTTTTAGTGGTTAAGTAACAGTTACCTACTAAATTAATAGTACAGTGATGTAAATAATAAAATGTTGAGCAAAAACATAAGTATTCTTGTTTATTGTTTTATTTTCCTTTTTAATGTTAGTTTTGTAAAGACACTTTTCCGTTGAAAAACAGAATCTAGCTGTTCAAACATTTTTTTTGCGTTTTGGCAATCTTGTATGATCGATAAATGTTTGTCGGTTATACATTGAATTATTATAGTCTTTGCTTTTGAGTCATCTAATTTTAGTTTTTGTTCATGCTGGATATCTTTATTTTCGTATTCTAATATCTGTAAAACCTGTTTTTCTTCTAGTAAGGATTTTACTCTAAACTTCCAGTTAGAATAATTTTCGCCTTTTAGTATTGGCAAAATATTGACGTTTGTGTACATTTTACTTTTGAGATATTATTTTCTCACCTTTATCCTTTAAAATGGCCCATAACCTTATGTTGGAGCAAGGTTTCCAATAATATCTGCTTTATAAGCACGACACGTTATTTAACAGGCTTTATTTAATATTATACAGAATCACAGACATTAGCCATTAATAGAATTTTCACACTGACACTGCTGGATTGACACTGTTTAAAAAAGAACTTCCTCAATAAGATAGTTTCTACGAAACTATCCAATGAGGTAGTATTCTCTTCAATTTGAACTTGCGATTTTATCTTGCTTATTATACAAAAATTACACATCCAAAACCATAAATATTAAGTTTGTCGCTACTCCCGAGGTCAAGGAATCGAATTACATGCAAATTCCCGAAAAACAGGTAGTTGTTTGGGAGAAACATGTAAAGGAAGTTTTGTAGAGCGCCATCTCACTCCATCTTGCGTTTTTATCTCGTTCTGGTTTTTCACTTTTATTATATAGATTCCACGGTGTTAAGGACATTTTAAGGTTTACCTATATTATTTATGTTTATTTTGGGGCGAAGCGATATATTAAGCGATGGCAGCCTAGTTGGGAGAAGGGTCGTCTCCCAAGCCAACCGTCGGCACGAACCAATTTGTTCATTGTGTGAGCATATGTGCGTATTGTATGTCATCTGATACATGACTGGAGCCCGGTGTATGGTAACAGGCTCGCCCCCTGTCATATTTGGGACTGAATATCGTCTGGCGAAGTGTGGGTGTTGTATTACACCTTGACCATGACAGCCCTATCGGGATTAAGGCGTGACGATTGTTATTTAGGGGTACCCTCCTAATTTTTATTTTTGGAATCCCAAAGACTCTCAAACTACAAACACATTGGAATTCACAAACTCTACTCTTTCTTGTAACTGACTTTCCCGTTGACAACTGACGCGTGTTAAAACATTTTCCGCCTGTTTTTCGTAGCCGATCTTTATCAAAGAATAATCACGTTTCCCGTCACGAAAACGTCAAATTGGTGCCATTTCATGCTTAGGTATATTATACTTCGTGCCACCTGATATTCAACCATGCCTATTACAAAAAATATCCACCTCCTAGGTATGCCTGCTTATAGTTATTTCATTCAGCTTTTGAGTTATCAAAGTGTAATAAAATTTACTCGTGTTAATCTAAAAGATGCGTGTGGGAAATTAGCAGGGTGGTAATTAGGTAGGCGTTATGCGTGTCTACAGAACCGCGTTTTTCTATTTATATGCTTTTTAGGAGTTTTGAAAAGGGAAAGGGATCTAGATATAGGTGCCTACTAACTGTAGGTTCTCTATCTATCTAGTTGGTAGATAGGGTCATCTGGTACAAATGCGTCTGTGGGGCAATTGCGTCTTTCTAGAATTACTGACAAACCCGTCACAAATTCGACAACTAACGCCATCTAGTACAGATAATTGTAAGTAAAGATAGAAAAAAAATTGTAGGTGGCGCCTAATTTTTGAAGGGTTTGTCAGTAATTCTCGAAAGACGCAATTGCCCCAGTTGACCCTATATCAAAGTCGATTACTTTAATAGATCCTCTTACAAAAGCCTGCGGTACCAGTTGACCTGACAAAGCAAAAGAATACAAAGATCTGTGGCGTAAAGTGAAAAATCTTGCGTACTCCTCCTTTTATGTCGGTGCCAGTCGCACCTACTATATCTTTTTCGAGTGAAAGGCTCTGAGTGATCACTTCTAATTACGGCTGAATTACATCTCTTTGCCTTTCCTTCCCTTTATGAGACTTTTCATCTGGTATCAAGTGATATACCTAAAGCCATTACATGGGTGGATTTGTTTCATTTCCGACTTTCAAACGTAACTTAACTACGTAAGTATAAAAATCGGTACTCGTATAACATCAAGTTAAGTTCTTTTAATTGTTTGAATAATCAGTTTTGAAAACTATTGCAATGGAAAAGTTTACAAAATGAACTGCAAAGCAGCGATAATAAATACTTTTGCTCAAAGTACTTAAAAATGAAGTTTGCAATGTTAGTAGCTAGGTAGGATTTATAACTAAAGTTCAAGTTAGTTAGAACGCCACATTGTTTACTACTCTGCATTAGCAGCATTAATATCTATGCACCAACATAAAGTGCATGAAGTGACAAGTTTTGGTTCCAGACCGAGTACGTAAAATAAGCTGAAAAAAGAAAAACTTTGAAGCAGTAATACCTGATAGTTATCTACTCACTTAAAGCGTAAAGCAAGTGCGGATGGCGCAGGCCCTTGAGAGATTTTGGTATGCAAAATTAAGGGCGACTAGCACAATTAAGGGCACCTCTAAGGTACGAACCTCGGCTTGGGCTGTCGCGGGCGAGGTGGAGTCGATTTGACCAGGCAACCCTGAATGGGTGTGCTCTTGAGCCTTACTAGGTTGAACTGAATGACTATTTGGAAAGAATCTAATAGATCCTGGGAGTCTTCTGCCTCGTCGGCAAGGTCGGTGTGTGATCGTGTTCCTTTGGTAACTGGCGCCTATGCCAAATACGCCATACTTCCTGTTGCTGAAGATGTTTCTGGGGCGTCTATGGACGGGGGAGGGTCTGCGGTGTCTGTACTGAGAAGTCTGCTGTACGGACAACAAGAGGATTTGAGTGGTAGGCAGCCCTATCGAGGTACCGACGGGAGGTGAATTTAAAGTGCTGCCGAAAGGAAGAGAGCTCTACATCTCAGTGTAGATCGAAGTTTCGCTGATACCAGCTGGCTCCGACCGCAATGCGAATGAATCTACTTTATATGGCCTGGAGCTTGTCCAGGTCATGATCAGAAGTTTGGGCAAACACTATAGAAGCGTAAGGTCATAACGCTTGAAGTTTTGTACAATAGTTTTTTCTAAGGGATAGTTTACTACGGTTTCTAATTTCTAAGGGATAGTTTACTACGGTTGTTGAGATGGGAGGCGAGTCGGCTTAAAAAGAAAGCCGCTCGATTCCTAACGGTCTGAAAATGCTTCGAGAAGATAAGTCGTCGATCGAGGGTCAGTAATCCGTACACTTTACATTAGTGTAGCTTCGACACACACGCACCATACTTGCGTACGGAGCAAGAATACTCCGATCTAGCGCTGCATGTTTTAATAGTTTGGTTGGACGACAAAACTAATTTTTTAGCGATGCGGCAAACCGTACGGCATATTCCGTACCATTATCTATAAAAAATCATGTCTGTTGTGTCGGAGCCCCCTTAATTATTTATTTTATTCTGTTTTTTTAGTATTTGTTGTTATAGCGGCAACAGAAATACATTATCTGTGAAAATTACAACTGTCTACGGTCTATGACATACAACCTAGCGACAGACGAACAGACAGACAGACGAACGGACAACAGAGTCTTAGTAATAGGTTCCCATTTTACCCTTTGCAAAAAAAGAACTGAAGAACTAAATTTTAACTTTCCTTCATCAAAAGACTGATAGATGACGTGTCTGAAATTCTTTCCTATGTTTGTACTAAATCGATCGAAATTACAAAGAATGTGGAATGTACTTTGATAACACACATCTGATATAGTTTCTAAAAACCCATTAGCTGTCTATCGCAGTGGCAACAAAAAAATGAAAAAACAGTGAAAGAGAAATAACAAACCGTTGTAATGCGAAACAAAAATAGCTCGTCGTTCCGAGTGTACAAGCCATTAATTTTAATTGTATACAGTAACGCAGCGATGTAGATGATGAATTTTCACGAATGTTTTTGTTACTGTACCTAACGTTAGCGTTGCTGTTCCTACAGAGTCAGAATCTCTGGAAAATACCGCTACCTAAAGCTCAGGCTGCAGACAGCTTTATTTTTAAACAAAAAATACATAACTACATACATAAATAATAGAGGTAGGACCAACTGGGGCAAATGCGTCTGTGAGGCAATTGCGTCTTTCGAGAATTACTAACAAACCCTTCACAAATTATAGGCAACTAACGCCATCTTGTACAGATTATTGCAACTAAAGATGAAAAAAATGATGTAGGTGGCACCTAATTTGTGAAGGGTTTGTCATTAGTTCTCAAAAGACGCAATTGCCCCAGTTGACCCTTCATAATATTCTTCTTTTAAATCTTAAATTCATCTTCTTAAAATACGGATCAGGAGTACCCGTAACCAACAGGCGTGACTCATGTAAGTAGAAGCGAAGGATGTATGCCAGGATCGTAGCAAGTGGAGAGAAATGGTCTCTGCCTACCCTTATGGAAAACAGGCGTGACTAAATGTATGTATGTTAAAAAATATATCTAATAATAGATATGCACCTATACAACGTGATGTATTTTAAATTTTGTTCACCAACGTTAGGGGCAGTCACTTAGACGATATGAACTTGGGTACATAATGCAGACAGAATTAGCTACAAGAATTGACGAAAATGTACTCGTCTACTCCGCCATTGGATTCAATGTCGCCGGTGAAAGTGTCGCCGCGCAAGTTCAAAAAAAAATTTCATAATATGAATACTTATTTCTATTTAAAAATTACCTTAATAATGTACATTAATAGTCACCAGTGACAGTAAAGCCATGACGGAACTGAGCATGGACCATTGATATATAAGTACTATACGTCCTTACTAGAGAAGCTGTTCCTAACAAAGCACTTCGGGCAACTTGTGACATCGAGGCCTGGCCGCGTGGTCTGCCTACAGGTTTGCTGCAGCGCTTAAATAATCGTTATGTCGTCTAATAAATCTATTAAAACATGTAGCGCTAGAAGATAATATTCTACATCTGTACACAACCGCGCACGGTTTGCGTGTTAAAGCCACACTAATTTAAGATGTAAATGTAAGGACTTCAGCATAGTGCAGTCGGCAAAAGTTCGGATGATGAAATCCAGCACGTTGTATTTTATATATTTACATTGTGTAAATACCGATGACTTTGCCTCTTTTATTTATATTATGTTTAGATTTCAATTATGTCAGAAAATATTTATTTCGATTTTATTTTCAAACTAGCGACCCGCCCGGCTTCGCACGGGTGCAATGCGGATACTAAATACACTACAGAAAAACTGTCAACGTTGTATATAAAAACATATACATGTTCATGCCACATACTCTGGCTTCGCACGGGTATAAACAAAAAAATGTTATTGTGGGATATCCATAAGAGATAAATATACCATCGCGGAGTTTTCTGTAGACCTTTTCAATGTGTACAAATAATTAGTACATTATTTTGATAAATCTCGTAGAAATGTAAGCGGAAAAAAATTGATAATTAACGGCATCACATTAGAAACCTCAAAAATAACAGTATTTCTCCACTATTCAATGGATGTTATTATAGATATAAACCTTCCTCTTGAATCACTCTATGTATTATAAAAAACCGTATCAAAATCCGTTGCGTAGTTTTAAAGATTTAAGCACACAAAGGGACATAGGGACAGAGAAAGCGACTTTGTTTTATACTATGTAGTGATGATTAAAATTAGAACTCAATTGTTTTGATAAAAAATCTAGTATTCTGTGTTATAAAATAGTAGATAAGTAAATTCATATTTTGTTACACTGTTAGTACTCTGTCAGCCTGTTAAACAACCCTTACAAATTCTCAAATAATTACCTTAATACAACAGTGGCAACAATTTCACATCCCTTTTTGAAGATTACCGAAGGAGAAATTACTGACGATTCCGGAGAAATTGGGTCGCTGTATTTGTCAGATAGTATTATTACTGAAATATTAATAGTACGAGTATGTTTGCTTAAATTAAATGTTAAATTAATATGCAATTTTAGTCGCTATGGAAATTGTTCCCAAGGTGATTTGTGGTTTTATGCCTTGTGTTGCTCTCATATACATAATATATTTGAACATTCATGTTAAGGAGTGTCCACACCAAAGTCGGCGACCCGACGACAAGACGTGTGTGGGTTGATTTCTTTTGAAATATGGCCGCCGGCCTCAGGAAACATGGCCGTTAATATCGTGTTGGCTGCTGTCTGCGGTGAACGGAACAAACATAGAAGAATTTCTTCAAGTAAATTGCACGGAACTCATGACCCAAAGACCCGAACAAACCCCCGGATCTTCGGAGCTACTCGATATCGGCCCTTGTCTGATCTGTTAATGTCTATCAAATAACAGTCTACCCAATTTCCTAATCAATTAGGCTGAATTTATCCGAGTGACATCACTGGTCTTATGAACGTCGCTGTCTTTGTCACTTGCTGTTACCGCCCCACCCGGGACGTTTTATGCAGAAGATGCAACGCAAATAAATAAGTCAAGATTTTATAGGTGTATCAATGATTTGAAAAACGTTACTTCTTTTGATCGATAAAAATAAAATAATTTAATTGTTTGACATTTTCTTTTATAAATAGCCCAATCATTTGGTACTTTTACCTGAAACATTTTTCGGGAGTTTTGAAAATTGGAAATTTTATAGATTTTGATGTGTTGTATTTGTCGTTTCGTATTTGTTGCCTCTCGCGCCGTCATATTGGAAAAATGGCGCCTAAAAGCAATTTTTTGACTCTATCTCCTTTTTTACTTATTTTACGACAAAAACAGATACCTATACAAAATGAAACTAGAGACAATTCTTACATAAACACCTTTTTTTTCATAAAGTCAATAGTTTAGGCGTGCAATGTTGGCAACGGTGCACGCCTTTAACATAATACTATCGTCATAGAAATAATTGAAGATTCCTTTTTTTATAGATCATTTTAAGAAACAGTGACTTGGCGATGTACTTACACGTGAAAACTTTTTTCCTAATCTTTTTTATGTAAATGTGATTGATAGTTGCACCATTTTACCACGCACGAAGGCATTTTTTAGATTCTTTTTCAAGTCGAGACGGCAGCTATGTTTATACTAAACTCGTTCGCAGTGTAGTTCATCACGCCCCGCCATTGCAGTGTAGTTGGCGTTGGGTCATTTTCAAGCGCTAGAAATTCTTCTATGTTTTTTTCGTTCACTGCCTGTCTGCGAGTAGGTGTGTAGACTACCTTATTGTAGTTGCGCAATAAATAAGTTTTCATTTGCATTTCATTTTATTAACCCCCGACGCAAAAACGACGGGGTTTTATAACTTTGACGTGTATCTCTCTCTCTCTGTGTGTGTGTGCGTGTGTGTCTGCATCGTAGCTCCTGAACCCATTAGCTTTATTATTTTGTTTGATAGGTATTAGAATTAGAATTAGTCGGGAGTGTCAGCTATGCTTGATGAAAATCGGTGTCGGAGGTTTTTTAAATTTTCAAATTATACTTGTATTACATTGATGAGCTTACAAAAATTTAAAACAATGCTTACTAATATTTACTTAACGTAACTTAATGTATCTATTATTTTAACCTATTATTTTAATCAGGCCTCCCATTCCCGTCGGTCGGTTTGAAAAAAGGAAAGTGGTTTTGCTCGGGTAAGGCAGTACGTTTCAAAACCATAAAACAGCTTTTCATGAACCAAGAGCAAAATGTAAAATTTAGGAAGCTTAAAATATTCTTATTTATAAGGTTTATTCATCAAAATATTCTTATTTATCAGTAATTTATTTGATTTCAGTTCGTTGAGGCACTTCTGGAAGGTATCCGATTGAAAGGCTCGTTTTTGTTTCTTTTTGTCGTCAAGAGCTCTATTCTGACAAGTGCGATATTACCGCGGTCTCTTTCTCCCTCGATCGAAAAGTCATGAGAGTGAGAGACCGACTTAATATCGAAGGGGCCGAAACAGACCGTTTATTGAAAAAGGTCAGATCAGGTGACCTTTTTGAATAGACATGATCTGAAAATCAATAACTCGTTAAATTTCAATTTACCAGGAGTTTTGTATTAGAAGTGGATATATTTTACAAACCGTTTACATAGGGTTCACATGTTAACATTTCAATTTACTGGTATTTAGTTTAGAATTTATACTTGTTCTTTTAAATTTGTTTACTAAAAAAACAATCTGCATTTCCTTCTGATTTTAATAAATTAAAAAAGGAAATGTCAACAAATATAAAGCTGTGAATTGTATTTAGTTTGAAGAATGGTAGGTACAACAGAATTACCTTAATCCTCTTATGCATAACAAAAAAATCCTCATCAAACTTATTCTGAATCAAATACTTTCGACGAGAAAAAATAACAAAAGTTTTAAAATTTAATTCACAAAGAACAGTCTCATAATATTTTTTTCCAATTAACTAAGCAAACAATGCGACACCAAAAATTTAAATTTTGATGCTAAACAAATCTGTTAATTTGTTTTTCAGTGGAATTAATGAGTTCGTTAAATTTTACACGAATTCAGCGCAACCAAACTGACACTCGGTTTCAATTCAAAGATTTCCCTTACATCCACAGAATGAAGTGGAAATTTTCATGTTTCCTATAAGCGCATAAGTGTAATAAATAAATTATGCTTAATGGAATTCTGATGACTTGCTTGTGTTTACTCATATGACTAATGTTATTTGACTAATGTCATTTAACTAATGTTTTTCATATAACTTTCACTGCCTCGGTGGCTCAGTTGGTAGTGAACCTGCCATCTGAGCTTGGGGGCGTGGGTTCGATTCCCACCTAGGGCAAACATTTATGTGATGAACATTTTTGTTTGTTCTATGTCTGGGTGTTAATATCTATTTAAGTATGTATTTTAAAATATCTAAGTATGTACATATTTCAGTCTCTGGCCGCCATAGTACAAGCTTTGCTTAGTTTGGTTCAGGCGACCGTGTGTGGAAGTGTCCCGAATTTATTTATTATTTTATTTATGTATGGGATAGCTATTACCGACTCGGCCCAAAAACCGACTCAAGATGGTAAATATTAACATCAAAGTACACAGTTAACTGCCATGGCTTTAATTCGTTTGAATAATCTAGAAGCTTCGAACGGGCTCGAAGCTAGCCTTCTGCAATATTTGGGCTAGCATATTGTCTAGAACATAAACTAGTAGGAATGTGGAAATTCCACAAAATGCTTTCGTTTCGACGGTCTAGACGCAAGCTGATTTTAGCGAAGTACTCGATAAATTTTGGCTAAATGCGACCAAACAATGTGACTACATAATTTGGAAAAACTATTGTTGAACCAACCTGGTAACATAATGTGGAATACTTAAGTATGGGTATTCGTATAATCTAAGCTCAACTAGGATTTCATTATGCGACCAAACCCTCAAAACGAGCCCAAAATGGCCTGTAATAGACGGCCACATGGTAGAGCCACGATAACACCGTAAAGTGTTCTCTTTATAGACGTGGGCGTAAGCGGAATTTCTACAAAGGGCGAACCAGAAATGAACATTCATCCATTATCACACTTCACATTACTTACTACTAAACCTTAATACGAAGGTTTGTGAGTAATTGTTTCTAAATCTGAAAGTTTGTGTTACTGAAACGAATATTTTTTCAACGAAACGAAGCTCCACAGATTTGGTGAATGGAGTTAACCTATTTGATTGAATCAGGCGTTACTTTGAGTTCATCTTCAAAACTGTTACGAACCGCTTGAAGTCCCTTGGACACCCCCGGTGTCCAAAAACTTTTTTCCGTTGCAGTACCTTGGGTACCCAAGGTGTCCAAGATGTCAAAATCGAAAAAAGCCTATATTATGCTTTTATTAATGTATATTCTGGTCCAGCAAGTTGAGTTTCGGTTATCTGCAAGCGGTTAAAGTAACTGCATTGGTTAAAATCAGTCTCTAGTGTATTTCCGCTCTAACATCGCATTAAGTACGCCAAGGAATATGGGTTCGAATTACTTTTTTTTTTTGTTAAATATTTTGAACTAATTTATTGAAATTTTCTAAAAAACTTTATACAGTTTGATATTTAAAGTTAATTTAGTAAAGAGTTTAATGAAACTTATGAATTTAACAGAACTAATTTAGTGAAATTTACTAGAAAACTATACATTTTACAATTTGAAATTTAAAGCTAATTTAATAAAGAATTTAACAGAACCATTTTTTTTTATTGATAACAATATTTGATCAAAATAAAATACAATAAAAAAGCAATCAAAACCCTTATTCTTCGAGCCGTTCGTCGACAAGTGTTTTTCCTCTCCACGAGCCATCCTCAGGACGTGTTGGCTCACCGAGCGCGTGGCCGAGAAATTGGAACCCATATTCCTTGGCGTACTTAATGCGACGTTAGAGCGGAAAGACACTAGATATTGGTATTTACGTATAAGTGATTGCTATTGCAGTAACAGTTTTGGAGTTATCTGATACTCTGGAAATTATTCTCTATTGCTTCTTTTATTTAAAACAAAAACCTGTTCTTTTTGAATACCAGGTAAAACCATTAGCAACTGCTAATAGGTACGAGATACATCTAAATACCAACAAAATTAGATTTACACTAGATAGCTAATATAAGGTCCGTCGAATTGACAGCTGATATTTCTTTAGCACACCCATGCTAAAGAAATATCAGCTATTATAAAAAAAAATATTCGGATAACTATGATCCATAGACATAAAATAAATACAAGACATACACATTAAATACAAAACAGCAAGCTCTAAATAAATCTAAACAATGAAACACAGCAAATTAAAACAATTTAAAAAGTAAATTACACATTACAAATACTACACACACTACATTAAAATGGAAAACAGAAACAAAAATAAAAAATAAAATCCTCGATCTTATTTAAAAAAAATACATCTTTGTGAATGTTTGATAAATACTTGTTAATCTAAAATAGCATACGTTTGTAGACACTGAGCGCCAATATCCCACATTTCTTGGAGCTAAACGTGTGAAAGATATTATTACCGCACTGACCAACCTTTATTTGTCTGAGGAATGTAGTAGCTTCTTGTTCGGTTTTATTGGCAGATCAGCGGTGCTATTCACAATCATTCCGAAAAGTTTCCGATCGGAACCCAGAAATTTCAAACTCAAATTGTTCTAATCTCAGTCTACTTTTATACATTATGGAGTAGGAAATCAAGTATAAATCCGATCGGAAGAATTAATCACGTTTAAAAACTGATGAATATAGACTGAGATTCGAATAATTTAGGTTTAACATTTTTTAAATACGAACGGAAACGTTTCCGAATGGTTGTGAATAGCCCTGCAGGACTCGTGAATAGCTTCGTTAATAAGTCGTTTATTTTCCTTCTTTAGTAGGCACTCATACCTACTCTGGTACTAAGTGACAGGTGAACATCCTTTACCCTTACTTGTTATTTTAAAATCGAAAGTAACTCTGCTTGTCTGTCTGTTTGACTGTTGTTTCGTTTGACTGAACATATCTTCATAAAATGTGATAGTTCGTTGCAGTATATCACGAGGAAGGTTTTTGGACATTATTTTCTAAATACGCGAACGAAGTCATGGGTAAGAGCTAGTACCTAATAGAATCGAAAGAATACTAACTTATCTGTTTTAATTCTGTGAATTCATAGAAATACCTACCAAATACAATAATATACTGAAATAATGAACATGCATGTACAAGCGAATATTCGTTGTGGGTAATCAAAGTTAATTCTGCGAAATTTACACCGGATACTTTACATAATTTGTACAAATGTGTAATGAAAGTATACCTACGTAGTAATTGCACAACGTTGAAATACAATTACACATATCAATTAAGTATCCACTCAAGTCATGTATTTTGTTTGCTCAGATATAAAATTAATCTACTACTTAGATCTATTATCTACCAGGGCGAAGATTCAGGAAGTTATAGTTTTCCCATGTCTGTCTCTCTATTTTATTCGTGGATAACTCAACAGTTTTGCCAATTTGCTACAAAGGCACGTTGACCGAGTGACCTGCCGACCGGCTGCTGCGATGTTGCTGTAGGCAGCTGATAGAGCGAGAGGCGAGCGCTAAAAACTGTGAGCATTTTCGAAAAGCTGATTTTTTATATTGTGTCACATAGGTGGAGAAAGGTGGCCGTCAGCTGGATTCCTTAGCGTTTGGCGTGGGATTTACTTAAAGTTTGTGAATTGAGAAACATAAGTATGTATGTTTTGTATACCTCGCACTCGTATACATATATAAACTCGTATTTATATATTTTAAAGTTAACGAATGTGACGTAGTATTAAAACATCAGCCTAAGAAAATACTTACAATTTTAGGCGCTCGCCTCTTGGGCTACGAGTACACGAGATAAATTGCACCGACGCGGACATGACACTCTCTATCCAACCGTATACTCTACATAACGTAACAGGGCAGCATGGTAGCTAGGTACCTGCTATTTTATTACACAGTTGCCTTATTCCCATTCGACGATCAGAAAAGTAAAGTCGAGAGATCAGAACATGCAAGGGATTCTTTCATCCAATTACTTCGGCACGAGTGTGGGATATTTGCATCGGTCGCCACCGACTATCGACATTGATGCATATCAATGCCTTGAAAAAAGAGAGTCATATTTTTTGGGTGTATAAAAATGTAAGTACATTTAATATGCATTAAATATGTGTACTTACATTTATATTTTTATTTGAAACGTAAATAAGAAAATAATACGTACTTCAGTTATTAGGAAATATATTAAATCAACTTTGCTATTGACTTACCGAGGAATACAAACAAAAACTCCTACCTCCAAGACTTTGTTAAGAACATTAATTAAATAATGTTTGAAATTGAGAAGTAAATTGATAATTTCCACTCCCAAACAAATGGTTTGTGAAAACAATCCTTTGTTTAAATAAACTTAGACTTAAAATTTATATGTATTTCTTTAATTTCTAAGAAGCTGGAGTTATGTTTCATTAACTTCTTTAGGACGGAAAGCCCCACCAAATCGCTACTGTGAACTCTACACAGTGGAAATAAGGAATATTTGGCAATGTTGGTAAATTTTAAATTGTTCGATTACAGTAGCAAGTAGGTACCAGTCTAATACATTTTTTGTGTTGTGGATTGTACTTATACCTAAAGGTATTGGATTCCATTAGCATCCAAATTTCCAAAATTTGTGGATCAAGTACTTTGTGTTTTTGCCTTTTTTTTTGTTTTTAGACAGCCTAAAAACTAAGTTATGAGAGCTAGCCCGTCGGCTTATACTAACTTACTTTTTTAGTTTCTTGAAAACTTTGTTTAATTCCAGTTAAGAAGGTATATGTACTAAGGATTATAGGCAGGCTGGTATAACTTGATAAGATCTCTCTCGTTATTGATTTTGGTTCTAAAAAACAGCTTGATTAGTACCAACAAAAAACAGGCTGAAACAATATTTTAACTCAGTTTTTGCTCCGAAAAAATAACGAAAAACGTCGTTCTTGAAATATTTAAGCCGCGAAATTGTGAGACTGACTAGATCTTGTTATTGTATTACAATCTTAGTAATTTAATATTTCGGTCGAAAAAGGGAAATACTTTAGTTCAATCAAGCAATTTTTACAATCAAGCACGACATAATTTATTTCCATGAATATCTAACATGAAACAGCGACTGTAGGAAACATAAAATGCTTTTTTCATCTTCTGACAAATACCTAACCTGATCTGGAAACCTTGATGGTTTGCAGACGACAAGTGTGTTTAAATATTAATGAAGCTGCTTCCGCCTATGTAAGTTCAAAGAGTTAGGAACGATATTCAAAGCGAAAGAACCTGAAAACATTTTTACAATGCAGATGTGAGCAGCTCTATTTTTACCCGACTGTGCAAGAAGGAGGGTTATGTTTTTCGGTTGGAAGTATGTAAGTATGAATGTGGGTATGTACGTATGGGGTTTCTTTGGCACGCCCTGAAGCCTTAACAGATTGATGGACTTCGACATGTGAGGTGCCATTTGAATCGTCTTGATGGTGGAAGTGACATAGGGTACAATATTTTGTGGACGATTTATGTTTTTCTATTAAAAACGTTACTTGTTAAAAGACATTATTCAAAACCATTGAAAACATTGCCTATTATTGTGAAGTGTCATCTAACTAAAATAAATCAAAATCACCAAACAAAACCGAGCCGAAGAAAAGTTCAACAATAGCATTTCTAAAGTTGAGCGTCATTAAATCACCTTTCCTTACCCCTTCACCCCCTGCACCCTTGACCCTTCTAGCTCACCTTTCCAATGGATTAATTTTCGTACAATTAAATTTCTGAAAAGTTAAAGAATGTTACAATCACCGTCCTAAACTAACAAAATGGGTGAGGTTTTTTTAAGCGCTGAGAAACAATATTGAGCTTTAATAAACAAACAGCTGACCTTTCGGGTCGAACTAGGTATCGTATATTAAACGCTTTGTATGTGTCACAAGGGCCGGTAAGGCAAACAACTAAATTATTTTTCCTAATGCGTTTGGTTGGTAGATGATTTGTCTCCGCCGATAAGACAAATTACCCTCATTGATATCGGTCCGATATTTAGTGCCTTTAGCCGTTTGCGTGAATAAAATTGTCTTGTTATTTTTTATCTCGTTATTTGTAACGAAAAAAGTTTTGTGTTGTTTTCCCGGATAAGTTCCGATGATTAATGAAATCGTTTATTCTGCTCACAGCGGGAATAATTAATTAATTACTTTCTTCAATGAAACTGAGTTACATGCAGGGGTCGTTTGTTAATTCAATTAATCACTTAGACTACTTAGAGCTTTAGAGAAAATATGCAGAGATAGAGAGATAGTTGACCCAAAAACCAACAATTGGAATGTCGTCACTTTATTTAAACTGTCAACAGAGTCATCAATAATAACTAGCAATAATGATGTGTCATAAAACCCTGTGTTTTTCACATGAACTTTTCGTGAAATATTATGCAATAGGTTATTTTCCTAGACTTTTTGGAACAAACATAGCATAATAAATTTGATCCGCGCATCCTTATCCTCTGTGGCCGAAGTGGCAGACGGCGCGGCGGGGCCAGTCATCTGACACGTCGCATGGGGACCATAGGCGCCTAGACACAGGTCCTGGCTGGCGCCCACGATCAAATTGGTCCCCAAAGAGGTGGATGATGACGATTTGTCTGGTGTTCGACACATCGTCGCTGAGAGGGAGAGAGCGCAAGCTTGGGGAGGTGCCCGAAGGGGCTGGTGCTGTCGGGGCCGCGGAAGAGTGCAAAAGCATCCCCGTAGCCCTGACATTTTGCGCCGAGGTGGAACACCCTCGGGTTTTAGTGGGTAGGCCGTCAGTGGTGGGATTCCCGGGCTGTTGGTGGTATCTATAAAGGATTTTACCAAGGTAAAAAAAAAAGCTACGAGCGCTCAGTACTTAATGTACTTTGGGTACAATAGAACACAGAACACGATATACGGAACAAATTTCCTTAAGTGTCACCACGAAACTTTACTTGATTGGTTTCTCGTTTTACATATTTGTTTTGTTTAAGTAGATCGCGAAAGAATGAAAAAATTCTAAAAACATGCAAATGCCTACGGCGTAGCGATTTCGTTTTCGTAGCATCTGTACGTAGCTGACATTTACATGCCTATGGGGAAAAAGCCAAGACAAGGCAGTATTCAACCGCATTTAGTATGGTAGGTTTGTGAGCACGTACACTCAGCAGTAGCATTTCACAAATACGTAGAGCAAATATAATTTTTTGGCAAAAAAAAAAACAAAGAATGTTTGAAACATAGGAATACGGAAACAGTGACGTGAGCACGAGAATAGTTACTAACATTTAGTAATTGGTGGGTTCAAGACATTATTATTTTGAAAACTTTGTGAAGTGCGTGTCGTGACACGCATAGTAACACCTAAATATGGGATCCTAATTCTATCTGAACTAATGAAATAATACTGGCGGTCAGCCAGTATTATTAGTTCGGCAAACATTGTTTTGCCATTAAATTATTTCTTACATAACTCAGGGGTATGAAAAATAGATGATAGTAGCCGATTCTCAAACTTACTGAATATGCATATAACATAACAATCTGTCAAGCCGTTTCGGAGAAGTATGGTAACTAACATTGTGACATGAGAATTTTATATACATGTTACCGGAAATGTATGATATCTAGGAATTGTATACAAATCCTAGGAAATGTATACAATTCCGAAGCTATTTAGGAAATGTATAAAACATTGTTTCAAAAACTAATCAATACATAAATGTCCTAGGAAATGTGTAAAATTCCTAGGAATTGTATAGAATTCCAAAATCGGATTAGGAAATGTATAAAAATAATGCTTTCTGTTATAAAATACGTTGTCCAAATGAGAATGATCATTTTTTTAAACACTCGTTGAGACAACAACGTTCAGGTAACAATGATATCATAAAATATAATAATCTTCATATTATCTTTCTAATGAAAGCTTCGAAAATCAACTATCTAGTAACTTTTTAAATGTATTTATCACAAAATCGACTTATATTATTCTTATAAAGTTAAAATTTCGTTTTGTAAGTAATCAGTCTGTTATTTGAGTAATTATAAATGTCACAATATTAAAGTTAGTCTTTAAATAATAATATACTATGGTAAATGTAAACTAGTCAGTCCATATGGCTATTTATTTTTGCAGGGTAAGCTGGAATGGCACTTGGAAGTACACAATAGTTTTTTTTTTTTGCAAAGTCATCTTGCTGTAGTACAGTTTTTCTTGCAAAGGTTTTTCTTTGCTTCTTTTTAAATCCCTGGCCGGTTCCAGTTGGTTGTAGGTTAGCAACGGACCGTAGTGCCATCTCCGTACTCGGTACATCCTCTGATTGACATCTCAAATATTTTAGATTTCTGATTACTATTTAGGAAATGTAAAAATTTCCTAGGAAATGTTTCTAATATGATTTGTTATACACATTTCCGGGTGATTTTAGGAATTACATACATATCCTAGGAATTGTATACAATGACGAATTACATACATTTCCGGTAACATATAATTATAGAGAAAATAACGATTTACTTGTAATCCAGGGGTGTTCAATAGTGGAGTGAATAGGTATCTCCTAGGCAAGCGTGTTACACCTTCGATCACATCAATCGCTTCCCATCAGGCGAGTCCAGTGGTCAAACGCATGTCTAGTCTGTTGTAAAAATATATAATTATATATTTAATGCGAAAGTGAGTTTGTTCGTTTGGTTGTTTGTTTGTAACGCTTTCACGTCTCAACTACGCAACCGAACATCTAGAAATTTTGCATGTACGTTGTCGGGGGTCCGGAAAAGGTCATGGGGTACTTTTTATCTCAAAAAAAAAATCAACTGTATCTGGGGGACCGCAGGTGAAAACGCAGGGCACAGCTAGTAATACTATAAATGCGAAACTTTCACGCCTTCACTACTCTACCGATCATCATAAAATTTTGATACACGCTGTTAGGGGTACAGAAAAGAACATAGCGTACCTTTTATCCCGAAAAAAAAACGGGAATGCGGTTGAAACCGCGGGGCGCAGCTGGTTAACAATAAAGATAAACTAACATAACAAATAAACAATAAGTATAATATTAGGTCCTTACGTATGAAATTGGCGTTTTCTACGGGAGGAATAAAAAGTCGATTTTTTTTTGTAAAATATATTTAATTAATCAAAGTATGCACCGTTGTTATCTATGCAGTTTTGCCATCTTATGGGTAGTTCATTGATCCCTTTACTATAAAAACCATGGGGGCGAGAATCAACAAACTCTTTGAAGGCGGTTTGGACTGCTGCATCGGAGTGGAATTTTTTTCCTTGTAAGAAGTTGTCCAAATTCCGGAAGAAATGGTAATCTGTTGGAGCAAGGTCCGGGGAGTACGGTGGATGTCGCAGACATTCCAATTGTAGCTCAGCTAACTTAGTGGTTGTTTGTTGTGCAGTGTGTGGTCTTGCGTTGTCGTGAAGCAGCAGTGGCCTAGAGCGATTGACCAATCTCGGTTGTTTAACAGCTAGTTCTTCCTTCATGGTTTGCAGTTGCTGACAAATAGATATCTGCCGTAATCGTTTGGCCAGATTTAAGAAAGCTGTAGTGAACGACACCGGCGCTAGTCCACCAAACACTTACAAGTTACTTTTTCTGAGTCAATTTTCGTTTAGGGCAGGATTTGGCTGGGTCTCCAGGGTTCAGCCATTGCGATGAGCGCTTTCGATTATCGTACAATATCCACTTTTCATCACAAGTAATGATTCGATTTAAAATCCCTTCATTATTGTGTCGGTTGAGCAAAGTAACACAGCAGGCGACCAGTGTTTGCAAGTTCGATTCACTCAATTCATGAGGTACCCATTGTTCGAGTTTTTTTACTTTCCCGATTTGCTTCAAGTGGATTAATACAGTTTTGTCACTTACCCCGAAGACTGCTGCTATCTCTGAAGTGCTTTGTGATGGATCCGCTTCCACAATAGCCTTTAATTCTTCGTTTTTCACTTTGATCTCCGGCCGTCCACGGGGTTGGTTCTTAAGGTCGAAATTTCCAGAACGAAAACGTTGAAACCAAAAACGTACCATGCTGTCTTTAGCGACACCAGCGCCGTACACATCATTAATTCTTCGAGCTGTTTCTGCAGCACTGGTGCCACGGTAGAACTCGTACTCGTAAATATACCGATATTTCATGTTTTCCATTGCGCGGTAATAAGCGACGCCAAAGAAAAAATAATGAGGAAAATAACAAATGAATGACTATTCCAAAGAAAAAAAACCAGCTAAATGAATTTATTAATTTGAATTTCGAATTCTTAACCTAAGAGGAGATATTTCAGATCAAATTGATCAGTACGACAAAACGCTGATTTCATACGTAAGGACCTAATATTAATAATCTTAGTAATTATGATAAGCGTCGACAGCCTGGTTGAAGAAGGCCCGCCTCTAAAGCCAGAGGGAGCGGGTTTAAACCCAGCCAACGGCACGCACTAATTTGTCCATGGTGTGAACATTGTATGTTCCTGGGTATAAGCATTGATTCCAAACTGCAATGGGGTCCACATATTAGTGCTCTGTCTTGGAGACTTAGTTCTGCTGCTTATGAGGTTCGCAAGATTAGGCAACTGACGGATATAGCTACAGCTCGAATGGTTTACTTTGCTTACTTCCACAGCATAATGTCATATGGCATTTTGCTGTGGGGATCAGCTGCTGAAGTGGAGGCCATTTTTATTTTGCAAAAGCGAGCGGTCCGTGCTATCTACGGAATGGGTCCCGTGAATCATTGAGAGATTTATTTAAAGAAATAAATATATTAACTTTACCTTCTTTGTATATCTTTGAAAATATTATGCACTAAATTTAAATTGAACAGTGACTATCACAATTATAACACTAGAAATAAGGATAGGATAGCTGTACAGAGATTTAGACTGACTAAGTCAAGAAAGTCATTTTTAGGCAACTGCGTTCGTTTTTACAATAAAATCCTGAAAAATATAACAGGGCTCACCGAGGGAAAATTCAAATCACTTGTAAAAACTACATTAATGAAAAGAGGATATTATAAGGTTAAGAATTATTTAGAAGATAAAGATGTCTGAAGCCTTCCACTTCCGCCAAATAGCCACTAGTTTACCTAGTTGTAAGCCAAAATTTGTGAGACTGTAATTTTTTTTTATTTGAAAAAATAATGCCCCTCAGTTTCTTGCCTGTTCTTCTGAGTAGAGGCTTTTTGTCCGAACAAGGCGGTCGAGTCTATTTAAATAACTTTGACGTTCATAAGTGTATCTTTGATACCTAAATTGAATAAAAACATTTTGACTTTGACTTTGACTTTATGTGCGTATTGTATCTCATCTGCTATATGGCTGGAGCCCGCTGTATGACGACTAGCTCGCCCTTTGTCACATTTGGCACTGAATATCGCCGGCGAAATGTGGGTGTTGTATTACACCTCTGCCAGCCCCCCTGGGAGAAAGGCGTGACGTAATTATTAGATAAGATAGAATTCTAGAACGCAGAAAGGCAAAGCCATTATCTACTTTTTTATTTCTATAAAGCTGAAAGGCTATAACACAGAGGCTTTTTCAAATAAACTTTGCTTCGCTTTAATATCATTTCAGCAAATTATAAAAAAAACATGTAACGAAAGTGGTTTTTTTTACGTTTAGCTCTAGGCTCTTAACAACAAAATATCTTTACATAAAGATGTTTTGTTAGATAAAGAGCCTACTTTTAGTAAATACAATAATGTCCCAGAACAAGGAAACATTGCCAAAACTAATTAAGTTTTCAGAAACAGTCCTTATGTAAGAGCAAGTTCACAAACAGCGCTTAAGGCTAAATTCACATCGAAGAAGACATGTTATGTCTCCAAACACATTTTCAGAGCAAGGAAATGTTTCGTGACAAAACATGACGTCGACGTAAATTTTGCTCGAACATACGTATAGCAGGTAGGTATAGATAAATCCTTAATTAGTAGTTTCCATAATTATATTATGTTTGTGAGTACTATTTCCGGGGATTTAAATTTTTTGTCTCAAAGTAAAAAAAAACGGCCAAATGGAAGTCAGACTCGCACACGAAGGGTTCCGTACTATATTATCTATAAACACGTTTGTTGTATGGATCCCTTTAATATGTAATTAATTCTGTTTTTTTGGTATTTTTTGGTTCTTAGTTTAAGGGTTAATAGCCTATTTGTAGAAGGCCTGCGTCTCGAGCCTTAGGCAGCGGGTTCAAACCCACCAATTTGTTCATTGTGTTAACTTATGTGCGTATTTATGTCATCTGCTACATGACTGGAGCCTGGTGTATGGCGACAGGCTCGCCTCCTGTCACATTCGGATTGCACCTCTGACAGCCTCCTCGGGGAATCACGGTTCATGAGATACAGCCTGGGTTCAGATGGACACTCAGAATGAAGGACGGACAGCGAAGTCTTAGTAATAGGGTCCCGTTTTATCCTTTGGCTACGGAACCCTAAAAAACATCGAAGTGCATGCTTATTTTCTCTTTAATTTTGCACATTTATGACGAAGATAACAAATTCAACTAATAATTTTAATGTTAAGGGTTAACTACATACTAGACTTAGGATCAACTGGGGCAAATGAGTCTGTGGGGCAATTGTGTCTTTCGAGAATTACTGACAAACCCTTCACATATTAGGCGCCAACTATGTCTTTTTTTATCTTAAGTTGCAATCATCTGTACAAGATGGCGTTAGCTGCCTAATTTGTGAAGGGTTTGTCAGTTTGAAAGACGCAATTACCCCACAGACTCATTTGCCCCAGTTGATACTAAGTCTAGTATGTAGTTACAACTGAAAACAAAACATGTAGCCTCGAGTTGCCTCGGGACGTATATTACAAAGTACGATCGTTATCTTGGTTCAACTCATCTCAGAGTCAAGCCTAACTATTGAAGTCAAAGATTAAGTAAATAGTAAAGTTTGACATGTTTATTTTACTTATCGACGCGTTTGTGCGATAGTCTAACTTTAACAATTCAGGCGCGTTTAATTGGGTTGGAGGTATTTACATCGGATATTTAGCTCATGTTTGGCTGATATTATGTCTGTATTATTCAGTTTATATGAACTACTGGGTTAGTACGTAGGTTTACTCATCTATTGGAATGCTTTTGTTTTGCAAGTCTTTGATGTTTGTTTCTCTCTCTCTCTCTCTCTCTCTTTGTGTGTGTGTGTGTGTGTGTGAGTGTGTGTGTCTGTCTGTGGCATCGTAGCTCCAGAACGGATGAACCGATTTTGATTTTGTTTTTTCGTATGAAAGATGAGTTAGACGGGAGTGTTCTTAGCAATGTTTGATAAAAATCGGTGTAGGGGTTTTTTTAATGTTTAATTTATACTTGTATCGTAATCTTTCATTTAGTTAGTTATATCTTTCATTTCCCTACCTCACTTGCGTATGTCCGAATTCTATACGGATCTCTGTCTTACTTTACAGATCGCGTTTCTTAAGAGTCCGGCGACCTAACTAATTTCGACCTAGGCGACCTAGAAAACCTCGCATTGGCTTAAGGTATTCTATCGCCATATCGTCTAGAAGAAGAAGACGAGTGAAGAGAGCGAGTAATGATACTGACGAGACTCTAAACTTAGCTACAGAGTGACAAAGTGCAATTTCATATTTTTTATGACTTTTGCACTACTGTAATCATTCTTAAGTAACTAAGAATTTCCCTTGTATTATTGATTAATTTAACAGCTAATGATGTAGACAATCTCCCTATGTAATGGAATTATTGATTTACTTTGTCTACCTATTGAATAAATCAGTCAAAAGTGACTCCTTAAAAATGCGGATATTTTTCATAGCTCTATTTTCACTTGAAAACGTTTTTAAAAAAAACCAAGAACATAGGGGCGAAGATATTGTTAATTTAATTGTACATGCTAAATTTCATCATAATCTGACAAACGGTTTTGAAGAAATTTGAGTAGCGCGTTTGTATGGAAATTTCAGAACGTCGCGGCCCTCTTAACCGATTCTCTTGAAATTTTGTAAATTTATCGAACCTGCTCACACAATTTCACGAGAATCTGTTGGATAATGCGATCTGTAGAGGAGGACAGACGTCGGCCGCGAGGCTTACAGCTTACAAAGCTACTAGTTTACTTTTTTTTGGAACATAGCCCACGACAGCTTATAAACAAGCGCGAAACAGTGGGTAGTTTCCGTTGGACCCTCGCAGGTCATAAACCATCGCCCTCGTAATCACAATTCTGCATAGCGTCTGTAGCGATGCATATGCCCGTCTATAGCAATGCTGTAGGTAAATCGCTGCAGGTGCGCGTTTGCAGCGCAACTATCAAAATACAGCATATCTAGAGACGCGATGCAGAATCTGAGCGATAGTATGACCTGCGATTGTATCGGGTTTATTTAGCGGCTATGTTTCGTTTGGTTGGCAACTGTTTCCCATCTGCATCGCTACAAACGCAATACATCATCGTTACAAACGCGAGCTAGTTTGGAACGTATCTGACGTGATACAGCATCGCTATAGATGCGAGTTTAATGCGATCAACAGCCAAAAGAAGCGATGCAAACGCAATGCAGACACGAAGCAGACCCGCGTCCAAAAAACACCCTGCAAAAAGTCGTCTTGAGCTCTCTTAAACATGCTCGGGTAGGTTTTCATTAGTAACTGTCGTGGCGTTTGCTCTGCCCCACATTATATGCTTGCCACCAAACATCTTTGCAGCGGAGGCAAATTATTAATAAATCGTCCGTAGAATGTAATAATCACGGTTTTAATAAATTTTGAGCTATCTACTACGCTTTCATCTCTGCAATAATAATGGAAAACGGCCCCGCATAACGAAGGCCAATATTTGATTAGGTATTCGTTTGTATTGTCTATAGCTAGGAGACTAGGTAGGTATAAAAAAATCCACATTGTTATTGATACGTCGAGGTATTGTTTTTGAAGTGTCACGTGTGTCTGTTATAGGTAACACTTCCAAATGTTTCTTTAGTATAATTTATTTTTTAAAGTTAAAACCTTTCTTTATTTACACTTCGAAACAAGAGAAAATAAGTATTTTTCTAACCGACTGGCTATCTTTGACATAAGTACATAATTATGTTGTAACTAAGCAATAAATGTGTATATAAAGATACATTTATCTTACTTATCCAAATAAGACGCCTTCTTGCTTAGTGATCCTTGAATGATAATTGAAATGTAACACATATGGTACCTACTCATCAATTTGCAATCAATTTCGGTTGGTAGAGCGTGGAAGCAGAGCAAGTATAGATATTCAATTTCTATTCGTTATCTCATATCAAGTTAAGCAAGAAGATACTTTGCAAATTGGTAGGTAATTGGAAAACGAATACATAACGGAACGAATTGTTAATTGGCAACGTGGGTTTCCTGAATTTCATATTTATGTATTAGGTAAGGATGTAGAAAAAAAAATGTTACCTATACTTATTTATTTCACACTTACTAAACAAAAATATACTAAAACACAAAATAGTTAAACCTGATCTTCTTTATTAGCCAATTTTCATAGCGTCTCAGGCAGTAAAGTCGTTTTTACGAATGTATAATAAACTTTAATAAAAGAGCAATCGTAGCAGTTTCAGAATTCACAGGCAGTTTCAAAGTCGGAGAGTCCAGGACATAATTCACATATACATAATCGTATATACGAGAGCGATGGCAGCCTAGTTGGGAAAAGGTCCGCCTCTCAAGCCAGAGGGAGCGGGTTCGAACCCAGCCGACGACATGCACCAATTTGTTCATTGTGTGAACATATATGTGCGTATTGTATGTTGTCATCGGCTACAGGCTCGCCCCCTGTCACATTTGGGACTGAATATCGTCCGGCGAAGTGTGGGTGTTGTATAAGACCTCTGCCAGCCCCCTCGGGGGCAAGGCGTGACGATATACATATATAAACAGATAAGTACCAAATGTATGTAAAGTTGGTCACCGGCAGAAATACATTGTCGAAGGTAAAATATCTTGGCACTAGTTCCTGCACAATTTCTGACAAAGAAGATGTATTGGCAGTATTATGTTTTGTAAAGCCCGCCCCGTGGCCTGGGTCGCTTGCGCGGCCCGGAAGATATATGGGAATGAGCCGGCTCATATGAATTCAGTCTAACCAAGAGATTTACGATAATTTGGTATACGACTTACTACGTCACAGAATCTGGTAGGTATAGGAGTTAGTACGTTCTACGTTATCTGAGGCTATAGAGTCAATTGGGGCAAATGCGTCTGTGAGGCAATTGCGTCTTTCGAGAATTACTGACATTTAATCCTATACGACATTTTGATGACAATTGAGACAAAGTGGCGTAAATGCGTAACCCTAAATGCTAAACCCTACACAAATTAGGCAACTAACGCCATCTTGTACAGATTATTGCAACTTATGGTAGAAAAAAGATGTAGGTGGCGCCTAATTTGTGAAGGGTTTGTTAGTCATTTTCGAAAGACGCAATTGCCCCAGTTGACCCTACCTGCGTAAGTTGAATCAAACTAGGAAACATCCTATTACACTTCTCACATCTCTAAGGGGAAGATTGTATTGAATTTATTACTTACATCATTTTCTCGGCGAATATCGGGAAAATCGAATAAATGCTTAGTAGATTAGTAGGTGTGAGTATTGCGGTTTTCCTGATAATTTCGCAATGAAAATGTATCTTATACTTATCACATCACATGATATGTCGTCAGTGCCGGATAAACCACGCAGCGTAAGTAGCAATTGGTGAGGGCCACGCGCAAAAAGGGGCCCCGCATATTTAAGCTCACTCATCTCTGCCTAAGCGTAATCTTTCCAGTGTGAATTATTAAGATGTGTTATCAGTGCCGGATTAGCAACTTAGTAAGAGACACAGCAAAAGCTACGGGCCCCGCGAGAAAAACTAAAACTAAAAAAGCTCTACACCCAATAACTTTTCTCAAAATAGACAAATTTCTTAAAATAGGAGGAAGCAATGCTGACCATACTTATTTATTTTGTTTGGATGACCAAACAGCAATAATAATAGTGCTAGCGCGCAAAGCAAACATAACATACATATACACTGGAAGATCAGAGAAAAAATAATAATAATACAAAATACTTAGCAACACCACAATACTTTCATGGGAAATAGGGGTTTTGGTGGGAAACCAACTACCCAAGGGCCTCTTCACATAAATAATTGAGCAAATACGGGTAATTAAAAACTTAAAGTAAGCATTTTATATTAGTGACTCCGGCTTCGCACGGTAGGTACATACCTTCCGTAAAAAATATCTAATTGATCGTGAAAACTGCATCAAAATCTGTTGCGTGGTTTAAGAGGAGTTAGCGGCTATACAGATAGAGAGTCAGACGTGGAAAATGACTTTGCTTAACACTATGTAGAGATAGAGATAGAGAAGAGAAGCGATAGATGAGAGAAGTAAAAGAAAAGATGATGATAATGAAATAATGGTTTTTTAAGGCCATGTTGAGCACTAACCTTTTTTGTCGCACTGGACACTACAGCAACAACTGTTTTTTTTTTAAATTATTTTAAAATTACACTCCGTGGACCCCGGGTACCTTTGTTAACATAAATCTTAATTATTATTAAAGGGGAATACAGGTTGGGGGGAACTGATTTTTTTTTATCTAAGGGCTTATGCTACCGGCCCCGCTCTCCCTTAATCCGGCAGTGTACATATTAATACGAGTCGTACTTATTAATACGATAATGTCGTACATATTAATACGAGTAACAAATAGACAAAAGACTTCATTTGTACTTACAATATCAAGTTTCTGGCATCATCTGCATTTTCATGTTGACTATGCATTAAAATACAACATGTAAGATCGAGCGATTATAGCCTAGTTGGAGAAGGCCCGGCTCTCAAGCCAGAGGGAGCGGGTTCAAACCCAGCCGACGGCATGCACCAATTTGTTAATTGTGTGAGCATATGTGCTTATTGTAAGTCAGGGTCGCCCCTCGTCACATTTGGGACTGAATATCGTCCGGCGAAGTGTGGGTGTTCTGTTACACCTCTGCCAGCCCCCTCGGAGGAAAGGCGTGACGATATGCAAAATCGAAAGAAAAAATCAGCTGTTCCATACAAAAAGTTCGTTGATCATCGCTAAAATTAATGTATGAAACAGCTGAGTTTTTTTCTCGATTTCAAGGTTGCCTCATAGATTTTTCGTGATCTGCTAGTGGAGTATATCTACGTCTAAAATGCAAAACGACAAGTTGTATAACTGCTTCAGTTTAAAATTTGATTAAAAATACGAAATAAAAAAAAAGATATTTGAAAATTGAGTCAGCCATCACTGATCACACAATTATTTAGCATAGGAAAATCTGTGTGGTGTGGATATGTCTTGCCACTCGTCTTTACATGTATTTGATTATGATAATGGGTTTTTTTTTATTTATTTAGTCGCCCACAAGATTTTTTTGCTATATAACACTTACCTACCCTTTAACCATATTTATAATTACAGTAATTTGACCTTCCTCTAAGTCTTATTAAGTGGAAGTCTGATTCCAAAGTACTAATTACCTTCCTACCAGATTCGACAGATCACATTGTTGTTAATTACCCAAAAAATAGATCATTGTTATCAAAAAAATATTGACTTAGAATATTGCATGTCAAACTTAATTATGTCTACTAATTTTGCAGTTGTCTATTAGTTGATATATGTCGATGATATAGATATATACATTTTGTGTAGTTACCCAGGAACTATAAATTGTTTGACAATGAATTGTTCCTACCTTAAACCATCCCACAAGATTAATGACAGTTTCAAGTTACAAACTTTATGAACTCAGTACTAAATTGTTTCAAGCAAGCCCGTATGTCTTTGATGGCACGAGCCCGTGATCGTTTAGTAAGAGGATACGAAACTACCCAAATGGGAGATATTTTAGTAACGTCTGCTTGTAGTCAGTCGGTCAGTTAGTAGTGACTGCCTCGGTGGCTCAGTCGGTAGTGAACCTGCCGTCTGAGCTTGGGGGCGTGGGTTCGATTCCCACCTAAGGCAAACATTCAGGTCAGACGACCGTGTGTGCAAGTGTCCCGAATATTATTTATTTTATTTAGGTACCTAACCTAGTAATTACGAATAATTACTTTATGGTTTTCAAAGAAATCTCATTTGCGTAAAAGCCGTATCAACATTTCGTAATATACTAGTAAATATTATTTTAATTCCATTTTATATAACCGACTCTTATTCAAATTCGCTCGAATAGTTATTAGTTATGCAAGGCTGCAAAGTTGTTTTTTGGCGCGAGTAGAGTTGGAGTTAGTATTGAAACCCGAGCAAGCGAAGGATTCTATGGTTTGAAATACCAACTGACTGACCAAATATAGAATCCTGGGCGTAGCGAGGGTTCCAAAAGTACGCAGAATAACTTTGCTGCCGAGCGAAACACACAACTTTTCACCTCACAACAGCGAGGAAAATCCTAGGTGTCAGAAAAAAATTAAAAAGATTAAAAAGTTTATTTTAATGCAGTCTTCATGCTGGCCAGTACGAAAATTCTAAAAATTTGGGTGCTCTGACATAAAATGCATTTTCAGAGGACTGGCAGCTTAGAAAATTACTGAAGAGAAAGGTTCGAATTTTAAGAACGAATAGGTGGATAAAATGAACTCTTGCATTCAGATTTCAAATAATAAATAGAATCTTTCCGAGCTAAATAATTTGTGTTGTTAACTTTTTTGTAAATAACAAAGAATCCTTGATACTTTACAAGTTACCTACCTTATGTTACAGCGAAACCTGTTGGGTAAGTTTGAATCCCAAAATGTTTCAATTTCATTACTGGAGTGGTGCTAGAAGTCGTCGCGGACGGTTGAACAGAGAGCACTTTAGAAACTAACTTTCTAAGACTTTGCCGCACCACCTGAGCGCTGTGTACAGTCTAGATAGGTTTACGGACAATCTACCTATTTTCTTTTTTGTATTAGGTGGAATGGATAAAAATAAATGTACCTACGATTGGCTACGAAAATATGTTGTGCTTTCGTGACTGTAAATAAAAATAAAATTACCTTTGCACCTTTGTTAGTAGGTATAGATAGTATATATATAAATACCTTTGTTCGTTTTCGATTTTTTTAGTTTGGTCTTATTTAAGTTTTATTGTGATTATTTTATATTTTTTGAAAATAAAGGTAAGGAATGACAAAACTAAACCCCTTTTGCATTGTGTTATTTTGCTAAGTTGTCGTTTTTTGGTTTTAGAAAAAAAAATATTATGAATGTGAGCAATAATTTTGCATCGTTCTATTTGACACTTCACTAGTTTATTTTTAAATATTGCAATTCAAGATTTAATATTTTACCCAAATTACAAAAAAAAAAGTATCTAAATCCTACACAAATAGGTAAGTAAAGGGTACATCTCTACTATTTGAAAAATAATGTCAAAGTCAAAATGTTTTTATCCAATAATTTGGGTATCAAAGATACACATATGAACGTCAAAGTTTTTTTGAATAATAGACTCGACCGCCTTGTGCGGATAAAGAGTCTCTACTCAGAAGAACAGGCAAGAAACTGAGGAGCATTATTTCATTATTTTTTCAAAGAATAAATAAATTATTGTCTCACAAATTTTGGCTTACAACTAGGTAATATCTATACATACTAGTGGCTACTTGGCTGAAGTGGAAGGCTCCAGACATATTTGTCTTCTAAATAAGTATTAACCTTATAATTTCCTCTTTTCATTAATGTAGTTTTTACATATGATTTGAATTTTCCTTCAGTGAGCCCTATTATATTTTTCGGGATTTTATTGTAAAAACGAACGCAGTTGCCAAAAAATGACTTATTTCACAGTCAGTCTAAATCTCGGTACAGCTATCCTTATTTCTAGTGTTATTATTAATCGTAGGTTACATTACCAATAAACTAAACTAAACTACTCGTAAAGCCTCGGAATAGTTATAAGTACAGTGGGAATATCTAACTACTGTGTTTCACTATCTGTATATTAATATCCATTTACTGTCTATTAATATCCATGCTCATTTTGTGCCATTACGATAGGTATGAGACCGAGACCAAACCATTATCAGAGCAACCCACTGTTTTACTGCTCCTCAGGTCGAGAGAACTTTAATTTCAATTAGGTTCAGCGGATAGGGACTCTCTAGTTAGTGACTTTAGAGATTAAGGTTTGAATAGCAAACATTTTGGACGCTCCGTCGCCGCCGCCATGAAACGAAGACTAACTGACAAAGTAACTTAATAACACCCGACTTGAACGCTTTGTTAAGATGGGAATATACGCTTTATTTACCAGCTGTAACCTTTCATGTGGAATCAAAGATTTTCCAGCAACTGTTGAGTGTAACATCACATTCACGTAGAACTTCTATATTTACGAAGTACCTTAGTTAATGTATTGGTACATCAAAATATCAGCTCCAAGATTTATGCAAAGCATTTTGTTTTCAATGCATTTGTTACACAGCCATTGAATATTACAACTAATTATGTACGCTTTGAAGCAGCATTATCTGCCATCACGACTTCAGAGAATGTATGCAACGACTAAGTAACTATTAAAATTAAATGGCTGCCTCATGATTTGAATTCATGCTAAATGCCAAATAACGTACATAATCACCTAGTAATTTCACAAACCTGTCTATGACAAAACCGCAAAGGTTATTAGAATACTCTAGGTAGGTGTCACCTACTCCAGTTACTAATGAGTTAATATAATTATATACTACCTACTTACTTAGGTACTACTATTTCTTTATATATACATTTATATCCTATCCAACTCCTACTTATTAATATTAAGAGTCCGGCGACCACTTTAGACTAACTTCGCATTGGCTTGAGGTATTCCATAGCCATTTCGTCTAGAAGAAGACTACGAGCGAAGAGAGCAAGTAATGATACTAGCGAACCTCTAAAGTTACCTACAGAGTGACAAAGTACAATTTCAGTTTTTTTCATGACTTTTGGACTTCTCTAATCGTTCTTAAATAACTAAAAATAATGCATTAGATGTTCAAGGACAGGCTAATGCTGCCCTGGCTCATGTTCAGGAGTGGGGCGTTAAAAACAAATTGAAGTTTGCGCCACACAAAACTAAGGCGATGCTCGTAACAAGAAAATTGAAATATGACGTACCACTCCTGAATATGGCCGGGGTCAGCATCGAAATGTCCAAAGAAATCAAAATACTCGGGCTCACTATAGACGAGAAGCTAACTTTTAACAATCATGCAGCCAATATATGCAAAAAAGCTGCTAATATATATAAACAGCTTGCTAGAGCAGCCAAGGTTAGCTGGGGGCTTCATCCCGAAGTAATAAGAACCATTTATGTGGCAACAGTGGAACCCACTATTCTGTACGCAGCCAGCGCATGGGTGTCTGCGACTAAAAAGCTGGGGATTGTAAAACTGTTGAATTCTGTACAAAGAGGATTTGCACTGAAACTAATCAGGGCGTACCGCACGGTCTCCCTAAACTCGGCACTGCTGCTGGCTGGGATGCTACCACTCGACCTCCGCATACAGGAAGCAGCCACTCTGTACGAGGCCAGAAGAAGGCTGTCCCACCCAGCACTATTTGACAGAGAAGTGGAGCATCGTGTGGAGTACGTAAATGCTCCCCATCCAGCGGATCATATGAGCTTGGAGTTCATAAGCTTGAAGGACCGGCAAGAAGTAGATGAGCACAACAACCAAGAAGTACGAATTTTTACAGATGGAAGCAAAATTGAGGACCAAGTCGGGGCAGCTCTATCTTTATGGAACAGAGAAGCTGAGACAAAAGCCCTCAAATTAAAACTAGCCCCGTACTGCACGGTTTATCAAGCGGAACTCCTGGCCATATGCAAAGCCACGAGGGTAATTTGAAAGCGCAATGAAAATAGCTTTGGAATATATAGCGACAGCAGATCGGCATTGGAGACCGTCATAAGTAATAACACCACACATCCTCTAGCAACAGAAACCCGAGAGAACCTGAGAACTTGTAAACACCAAGACAAACAAGTGACCCTCTTTTGGATCAAAGCTCATGCAGGTCTGAACGGCAATGAACGCGCAGATGAATTGGCGAAGAGTGCAGCACTAAACACAAAGCGAAAATCTGATTACGACTTGTGCCCGGTCTCATTCGTCAAGCGACAGATCCGTATGGAGTCGATTGACGAATGGGACCGTAGATACAAATGAAAATGTTTTTCCCAAACGTCATACAGGCCTATAAGCTAATAAAGAGGATTCAACCAATTAGTGCAATTACCCAGGTGATGACGGGGCACGGTGGTTTCTCCGAATACTTGAATCGCTTCAAGTGTAAGGAGGACCCATCGTGTATCTGTGAGCCGGGAACTAAGGAAACAGTACCTCATATTTTGTTTGAGTGTCCAGTGTTTGTTCTCAAAAGGTATAATTTAGAACACATGCTAAATGTTAGAATTACACAGGAAAATGTAAAAAATATCCTGATTGAAGAAGAAAGTAGGAATGCACTCATAAATTATTGTATAGAAATTGTTAAAATAGTAAATAATAGAAATAAGTAGAACAAGAAAACTATGTTGAATATATATTCTAAGATATATATAACCAGCATACGAGAATATTGTACAAACTACATAAGTTGATTTATAAAGACTAGTATAATAAATAAGAAATATTTATAAAAATGTTAACAAATGACTCTGACCAAATCAGAGGGGTACGCGGGCCGGGCTGTAACATACAGTGCCCGGACAATAAAAAAAAAAAAAAAAAAAAAAAAAAAAAAATAACTAAAAATTTCCCCTGTATTATGGATTCATTTAAAAGCTAATGATGTAGACAAGCTCCTTATGTAAAGGGATTTTTGATTTGCTTTGTCTATCTATTGAATAAATCAGTCAAAATTGACCCCTTAAAAATGTAGATATTTTTCATTGCTCTATTTTCTCTTGGGACGTTTTTTTAAAAAAACCAAGAACATAGGGGTGGAGATATAGGTCATTTATTTGTACATGATAAATTTCATCATAATCTGACAAATGGTTTCCAAAAAATTTGACAATCGCGTTTGTATGAAATTTCAGAGCGTTGCGGGACCCTTAAAATTTTAAAATTAATATTATAAACGCGAAAGTTTGTAAGAATGGATGGATGGATGTTTGTTACTCTTTCACGCCAGAACGGCTGAACAGATCTGGATGAAATTTGGCACAGAGAGATCACATAGGATACTTTTTAACCGCGGGTGAAACCGCGGGGCAAGCTATCACTTGCCTCATGGTGAGCAGAATGCTTGTCCAGAAGAGCTTGTGCCAACCAGAACTTTTGATCTTAAACAATTCAAAGCTCTAAGCGGCAATACTATACGCTCGTCTCCCTGAGAAGTTAAATCTTATCATTGCCTTTCATATGTTAGGTAACTACATTACCAAAAAATTACATGACATGACATGAATCATAACATGAAATAACGAAAAAGTATGCCAAAATTTCCCCAAAACCCTAAGGGGCAGAAGAAGCCACTAATTTAAAAAAAAAACGTAACGTGTTAACATAACATGACATAACGTTACGCCTTTTCTCGAAGGGATTGGCAGACGTGTAATACAACACCTATACTTCGCTGGACTATATTCAGGCCCAATTGTGACAGAGGGCGAGCCTGTCGCTATACAATAATAGAGCTTTACAGTTACGCAAGATAAACAAATAGATATGTCGCAGCTCACTTGCTTAATCAGCCGTTCAATTAACAGCCTAGCCATTTTACTAAACTTTGTGTTTATTTATAACAACGCGAAATTACTGGGCAAGTAGTAAAGTTGTCGATACAAGAACATATTTTTTCTTTCGAATGGCTGAAAATTATCAGAAGGCTAGTTGATCGGCGCCGTTTAGTAAAAAGGCTAGGCTGTTTATTGAACGGCTAATTATGGTAGTTGGCTGCGACAGATATATTAAAGGTAACATCCATCCATCCATCCATCAGCCATAGGACGTCCACTGCTGGACATAGGCCTCCCCCATAGATCTCCAATAAGACCGGTTGGTAGCGGCCTGCATCCAGCACGATCCTGCGGTCTTGACAAGATCATCTGTCCACCTTGTGGGTGGACGTCCTACGCTGCGCTTGCCGGTACGTGGTCTCCATTCGAGAACCTTTCGACCTCATCGGTCATCAGTCCTTCGTGCTATGTATTAATTATTTATGTAGTAACAGAAAATAAATAAATTTAATACGCATTACCCATTTGTAACACCTGATCATAGGTAGCTAAGTAGTTTTAATTTATAGTCGAGGTAGACAAATACTCTTGTTTGAGTCCTCTCCTGTAATCTCTAAACATAAGAGGATTAAGTTACTGTAAACACACCTGCGCGTCCTGCTTAGAATAGACAGACATAAATATACAAATACTTGTTACATCTTGTTATTTAGCTACTCAGTTGCTAGCTCCTTACTCCATTGCTCGACGATATCTCATTAACATTTTTATTAACATTAACATTATCAAGTATAACATTAACAAGTTGAATATTACTTAGAGGAAAAGCATTTCAATATCGCGTAAATTATTGTTATAACCTAGATTTTGTTATTCTTTTTATTTTTTAGTTAAGAGTTAATGTCTAATTTAGTTTTATAATGCGATACCCTTACAGGGTATATGTATCTAGTAATAGTTACATATAAGGCATTTACAAACAAATAAATAAATAAACATTACAATGTTTAACTAAGACAGTAACTGCTTCATAGAAAATGTACAGAATAGCTTTTTTCGCAATTTCAGTGTTGGTCTCTTCATATCAACCTAGAGAATAAGATGGCGCACGGCGTATAATCTAAATTCTAAGTGAAGCCAAAAACCATCCAAAAATTACGCTACTGTCTGTACACAACACGCACACACTGACGCAAAAAACTACGCTACTCACTTGGTCATTCTTACCTCGACATGACGTACATTATGTTATGGTATAATTTCGTGTTTAAAAATATACATAATGCATTGTAAAAGTGTGGCCATGGTCATTGAGGTTCTTTTTAAAAACTGTGCAGTTTTTGAAATGAAATCAATTTTGAAAAAGCCATAACATTAAACTCTTACAAATATGTGCAGTTTTAGAATATTATATCTACTAAGGTTATATATTGGAACGGAAATGGCTAATGTAGAGTTTGGGAATTATTATTAGTTTTCGTGCAATTGTAAATGTTTTTCATGGCAACATTACCACGCTAACAAGTTTAAAAAGAAGTGGCTTCAGCGAGATATAACGCAGTGTTCCATCTTTTTCTCTAGGTCTAGGTTGATTTGAGGTTGATCTCATAGTAAAAGTCATTTAAATCGAGTTACTTTTATAACATGTTTTCTGCTTGATACACGTCCAGCTTACAAATCTGTACGTATTTATACTTACCACAGACTAGATATACCTATATACGTAGATTAGAAGTCTGTGATTTATACGGACCATTTTGACAGTTATAACACCTATGCCATTTAAAAGCTCTTGAATCTTACTTAGTTGACTGCCTCAGTGACTCAGTTGAAAGTGCATCTGCCTTCTAAGCTTGGAGGTTGGACCGACTTAGAGTGAAACATTTATGTGATGAACATTGTGTTTGTTCTATGACATAAGTGTGCATTCAAAAAGTATGACGGCGCGTGACATCAATAAATCAAGAAAATCAGTTCATTTTGAAAGTTATAATTCATTCTACAATATTTTAATCGATGGCACCATTGTTCTGTTATTTTTGACGATTAATCGGTTCATGTGAGACTAAACGGCAATAGAATGGAGTTTCGTTTGGGCTGGCGGGCGATCGTCATGTCTGTGATTGATTCAATTGACTTTGTTGAGGACGGTCGCACACAATGGTCATTCGCAAATCCATTAGCTCTTAATCGCTATTTATTATTATAATCCTCAGCAATTTAAGTGTCTGCATTATCGAAATAATGTAAAGTCAACACTGCAGTCCACTCATTTTAATGTTCCTGAAGTCTAACGCACACCATAGATGTCAGTGATGACGAGTTCACGGATAAGAAATCAGACACATGTCACCCCGGCCGTCATGTATGTACATATTATTATTTTTCCCGTCATGTATGTATATTAGTCTCTGGCAGCCATTATACAAGCTTTGCTTAGTGTGAAAAATGTCCCGAATTTATTATTATTATTTACTTTATTTTAATTATTTCAAACAAAAGGTTCCATCGTAAGCCGCATTGCCTTGAAATATCCTGTGATGGTGGTCATACGTAATATCATTTACATAAAAAGTCTAAATACTACTGGAAGGGTCTTTTAGTACTAAATTATAATTACCTTTGTCAGAACTTATTCTGCAACTTCGATTCATTCGCTTTTCAAATCTTGCGCGATAAATGGAATAAACTAGAATGTATTTATTTAAAACGTTATTAATATAAATGTCCAAAGTTAGACACTTCAAGACAAAATATCGTTTCATTATGACAAAGTTTAAAAGTGAAAGCGAGACGAGAAATTGAAATTAATTTGTCAACGTTTTATCAGAACATTGGAAATGAATTTGTGTGGTTTTGTTCAAATAGTTTAAGTACTTATATTGCTGGACTGGATCAGTGTCATTTATCTACAAGAAATAGATATAAGTCTAACTACGGAAAAGGTCCTTAGGTAAATAAATCCTAGTTCGAAATCTAGTTTATGACACTCGCGCAATAAAGACGAAGCTGACGGCTCATCGTTCATCAGAATTGGTAGAGACGTAGGTACAAATTTAATATGCCTTTTTTGACTTCGCCAGGTTCGACTAAAATGCAAAAGATTGACCGACCTAAACTTAAGATAGGTAAATAAAGACGAAGTCTGGCTTGAGAGATTCAGCTACTCTACGTAAAGTAGTATTTAATTTTATAGGAAGGAAAAGTTAAAAAAGAGTCAGTAAAAAAACTCATACGTAGAGCGAAGACAATAGGGAACTTGCATTAATATTTTTTTTACTTTATCGTAAAGATTGATGTCACAAATAACTCTACAAGAAACGAAAACGCTAGAATACGTAGAAACAATGTTACAATCGTAATTTGAAATTTAATTTCTAGAGTACGCGCTAAAAAGCAGGGTCACGTGACGAGCAAATGGCATGATGTCAGTCCTTGCATTGTCGACATTTAGGGCTGGTGCTCACAACGGGTTAGGCACGGGACGGCGCGGCTAAGTACGTTTTTCGCGGACAACATTTTTTTTCCTTATTTCAATTCACGCCGTTGGCGTGCCAATGCGTGCCGAGCCACACCGTCGCGTCAGTGAGTGTTCTTACCGTCACGTCCCTTACCGTTTAGAGTGACGTCACTACGAGCTTCTTGGTGGTTGATATTACGTTCCGGTTTACGTAATTTGTAATAATAAAAATATTTTGTTTTAAAACAATGGTAATTAATAAGAAATGTTAATATAGTACATTTTCCTATGTTCTATATTGAATTTTTAACCTAATTTGTCATTAACATTTTGATGCAAGTTCCCTATTAACTATTTTTGCTGACTTTACAAAAACTCATCTGTCTACAAATACTAACGTACTATATATTCTGTGATAATAACTCATAACATATGCATGTTGACATTATTTTACTAGGCATTAGTGTGTACGATTTATGTTTAATGTTAGAACAAAGCATTTATTAAATCCTTTGATATTCGACTCTAGTGCTCGAAAGAGCCCTAGAGTATCTAAGGAGAATTCAGTATCAACCGTGTTCATGGAATTTCATTAATTTGTTGTACTTTGTACTTAGTAATTATTCGTCAATAGTTACAGTTTTGTAGTAGAACTTTAGACTGTTGGCGGTTAAATGGCAAAAAAACATTCGTACACGAAATTAAAATTCGTAATTAAGGTAAAATTGACAAGCAATAGTGTTAGGTATTTTTTTTTTTATAAAGAATAGGTCAACATTTGACCACCAACTCGCCTGATATAAAGCGACATTGTGGTCTAAGATGAAGCACGTAGACCTAGTAGGTACTTATTCACTCTAGCCTTGAAGATACCTAGGTTGTAGTTAGTCGGAAAAACAGATGGTGGCAAACGATTCCAGTCCCTAGCCGTTCGTATTAAGAAGGTGGAAGAATGGTATTTGATTTTTATAATTTACTAGCTGCGCCACGCGGTTTCACCCGCGGTTAAAAAGTCCTATGTGCTATTCTAGACTATAATCTATCTCTGTGCCAAATTTCATCCAAATCTGTTCAGCCGTTCGAGTGTGAAAGAGTAACAAACATCCATCCATCCATCCATTCTTACAAACTTTCGCGTTTATAATATTAGAAGGATAACAATAAGCGGCGGTCGGTGGAGTTGTTGCGGATGATGGTTTAAACTTTTATTATTTTATGTGTTTTGTCAGGTACATTTATAAATTAGGTACAAGTTTTGCTTGTAATTACCTTCCGTGACGCCGGAATCAAAAATTATTTTTTATATTAATCTTACATTGAGTTTGCTCTCGCTCTATCAACAGTATAATATCAGAAATAAATATCTGTGTTAGTTTCAAAAAACAATCAAAGCCTAACTCAAAATGTTTTTATTCAATTTGGGTATCAAAGATACACTTATGAACGTCAAAGCTTTATAATATACTCGACAAGGTAAGAAACTGAGAGGCATTTTTTTTTCAATGCTCATAAGTTTGCGTCAGAAGAATAATAGTGTAGAGATTACGAGTATTTGTGTGTTCGCCGTAAGCACTGACAATATAATCACTATGTTACGCCGCGAATACCTGTTATTTGCAAAAAACCGTTTATTTCTATAAACCCACCACTAGATTGCTTGGCATCTAAATCAAATATACGAGCGAATAAAAATGCTCAGAATAACCTCATACTGCGAAATTAAACCCATTTTTTGGGATTTCAATTTCCTTTAAGCTTCTTGCTTACGATTTGAAACAGTTAGGTAAGTGTTGGTTTATGTATTTACATTTTCGTGTTACATTTATTTACATCGCAGCACCTTTATTTGCTCAATCGACAAATAGCCTCATTTAGACAGAAAATAGAACGAAATCTTCCTAAATGACCAAGTAGATATATAGCTATATGTTTTTGATTGTGTTTTGAACACCATTACCGACTTTTTTTTTTTTTTTGTTGACGGGGGGGAAATCTTCAAAAAGATGCCCGTATGTATTGGGGTGCATCCGGGTTATGTGGGGATTGACCCACTAAAACCCCCTCGGTTTCCATCGTCTGTGCATGGCAAGAGGGCACCGGGATCTCCATTGGACCGCACCGGTGCCCCCCCCTGGCACGTTGCTTGTAACAGCACCTTTCCCAGAGATTGATCTCTTATTTCTCACCACAACGATGCAGGCCACGCCACACCGTTGTCTTCCCCGGGCTCGCTCGTTTGGTAGGGTGGTCAGATCCCCAAATCTGCTCAGCTACAAGCCCAAATGTCCCCCTTTAGTCGGCTCTTACGACGGGCAGGGGATACCGAAGCCGTATTCTAAAACCCCGACTCCAGGGTGAACCATTACCGACCTACTTTGAACTTTTTACTTAAACAAAGTAAGTACCTAGAAATATAGCTATGCAATCTGTTTACCCATGCTAGAGAACAATATACAAGATACAATATTCATACGTACCTATGCTAGGAGAAGTTTATAATACCTACGTATTTACGTATGTCTTTGATCCTACATTCAAACATATGGATTGACTCATAGACCATTAAAGGGCTAGAGATTATTAAATTATGAAAATGACTACGCTGAATTTAATGTTTAACTTACCAACCCCAATACCCTATCCCCCAATACCTGATACCAAAACCCTAATGGCATAGGCATCCAATGCTATGATAGATAACTATGGAAGTAGGTGCTTATTGAGTTATTTTCATACTTTAAAAAAAATATGCACTTAAAAGGTAGGTAGGTACCTATAATTTACAAGTAAAAAATAACTGATCATCTAACTCACTTAGAAAAAAGGATGATTCTTAATTCTTAAAGAGTAAGAACTCTTTAAGAATTATGTGAACAAAAACACAGCTAAGAAATCGAAAAAATCCTTCGAATATAGTATATATACAACTAAAGATTATAGGATTAAGTTGTTATGTGAAACTAACAAAGAAAAACATACTCTTGTATCGTCAGGTTAATATAGGAGCTTTAAGAACACAGTATTGTATTTTCAAATGGGTGAGCAATTACTTATTGAAGTAGGTACTTACTGCAATTTAGCCTCAAAATCACGCCTCCGCAAGAACTCTTTACCATCATTTGCAATCTCAAGCATGTCCGGAAACCGCTCTCTATAGGTACTATACGTTCAGCGAATTGAAAAAAAAACCGATCAGGCAACCAAATTGAAGTTACCGAAATGACAGGCACCAGGTAACATTGTTAAAGAAAAACAAAAACCCGGCTGCAAAATATTGTACCCTATGTCACTTTCACTATCAAGACGATTTAAATGACACCTCACATGACGAAATCCATCAAGCTGTTTAGGCTGCAGGGCGTGCCAAAGAAACCTCATACATACATACATATGTATATTCATACATACTTTCATACATACACTCGAAAAACATAACCTTCCTTCTTTCTACGGGTATAAAGTACCTTTGATATGTCTAAATTGTCTGAAATAAATTGAAAGTAAAAACATTTTTAAAAACAAGCTTTTATTTTATGCGCTAAAACGAATAAAATAATAAACTTTTCCATTAAAACTTTTACTATCAACTTGAAACATCATTAAATAATTTACTCAAATGTTATGATGTTATGTTAAATCGCTTTTAGCGAGATTTAAGTACCTTTACCTTCATTGTATTTTACCTAACTCAAAAAATTAAATCAGATCAAGTTATTTAGAATACCTAGTAGTTATCTACACAGGTAAATCTCGCGCAAAATAATGTACATTGTGTAATAACGCTAAAAGTTATAAGTTGATGGCTAGGCTGTTAGTTAAACTGCTAATTAAGCTAGTTTGCTACGACATATTTAACACCAACCTAAAAAAGTACATTAATATTTGTTTCCTTTTAAAGTTAATAAAACGTAATCACGAAACAAATGGCTGTTGGTTTATTTTCATATTTCACGCTCTTTCTCTATTCAGATTCAGACACTTTTAATTTGCAGACTGATGTCTAATTTATTTTAGGAAAAAAGTCACCGCTCACATTAAACGCTGACGACGGCAGTGAAATGGAGTGGCAGGTCTTTTATACATCACAGATAAAACATGTCGCTTCGTTTGGTACCACCTTTTTTCTTGGAAATAAGAAGTTCATATTTTCTCATTTACTGCACTGTTTAAGATCTACTCGTACTTACCAAGTATTTGTGAAAACGTCGTTACTACGATGTTAAAGTAAAGTTTCTTGAAAAACACAAAGTCTAAGAGAAAAAGAGCTTCAGCTTATTACAATTTCCGACACTCCAACGTAGCTACCTTAATAAGATACTTTCTTGTTGCTCATGAAAATTTAGTTAGCCTGAACCGTTAAGATTGGTGATAACGTAAGTAAGAAGCAGCAAAATCTAAGAGCACAGTAACAGTAGATTTATTATTAAGTAATTTGCATTAAACAGAGCAGCTTTTTGTCGAATCTACAGTGTAGACTGTAGAGTGATTAACATTTTTACGATGAAATTTATTTTAATGGCGTATCACGCATAGCAAATACTGGCGGTGCCCCGCGGTTGCACACGCTATCTTGCAGGACCGTAAGTTTTTTAGTTTAAATCGTAGCCTATACTTATTCATGATAAAATTTCGTCCAAGTCCGTGGAGGCGTAGAGCGAGAAAAATTACAAGCGCACACATGCACAAGCATACTCGTTAATAAACTTTTACACTTACAATATTAGGGTAAACACACATAAAATGTAACCTAAAATTAGACATAAAGAATATAGTTAACGAAGTATATGTACCTATATAATACTTTAAGTAGGTGTATCAACACTTTTATTTTTGTTAATTTTTGCACACCCATGTCCCATAAAAATTGCCTGGAAGAGATCGCTCTTAGTGATAAGGCCGCCAGTTTCTACACTTTAAGATTTTTCTATTGTTTTGTTTTTGTTATTTCTGGTGTGAACAATAAAGTGTTTATCTATCTATATAGCTACCGCACATCCGAGCGGTAAACATAAATATTCCAAAATATTCAGGATATCCTACCCTATCTATTTTGGACATAACTAACAAAATGAATGACATGTCAGGAGATGGGTCGAAGAAATCATAAAATTGGGCTGACCCTCAAGAGATCCCCTCAGGTCAAATTTAGCTTATAGACAGATAAAATGGAAAATATTGGACGAGATATTGGAGGATATCTGCAGATTTACCTACCTCAGAATGAAAACCAGTGTTAAAAATAAGTGTTAGTAATGTAGTAATGTGCAGTGTTAATAATGAAACAAACTCTATCGAGTCCGAAGACCTAACTAATTTCGACCTAGGTGACCTAGACTAACTTCGCATTGGCTTAAGGTATTCTATCGCCATTTCGTCTAGAAGAAGAAAACGAGTGAAGAGAGCGAGTAATGATACTGACGAGCCTCTAAACTTACCTACAGAGTGACAATTGTCTGGATTGTGAAAAATGTCTGGATTTCTATCTAGATCTCTGTCCGGATCTCCGTATTCTTCTACAGGTCGCATTTCTTACCGATTCTCTTTTTTTTTTTTTATTTATTGTCTCCTAAAATTTTAGTACAAAAAATATTTAGGTGTTGCACCAAAAAACCAAATGGTTTGTTTTGGTGCTCACATCCACCACTCGCCTCAACTAAAAGAAAATACAAATCAAATAAAAGTGTTATACACTAATTCCTAAAACCTTGTTTAAAAAGTTTGTCTAGTAAGCACGTGTTTGTTATTTTAGGTTATTAATGTCTTCAATGATTGTTCTTTTCTTTCCACAATAACAGCAAATCTTAAAATTTCGGTTTGGGATGCGACCTGTATATCCCGCAAATCTACAGCTACAGCTCATAGAGCCACTAGTAGTACCTCAATAGAGACTTTAATAGAGAGAACCTGTAGAAAAAGACAGCGGTCCGGACAGAGATCCAGACAGAATTCAGACATACGAAAGAACTTTTGTCGAAGCTTGAACATAGACGCTTCGCTGGCTAAAACTCGCTCGGTCGATTATATGTCGTCTATATTATGTATATTATACTACATCCTCGAGATTTTAAATTCACCAGGTATAGTCCAATCCTTGATGTACTGGGTACCGAAAACTTTTATGGATGACAAGCTGCGCCCCGCGGTTTCACCCGCGGTTAAAAAGTATGTGCTATTCTAGACTATAATCTATCTCTGTGCCAAATTTCATTCAGATCTGTTCAGCCGTTCTGGCGTGAAAGAGTAACAAACATGGATGAATGTTTGTTACTCTTTCACGCCATCCATCCATCCATCCATCCATCAATCCATTCATTCTTACAAACTTTCGTGTTTATAATATTAGTAGGATGAAGAGATGGCAAGAGAAACCCTAAAAATTCTATTTGAAATTTAACCTTTTTATAATTGGATGTTTTAGGATAAACATGGTTTAACTCGCTCGATGATAAAGAAAGTTCTTGAGGTTCATACATACTTTTGTTGCCAATAAGTAATTTTTATAATCCCTCATATTTAGGTATAATATACTTCTACTGCCTCTGTGGCTCAGTTGGTAGTGAACCTGCCTTCTGAGCTTGGGGGCGTGGGTTCGATTCCCACCTAGGGCAAACATTTATGTGATGAACATTTGTGTTTGTTCTATGTCTGGGTGTTCATATGTATTTAAGTATGTATTTAAAAATATCTAAGTATGGATATCAGTCTCTGGCAGCCATTGTACAAGCTTTGCTTAGTTTGGGGTCAGGCGACCGTGTGTGGAAATGTCCCGAATTTATTTATTTATTTATACGTTCAAACAGATGAACGGATTTTAATAAAGCTTTACATCCTGGACTTACTTATATGCTACTTTTTACCCCGGGGGTACCACCGCAGGTCACAGCTTGTGGTTTTTAATAACAAGTAACATTATTAGTAATAACAATAACAAATAACATTATTAGTAGTAGTCTGACACTTCGGATATAATTAAGATGTTGTATCCTATGCACAGACTTCCAATACAGTAGAAGTCTGTGATCCTATGTTACTTCCACTATATAGACGAATCAATGAAACCTCACATGTCGAAATCCAGCAATCTGTCTATGTAGAGAATGCCAAAGAAACCTCAAACATTCACATACATACCCATTTACAAACACTCGTAAACATAAGCCTCCTAAAAAGGACATAATTTTCTACTAAATAAAAAAAAATGAACACTATTACTCCGCCTTTATTTTCCTTTTAATGTCCTGTTTTTTTTTATTGGCTTCTACCCCTTCTTCGATATTATTCTCGTATCCGTCGGAAATTTTTACTTTGTCATCTGACGTTTCCCACAGAATAATAACCCTTTTCTGTGACATAATAAAACTTGCATGGAGCTTTTAGGCGCTACAAAGTGTTGAGTGATGTTTTTTTTATTATTCAGCAATTGAACAGAGCCTTTTTATGGAATAATTCCACATTTTTTGTGAATGAATGGATCAAATGACACGTAGGCGCGGCACGAGTTCAGTTTTTACCTTTACGTGAGTTCTTTCGCTCTGATTTACCTCCCCAGAGCCTTTGAAATGAGGCTTGAATAGACGTCGTGGATCACCTTTGCCGAGATTCAACTACGTAAATGGACAGTGGACACAGCGAAAAATAAGCAGGCTACATTTAGTAATCAGAAGACTAAATTCACTAAAATGATCATTTTCAGAAATTAGTGCGTATAAAGTAAATACCTATGATATAATAAATATGAGAAAAAAATAAAAACTATTTAAATAGTAAATAATTTACTATTTAACTTTTTTAATTAATTTCAAGATTATAAAATAACATAATTTTCGGAAATAAAAGTTAAATAGTCGGAATAGTTGTACAATGTTTTGTTTTCTTCGATCGAGCTAAAAAATTAAAAGAAAGTTAAAGTTAAACACTGGATAACTATTCAGAGACTTTACAACGTTAATTAGTAAAGGGGTATTACCTAGGTGTAGATTTTTTGTAAGCTATTTAATTATATATAAAAAATATTAAATATAAGAAAATAACAGATTTAAAAAAATATTACGTGAGTATCTTCATTTTGAAAATAAATACATAAGTATTTATTTTCAAAATGAAGAAAATAAATACATAAGTATTTATTTTCAAAATGAAGATACTCACGTAATATTTTTTTAAATCCGTTATTTTCTTATATTTAATATTTTTTAAATATAATTAAATAGATAATTAAGTAGATTACGAAAACTAATAAATGCCGATAACGGCACTTATTAGTTTTCGTAATCTACTTATTGTATAGACTTTGGTCGACTTTTTTATACCAGTAAATTAAATAACTTGAAACTTTTCAGCGCACTTACCTGAATTAATTTAGTTTCCAAGCGCTACCAACTTTTTATGAGCATTTCTTTGCACAGTTCTTTCGCAAAAAAATATTAAAACACTTCCCACTTTTACTGAAAGTTTTAATAATATTCCAACAATATTGATTTTAGATATGTACGGAATTCACTTCAATTTTATTTAGATGTTCTATTTCGTATGTCAAGTGTGAGCGCAGATCGGAGCGGGCGTTCGTTGCGACCGTACCGAGCCCAGCCTACACGAACACTGGACGAGATCATGAAAGCGCAGCCCTTTCAGATGCGTGCTATAAAAGAAAACACTTAAAAATAATCAACTTTTGACTAAATACGTAGCTATTAGACTGTTAGTGCGATTTTGACTATCTCATGAATAGATTTGTGCCAGCCAGTAGACAAACTTTAAGGAAAAGTTAGTTGCGGTGGTCTATTCACCGCTCTCTGATTTTACCAATATTATCCCTTTCTCTAATCTAATCTATTCAATTGATATTAATTAAATCTAGTTTGTTATTTATTTTTGTGTTTCCCGGTTCTAAAATAAAAGATTGCTTAATGACTGACTGGTATGTACGCTATTCCAATATACGTCGTACATCGTACGAGATAAAAATTGCCATGGCATAAACAGTAAGTAAAATATTGTTGGGACAATGAAATTGACGCCCACGGCATAATAATGAGTACAATAACTTCTATAGCCTAACCTAAAGCTTTAAAGTAGGTGAGTCTTATGGTAACTTGCGCTTGCTGTGACACGTACCTACCTACCATATTTCGATACTCGTTCTATGGATTAAAAAAAATGTGAGTTAGTGTGTGTCCCTCGTCACCGGCAAAGGCGGGACCGCTTGTGCATTCTCTGCAACCCACCATGCCGCTGTCCATAGCCGGACCCAGCTCAGAAGAAAACTACCCCCCTCTTCAAACGAGCGATGCCCAGAACACAGGGCATCGACTCCTCAGGAGGCCCTTTTATCTAGTTAGTAGTATTTAGTTTTAGTTGGGAGCGCCGGGTATCCCCGTATCTTACACCTCAGGGTAGCCTAGTGAAGAGTGCGAGTGCACGTGGGTCACCTCCATGTTCGCGTCCTCTGTAGCGGGAGAGCGAAAGGATCCCTTTCGCTTTCCCACTCTTCGGCCTCTCTCTACAACATCACGTCTTCGCAGAAAGAGAACATTGCCTCCCAGGACTTCTCGTCGGTGACCATCCTAGTTCTAGATACTTATATTCTCGTACTATGAATGCAAAAGTCTGAGTTAGGGTGTATGTGTATTTGTTTCTACTCAACTCCGTAACGACTGATCGGGTTTGTATGTAATTTAGTATGGCGGTAAATTACACCCTGGATTAACACATAATTTTTATCGCCGAACATTACGCCGGAGTCACCCGCAGCACAATCCTGCGGTTTAGTACTCACAAAATTAATAGAGTTCTGTGATGAAAAACTACGTCAAAAATAATTTAAACAGCTCCAAAGCTAGTGCCGTTTCACTTGCTTGCACTTGCACTGATGACTGATATTAATAAACCAGATTATTATTCGAGTCCCTACGCCGTAGCCATGCTGTAGCACTCTCTAACGCTGGCTTCACCTGTTTGCTAAATGACGACAACGACTAATTAGCACCAAGGATTTCACTACTCTGATAACGTAACCAATGCTGCTGTCACTACGGAGGCGTAGCCGTCCCTAACATGCGTCAATCTATCCATAGCCCAAAATTTTAAGCCGTATATTGTTGGTTGTTTGGCGGGGCGTTTTCCGCACTTAGCCACTTGAGAGGGCCATTGTGCGTGTCATAATACTTATTTTTTTTGCAGAACCATTACTGGCTATAACGAATACTGGCTATGCAAGTCAAATCTAACCTACTTTAAAATCTCACATTTTTAAATAACACCAATTGTTATGGGTATTCAATAAAGCAAAGAAATAGAGTTTAATACTTGTTCATAATGTTATTTTGTTCCTAAAAATACATATTTCAGTTTTGCATAGAACTTGGCACTCATTTAGACCTTCTTTTTGCGGCGAAACCTACAGCCAAGCGTAATTTTTGTATTGAACTTGGCTCTCCTTTTTACATTTATGTTTTTGGTGGATAATGATTACACGGCGCACTCCAAAGCTCCCACCGTCGTTTGTGCTTGCACTGATGCCTACGCTGACACCCTCTACGCCGTAGCTACACGTAGCAGATAAAACGCAATCTAATATTTTGTTATGTTACCTTTTCAGAATTGCGATAATTACATTAAAATTAAATGTCACTTTGTGTATATCGTACTAGTAAGGTAAGTAGTTACATACTTACCTTACTACTGCTTATAAAATAAGAAATAAATTGGAGCTGCGAAACTAGCTCTTGAGAGACAGAAGATTAAAAAAAATACCTACCTAGCTACCGATCCTACATATTATATTTTCATAAAAGTTAAGCAGCTTAAAGTTAAATACGGGAAATTATTTCATCAACATTTTTGAACAATCTAAGCGGTTCACGAAAGTTAATTAATAACATTAACTAGCTGAAAATGTTCTTAATCCTATTATGTCTGCATTAGGTTTAAAGCTGAGCTATTAAATGAGGAATTTGGATTATTCAGCCGTCGACCTTCGTTCTAAACCCGTCGTTACACCTGATGAAACTACAGTATCCATGCTAGTAACCTCTAAAAATAAACATGGAGAAAACGCACATGTTAACACATCCGTAAATTTCTTTGCAAAACATTTTTTGAAACGGATTTTTCCGTGATCTAATAAACTAGCCAACCTACTTTATGACGTCGCCCGCAAGCGAACAAGTTGTGTCTAAATACGGACAATAAATTGATGAAAAGTTGATGAGAAACCAAAAGTGTCCAATTAACTTTTCATAAGTTTAGCGTAATTGATGGTTATTTGAATATTTGGTTAGTTAGAAGTTTTCACTGGATCGCTGACACATCTTTTTAAATTAAGCTCTACTAACTTAATACTTACTTAGTTAGTACTTCAAGTAAATGTATATTTAACGTTTTAAATATACTTTTTATACAAGTATTTAGGTATCTTTTTAATAATGCTTTTTTTAATGAAAGATCAGACGATCAACTCGTCTGATCTTTCACGAATTTAAATTAGACTTGTACTCGTACATAAGTACCTGCGCCTTTGTACGCAAAGCTGCTCGGTTGTCAGCCTCGCTGGCATCATAATCATCATAATCTACCCCCAAAGGGAATTTTCAAAAATAGCTCAGTTGAAAGGAACTCCTGTGTAATATTTATTGATTCTAAACCTACCGGTTTGTCTGTCAGTCAGTTAGTCAGAGCAGATAGTTGAGTCTAAAATTTTGCACCGGAACAGGCAGTCTACAAGAATTTGTTTATGATAAACATCCCGCCCGCTTCATTAACTACCTTAATCAAAACTATGACCAATATAAATTGCTTTAGAAACCGTCCGTCGGTGATTCAACATAGCTAAGACACCGCGAGCTCCCTACATCTTCAGACTCTTAACGCCGGATATTACACGGAAAAAAATGGTTTAGCTGTGGCAACTAAATCTGTTTTGCTGCGTATGTCTTAGCTGCTGCACCAAATATCTTCGAAACACTGGCAAAGTTTTGTTGACTACGACGAAGACTGCTTAGCTACTATTCAAAATAAAATTTTGCTAGGAGAATCACACTCAAGTTGCAGTTACTGCAAATTACTTAACTGAGTTTACTAAATTTGTTATTTATAAAAAACAAAACAAATTCGAATGTTTCAATTAGCTGTCAGAGCAAAATATTTTAACTACTTTAGGATAAAATATTTACCTGCTATTGCTAATTGTTAAGATTGTTAGCAACTACTGCTAAGTATTGTTAAGATTGTTAGCTGCAACAGCTAAATTCGTTCAGCTAAAAACAATTTGCTACGCTAACAAAAAACTTAGCTGTCCCTATAGTTTGAAAGGATATTTGCTACTACAACTAAAATTTAGTGACAGCAGCTAATTTTTTTTTTCCGTGTATGAGATAGATAATTATGAGCCAACTTGACACTTAATTGCCTCTTTAGCTTACGGCCTTATTGTGCTGGAAAGTTTTTACTGCTTCGGTGGTTATAAATAAGTTTTAATCGTTTCATAGGCGAAGGCTCAAATATAATATGAATTCACATTCATATTATATTTGAGCGTATTAAATTCATTGCTTGTTATTAAGTAGGTATCACAGTAGAATTTGTCGACCGAGCGAGCGTTAGAGAGCGGAGCGTCTATGCTTCAGCTTCGACAAAAATGCTTTCATATGTCTGGATTCTGTTCGAATCTCTGTCTTACTTTACAGATCGCATTTCTTAAGAGGGCCGCGACGCTCTGAAATTTCCCTAAAAACGCACTACTCAAATTTCTTGAAAACTATTTGTCAGATTATGATGAAATGTAGCATGTACAATTAAATTAACAATACCTCCGCCACTATGTTCTTGGTTTTTTTAAAAACGTTCTCAAGCGAAAATAGAGCTATGAAAAATGTCCGCATTTTTAAGGGGTCACTTTTGACTGATTTATTTATTAAAACAAATCATAAATTACATTATGTAGGGAGGTTGTCTACATCATTAGCTGTTAAATGAATCCATAACACAAGGGAAATTCTTAGTTATTTAAGAATGATTACAGAAGTGCAAAAGTAATAAAAAAAAATGAAACTGCACTTTGTCACTCTGTAAGTAACTTTAGAGGCTCGTCAGTATCATTACTCGCTCTCTTCGCTCGTCTTCTTCTTCTAGACGATATGGCTATAGAATACCTTAAGCCAATGCGAAGTTAGTCTAGGTCGCCTAGGTCGAAGTTAGTTAGGTCGCCGGACTCTTAACCGATTCTCTTGAAATTTTGTGAGTAGGTTCCAATAATTATAAAATGTAAAACTACAAATTAATAAAAAGACGATATTAAAAAGGTTAACAGTTATTTAGATGACAAAGATGTATGGAGCCTTTCACTTCCGCCAAGTAACCACTAGTACATAGATATAATAGGATATTACCTAGTTGTAAGCCAAAATTTGTGGTTTAGACATATATATTTTTAATGCTCCTGAGTTTCATGCCTGTTCTTTCGCTTTGTTCGGCGGTGGTGACATTTTGATTTTGACTTTGGCATTTTAGAGTTTTAATTCCAAAAACTGACTCGGAAATAAAATCTGTATAATTATCGAATCTGCTCACAAAATTTAACGAGAATCGTTTGAGGAATGCGACCTTCAGAGGAGACGTCGGCCGCAAGGTCCACAGCTCACAGAGCCACTTGTTTATTAATAAGTATGTATAATAGGTAGGTGTTTTTTTTTTAAATTTAAAACGATTTTGGGGCCGAGCTACCCACGTCCGTAGAGGAGTGTACTCTATTCTGATTTCCTACACGTGGTCCCCGGGTAGTGCTAACCGGGTAGCAAACTCTGGTGGGAGGCTTCGGCCGTTGCTAGTTACCACCCACCGGACCAAGCCATGCCGTGAAATGACCTAATCGTGTTTCGGGATGTAGTCCGGTGTAACCGTTCCGAAGACGGGTGTGAGCAGTAGCGCATTTGTAGCGCCTCACTCAACTGCCGTCTTTGTACTTCTTCACTCTACAAAACTTCAAGGCTAGAGTGAATAAGTACCTTATAGGTCGTCGTGCTCCATCTTATACCACAACGTCGCTTAACATCAGGCGAGTTGGTGGTCAAACGCCGACCTATTCTACATAAAAAAAAAAAAACGTGTTTCGGGATGTAGTCCAGTGTAAACGTTCCGAAGACGGGTGTGAGCAGTAGCGCATTTGTAGCGCCTCACTCAACTGCTGTCTTTGTACTTCTTCACTCACAAAACTTCAAGGCTAGAGTGAATAAGTTCCTTATAGGTCGTCGTGCTCCATCTTAGACCACAACGTCGCTTAACATCAGGCAAGTTGGTGGTCAAACGCCGACTTTTTTAAAATACTTAAGACAGCTACATGGAGTATATTTTAAATCATGTTCGGCGTAAAATAACAGATTAATTTCTGGTGATATTTTCATTTAACAGGATTTTGAGAGCTGAAAATTTTGTGAAACAACTACGCCATTGGCTTCTACTCTATCTAGGTATTCATAATTACCCAAAAAATTAACTTCTGGTAAATAAGGCACCCCAAAATTGTACGAAAAAGGAATGTAAAAGAAATGTATAGTTTAGTCAATTTTAGTTTCTTGGTACTGGCGATGGACCATACGAGAAAGGTAAGTAGAAATATATGGTTTAGTTAAAATTAGTTTCTTGGTACTGGCGATAGACCAGATGCGGTGAAGCCTGTAGCTTCGTTGGAACTAGTCTCTAAGGAGCTCATTTGGCGAGCTGCCACGTTATCAATCCCGTTTCAATAAATCGCTGTACACGGTATGTTGATGCAAATAGCATACTTAGTTCGATATCTATGATGGATATTGGATACTGAGTGTCCGATATGTCTTTGCCACTTAGCTGGGGGTATCTTATCTTAGAAACATTAATAGAACATATTATGTATGGTTTGAAATAGCTCTAATAGTACCAGGCGCTTATGAAACACGACATGTAAAAACTATATAATTTTCGTTCTCATTCTCATTAGCGCTGTTGGCATTTTTTGCACTATTGACTCTATTTGGGATCATGTACTATCGTATCATGGACTATCTCAAACCATCATTTACCACACACATAAGCTTTAGGCTTAGGTCCTAGGTACACTTTACTAGCCGGGGGGAGGACACATTTTTTATGACTCTTTGATGGAAAAATATCGTATCTAGAGTAGCAGTGATGCTGATGCTCCATAATTTTTCATAAAACTTGTTTGAATGGCTCTGTATGCTCCTACTCTCATACCACAAAAATTATGTTAAGTAAGTCATGGAAGAGGAAATGAGATCGTTTATTTACCAAGAATCGTTGTGTGAAAACAAAGTTAAAGCTGGGCAACTGGAAATGTGCCTGTTATAATAATAATACATGACTGAATAATGATTCTTAGCTTAGTACTCACAGGCAAGCAAATTACTTAGGAATATGGTAATAAAACTAATGTAAGTAATAAGTATTATAGAATACATTATTAACGTGTATTTTTAAATGTTCTGAGGCAATTGTCTAATTCCGGCGTTAGGAAAAAATATCCAAACTTTACCTAAAACAGTTAGAAAATATTTTAAAGATGTATGTAATTGTCACATGCTGAACATACAGCACTTGTTTCGAGTATAATACATTATTATTATAATTAAAATTTTAGTCCGAGCTTTCTGAATAAGAAGTTACAATGAATTCGAATATTTTAAAAGCTGTCTCGCTTTTTGTAGGACGTAGCAATATTTTTTTATAATCATGGGCCTAAAACTTGGTCCGAACCAGGAAGAGCTCTTGTTTTTTATCACACAGCCGCTCACAGGTAGCGACGATCGTAACTTTCCTGATCAAATAATGTTAAATCAGATCTAAATAAATTGAAACAGACATGCCAACATTTTTATTTGAAAATAGTTTTCTTCGTAAATGAAGGAAAGAAAAAAAACCTCCTTTTATCTCTATTTCACCTATTTCACCTTAACATTTTTTGTTAACATTTTTGACATTGATTTGCCTTTTCACCATTCCTAGGTGGCTATGACCCTCTACTGAATTTCAGCCACATGTCTGGAATATTTTCGGTAAAATCTTGAAAAACACGTTAACATAAATAAACAAACTAATAAAACACCTATATTCGTAGTATCCTGGTAATAATCTGTTGAAATAGGTATCTGCAATAGAATTATGTTTACAATGCGAACATAAAGTAGTTTAACAAGGTGAATTGTTTGGTGGAAAAATAAACAAAGGTGGGTAAAGGTAAACGGAGCAGTTAGGTGTAGGGGTCTTAAAGGTGAGTCCATAGAATTTCCATCTTAGTACGCACATACATACCTACTGCTAATGTATAGGTACTTACCTACTTAGGTTTTGTATTTTATCAATAGGTACAAATAGCGAGAGGTTTCTATTAAGCTCCTCCTAAGCTTCTTTTTCCTAATTTTATCAGGATCAAATCAGCTTTAATTGATGGAGAAATAACTTAGTTTTATTTGGAAAACACTTATACTTAGGTCTGTTTTAGCTAAAATATATTTATCTTGTTACTATTGTTGCTATGTAGGTACACCTTCTCAGCGAGAAGTTAACAGAGCATTTTATAGCGCAGATTAGTTTATCGAACGGTAAGTCTTTAGTACTAACGTCTTTTGTATTTAGTTAAGTATCTATGTACATTATGATTAATGAAACAGGAATTACGCACGTACGATTTATGCTATGCGAGACGAAGACGCGCGCGCGCACTTGCCTTGATAAAGACCGCCGAATGCGGTTGAAACTATAACCGGAATAATCGACTAAATCGTACGTGAGCAATTCCCGTTTCATAAATCATAATGTGTGAAAACCACGTCAGTTTCCATAATAATTGTATATAGTACTTACTGCACTGTGCTACGTTAAACCCAATCCCTCGCTCTACTTCAGTTTTTAACGTACAAATGTCACAGCCTTTTTACTGGGTTGTTAAAAATATTATGCCTACGAGAGTTATTAAAAGTGTAAGTAGGTGCTTAAGATAATTGAACAGTAAAATGGGAACCATATTGTGTAGCAGGTATTGTTAACGTAGTGCCTACGATTAACATAAAAGCTCAGATCGAGATGACTGAAATGAAACGACAGCAAGTAAGTATGAAGGTACCTACATCTGTATTCTTGGTTATGCATGTTAATAAGTTAAGTTTTCTTTGGTAGGTACCTAAGTGTAAGTACCTACCTATACACCGCTATTTTTATATGCCAACTGGGGCCTCAGATCAACCTAGACTGAGACTGGGGCAAATGCATACGTGGAGCAATACAAAACAATACAATACAATACAATACAACAACTCTTTATTAAAAACAAAATAATTACAATAGTACTTAAATAAGGCTTAACTGCGTTTTTAATGGGCGGCCTTATCGCTCAAAGCGATCTCTTCCAGGCAACCTGAATAGACAGGAACATTTATAAAAAATAGAGGCCTTGACAATCATAAAACATAATTTTACAAGACGTAAAAAATATTAAGATAAAAATAATTAATTTAAATTTATATCTTAATATTTATAAATTACGTGTCACTTTGTTTGTCCGCTATAGACTATACACAGTACACACCGTGTACAGTTCGATCTAACTTAACAGATAGGATAGCTCACATCTCAATGTATAGCCGCAATATTATTTTATTTTTAACATGTAATTTAATCAAAACCTTAGCCACAGCAACGCGTGGCCGGGTCTGCTAGTAGGTATTAGTATATATTAGGTCCTTACGTATGAAATTGGCGTTTTGTACGGGAGGAATAAAAAGTCGTTTTTTTTTTGTAAAATATATTTAATTAATCAAAGTATGCACCGTTGTTATCTATGCACTTTTGCCATCTTATGGGTAGTTCATTGATCCCTTTACTATAAAAACCATGGGGGCGAGAATCAATAAACTCTTTGAAGGCGGTTTGGACTGCTGCATCGGAGTGGAATTTTTTTCCTTGTAAGAAGTTGTCCAAATTCCGGAAGAAATGGTAATCTGTTGGAGCAAGGTCCGGGGAGTACGGTGGATGTCGCAGACATTCCAATTGTAGCTCAGCTAACTTAGTGGTTGTTTGTTATGCAGTGTGTGGTCTTGCGTTGTCGTGAAGCAGCAGTGGCCTAGAGCGATTGACCAATCTCGGTTGTTTAACAGCTAGTTCTTCCTTCATGGTTTGCAGTTGCTGACAATAGATATCTGCCGTAATCGTTTGGCCAGATTTAAGAAAGCTGTAGTGAACGACACCGGCGCTAGTCCACCAAACACTTACAAGTAACTTTTTCTGAGTCAATTTTCGTTTAGGGCAGGATTTGGCTGGGTCTCCAGGGTTCAGCCATTGCGATGAGCGCTTTCGATTATCGTACAATATCCACTTTTCATCACAAGTAATGATTCGATTTAAAATCCCTTCATTATTGTGTCGGTTGAGCAAAGTAACACAACAGGCGACCCGTGTTTGCAAGTTCGATTCACTCAATTCATGAGGTACCCATCGTTCGAGTTTTTTTACTTTCCCGATTTGCTTCAAGTGGATTAATACAGTTTTGTCACTTACCCCGAAGCCTGCTGCTATCTCTGAAGTGCTTTGTGATGGATCCGCTTCCACAATAGCCTTTAATTCTTCGTTTTTCACTTTGATCTCCGGCCGTCCACGGGGTTGGTTCTTAAGGTCGAAATTTCCAGAACGAAAACGTTGAAACAAAAAACGTACCATGCTATCTTTAGCGACACCAGCGCCGTACACATCATTAATTCTTCGAGCTGTTTCTGCAGCACTGGTGCCACGGTAGAACTCGTACTCGTAAATATACCGATATTTCATGTTTTCCATTGCGCGGTAATAAGCGACGCCAAAGAAAAAATAATGAGGAAAATAACAAATGAATGACTGTATTCCAAAGAAAAAAAAACCAGCTAAATGAATTTATTAATATGAATTTCGAATTCTTAACCAAAGAGGAGATATTTCAGATCAAATTGATCAGTACGACAAAACGCCAATTTCATACGTAAGGACCTAATATTATTATATGTATATATAATTTAAAAAAATACTAATAAGTAGACGAAATAAATATACTTACTTAATATAAATACTTTAAAAATGTTTATAAAATAAATGTCACTAATATTTAAATAAATGCATAGTGCGACTTTTGTGACATACAAATCTTACTATCTTTCGAAACGGCAATTGCGTCTTTCGAGAATTACTGACAAACCCTTCACGAATTAGGCAACTAACGCTATCTTGTACAGATCATTGCATCTAAATATCGAAAAAAGTTGTAGATGGCTCCTGATTTTGGGTTTGTCAGTATTTGTCGAAAGACGCAATCGCCTCACAGACGCATTTGCTCTAGTTAACCCTACCTACTATCAAAATTTTAAAGGCTGATTCTCTACATCATCAGAAACAACTTTTACCATGGGATTTACCTTAAAATATTAGCGCAAAACAAAAATTAGCAGTTCAGTTAATACAAGAATTAGCCTTCAAAATTTTACTAATTCTATACCTATTAAAAATAGCATTGTAGAGAACACCGGTAAATAACCATGCATGTTTTTGCCTTTAAGCTTAAAAAAAATACACACTCATGAATGAACTGTGTGTAGGTACTTGCATAGAGTTTTTGAAGTAGGTAAGCCTTTTAAGTATATTGAAAAACGAAAAAAAGGTGCGTCCAATATCACTCAATCTCACCAACTCGTAAATATAGCTTACGTATTTAGGTGTTCGATCTTTTGTTCCGAAAATAAGTAACTGCCTACTCTCCTAGGACCTTTCAAATTAATTCGAACACGAGCATTCGGTACTTTGTCGTCCGGCAATTCATGAATATGTACAATACTGTACCCGTGAGTTAGTATAAGCACATAATAAACTTGCTTACAGTACACCATTGGATTTGTAAGTATGTATTTCGGTCCCTATATTGTGGGACCTATTTTAATAAAATACCTACTTAGGGATCGAAGGCTCTAAGGCCGGAACCAGACTATTGCCGCGACGCCCGCAGAAGCGTCGATACGCCGTTTCTATTGGTCAAAAAGCTTTTATAAACCAAAAGGAACACTTTCGCAGGCGTTCGCGGCGATAGTCTGTTTCCGGCATAAAAGGTACTAGTCAACCATTTATCCGTTATAAGTGTAACTCTACCAGCTGTTACCATTTAATCTCGGTTGTAACGTAGTAGGGTCACAAAATATGCCAACGTACTTACCCTAATCTAACGCTTGAGATATTTTCTGATCATTGTCTCTCTCACGTTTGAAGTCATAGGTAAGAGTAGGTAAGAGTGTTCAAGATAATATCTTTCGCGTTAGAATTTACTTTTCGTATGAAGTGGAGCAATATCGTTATCAATATTATAGCCCGCCATTTATTAGACGAGCACGAGCCGTACGCGGCGCCGTACGAGTCGGTGGAAAAATCCGTCATCACCCACACACTACACGAGGGCTCGGCGCAGGAGGGCTATACTTACGGAGTGAGATTCAATCTTAAGATTTTTCGTCCTTGTTGCTCTCGGTTGAATTGTCAGAGATGTGAGAGTGACCAAAATAAAATCTCATCTCATCTCAGGCGTAGGAATAGCCCCCCAGTGCTCGCGTTTTTGACTGCGAGCAGCGGCACGCCACCGTATTCACGTGCAGATTCGTCCGCGGAATTGGTTCTTTAGTGACAGCATATCCGGCGGATTGGTACGCGTGTGAATGGTATGGTTTAACGGCTTAATGGCTTAACGTAATTACTGAGTAGGTAGCGACCATTGACAGTACTTATATTCGACTGAGCGCGCGAAGCGCATATGCTTCAGTATCGACAAAAATACTTTCGTATGTCTGAAATCTGTCCGGACCTAGTCTGCCGTCCTCTGAATTTGCAAAATAAATTATTTGCACTGAATTTTTTTATTGAGTCAAATTTTGGATTTTGTTCAAAATGGAAAAAACATACTCGTATCAGCGCAACTTTGAAAAAATCTAAATTTTTTTGATTGGAAAAAAAGCATTTCGCCGCAACTTTGAAAAATTCCCAAAAACTGACTCCACAAAAAAAAATATAATTGTCGAACTTACTCACAAAAATCTACTAAAATCAGTTGAAGAATGCGACCTGTAGAAGAGTACAGACGTCGGCCGCGAGGTCTAAAGCTCAGATAGAGCTACCAGTAGTAGGTAGGTATCACAGGATTTCGATTACTGTGCGTTGCAATAGGGAGTTTTATACAAAGATTATAATTATGGTTTAGTAATATTATAATTTTATACAGGGAGTTACAAAAACCCTGTTGCATAAAAAGCAAGGGTTATAACCGGTTTAAGAACGTAAGAAATAAAGGAAATTTTACAGACATATTATCAAATATGTATCACAATTACCTATTTTGGCAGCTCTTATTCTAAGAAAGTAGCGCCACGAAGCGAACAGTTTACAAATAAAACCAACGCGATTAGTGGCTGCGTTCGCGCTTTTAATAGGGCGGAGCTCGATATATTATATGTATTTTTTTTTAGTCAAATTTTAATTGAAGAAGTACTTAATTGCATCCTCCATTCGATACTGGATTCGGATCACCGCACCCTGCGGATATTACAGGGTTTTTGTAGCACACTGTATAATATATTTATTAATTTTTTATTTAATTTTTCATTTATTTACATTTACAGCTACATTCATAAATACTCTGTTTTCTTACAAACTAATTAAACTAAATGTGCTGTCTGTTGAAGGAAGCACAGCATGCACAAGTTACCCTTCATACAATATATTGTTGCATTGGTGTTGTTGGTGTTGTTGTAAGGGTACTAGGTAAACTAATCCACAAAAAAAATGACACGTAAACAAATAAACGAGTGTTGTAATGCTGTTAATTTTTTTTTTATGTTTTCTAAAATAACTACCCATTCAACCGCCTGAAAACCAGTGAGGTGGGCAAGTAAACCTATGCTCACTAGAGAAAATAAAATCTTCACAGAAAAACATTCTTAATCTCGATTACAAAGAACAACGAACACCTTGATTGCGCTCTCGTCTAAGCTTCGAATGTAAGTGTGTTTTATAACCGCTGAAAAATACCAATGTTTGGTCTGCTACTGTTTTAGTAGCTAGTAGTGACAAATTTAAAAATTAACTTTTATTTTGTATTTTTTTTTAATGGCAACCGTGAAAAAAATATTTGACAGTGACATTTACACTGACAGTGACACTGCACCACATTTAGATCGTGCTTTAAATTTTCTTAGAATTTCATTTCATTCGCTCCGTCGCTCGTTTGTTTAGTCTGTTCCTCAATCTGACGGATGAGTGACATTTCGATTCTAGAGTATCATTGTCTATGGTGTGTTTATTTTTGGAAGACCGTGAAATTCTTGACAAATTTTGGAATTTCAACTTTGTAATTTATTTTTGTACGTATTTATTGATTACAAAATACTTTTTGCTAACACATTGTCAAAATTGCCCAACTAAATTGAAGTTAAAGTAGCACAAAGTTTTATTTCTCCATTCTCCAATTATTACAGTAGGTACACTCATCTTCCTGTATGCCTTTTGGGGATTCTAAGAATAAATTGCTTACCTACATCGCTAACATCAGGAGCCTCGTTAGCCCTACCATAATGTTTGACTCGACAAATGTTCTGTGCGTTGCAAGAATTACGTTCTTCTTGCCCCAGGAATGCTAACACAGGAAATCCGTAATTACTGTTTTTGTGAAACATGGTGACCACTCATTTCAGAATAACATGGTGCCTGGATTCAGATAAGATGTCATCAGAAAGCTGTTTGGTGAAGGCAATATATTCGTTTAAAGGCAAAAACAATGACGAACTGTGCTTCAAGAAAGGTGATATTATTACTGTAACTCAAAAAGAAGAAGGTGGCTGGTGGGAAGGCACTCTTGGAGAGACTACAGGATGGTTTCCCAGCAATTATGTCACTGAACACAAAGGTAATTTTGTAATTATTAACTATTGATAGGACTGCATTCTAGTTTTGAGTGGGTGAGTTGAATGTAGGAGGTTGAGTTTGTAATGTATTAAAGCCGATTGATTTTACAAATTTAGGACATGAAAAATGCTATTTTAAATGTTATGTATGTCTTAGATCCCTCAGGGTCCGCCACAACTTCACCAATAAGGGCAGCATCAGAGATACAAGCATTCCGGAATGTTGTTCTTAAAGACATCATTGATTCCGAGAAAGCCCATGTGGCTGAGATGCAGGGTCTGGTCACTAACTTCTTGCAGCCCCTGGAGAATAGTGAAATGTAAGATTTATTTTTACTTTTTAATTGTGTTTTTAAAATATTATTCAAAAAATGAATCACATGCTGTTTACTTTTTAACAGTGAGTCATATTATTATTTCTTTTTCTCAAACTGTACTGTTTCACAAACACAAGTGATTCAATCCTAGGGATGTTTAACAAGAATTGTATACCTAATCGTTTTGGGTTTTATACTTTTCATTCTTGAAATGTGGGAAAGCCAGCAACTTGAGTTCGAAAATTATATTAATTGTTAATGCCAAGCTGGAATTAATAGCAGCTTTTATCAATTGGTTAATTTGATTTCCAGGCTTACAAAAGATGAATTCAGGCAGCTGACAGGGAACATAAATGAGGTGCTACAGACCCATGAGCAGTTCCTTGCGCTGCTTGAGGAGTGTGCAACCAAGACTGGTCCAGATCAGCGAGTGGGTGGCCTGTTCTTACAGTGGGCACCTAAGATTAAGACTGTGCATCAAGCATACTGCGCAGGCCATCCAAAAGCAGTGTGCATTCTTGATAAGTATAAGTAAGTCTAACTTAAAAATGGTAACCAGATTACAAATTAGTAAATGATACAAAACCAATGCTATGGCTACATTAGCGCGCGGTAATTCGTGTTACATTGTCGCACTAAAATTATCATTATCGGCGATATTCATGTCTATGTTGACAGTCAAAGCGATAATTCACCCGATACAATACCGAGTGAGGGTACACTCGTCGCGATAGCCCCAAATATCGCTGAAGGCCGCTTATCTAGCCATACCTTAATAGAATATAAATATTACTAAAAAACGTAGGATTTTTTTTTTATGTAGAATAGGTTGGCGTTTGACCACCAACTCGCCTGATATTAAGCGACGTTGTGGTCTAAGATGGAGCACGACGACCTATAAGGCACTTATTCACTCTAGCCTTGAAGTTTTGTAGAATGAATACGTACAAAGACGGCAGTTGAGTGAGGCGCCACGAGTGCGCTACTGCTCAGACCCGTCTTCGGAACGGTTACACCGGACTACATCCCGAAACACGACAAGGATATTTCACTGCATGGCTTGGTCCGGTGGGTGGTAACTAGCCACGGCCGAAGCCTCCCACCAGAGTTTGCTACCCGGTTAGCACTACCTGGGGACCACGTGTAGGGAATCAGAATAGAGTACACTCCTACGAACGTGGGTAGCTCAGCCCCCAAAACAAACAAAACATAACAAACAAACAAAAAAGTCTATCAACTCTTTCTAATTTCTAATAACTAATATTTCAATGTGAGTTTGTTTGGTTGCAAATTACACTTTCAGCCCTACCTTTTTTATCTAATAAGAAAGAAAGTAACAATTTATTTTATCGCACAGAACACTACAACAGCAAAAAACAAAATACATAATAAAACAGTAAAACAGACTATAATATAATCATTAAATGAATCAACAATTAGTAATTTATTCATTATCTAATCAACTGATCATAAAAATTTACATACATCAGGGAAAAATAATGGAAATAGGGCAACCTTTTATCCCCACAAATTAAACTGTTCCTGTGAGACTCCAGGTGTAACTGCGGGATGCAGCTAGTAACAAAAATAAAATTATCATACCTCATTTATTACTGGGCACTAATTACTAGACAATTTTTTTTTTAAGTGCACTGAAGTAAGACACGCATGCAGTGTATCAGCAAACAAAAACAATACATAATATTTTCCAGAGAGGAGTTAAACACATGGATGGAGAGTGCGGGCGCAGTGACGCCGGGCGTGCTGGTCCTCACTGCGGGGCTCTCGAAGCCCTTCCGCCGCCTTGGGAAGTACCCCGCCATGCTGCAGGAGCTTGCCCGTCACGTCCACGAGGCACATCCTGACAGGGGAGACACCCACCGGGCTAGCGTCGTTTATAAAGACATTGCTGTAAGTAACACAGACTATTACCATTTGATTGATGCATTGTGTGTCTTGATAGTTGCATGGTATATAAATAGTCTGCAGTACCATGCCATCAACTATACTGGATTATACGGAAAGTGGTTCAATGAATCTAAATGAAATCAACAATTTAAAAAAAATGTCATTGACACTTGATAAAATACATGGAATGAACAGCATAATTTTTTTTAATGGTTTTGGATTGATCTCTTAAATATATAATAATAAATCTCTGCACAGGGATGTATCGTATGATGTATGATCAGCTCCTTCTGGGTTAGCATACCCTTTGAGAATAACCTTCTATTATCTGTGGAGGTGACCATTTTTACGATTTGATGGTACTTTCTATTCGTAATAATGACGCTATTTTGTCATAAACTTTATATTGGATTTGGTGAGCCATGTGTGTGCAATCTGCGTCTGTAAATAACTAATGAGTTTCACGTCAAAACAGAACGCGACAGAAGCGATAAACTTTCCAGATGGATGGTAATGTGATTTATGATCTGCTAGTAAATCAAAATAAGGATTTAATTTAAAAAAAACTTATTTTGGTTCTGTTAGTACCAAAACAAGTTACTAGTATAAAACAAAGTTGCTTTCTGCATCTGTCCCTCTTACTGTCCGCTTTCTGTCTTTCTGTCTGTATGTCCGATGTCCGCTATCTCCTAAACCACGCAACTGACTTTGGTTAGACTATCACCATCAGTTCGATAATTTTTACAGAATACTTATATTCATATTCATGTTCATTTTATTCATAAAATGTAATTTTACATGTCTATTTAAATAATAATACAATCAATGTATAATAAAATAATACAGCAAAAATGTCAAATTCAAAAATTACACAACAAAAGAACACAAAACTAAAACAAATAATATATTTTTTTTTTAAATAAAATCACATGTCCGAGTTTATACAAATTCATGAAAATCATAAAAAGCTTGCTCTATGAGCCATTTTTTTTAAGTCTTATTTTAAAAGATTGCAGGTTAATAGCTGCAGGAAAATTGACTAGCAGGTTGTTGTAGACAGTCAGGGCCATGACATGCGTCAACTTAGAGGACTTCATGAGGGACCGTAGGATGGATATTGCATGACTTCCCTTCGGCACAACCTGTGGCCCTATTCGGAGATTTGAAATTTTCATCTCACCTTTTTTCGTCCTTGTTGCTCTCGTTTGAAACATCATAGGTTTGAGAGTAACCAAGATAAAATCTCATCTCATCTCACGCGCAGGAATAGCCCCCCTGTTGTTTCGCTAGGAGTAGTTTAAAACCAGTTAAGCAAGGACTAGGGACTTAAATTCTTATATTTAGTGCAAGTGGACATGATAGCCACATTTCCAGGCCCATATTCTTGCGCGTGAGATATTTTCTTGTCATTGTCTGTCTAATTTTAAAATTCATAATAGTGTGTGACCAAAATAACACCTCAAGCGTTAGAATAGGGAGCCTGTCTTGCCTATTTTTCTATCTCTTATTACACTACACCACCTAGTAGGTAGCCAGACTACAGATTGCATGCACTTAAGAAAATTATGAAAAGCGCCATCTTGTTAATGTCATTCGAACTAAATTTAATGACCTTCTTCCTTTTGAACATCTTAATATATATAAATCTCGTGTCACAATGTTTGTCCTCAATGAACTCCTAAACCACTCAACCGATTATAATAAAATTCGCACACCATGTGCAGTTCGATCCAACTTGAGAGATAGGATAGTTTAAATATATATATATATATAAATAATAAACGCGAACGAAGTCGCGGGGTGACAGCTAGTTTGTCTATAAAGAAATATTAGAAGCTCCATCTTGTACATTTTCTTCGAACTAAATTGAATGTGAACAACTTTTGTCTCTAGAAAATTATGAGGAGCGCCATCTAGTTAACTCCCTTGTAAGTAAAACGTATGGTTTAATGTCCAGAGCGGGTGCGCGGCGCTCCGTCGCCAAAAAGAGCTGGAGCTGCAGGTGGTGACGGGCGAGGTGCGCGGCTGGCCGGGCGGCGAGCTGGCGGCGCTGGGCGACGTGCTGCACATGGGCAGCGTGGCCGTGGGCCCGGCGCACCAGGACAGATACCTCGTGCTGTTCCCCTCGGCGCTGCTGCTGCTCTCTGTCAGCAAGAGGGTGTCCGCCTTCGTTTATGAGGTACGTACTAGCGATTTTTGTTGCAATATGCACAGGTTGTAAGAACTGGCCATCTTGCATCGGTACCGGGTGCTGTTTCCCTCAGCACTGCTGCTAGCCAGAGGGTCCCTGCCTTCTTTTATGAGGTACTAGCGACTTTGGTTGGTGCAAGATGTAAGGATGCGGTTCTTCTCGGCTCTGTTGCTGCTCTCCGTCAGCCTCTGTCCGTCTCTGCCTTTTTTTATGGAGTACCTACTAGCAACTTAGGTTGCAACCTATGCAAGATCAAGATGCGAATAACAAAATTCCCACAATCTTTCCCCAGATATCTTGGCTATTGAATTTTGTTGCGCCATATATGTAATTTTATATTAGTACCATGGAATATAGATAAACGTGAAGGAAGTAAAGGAAAAATCACGACTTGTAGAATGGATCGTTATTGAAGTTTCTTTTCAGGGATGTCTTCCATTAACCGGGATAACAGTCTGCAAGCTAGACGACACAGAGACGAGAAAGAATGCATTTGAGATCAGTGGTCCGATGATAGACACTATAGTCGCCGTCTGTCAGACCAGAGCAGAAGCCGACAACTGGGTCAGCCTGCTCCAGAAACACTCTAACATTAGCAGCCCCACGCACGAACCCGGACAACCACAATCCTTACCTCATGTAAGTAGCACTACTTTATAAATAAATAAAATGATTCGTTCATAAGATCTTGATTGTTGTAATGTCTGGTGCAAGTATTATTAAACTTAAGATATTTGATGTTGTTACATAGCTGACCCGCTCTCCTTCCGAAGGGGCGTTGTCTAGCATCAACACTAGTCGCCGCAGCCTCTATCACGTGACGCTGCCGCCACCCAGCTACCCTTCTGCATCACCATACTATTCACTAACAAAATACTTCGCGAGACTCGTCAAGAAAAAAGTAATAACGAAACAGATGCTCCGTAAACTGTTGCACGAGCGCACCTGGGCGAAGGCTTTCGAGCTGACGGGGATGCCGGTCATGAGGCGGCACAAGAACCTCATACGGCTGCGGATAGAAAACGATGGGACGATCGGAGCCGAGACCGAGGGCTCGGACAGCGACAGCGAGAGAGAGGAGAGCGACACGACCGAGTCGTACACCAGCTCCAGCTGCACGGACGAGCCGCCCGGCTGCTCCAAGGTCATGAGACAGAACGCCGTGGACGGGCCCCGGGAGCTGTCCTCGGCCTGCAGCAGCTGGGGCAGCAACTTCGGCTACGTGCGCTACTACGACAACAACACAGACATGCATTTGAACGACGCGCAACTGCCGGTCAAGGGAGATTGCACGCGGGACATATTTCAAAACGCGCCGTACAACGTGCACAATAACGTGAAAACGATCGACACCAATATTCAGTTGCAGCTACCCTCGGTAGGAGGTATCGACAATCCGTTTTTTCTACATTCCGAAAGTACCGAAAACTCTAGTTTCGAAGCTAGGCCTTATATGGCGTGCGAGGATTTGGTCAACATGGATCAAAATACGCAAATGGGCACGCTCGGGACCGACGACGCTGATTTTGTACCGACCCGGCGGAGCTTTCCGAATGCCAACGCCAAAAATGATCCTCTGCCGAAACTTTGGAAGTCCACGGAAGAGAACTACACTCGTGTGAGCGGCGAGAGAGCTAGCGAGACGCCGCTGACTATAGACGTGTTGTCAGCCCTGGATCCACCCTCGCCCAAACAGAGTCTGCGCTCTCCAATCCACTCGATCATCATCGATCCACCACCAATGTTTCGTAATACAGAAGACGAAATGAAAATAATAAATGTGAACCTAAACACGAACGTACCTTTCCGTAAGCACTCGCTGAACTCTGACAAGAGGCTCAGCAGACGTTCGATAGCTCGGTCGATGATGGAGTCCGATAGCTACAACCGCGCCGATGACGGTCATTTGCAAAGAATGAGCTCGCAATCAGAAAACCAAGCGGGACACAAGAAATGTGAATGTTGTAACAGGTCATTGTGCCCCAGTCCTAGATCTTCCGATTCGGGCGTAGTCGGCAGCTGCAACTTGGCGTCGCCAGAACTAAACATGCACGAGTACTCGAGCTCCGCCAATACGGGTAACGATTCTGACAGCCAGGAGAAAAGGGCTTCGGATCACATGTCACAAGACAAGTTCACTAATGAGCTTCGGAAACAACTGACTCTGTCTGAAATCGAGGCGGCCAGATTCGAAGACCAGTGCAGGTGTACGTCGCCGTTCGGCTCCACGGCGCGCACATCGTGCGTCACCAGCGTCACTTCCGAGACCAGCCTCGACGTCATGGACATGTCAGCCGCCAATGTGACGTCAACTTTCACCACCGCTCCGCCGGTCACTTCCCCTCGAATCAAAAGGACGTCTCTCAGGAGGAACATCGAGTGCTACGTGCCGGAGATCAAGCTGAAGCCGGAGCCGCCGCCGCGTGTCTATCGCAAGCCCAGTACGCATTTGGAGATCCCCAAAAACGTCCGCCACCAGCATCCATGCCAATGGAGCACGCTCAACATAACAGAGCGCACAAAGCCCAGCCTGCACTACCACATGCGCATATACAGGGAGAACCCGCCCGCAGGAGAAAGAAAGTCGCGTCACAATGCTCCACGCAACCGAGACTTGCTCGGAAATGAGAAAAAACAAAACGCGGAAGCCGATTACACGGAGATTCGTAAGACGAGGTCCCGAAGCGAAGACTTGTCCAAGATGCAGAAGGGTCTAGCGGAAGCCCAGAGCGGCTTCGTGGTGTATCGTTCGGACTTGTATGCGCACTGGTGGATGAAAGCAAAGTTACCGATTACCGTGGTCACCGACTCAGGCAAGGATTATTCTTTTGTAAAGAGATACTGTTTTGTGTATCACTGGTTTGAAGATAATAATTGCCTTGAAGTTTTGTAACCATTAGATTAATACCGTCATTAGAGTGACCCCAGTGTTGCAGTGCTTTACTTGATCATCCTTGCCTGTGTTTATTCATCTACTAACTTAAAAGTCACCGCAAGTAGACTCCATTATCTTACACTAACAAAATATAAAGAGTGCATGGAGAGGCTTAATCACCTTTCTTCCCATGAACCTGCTAAATAAATGTATAAAATACATGAAACCCATTCGGATCTGGGTCTACGAACTAGCTAGCCATGTTGATGCTCGTTTGAAACAATATAGGAAATATGAGATGTTACGAGTGTAGGCTATATGTACTCTAATATTGTCGTATTCGTGTAAAAGCCGCCAAGTAATTTCCATCACAAATCTCTTTAAACAGTTAAACAAGGCCGCTAACGCGTGCTTTATATTCTCGCTCGCTACGCCTTTTATAGACGTTTAAAAGGGAGCGAAGCTGTCAAATATTTGTAAACTGATGGAAGTGACTTGCGCAATTTGTAATTGCTTACTTGAAAGCAAATTTTCTCAAGGGTATGTGAGTTGATTTATGAGTTTAGCTTTACGTAACGAACGGTTTGTCTTCCAACAGATGGCCACGAGCGACAGCAATAATTATGATTTGTCTTCCGGTCTTACCAACCACAAAAGATCACACTCATTCAACAATCATCAAAGTTACACTCAGCACTCGCAGCAAACGCAAAAAAGTAATAAACAGAAGAATCAGTCGACGGGCTGGCTCCTGAACTCTTGTGACTCTCTGGACCAGTCGCCGGCGAAGTCGAACAAACACTCCATTGGAAAGAAATTCTCATCTGTTGATTTTATCGATTCTGCCGGCTCCAACTACAGTACTAAAGGTATGTGTCATTCTCTTTCATAATTAATACACCATACCGAAATTCATAAATTAATAAGTTAACTTTTATTGCTAGCCTATCTATTATAGTTCTACCTATTACCGAACTTGTATACTGTATAACTATATACTGTGCAGTGTTAACTTGCACATCTCTAGTGGGTTGATTGATTGATTGCGGTTACTCGTAGACCTACCCCACACCGACCATCGTCGTCTATGTTCGTCGCTTGAAATACTGCGTTGCCCTACACTATATAGAGCTCAAAATTACAATGCTCTGCTTTTAGCTGAATTGGGATTAAGTAAGTTAAATTTTTTAACCGACTTCAAAATAAGGAGATTTTTTTATTTGCTACTACACAACTTTCATTTAACTTTGATAGCTACTTGTACTAAATATAGGAATAGCCCGAGTCATTGCTTAACTAGTTTCAAACTACTTCTCGTGAAATATTTGCTTAACGGGCATATAAAGTTAAAATTCTCTCCTGAAATATTTGCTTAACGGGCAAATAAAGTTAAGATTCTGTTAAGGAACGACTTAAGGTTTGTGTAAAAAAATGTAGGTAGGAGCTAGCTAGGAGTAGACTAATCTAGTTAAGCAAAGATTTAGGTTATATGTCGTGCAAGTGGCCATGACATTCATAATGTCATAGGCTACATTAGCGCTCCATAATTCGTGACGCGTTGTCGCGCTAAAATCAGCGTTATTGATTATCGACGAAGTTCTTGTCTACATTAGCGGTCAACTCGTTGCCTTCCTGCGGAGTTGACGTGAGCGATAATTAATAATAATAAATAAAATAATAATAAATTCGTGACATATATATGACAGATATGCGAGGGATTCAGAGACCCAAGAAAATCCGCACTGCTCGCTTGCGGCTCTCTTCACAGCCGCTTTTAAGTTTGGATCAGTCTATATGACGACCCGTGAGCGCAGGAACTGGAAGTTGACCACGCACCTAGTGATTGCAATCCGGAAAACCACGTCGGAAAATAACGTCTTGCCTCTCTGACCCCTTCGCATATCTTCGTTTTCGCTACTGCGCAGCGTTTCGTACTTAACTTCACAGCCGCCACTAAGTTTGAATCGGCCTTAAGGATTGCAATCCGGAAAACCGGATTCGGTTTTGTATCAATTAAATGAATCGAACCGAACCGGAACCAATTGAATGAAAACGTCTGATTATAAACAAATACATAGGTATTTTTTGATTTGGTTGTATTGGACCAGGTTGGAGTATAACCTAGAGTAGATTGAACTAGTTAACCAAGGACTTAGGCAATTCTTATATTTAGTGCAAGTGGCCACCATTACGGAAGTAAATAATAGTGTGTGTGCTGCAGGCAAGCCGTGGGAGGGGTGAGACTGAGGGCATGGAGACTAGGAACACGGTAGTAGGGATTGCAATCCGGAAAACCGGATCCGGTTTGGTACGAATTGAATGAACAGAAACGATCCGAAACCATTTTGAATTTTGTTTTTTTTTTTTTTATGAAGACAGTTGATTATACAGGTATTTTTTTGATATATTTGCACCAGGTTGGAGTATAACCTGCCTGCGGCCGGCGCCGCCGCTGCGGCCGCAGTCCTTTACCGCGGGCTCGGACGAGAACATCGGGCCGACGCACCCGTACGCGCCGCACCAGCGCAAGTCCAACTCATACGAGGAAGACGCGCTCATTCTCAAAGTCATTGAGGCTTACTGCACGTCGGCAAGGTGCAGAAACGCCGTCAGCTCTGGTGAGTGTCGCCGTTGATACGTTTGGCTGTCGTGTCTATTGTCCATACCAGGTGCTGTTCTGGCCTTCCCTTCATGTTTAAGCTTACTGTTCTACTGTTTTTTTTTTTCGAATTTGAAAAGCTAAACGATCTAGAAAGAGTTAAAACTGTGTACAATTTCCCCGAGCAAAAATGTGAATGTATGGCGACAGGCTCGCCCCCTGTCACATTTGGGACCGAATATCGTCCGGCGAAGTGTGGGTGTTGTATTACACCTCTGCTAGCCCTCTCGGGGGAAAGGAAAAGTTATGTTAAAAGTGGGAATTTTATAAATGACGCGGTTTGACCATCGCAAAAAAAAAAAACTACTTGTTGCATAGTAACTGTTGTTTGATGGATTGTGCAGAACATTCGCGTTGTTATTCTATTCGCGCGATATTTTCCTGGGTCTAGGTGCTTTTTAAACGTGAAGCGAACGCAGAACAACACGTTAGTTCCCAGTGCGACCGAAGCGGAAAACTGTCCTGAAGCAAATCAAAAAAAAATCTGCAAATTACTTTTTAGCGGAACTATTTACTGTAGATTAACGTTTTGTAAGTCAGCAAAAGTAATCCTGTACGGAGTCCGCTCCGCTCGCAGTGCAAGTCTGTTAAACTGAAGCGTAACTGCAACACCCGATAAGATCTCTAATTATGACGAGTTATTAGTCCTGTGGGTCAGATGGAAGCTATTACAATTTATTGGTTGCGTCGTTAGCGTTGTGTTCCGTATTGCAAGTTGCAAGCACTTCTGAGTTGGAATGTCCCGATTAACAGTGTACAGCTGAGGTATCCACTAACACGCGTGTATTTATCATGCAGTACCCAATATACCGCTGGAGTTATTCGAGTCTACACGGAGGAGACACGCGAAGTCAAGAAACCGTATTATCAGTTGGTTCTTAGAATGAGAGATCTGTATTCACATCAAACCAAATTTTCTGCTAGTCATATATATGTAGCGCTTGTTAATCTGCTGTTGTCGGTGTATGATACGATAATACGCACCTCGTCTATCACTGTATTTAATATTCAATATCTACTCGCATAATGTAATTATCGGTATTTAATGGCTCTCTAAATGCATGAACTGAGCATGCTTTAATATGTTATTTCAATTACCTATACTATTTATCGTTTTCTCGTAGATCTGAAACATTATCCGTTGAAGAGTAACGGTAGATTATTATTTGTTGTCGTTTAGTTCAATATCAGTACAAAGTAGCTAGTCGTTCTGTAGTGGTATTTAAAGTTAAATTATTTTATTTGCAACCGCAAGGGGGCTAATGTTCAGATATGACGAAGAATCTCTCAAACTTTTCATTGTAAGTAAACGAGCAACGTGTCTAACTCACACGGAAACCACCCCGCACCCGTGATAACAAACGTGCAAACGATCCATGTAACTAACCAGTCGCACGGCACGCGGGGCCGCTAACCCCGCACGTCGGTCTGAATGTTTCTATTTTGTTACATGCGGCCGCCTTAATATCGCACCTGCAGTGGACTACGCCCACTATAGTCTCGGTAACGTAGAGTTGGTGTCGGAGGCGGGGCGGGCGCGGGGCGGGCGCGGCGCGGGCGCGGGCGCGGCGGGGCGCGTGCGCCGCAACCACAGCTCGTCCGCGGCGGACGCGCGCCTGCTCGCGCGCCCGCGGCCGGAGCTGGGCCGCTCCAGCCCCGCGCTGTGGGCGGGCGGGCCGCGGCGCGCCGGCTCGCAGCCCGCGCTGGCGCCGCCCGCGCGCTCCGCCCGCTCCTCCACGTGGTGCTGCGGCTCCTTCGTCAAGCAGCTCACCAAGTCGCACCACTTCGACTGACGCCACTAGTCTCGCCGGGCTCGGCCGGTGTCCGACCTCATGTTCACGCGCGACTCTAACCAAAGCTGATCCCATTCACTAACTCGACATATCGTTTTTGCTGGATTTCATTAACGAGTAACCTCGCATAGCTATTTTCGTTAGCTTTTAACTCGCTCGTAATTGTTCGTATACGTAAAGTTAATCGATAGTATTGAAACGAAACGTCTCGTTTCCGAAAGTTGTACAAACAAGTGCCATTTATTGAGGCTCGTTGACGCCCTTTGACGTGTGTTATCTATGTGAACATAGATTTTTGTATGATGCATGTGTGCAGTATTATGTAGTTGATAGAAGAATCATATTTTATTGCTTGTTAATATAAGTATACAAACTATATTGGTGCATAACATGACCGAAGTATGTGGGATGAGTGTGCATGTAACTAAACGCTTGGTAGTGAAGTGGTGGTTTCGTGTTATGTTAGTTCGTAGTGAGCATTGACTCGAGGAGTAGTACATTGATTAGGTACGACCAGAGTTCGGTTTTGAAGCTAAAAAGAACCTTTAAAAACGAATTGTACCGCCTGCATGCTGAAGGAAGATTTAAAAGGCGATGCAACACGGTAAATTTTTTCACTAAAGTTCTGTTAAAATGCTCGCTTTGAACAAACGAACACGCCGCAGTCTTAACGTTGATATAGAACGAAACCCAGTGCAAATGTCTCTACTCATACCCTATTTATTTTATTACATCGCGTTGGCGACAAAATGCGTGACGTGTATGTAGTATGTAAATGAAATGTACCCGATTATTGCGTCATTTTGTTCTCGAAGCTCCATCACAGATGGGACCGTACTGTTTCAAAAATAGATACGATATCTAGAGCGAAAATACCTATACAGAATCACTGTATGTGTACGTTTTCTATCATATATTAATTTAGTGGAAATATAAGTAAATGGTGCTTAGACATAACTGGAATTCCTTTTGTGTATTGTATATTTAATGTGTTATGATTATGCTGTTGTGTAAAAGTTTCTGTAGGTTACAAATTATTTAATTCTTACTTTTTGCTTCTTCCGTTTACGATATTTCTATTGATCATTATACGAATTGATATTCTGACATAAAATACTTACCTAATTTTACTGTGATATTAATAGCAATGAAAAGTTTTTAAACTTCGTTCCCCTTAGTAATGTGGATTGTCATTGGCTATGAGGAATAATGTTACGGATAAACCTGCGCGTCAGCGACATGGGAAGCGGAAGCGTTAGACGCGCGACGGACGCTGTCATGTCTTTGATTTATTTTTCCCTGAACATGTTTTCTTGTAGAACTTAACTTTTTTTTATTAAGAATAGGTCAACATTTGACCACCAACTCGCTTGATGTGAAGCGACATTGTGGCCTAAGTTGAAGCACGAAGACCTAGTAGTAGTTTAAAGTTGGTTTGGCTTCTCAGATGCTCACATTTGAACGTAGCCTTAATCTCACTGTTATCGTTCGCTGTGTAATTCACTATTTTTATTCAAAGTTTTCATTCAAAGACATTTACAACATTTTTAGCCTGTAATAAGTGAGAGTCGCATACATTTAACATAATGTCTCTGGAGTTGATTATCGGAAATCAGATATTAGAATTTATTTATTACTCTAAAAGCACACCAAATGCAGGTACAGTCCGTGTGCATTCCGGTCCGTTTTGTTAATTGTTAAAATTCTATGAAAGACTTCATACCGTAAGCAGTCCGTTTATCATCCGTGTGCAGTAGCGCGTGACACGGACTGGTCAATGACAATTACCAATTGTTAGCACGCGCGCAGTTAGGGCACGGGTGCGTGCGGTGTAAATACAGTGTGAGTGACGTAGTACTCAACGGACTTTATAGTCATAGTCATAGTCATTTATTTCGTAAAGCCAATTTGCAAGTCAAATATGAATAATAATAATAATAAATTCGGGACACTTCCACACACGGTCGCTTGACCCCAAACTAAGCAAAGCTTGTACTATGGCTGCCAGAGACTACATACTTAGATATTTTTAAATACATACTTAAATACAAATTATCACCCAGACATAGAACAAACACAAATGTTCATCGCATAAATGTTTGCCCTAGGTGGGAATCGAACCCACGCCCCCAAGCTCAGAAGGCAGGTTCACTACCAACTGAGCCACCGAGGAGTACCTGAGTATTTCCTATTTATAACTAAAAATAAAGTGCAAATAATAACATTATTATCAAACTATCCATAAAATTACATACTTGCAAGTACCTAATTAAATCACGAACTTACAATATTCGTCATAATGATAAAACGTTTGCTCAATAAGCCAGCGTTGTAGCAGGCTCCTAAAACCTAACAGGCTAGGGGCTTCTGTGATGTGTTTTGGTAGGCGGTTATACACATCGGGGCCCATGACATGAGTGAGTTTGGCCGCGACTTTGCAAGTGTTCGTGTGATGCCGGCAAGTTTGTCCGCAGTGCTCGTGGGGCGCTGATGATACTTCGTAGCTCGTAAGAGTCCAAGTTCGCTCTTACATATATAGCGACCTGAAATAAAACTATAGATGGCAAAGTAAGAATGCTTTCTTACTAGACGTCGCACCAATCCGTGTGCTATGCAGTTCGTGTGCGTGCAGGTGCGTACAGTTATTTGTGACGCCTCACGGACTGAAACCGTACTGCAAACGGACTGCTCTGCGCGGGCCGGACAGCAACCAGATTTGGTGCGTTTCAGTCTTAATAGTTACAGTTACACGTCACACGTCGTTTCTATATTTTCACGTCACTTCTATATATTCGTCCGCAATGCTCTTATTCGCTGCAGTTCCGATAAAAGAGATTAGATTTGTCTAGTCTCGATTTACTAATATACTATATTTCATGTTACAAAAACTCTGTTGTATAATGGAAGGGCATGTATACATACTTTAAAGTATTCATGCAAAAACACAAAAAAAATGCAAGTTAAAAATAGCAAAAGTTATGACCGGTTTCAAAACGCAAGAAAAAAAGGAAATTTTACAAAAATGTTAACAATCCATATCACATGTTGACTGCACTTAGACAGTAGCGGCACGACGCGAATACTTTACAAATAAAACCGACGCGATTAGTGGCCTTCACTCTTTTAGGAGGGCGAAGCGCGATGTGTGTTCAACATTGTTAGAGTCAAAACTAGCATAAACTAGCATAATTGCATCCTCCAGTCGATACTTGGTGGCTTTTTCTGTGTCCTTGTTCCTATTTAAAATTATTTATTCTGTTTATTTTATTTATAAAAAGTATAAATCGTAACGGCTTAAATTGTGAGCAATTTAAGTTTCACGCGCACACCAGATGGGTCGGCGTACGGGGATTTATTCCACAAAGTACGCAAACAACACTAATACTTATTCACATTTACAAAAGTCCCACAACTAGTTCTAACTTCGGTTATATATTCACTTTCGGATCCCATGTATCTGCCTCTTAATTTATAGTTATAGGGGCGACTTCATAAATTATCGTTTAAAGTTTTGCTACTTCTAATACGTAGTGCTTCATATTTTCAAACGTGAAAATGTTCAACTTTGTTGAAGTTCGGTTAGCGTGATTCGACATGTGCATTGTTTTACTTTTATTCAAATCTTTTTCACTTCATAACCATGTATTCAATAAAACATGAAATTCACGATTCAGTGCTTCTCTCTGCACCGAAAACTGAACAGTGAACATGAGCACAGTATCCTACTGGACTATTATATTGATTCGTATAAAATTCGAAGTGAAAAATTGCGAATATCATCAACGAACAAAACGCTTTACTCGCGTTAAGACCCTGGGGCATTTACAGGATAACTACGTCAATCATTCAACTGATGGTAATCAAACAGCGCGGTTGGTAGCTAATAAATGCAAGCCATGCGTGTCATTAGATCACCAGCAAGCCATCGCAGGAATAGTTAATCTGCTGCGTGCAAGTCAAGAACAGTTCATGATCTCTTGTGTACTTTAGGATCTCAAGCTAGAAATGTGATAAGGCAGCTTATTATAAAGAAATCTATTATAGCCTTTGAGCCGCGTTCAATCACATAGTTTGATTTATGTTATGAACTACGTGTACAAATAAAACCTTATGCGTTTTTAGTTTATCCTGCATAAGTTAGCTGTTTAGGTTTTAGAGCAAAACTATAATGGCTTGTAGTTGAACGCAACCGAATAGTAAACTAATTGCGACCAGTAGTGAGGCGAGATTACATTGCGAGTAATCACAGCGAGAGCGGGCAGTCATAAGGCTTTGCGTACGATTCATTTAATATTGAACCAGCATTGTGCTCAGTGCACTGCATGCATTCTATATCCATGTTTAGCTAAGGTACAATACCGACTCGTACGTGCCCGGTTTCTGGGAACTGTACCGTCGCTGCCAACTACAATACTGCTCGAACTTCCTCTCGCCTTACAATCTCACTTACTTAATTAATTTAATGCTTTCTCGCCTTATTAGTTCTTTAGGTGCCGTAATCAAATAAGACTTTAATTAAATCCTATCTTTATTACTCAGCATTCTTTTTAACGAAATTCGTTTAAGGCGTTCGCCCTTTCCACATCAAATCTATCGACGGGCTGCCCTTGCAGGTACGTTTTATGACGTCGTAACAGTATCAATAAATTTGGGGCTAATACAACGGCCCTAATAACTTGAGATTTTTAGCTCGCCACAGTTAACACCTGCGTTTAATGAAATCACATTTCAGTACCCATTAGTGGAAATCTATCGCGTTAATATTACATCAAAAAAGAAACGTTACGTATATCGGCACTGATTAATTGCACTGAATATCGCGAACTCTGGTGCCGCCCGCTGATTGCTATGATTTGGTGATCGGAATTTAAAAAATCGTCCCTGCAAATTAATGCCAGCATATGTGACGATATCCGAAATACGAGAATAATTTTAACTGTATATTCGCAACATTGACGTCGGCCCCTAGGGCACAGCGTACATATACCTATAAACACATCTATAGGCTTCGCAGTTTCATCACAAGCTTGCAATTCTAATAACGTTAAATAAAAACGTGCGTACAGGTAACTGACGACGGTGTTCGGCAATTGAAGTAATCGTTACGAACGTGGCCCGCACCGCGCAGTTCACCTAAATGTTTTGACATTGCAGTGCTCCAACCCCAGAGATCATTGACATGCGACTATTGATTTGTGTCGGCGCGCAAAGTAAAATGCCTAGTGGATAAAAGCGAAGCTCTCTTTTAAACCGAGTTCTGAACAAACGACTTATTTTTACATTTTAAATTAAAACTCTTCTGAAAATAGCGGGAACGTCCAAATCTTTGAAAGTTAAAGCAATACTTTAAAGAACTCGATTTTTCTGTTACTTTTGCATGAAATGAAATAGTCGTTTTGCTCTCCGATAAAATTGTGGCCGAATATCACAAATAAACGAAGGCTAGTGATACGTCGGAAATGTCAGGGCAAAAATACACAGCGAGAGAACCGGCCGGACACATCTGGTACAAAGAACTAAGTTTGTGTGAGTGTTCGATCGGAATCAGCGGACAGCGCCGCTGTAAATCAAGTGCCAGACCTCCGCTTTCCCTCCATACTGATGAGCCTCACATATATTTTTTTATTTATTGTGTATAGAGGCTTCCTTGGTCTCTCCAAAAAGTATGCAGGAAATATGGTTTCTTTGTGCAATGGCATGTATGTGCATAGTTTGAGCAATGTGGCAGTAGGTTTTTTTTTTTTAGAAATTTGATTGCTGTTCAACGTTTACCTATTTAACGTAAAATTTAAAACTATATTCAATCGGAATCAGCCACAGATCTAGGATGTAAAAGATCGACAGTGACAATTCGATAGTGATACAAAAAAACATTTGCGCATGCGTGAGTAAATTAGTGTTGTGAAAAGTACTTATTAATTTATCGATTGACCAAAAATGGTCCTCCGGGTGCTTGTCGATAAATATAATATTTCGCATACCAATTGAGTTGTTTTTTGTTCCAAGTATAACACCGCTGCTGAGCTAAAATGAATATTAATCACTAAACGGGTGTTAAGCTAGGCGGAAGAGTTAGATATCAGTGTCACCATGTATCTAAATTAACATAAGAAAAGTAAATAATAAGATCAACATAATACTATCCTAGTAATTCACTTCGATATGTGACCCTTGACCAAATTTACTCGTATATGGATTAGGATAAGTAATAATACTTATCTCATTGGTTTTGTACATTTATTTATAATTTACATATATATTATTTAATTTAATTAAATATAATTAAATTAGACTTGGATGTAAGACACCCAAAATGTGTAAATTGAATTAAAAATGACGATCAGAAATTGAAGGTACATACTTATATATAATACAAAAATGTTTTACGCCTCATCATTCAGTACAAACTCATAAGAATATCAATTTACTTTTGATGGCATTGATTCAAAAATGTATGCTTTATTTATGTATTGCACCCATCGCCTACCTAATGAACTTTGATAAAAACTATCGATAATAATGACGTCATCTTTTTATCCATCTCTAGTGAAAATCGAGCGTAAACTAACTAATATTTTAATGCTGAATTTCATCACCAATTCTGCTTTCATCTAGGAAATATAGATGTTACGAAGAAACGACAACAACATACCGCTGGTAAATCGGTTTTTGGAACCAATTTATGTTATGTTTTAGACAAAATTTAGACAAAAACATCACAATGGAATTTTCATATTTACCCATGAAACGACAAATTTTGTGGGTTGAATCTTGAATTCACATCACAATCGCTAAACGCACAAGATGGCATAACTTCATACAATTTTAATTGCTCTCTTTTCATTCAATTTATAATGATACTAGTAAAAAATAATAATCATAGGAATTTTCGCGTGCTCAAAGGTGGCGCGCTGTCATTAATGACAAAAGAAAAATTGACTAAGATTTTATTTGTAGGCGACCTCTTTCTCTCTTGTGGAGTTTACATTTCGATGGAGACTTCTCTGTCCCACGCTTCGTTGGTCTTTTGCGAAGCAAAAAAAATCTTAGGTCTGTGGAATCAGCGGACAGCGCCGCTGTAAATCAAGAGCCAAGCCTCCGCTTTCCCTCCATACTCATGACCCTCACATATATTTTTTTATTTATTGTGAATAGAGGCTTCCTTGCTCTCTCCAAAAAGTATGCAGGAAATATGGTTTTCTTTGTGCAATGGCATGTATGTGCATAGTTTTAGCAATGTGGCAGTAGATTTTTTTTTTAGAAATTTGATTGCTATTCAACGTTTTCCTATTTAACGTAAAATTTAAAACTAACCACTAATTATTTATTTTTAATTTTACGCGAAAATCCTCGCAAAGTTAGAGAAAATCCTGTACGTGCCTTGCTGGGATTTATGTAGCCGCTGATGGACGTACGAACATATGTATACAGGGTTATCAGGAAAGGGTGTACTAAACCCTAAGGGGGTTATCGTACTCATCATTTTAAACAACTTTTACTATGAGCCCAACCGTAAAATAAACCGAGAAAAAAACAGCTGTTCCTATCAATACCGTTTGCGATAATCACTGAACTTTTTAACCGACTTCCAAAAAGGAGGAGATTCTCAATTCGACTGTCTGTTTTTTCTGGAACCCGGTGTATGGCGACAGGCTCGCCCCCTGTCACATTTTGGGACTGTATATCGTCCGGCGAAGTGTGGGTGATGTACACCTCTGCCAGCCCCCTCGGGGGAATGGCGTGACGACATGTTTTTTTTTATGTATGTTACGCGATTACTCCGCTAATTGTGGTTTTAAATTATTATTTAAGTAACAGCTGATTATTTCGCTCACCAAAGTAAAAATTGTTCTTAATTATGAGTACAATGACCCTCTTTCGTAACATAATACCACAACAATAGTGTTACTCAGGCCTTGTGTATGTATGTGTATACCCTGGCTTGTGTATTATATACTCTGGTCAATATATTAGACTATACCTACTTATACACTATCCAGGCATGTGTATGTATACTCTTTGTCAACGGATTTTTTTTAGTTTCTAAGAAGGCTATTGTCTTGAAATGGATTTCTGAGGTCCACACCTTATTTTGTCTTCCTTACTTTCGTCATATGAATTTGACTTAGATAATAAAATATTTTGACGCAGCTAAGGATGTATCCTATCCTACTAATATTATAAACGCAAAAGTTTGTAAGAATGGATGGATGTTTGTTGCTCTTTCACGCCAGAACGGCTGAACAGATCTGGATGAAATTTGGCACCGAGATAGATCTAGAATATAGATATTCTAGAATAGCACTTATGATACTTTTTAACCGCGGGTGAAACCGCGGGGCGCAGCTAGTATATATATATTTGTTCCTAAAATAGGTTTTGTTCAATATTATTCTACTTCCCAAAAAAATGTTTGACCTATAAATAAATCAAAACGTAAAAGAATTCGTCCGTGTGACTCAAATCCTCAAGTAGACATGATTAATCTCGACACTTCTGTAGGTGTGTTGTTTCGTAATAAGAAATCGTAAGGGTTGCTACACACTAAGTCGGGCCGGCACATACGGTTCGACAAAATTTGTTGATCGGCAAGCCCGGCCCGAAGCAAATACAATGTTCGGCTTGTGCCGATCGGGCTAGGAACCCGACCGGCATAAGCCGGGCGGCCTTTATCTCGAACACTCATGTACAATTGTACATATTAGAGTTTACCGCCCGGCTTTTCCGATAAAAGCCGATCCACTGTTCACAGCTGACCCGAATGCTTAAGTATAGCTAATTAATGTGCGGCCGGGCCTTTCTGCCGAACATTCATCGGCACGTATTCGGTTTTGCCGACCCGTTATGCCTATTGATGCCGGCCCAGTTAAGTGTGTAGCGCGCCTAAGACCTACTGAAATACAAAATGTATTTTATGCTTGGTTTCACTTTAACTTGTGAACTTTATTCAGTTCTCAACCTGCTTCCAAAGTATCTTAAACATAAGTAAAAGTTCCGCTGTAAATATCTATAAATCACAATGACTGCTCCTCTGATATTGTTGATAAGTACCTACAGTATTTTATCTGCTATACTAAATCTTTCTTATTTGTGATGTCTTACTTCTCGTCTTTTATCTGTTTAAAGTTAAATATGTTTAATAATGTATTTACTATATTACTTTATAGTTATTGTTATAAACCTAACCAAATAAATTACATACTGTTTTGTAACTGATACGTATTTGAGTATCTTCACAGATAGAAGCGCCTTGTGTTGTCTATTGATCTTGCATTGTATTGCAGTTTATTAACGTTTTTATATTCATATAGGCGAGTGTTATAATATTTATTTTTGTATCGAATTTTATTGTAGTTATGTATTAATAAGATTATGAAATAAATTTTCTGTAACCATGTACAAGCTATATTCAATATCCTTACACTATTCACGTCACGACCTTCACTAGCAAACTGGTAGCAAAATCTCTCGAGGCACTAGAAGGGTCACGCTATCTTTCTCAATATGTATTGGAATATGTCTTGGTAGCTTTATTTCATAGACTAACATCGACACGACAAAATGGCATGTCTAGTTCGAAAATATCTAACAAATACACTGAATCTGAACAAACTCTCTATCTGATAAAATTTGAATGTTAGAAACACAAGCTTACCTTATTAATTTATGTCTGCTTCAAGTCTGTCTTAGGCTTAACGTAAGCGTAGTTATGTTAAGGCTTTCGGGGTGGTGTGCTTTTACAATTTCAGAGTAAAATTCTGTTTGTAGTTCATATTTCAAATTACCGAGTTGTATAGGTAGGGTAATACGCACTGGTATCGCTTTCAAAGGTGGGTATCACGTCTATTCACTTGAGATAAGTGTCATTGCGGCGGCGTATCATTGGCATCCGATTGTTATTCCAGAGTGCGAGGACGAGAGCCCGACGATCGAAGCCCTGGCGAGGTCCCCCTCGCTGCCGATCCACTCGACGGCGAGCCACGGCTCACCGAGCCTTTGGACCATTGTCATGCGACTGCAAAACGAAATAAAAACTCTCAAGCTGGACGTGAAAAACTTGCAAATTCAATTGAGAGAAGAGAAACACGACCGCGCTCTTGCCATTGCAGCTTTGCAAACTAAAAATATGTTGATGGAAGCCAAGGAAAGTAAATGTTAATTTGCCAAGTATTACTTAATATATTGCCGCTAAGTGCCTAAATCGTGTTTTAATTAGCTTCGACTTCTATTCCTTACCTTATCCTAAAGACTTATGGTAAAAAAATATAAAAATATATATTTTTAGCATAAAACACTAAATTAGAACACAAAAACACATGCTAACTTAATTTTCTCGCTCAGTTCCAGTACTTACCAACTGGATCTCTGGTTACCTCTAAATTTACACCATTCTACCTCTACTATTCCATAATTGACCAATTAGGAACTACCCGAATTTCGGCACAGTTCCATTGTTAGTTGTGCATTAGACTAGGTTTCATTGGTAAAGACAATGTACTCGTAGTCGCTCGAGGCTGAGCAATGTACACACATTTGAAAGTAGGTGTGCAGCTGACAGCCGGCAACTCTTCAGTATCCGATTGGAAACGTTGCCTAACTACAGTAAACCAAGTTACACTTTAAAAATCAGAATATCTTTTACGCACTTTAAGAAATAGTATCTAAACATTTAGTTAAAATCATTATTATCACCTTACAATAATTCTGTTGTGTATGTATGTATTCATTAGGTAAGGACTTAACACATTCGTATTAATTCATTTATACCGTACCGTTCATATGTTACTGTGAATTAATGATTCCTTGAAAATAAGTGTTACTGTTTTTCCCATTCAACAATACTGCAAAAAGTTGCAAGCTTTCTTAACGTTACTCTACAAAGTAGTTTTAGTATGATGGTGAAACGTTTATCGTAAAACACATTTTAATGTACTCGTACAAAAAAACTGCACACATTTCTAGACCTCTCTATTCTCGAATTTGGTCGATGCCAGTCAGATGATCCTCTAAACAAAGTTGGTAGCTACCATACTAATACTCTGGAGTATATCTAAATATACTGTGCCCAAACTATTATTAAACAGGAGGTGTGGTGTGACGGCGAGCGGTTCAGTGGGCGCGCATTCAGGCGGGTACGCCGAACACGGGTGCAAATCTGCACCACATGTTACCGATATAAAACCATCTACGAAACTATTGTTCAGTATGCTTGGAATACTTTAACCTATTTTAACTAAAACTAGAAAATTATAACTTTTGAGTTCAAGAGCTTAATAGCACTCAGCTGCTGCGTCGTCATTTAGATAAATTAGACCGTACTACCATAGGTATACCTACGCTTTTTAGCTTTACGTTTCGTTACCTACAACTATTTACGCTTCAACTTGAACTTCTGTTAGCGACGTCGTTGAAGTGTCTAAAGCCTTTTAGCAACTGCCGAGAGCGGAATAGCAGATCAGTTTGACTACACCGCGAGCACATTATGGCTACGCTACAAACGTTACAGCTACGCATTTACTGCGCTACGACCGCTACAGGAACGCATCAAGTACGCCACAGAGAGCTACAGCTACGCCTCGAGCATACGAGCAATCCGGTAAAGCACACCGCACAAGCACAAATCCGGTACAGCTAAACCGTGAGCACCACTAGGTCATGGCTTGCAGGCTAACTTGCAAGCAATTAAAATATGTAGTCCTAGTAACGAGCTGGAAGCCGAAATAACATACTTCATAAAATAAATAGCCTTGAGGATTGTAATTATACTAGGTATATGAAATAGAGCTAAATTCCAGGCATGAGTTATTTCCTACAAGTAATTTCTCCTTACACAAATATTTCCGTCCCCTATTTCATTTTAAAGTAAAAGAGAAGCCTTGGTAAGAAAATGGCGCCAATATTTCAGCAGACGGCTGAATATCGTACCTGCTCCGACAAACGCGGCCATCTCGAATTTTATTAGTCAGGGTCAAAAGCTGACCGTAAAATTATTTGAAAACTTTACGGAAATATTTTAGTTTGGATAAAGTTTTGTAGATATAGGACAATCGTGTTGTGGAAGTCGTTGACCAAAATTGCGTTCTGATCACACAACTCTATTCTACACTAGCAGCGCCCGTGGTTTCACACGTGGTTTTTCTAACCTACAGAATCTGTAATTTATTCAAATAAGAAGCCAGTGTTAATCTAAGCCTGAGCTGGTAGCCGTTTAGCCGTAATAAGGTTAAGTAAGAATAAAGGTATAACTCATTAGAGCCATCCGGGATCCGACACGTCTCGTGCAGCTGAGTATCCTAATCCTAACTAATATTATAAATGCGAAAGTGAGTTTGTTCGTTTGTTTGTTTGCAACGCTTTCACGCCCTAACTAATCAACCGATCATCATGAAATTTTGCATACACGTTGTCTGGGGTACAGAAAGGGACATAGGGTACTAGGGACATAGAGAAACCGCGGGGCGCAGCTAGTTCTTTATATGAACTTCTATAGATTTGCGCTCACTACATCAACTCTAGATCGCCTCAGTGTAAGCTGTCAACGCGCGGACGGCGAGTGGCCCGCTCGGTGACCACCATCGAGTGAATCATGAGAATCGCTGACAGACTTCTTGAAAATTCGTGATCCACACGACGTTCACTCGTAAACCACGCGAGGTTCACTGGTTGACCACGCGACGTCCACTCTTTGACCATCAGTCGAGGCGGTCCCGACTCGCTCCAATGAGTGATAACCTTAGCCATACGAACTTACGCTTTTCCAATATTACTAAAGTGATAATAAAAATGTGTGACGTGCGTGGAATAAAATAAATGGTAAGACACCAAAATAAAATAAAAAGTTTATTGAAAATATTTTAATTTGGACGGAAGTTTCATTCCAATCCTATAGTCATGAAAAAATAAATTCAAACAAAATTGAGGTAACAGAGACATCGGGTGTAGCAGGTAGGTATGTACATTTATGTATGTATTCAACACAAGCGCGTTGAACAAGAAAATGAAATCATAGCTTTTTTACATCAAATAAGACACTACCTACCTACTTAACAATGAATAATCTTATATTTAGCATATTCATTTTCTTACATAAATCTTGGCTTTAAGCTTTGGATACAAAAAGGTTCTTTAATAAGTACCTTAATCTTATAAATAAGCAAGGCTAGATATTCAAGTTAAGACGAGACTAAAATTCTTAATATAATAAAATTGTACAACTACGTTGCTACCTACGTATAGAATGTAGGTAATGGCACATTTGAACTCTTAAATATATAATTTTCATACGCAGTAAATCTCTACGAAGCACAGTTTTATGACGAACTTTATGCACTATTTTTCAGCTGAAATAAAGTCCAATGCAGAGCCCACCCCAATGTTCAATCAGTTTTGAATCCTGCACCAGTTTTCGCGTTTTAAGCAAAAACTTTCGTGTGCCGTGGCTCGCTAACTTTTCTATTTCGAAAGCTTCCTTGTGATTATTTTTTACGAACTTTAGCATTGTACACACTTCCCAGAAAATGCAAACAAAGCATTTTTTGAAATTTTCAAATCGCCTTATTAAGTTAATTGAGCTTGATTTCAGTGCAGTTCTAACATTCGACACGTTTCTGTGGCTTTAAGGAACACTTAAAATGTTGCGCTAAGCTCAGTCTTTGTCAAACAATACGTTACTGCGACGTAGAAGGGACTTCCCGCTCGGTAACACGGTACGAACGGAACCTTTTTATCGATCGTCAACACTATTGACTATAGGGAAAAGATCCATTGGGTCTCACTATTGATATATGTGAGTGGTTGACCAAAAAGGGACCTCAAGGGAAAATAATTGATTTCGAGTAAATCGCGTTTGAAATTTCGTGTAGAAACAAGTTTCGACTCGTGCGCGGGCGGGGGGCGCGGTATGTTTTATGTCAGTATGCGACTTCGTTAGTGAGTGTCAACACGTGTTTGCGGTTACTACGTTATTGGCGACTTATTTAGTGTCAGTTTCTTGTCTTTCGTCACTTTCTGACAAGTACGAGCGTCTTTTTAGACCTGCACAAGATAAAGAGACTTCGTTGTACTAGAGATAACCTTAAAAGTACAATTCTTCTTAGTCGTGCACTCTTGGCAGAGTGGTCGTGGTTGTGCAGATGGTACAAGGCTCCTCGCTGTCTTCTTCCTTCCCCAAGGCTGCCGCTCTTCTCGCAATTCCTCTCCATAACCGGCGGTTGCCTGCATTGCGAGTACACTGCACCATGGTGGTCTGCGTGGCCTTTTTAATGAAGTCGGTCCAACGAGTTGGTGACCGACCAGGGCTTCGCTTGCCTTTTACTAGGCCCTGTACTACCAGCCTTTCAATTGTATTCACGCTTCTGGAGTTATGCCCAAAGAACTTCAGTATTCGCATCTGCACAATCGACGATAGTCTATCTTTTATTTGAAGCTCTTTGAGGATAGAGTTGTTGGTGCGGAAAGCTGTCCACGGAATTTTTAACAGCCGCCTCCAGCACCACATCTCCAGTGCATCGATTTTTCGGCGATCCTGCAGCTTCAGAGACCAAGTTTCGGCCCCGTAGAGAAAGATTGGAAAAACGAGACATTTCATTAGACGAACCTTTGTTTTCTTGGTTATACGTCTGTCCTTCCAAATCTTTCCCAGTCGTTCTACTGCCGACCTCGTGATAGCACAACGTCGTCTGATCTCGTCTTCGCATCCTCCAGAGTTGGAAATGATAGTACCGAGGTAGATGTAGCTCTGTACTACTTCACAGTTTGCTACACTTATTACAGTGTTGTGTCCTGCTCGATTTACTATCATAACTTTCGTCTTTTCTCTATTAAGGGCAAGTCCGAATTGGAGGCTAGTGGTTTCCAGACGAGTCAGAAGTTCTTCCAAATCTTCTTTTGTTTCGGCAAGAAGCGTGGTATCATCAGCGTATCGCAAGTTATTAATAACGCGTCCACCCACCGCGATACCCTTATTCCATTCATCCAAGACAATCCGCATTATGTACTCTGTGTAGGTGTTGAAGAGCTGCGGCGAAAGTATACAACCCTGTCGAACACCGGACTCAGTCTTGAATTTGCCTGAGAGAACATCATCCACTCTTACCGCTGCTGTGCCATCCTCGTAAAGTCGTTTGAGAAGGAATACTAGATGATGTGGTACCCCCATTTCCAATAAGACTATCCAGAGGCGTTCCCAAATAACAGTATCAAACGCCTTACGGAAGTCGACAAAGCAAATAAAAACAGGCGTGTTGAATTCCCTGGCTAAAACAAAAGTACAATAAAACAATAAAACTGATTGTATCCACTTACCTGACATCACAAAAACTAGCGTGCGTTGTGTGTAAGGTGTAATTTTTCCAAAACTGCCTCGGCTCACAAAAAAAATCATAAAAAAAAAACTACGGCACCTAAAAATATACAGGTTAGACCAAAACAAAGCTAAAAGACCACAGATTAAAAAATTCAAAAAAAAAAAATAACGGTTTAAAATCACTCCAGGTCCCTTTTTGGTCAACCACTCACATATTGATACTTAAACTTCCCATTCGTTCACAGTATAGACGAACGCATCTTTTTATTAATTCTGCATATAAAAGTGGATTTAGATATGAAAACATGGTACAGTACCCGGTTATTAATATTGCACATCGACCTTTGAAAAGAGACTTCTATTTTGTAGAGTGTTATCTCTGTCGCACACTAACGAAACTGTCGTGCGAAAGAAATAACGCTCTACGAAGTCGAAGTCTCCTTCCAAAGGTCGATGTGCAATATTTACTGCCGGTTTTTAATCCGTACCATCTTTCCGTCGAGTAAACGAACGGAACTTGTTTTCCCGAACGTCAACTGTTATCGAGCGTCAAGTAGGAACGAGGCTCGTGGTCGGCGCAGGTCTCGACGGCTACTGCGCGTTGTCTCGGAAGCGGTACCGGTCGCACCAGCACCGCACCTGGTTGCGGATGCGGGAGACATCTGAGGCGTATGTCCGACAGCAGCCGCCCACGTACCGCACGCCCAGCTCCAGCCACTCCGGGATGAACTTCTCCACCGGCTCGCACTTGTCCCGGTCTATCCATCTGGCAGGAAAAGAAGGCGAGATAAGCTAGTGGTCACTGCTACTGTTCCTACTTCACACTAATATTAATTATAAATACGATAGTTTGGATGAATGGATGTTTGTTACTCAATCACGTCAGAACGGCTGAACGTATCTGGATATAATTGGCACAAAGAAAAATTATAGTCTGGAATCCTACTTAATATTATAAACACGAAAGTTTGTATGTATGGATGGATGGATGGATGTTTCTTACTCTTACACGCCAGAACGGCTGAACAGATCTGAATGGAATTTGGCACAGAGATAGATTATAGTCTAGAATAGCACATAGGAGTAGGTATATATAGTTAGTTATAAATGCGATAGTTTGGATGAGTGGATGTTTGTTACTCAATCACGTCAGAACGGCTGAACGTATCTGGATAAAATTGGCACAAAGAAATATTATAGTCTGAATTATATTTTAACCGCGGGGCACAGTTAGTTAGTGTTCTATAATACATACAAAGGCGAAAGTTTGAGTGTGTGTTTGTGTGTGTGTGTGTGTGTGTTTGTTTGTTACTTCTTCACGCTCAAACGGATTCACGGATTTTAATTAAATATAGCATGAAGGTAGCTTATTATCTGGATTCACATAAACCATGGTATAAAAATAAAAAATAAATTAAAAAATGTATTAATTGCCAAAACCTATGAGTTAAAAACACATTAAAGAAAAGTACTTAGGTATATCATTACACCTAAACTAAGTATAACTTAAAAAATTAAATAAATTGTTTTGGCAATTGGAGTAGGCACTGTTCTGAGTAGACGAGGTCCACGCAGAGCTCGTTTTCAGCCTAATAATATACTCTGCTAGGTGTAGCATTCCAGCCACGTGGGCAACACGTAGTGACGTCAATCGATACTTAAGCAAGACCGAAAAAGTTATAAAGTCATTTAAAATAGTTCGAAAGAGACGACGATGACGAGTGACGTCATTACGTGCTTGCTCCCGGAATACTAGACCTTTCTTTATTGGATCATGACATGGACTACATTTTAATACAGCGCAGTTTACCATACAGATAGGTACATAACAGTTGCGCTCTTATCCTTGGTTTTCTTGTATTCCGACGTATTTTTAAAACTAGGACTACACGGACTCGTATCTCTTTAAAACCTTGTCTGATTAGCTTATAGTACCTGGATGGCCGAGCTTTGCTCGGTATTTATTTTTATTTTTTTAATTGTGTATTTTTGGAAAATAAACAATTGATTTTAGTCTAACCTCAAAGCAAACACTCATTGACTTCGTGTTACTTAACAACGCCATCTGCTGTTGTGTAGTTAAAGCAATTACTTCCTCACAAAAAATAGTATTATTATTCGCCAATAGATGTCAGCAAGAGTCATATTTTGTTATTTTTCTTCCAAGTTTATGTTTAAGTTGATTATCGATAAAACACGAATAAAATGATATTTTCTAAAAATGATTCCTAGCTAGATCGATTTATCGCCCCCGAAACCCCCTATATACTAATTTGTAAGAAAATCGTTGGAGCCGATTCCGAGATTCCAATTATATATATATATATATACAAGAATTGCTCATTTAAAGGTATAAGATAAGAACTTAAATCGTATATTTCTATGATATATCACAATTTTTGCAAAAGTTGCAAAAAATAACTTAAAAACTATTTGCATGAAATAACTTCATGAACATCGTATAAGTATGTCTTTAAAAGTTATCGTCTGACAAACAAACGCCGATTTTTCCCAACCCTAGTAGACTCGAAGACCTCTTTTGCTTGGTCAATATAAAAACTCATTAAGGATTTTTTTTTAAAATACAATGTTATCCCTACTTTTTATTATGCAGGATTATGATACTTTTTTTTTCTTTTTTTTTTACAATTATATAATACTTTTTTTATGAGATATTAGGTTTATTATTTTTGATATTAGGTACCTACCAAATATCATCGAGATTGATTCAGCGGTAGTCGTGTAATGAAACTACCGACAGAGGCAGAATTAATTTCAAATTTATGATATTACTGTGATTTTTATCATAGCCGGCAAGAGCTGGCAATCATTATCTCTTGAGTATCAAAGCTATCGACCGATAAACTATATTGGATAACGAAATTCGGTACAGACGAGCTAATCGAGCATTTTTACAGCGGGTGGTTGTCCTAAAAGCGTGAGATCAACGCGCCCCGTTGTGGTCGAACTAATCGTCCGACGCAAGATAGATGCCCGTACAGTGTTGGATTTTAAAATGTAAGCCAGATCATTATGTACTTATTATATTTGTGCTAAGAATACTGTACTTAGGTAGATACTCATTTTAACACTTTAAATAGGTAAGTATTTACAGCGTTAAACAGTGACCGACCGAGCCAGCGAAGCATCCTGCTTCAGCTTTGACAAAAATGCTTCCGTATGTCCAAATTTTGTCCCGATCTTTGTTCGGGACTTTGTCTTCCTCTACAGGTTGCATTTCTTAACCTTATCTTGAAATTTTGTGAGTATGTTCAATTATTATACGGATTTTTTTCAAATAATAATTAAACAAGAGGGGGAATATACGTAGTGACATAAGAGATATACGATGCGACCGATTGTCTGGATGCCTCCCTCCACCAGTAGTCGTCTCGGAACCGCGACGCGCGTCACACGGTGTAATTATTAAATTACAAATAAATTGTCATATATTATAGTACCAGTGCAGTTTCCATGACCTTCACTCCAAACTCTCCTATATTGTGATTGGCCCTTTTCCATAGTTCGCCAACATTGGTGAAGTGAGCTAACACTAATAATATCTCCTCCATTTAAAAAAAAATCCAACGACTATTGTCTGGAAGAGATCGCTCTTAAGCGATAAGACCGCCCATTGCGCCTATATTTTTGAATGTTTAGTTTAGATTTATTTTGTATTTGGTGTCAATAAAGAGTTTTTGTATTGTATTGTTTTGACTAACTAGACAAAATCTGTATAATTATTAGACTTGCTCACAAATTTTCACGAGAATCGGTTGAGGAATGCGACCTTTAGAGGAAAACAAACGTTGGCCGCGAGGTGTAGACCTCGCTCACAGATCCACAAGTTTCACACTAATCTACTTCTGAAATAGGTTAGGTAGGATCCTTACCCAATTTGAGGGTTGTATTTTTCTCCTGAGTTGGGGTATACGATGAGCGGGATGGGGTCGTGCGGTCTGTCGTCGTTGATGCCCTTCAGCAGGTTGGAGACGAAGGAAGGCGCGCAGCAGTTCACTCCCACAGCCACTAGCTGTTCAGGGTTCGCTTTCCAGCACTTCTTTGCTACCTTTTGGAAACTTTCACCGTGAGCTATGCTCTGGTTGTCCTGTAGAGGCAAAGGTTGGAGATTAGTTATTTCTACAAGTAAAGATGTTTTCTTTTTAATGATTAACTGGTCCCACGTTTGACCACAACACACCTGATGGAAAGTGACGATGCGGTCTAAGATAGAGCACGCTTGCCCATGAGGTGAGATGAAATGATTTTTCTATTCTAAATGGTTTTTCTTTTTGATGGAAGTTACACCTGAAAAGTCCATAAAAACAAGCCAGATGAGACCCGATTCTAATGAACACTCGCAGTTACCAAAATTAGAGCTACTTTTTGACTTTACAATGAGGGCATTCGGTAAAGTTTGACAGCTTCATAAGCCTCATTAAAATAACGAATTTTAGTGGTTGTTGCCTACTTGGACTGAATTTACATACCTTACAGCTGAAGACGAGCCACGCCTTCATAGTGGGGTACTCTCGTAGCATTTCGCAAAGCATTTCGGCTTCTTCTTGGCAAGGAATGGTCTCTAGCGCCAGAAGGTCGACGCCCGCTTCAACGAGGGCCTGAATCCTTGGTCGGTGCCATTCGCGCATCACCTGATTAGGTACAATGATAACTAGGTAAGTATTGATTTTAATACTTATACTTATACCCATGGTGTAATAATATACTCCACCAGGTATAGCATTCCGAGTCAAAAGTGTTCACGTGGGCAACACGTAGTGACGTCAATCGTAATAAGTCATCTACAAATAGTTCAAAAGAGACGGACGACAATGGTGAGTGACGTCATGGCGTGTTGGCTCCCAAAATGCTAACCCTTGTTTTTTGGATCATGGTTGAAGATACCTATATGAGTCCAGAAATTAATAGACAATCCGTTAGATGCGGAACTCTACAATTGGAAAATAACTTTTTTTTTAAATTTTGATCGATTTAAAATATGTGTTTTTAGTATTGCAAAAGTTTTACCTAAGTACCTATAAAATGAACTAGCGATAAACAAAAATGTAAGTACCTAACCAAAAATGTATCACTTTTTCCAGAAAATTAATCAGTAATTAGGTTAATTTAGTATCTCAACGAAAATTGGATTTTATTAATTCTGGTTTCCTAGCCAACCAAGTACCGCCTAAATTATCTGATCATTACTAGTCCCGCTCATAAAGCTACCAACCTCACATACTAAGTGTAATCAAAAACTGTTTTGAACTTCCACAGTTATGCTGCATCACATTTACGTTACTTAGTACCAACTCACGAAACAAATCAGTAGGCAGGTAAATATGTACCTACTTAAGTCGATGTATTTTCAGGAACTCATTATAAAACAAATCATGGTTTATTTTCCGTGAGTACCTATTTATTAATAAACGTAGGAGTTGTCAGAATCTGTACATCGACATTTATTATATTTCCAGTAGGTACTAAAATCTGTCTAACAAGTAAATCATGTATATAGGTCATTCATTATTATATAGGTACTTTCAGGACACATACTAAATATTCTCTAGAATAAAACATGAAAATGCTAAAAGAAAACTCAATTAAACACAATTTCCAAGTCTCAAACAATAACATCATACCTAAAAGGTTTTCAAAATTAATTACGTGATAATTTTCGTTATAATACATAAATGTTTGTTTCGGATAGCCATTTGTTCTAGGTTTCGTTAATTAACTGTCCACCCCAGTCAAATGTTGTCGGTTCGTACAGAAAAAGAGAAACGGAGTGGGAGTTTTCATATTGCCGATGTAAATTTTAATTTGCAGGCAACTTTACGGGCCTCTTTACGATTTAGCCGTCGCTTTCAATGGCCTTTATTAAGCTATGCATTCATGGCGCCCGCGGTTCGGCACAGAAGATTTCAAGTATCCACTGCCTCTTTTTACGTTAAACAAATGTATGTAAAGGTAGACGTATCTTAGAGCGATCGTCTACGGCAGGGATTCCCAAAGTGGTCTTGCAACGTGGATTTCCTTGGGGTCGACATAAACGAAAACTGATTTTGGGGGTCGACAAGGTTTAAAAATCGACCCCTATTAAATTAATACAAAATCTTAACTAACTTAGCACCTAGCTTTAAGCTAACTTAAAGCATTGCTAATTCTCACTCTGTCTTCTTCTATATTGACCTAAGTCAGAATGAAATATAACACTCTGTAGCAGCTGTTTTAAGTTAGCGGACCATTATGAATAAGGGGGTTGATCTTAAAAGTAGGTAATTTGGCCATGGAAGTCTGAGGTAACAGTTCATTTTGGAAAAGGGGTCACTTGTCCAAAATAGTTTGGGGATCCCTGGTCTACGGCATCGGTACAACTCAGTAAATCTTGTTCCACGAAGAACCTTTCTCTAATGATTTGTGACGCTTTCTCTGAGCCGCGCCGACAGGATGCCTTCATTTAACGCTTCGTAGATTAATATTTAATAACATAAGGTTTAGCTAATAAACATTCCTTTTTAAGTCGGGGAAAGTGCACGGAGCTTCTAACGCCTTTTATTAAACCCCCAACACCCTAGTTAACCTTTTCTACGGGTACCGTAGCTGTATTTTTAATACGGCTTCCTGGGCCAATATTAAATAAAGATATTAAAATTCAATTTTTTTAAGGAACCCTGAAATCTCATAAGTACCGGAATACAATAATAAAAACACTCATTTAGAATTTGAGCACACCTTTTCGCTGGTTATTTAAACATACTTACCCTGAATAATATCGTATTGATGAGTGCTATTCTATTAAGCAAGCAATTAAATATAGAATTTAAAAAGGTTAACTGAAAATCAGAGAATTCCAATCGCGCTATATGTATTTTTAAATGGCCTAGATTGTCTCCAACTTACATTTGTGCTCTAACATTAGTATCTAATAAAGAATCTCAGGCAAAATACATTTATTTTTAAATGGCCTAGATTTATTCTCAGTTGTGCTCTAACTTATGTACCTACCTACATATCTAATAAAACAGATGACAAAAATTTCCATACCTCAACTGAGGTGGTATCAGCGTAGCTACCGTCGTACTCGGAGCCGTCGTGAAGATGCGCACCGTAAGGTCCCACCGACCCCACCACCAAAGGCATGTGTTCTAAAATAACAAATGATGGCAACTTTATATCATCCTGGTGTCAACAGCGCTCCAGTGCCTACATAGCACACAAATACCTTTCAACCCTTGCAAAGTGTAATTAATGCGTGCTTGCACCCGACCCTTGTGGGTGCCTGCCTACCCAAGAATCTTTGTTTACACTGAAACATAAACATTCTTCACATTTCATAATTATGATTGTGAATAATTTTCTTGTTCCATTTTTATGCGTCTCGCAGTAACTGGGGCTCTAACATGTCATATTTTTTATAATATCGGTTTTATAACTTTGTACTTATCTTCCAAATGTCTTAAAATAGTTTTACAGTCACAAATATTGATAACGAGTTGGTACAGAAATTGCCATACATGTGCCTAACTAATTTAAGTATCTATATTTTTTTAACATCGTCATGACTTCAAGATACTTACTTACATTTTCGAAATCTTGTAAGGAAAATTCTTACTCAGTTTGTAAAAAATCTAATTTTTCTAGAGCGCGCCTCATTTGTCAATTTCATTAGACCTTTTGAAGTCTTCCACTTAGTGTCGAGTCGTCCCTCACTGACTGCCATAAATTCGTTTAGAAAATATGTGAGCCGTCTCGGGGCCCATTTAGTAGAGAAGCCGATGCTCAGCGAGCGCTCGGTCACTCACCATTTTGTACGAAATCCTCGTATTCTTCAATGTAGAGCGTGCGCGCCTGCTTGGCGAGCTCCACCGCGCGCACGATGAGCTTGTACGCCTCGTCCGGGGTCACGCTCAGGTGCTCCACGAACCCCTCCACAGACGCCTGGTACGTGTTCGTTATTATTAAATCAGCGCCCGCTGCAAAAATATCCACAATCAATTCCACAGCTCGCTCGCGACTCACATTAATCATCTACCAGCGGATCTAATGAGAACAAATGAATCCCAAGATTAATGCCTTTAACCGGCTTACGGTGTCTTTGAGCCTTTACGTAGAATAATTTAGAGAAGGTGAGCAGCTACTCTCGAGCTAATACTACGAAACTAGCTCGATAAATATACTGCCAAACTTCTACTTTGCTACCTACAGTTATTAACTTACAGTGAGCAGGGTGCGGGTAAGGGGCGCAAACAATTTGATGTTATTAAAACTTAGTAATGCAACACGGAGCCGCCTAGTTCAATAGTTCGAAGCGGGCCCAGTGAATGGAACCGTTTCCTGTCGAAGAAAATAATTATGTAATAAATAGAAGACGGCTCCCGGGCCTGCGAATGGAAAGGTATTAGACAGACAAGGTGATTAATGGCGGCAACAGCGTTGCTCTAGTTTCTGTAACGGCGGCAGTATTACAGGCAGGTACTGGCGCCTCCTGCCGCCGCCGCGCGCCTGTACTATGCAAATGTGAAGTAGTTAGCGGATGAGAGAGAAATGGCGACACCGCGCGGCAACTTACAGCGCCGTCAATCATAATAATCACGACGGAGCAGCTGAGTCTTACTTCCTTCCAAGAGAGCCTTCACCAAATGTAACTCCGCCAACTTTATAGTGAACGAGCTTTTTGATAAGATTTTATGCAACTTAATAAACGTTTTAATATTCGTGAAAGCTTAGCGCCTTAAACGTGCTCCACCGCGTGCCAAGCGTTTAAAAGTCAAAGAAACGCTTTGTGTTCTTGCGAAATACTTTGCCATAATATTTTGCATTTTCCGTATCACGTCTCCTACGAGAAGCAAAGCAAGGCAGTAGGCTTTACCCTCCAGGGAGTTATTTGCTAGCAGACACTTTTCAGCTTTTCCTTATGAAAAGAAACGGTCCGTTTTGTGGCGAAGAAAGGCGCTTTCAGAGGACGATGACACGAGACGAGGTCGCACTCTCGCTGTCAGATGCATGAAAATGACGAGCTAAACCGAGCTAACGTGTAATTCGTCAAAGCACGCAGGCGACTACGCCTACCTATATAGGTAGGTGTAGTACCTGTAAGCATTTTAGTGTAAAGCGGTGATACCTTCGGCTTACGACCTACGCGTCCTATACTACGAGTAGGTATGTAATAATAATATGTACATTCGGGACGCTTACACACACGGTCGTCTAACCCCAAACTAAGCAGAGCTTGTACTATGGTTGCGAGAAACTGATATAATACATATATACTTTTTAAATACATATTTAAATAGATATTTAACACCCAGACATATTATAACAAACACAAATGTTCATTACATGTAGGTAGGTTTGCCCTAGGTGGGAATCGAACCCACACCCCCTAGCTCAGAAGGCAGGTTCATTACCGACTGAGCCACCGAGGCAGTCATACCTATGTAATACTAATGTGAGCTTCACAGCATACAGCATTGTCAGTCACATACCCAAGCAATTCTGCCTCGATGAATACGTTTGTGGTTTACGCGTATCGCTGACTTAAAATCCATCCAAACTTTGAAGCGGGGAACAACGCAATTACATAACAGTTCAAAAGGGTTTGTTGTGATGTTAACAGGTATCAAATGGGGTGCTTGCGTAGGGAGAGACGCCCTATCGTCTTTATAACTCATCGACCTTTATTTCTCTGTAGATAAAATCTTACATAACATGTCGGATAAGTATGGAGTAGGTATCGTATAGCTAGTTATCTGCCTCGTTATTAAGGAACGTCCGTCGGCCGACGTAAGCTCCGCGGACTTTGTTACAATTAATTGCCTATCAATATCTAGATAGTCTTTTGTAGTATTTTATGCTCTCTGTATTTTATACGTAGACTCTCATTAGTAAGCTTGTTAATTTAATCAGTTTAGTGTAGAGAGAAATCAGTATACTTATGCGTACTTACTCGTAATATGCATACATAGCACGTACGTAATTCTTAACCGACAAATATATCCAGTCCGAACAATGTTGCTATACCCTATCAGGGTCATTATGTGATACAATTTTATGTGATTTACCTTTAAGAACTGCATGTACCATAATGAAAGCAATAAATTATTGAGTATTGAGTAATAAAAATACAAGGTTATAGATAACTCACCAAAAACCTTTTAAAGGTTCATTGTAATCATCAATATGAACAACTTTTACTATGAAGTGAACTCTGAAATCGAATGAAAAAAAATCAGCTGTTCCATACATTTTGTCTCAGGCCAATGATTTTTTTGTATGGAACAGCTGTTTTTTATTTAGCGATTTCAGAATTGGTTCCATAGTAAAAGTTGCTTACATTGATGAGTACAATTAACCCTTAAGATATTTTTGGCGAGTTACCTATAACCCTGTATAATAGCTATGAACAGTACAAGATAATTGCGAAGTATGATAGTAATTAGAGAAATGTATTTTTTTGCTATGGCATGGCAGTGCATAGGTACTCGTAGCTATTGCTATTTTAGCTAAACATAAATGAATGCTAGCTGTTAGTACTGCATTGTTTAAAACACGTGTAAGATAAATAACATACCTACCTATATATACTATTGCTCGTAGCTATACAAGTACAAATCGCTAGAATAGCTACGAGTAGCAATGCTACAATGGCAGTTCGGTCATTTCATGCTAGACTAGAAATATTTCTTAGATTTTTCACATTCTTTTTTTGATTCGATTTAAGCGATGATAGCCTAGTTGGCCCGCCTTTCAAGCCAGGGGGAGCGGGTTCGAACCAAGCCGACGCGACGGCACGCACCAATTTGTTTGTTTTGTGTACATATGTGCGTATTGTATGTCATCTGTTACATGACTGCGGAGGCTGGTGTATGGCGACAGGCTCGCCCCCTGTCACATTAGGGACTGAATATCGTCCGGCGAAGTGTGGGTGTTGTATTACATCTCGGCCAGACCCTCAGGGGAAAGACGTGATGATTTGTATGTTTTTTTAATTCTGATATTTACAATGCAGTTCAATATTACTTTATAGCACACCAAAAACTACAATGGAAAACCTTAAAAACCAGCATACGTTTATTTGGCAGTACAATGCCATCTTATTGCTTTAAACGATTTCTTCCACGTGACCATTGGATGGACTGGAACTAAAATAAATACGAAAAAGGAAGGTAGGGTAGGTATTTTGGGAGTTTTTAATTGTTTCTTGATGTCTTTTTGACATTTTTAGTGACTCTACTCTTTTTTAATACAAAGTAAGTTATGAACTTGTAATAAAGATTTAGCTTGCTTGATTAGCAGCGCCGTGCGGTTTTTCCCGCGGTCAAAAAGTAGCCTATGTATCAATCCAGGGTATACTCCTACCTCCATACCAAATTTCTTCAAAATCCGTCCATCCGTTTGCGCGTGAAGAAGTAACAAATATACACACTTACACACTCACAAACTTTCGCCTTTATAATATTATATTATTTTATGTGTAATTAATAGATAGATAGATAAACACTGTATTGTTCACACCAGAATTAACAAAACAAAAGAACAGAAAAAACTTAAACTGTAGTGTAACAAATTTAATGAAACTTGCCTCTAAGGAAGTCGAGGTGGGTGTTGACAACCTCCTCGGGATGGGTGTGCAGGAAACGCGCGCTCCACAGCGGGTCTCCGTCGATGACGTGCCCCACGTGGCACGACAGCTGTGTCGAGAACCCGCCGTCCAGCACCACCACGTGTGGAGGCTCCACGCCGTCACTACTCGGTGGAGTCATTTCTTACAGGATCTGCAACAAAGTATACATAATAATGATAAAATCCCTAAAAGTATAGCAGATATAAAAAAAATGAAGGCGCGAAATAAGGATTTTAAAAACAAAAAGTTATTTTTCCATTTGTTCTTACGGTACGACGACAACTGGATTGTATTTTATTTAGTAATATTATCGCTTAAGTGGCATAATGTCTTTGTGATAATAAATTCGTTAAAATTTATAATTGAATTGAATTGATATACCTAACCGATATTTCATGGGTTCTGGGTACTGCGTTACAAAACGTAAAGCAATATAGTGTAAACTCGCGGGTTTCCTACATTTCACGAGATCAAAAGTCATTATTCTTTGTCCGGCCTTGTGATGCTATTTTCTAATGCCAAATATTATCTTTATTTCTAAATTTTTTTTTTTTTTAAACGCGTCGTATTGTCAAATGATTGTTCTAAAATAGGTAAAAGAAGAGGTTTGTGGAGGGAGTGGTCCAAAATCCTATTCTTTCTATCTTTACGGTCGATATAGTTCACTTTACCCACTTCCCTATACGATCTAGTAGGTACTCATGCCATCAACGTTCAAAGCACTTCAGCGGGAAGTATAACTACGTATCGAACACCGAACATCCTCCCCTAAAATTACGATGTCTCCGACACACTTAGTATTGGTTTTACAGGAAAAATCTTCTCACGAAAAAAGGCTATAAAGAGAACCCCTGAAATAATGACTTAATGACCCGTATAAAATGAGACTATTGACGTGGTTTATGGATGGTAGACGTCGCTAAGCCAACCCCTGGAAATTGCAGCTCCCTTGATAACTTGTTTAATTAAAACCTGCTGTTTCATTGTTGTAATCTCGCGTGTTTCACGAAAGATAACATTATTAAGGATCGATGAATTAAATGAATACCTAGCCTAAGCTACGACGTTTTATGTAGGATTATGTGTAACGTTAAAATAAGGACAATGCTGAAAAGAGATCATTGTGTTCCTACTCATCATTATTAACAACTTTTACTAAGGACCAACGAAAAATAATCAGTCATTTCAAAGAAAAGTGTAATACACATGTAACGAAATGTGTGAAACAGATTTTTTCGCGATTGTACTCGTGTATGGGTTTTAGTATAAGTTATTCATCTGAATACATAATGACTTTCTTATCGTGCTCTCTATGTCTTGGTCTATATTGCTTATCTATTCGTATAAAATGTTCAGAATGTAACAAGGTATATAACAAGTTCAGGTATTCGCTTTGTTCCTCACTAAGTTTAATCGTATTTTCTAATAAGAATATCTAATATCCCATACCATATTCTCAAAGGTACTGGTATAAAGCTAAGCTAAGCACTTTGTCGTTCTGTCTCTACATCAATTTAACGCTAGATGCCTACACAAAGCACCAGATAATTATGTTTCTCTAATCATTCCAGATGATTACATAACGTAATCCCGTGTCTAATATTCAGGTTAATATATCACCGTGCCTGCTCCAGGAATTAATTTGTGACAAATATTGCAGATGTGGCCAATGGCCGCTTTCCTCAAAGTCGATCGATATCATTACTGGCCGGGCGAAATGGAGTGGAAGCCGCCGAGAGCAAGCTTTGCACTCGGGAAGGAAAAGGCGGTTAATTAAAGGTACTCCTACCCTTATCAAAACACGTCTCCGGTTTCTTCGTTACATAATGATTGTATCTATCAACTAGTGAATATCAAAGTCAAAGAGCTGCGCTTCAATGTATGATTAATTATATTATTATAGTAAGTAGTCATTCGCGATAAATCTCTTCGACCCGCTACCTATCAGTTCGAGATACGAGTGCAAACGTTGAAAAGGTCACAGAGTCCCGATATGACAAAAGTTTCTTGTCTCACGTTAAATAACAATACCTACATTGCATGCCTTTGTGTAAAGCTGACTCAAACCGAGGATTTGCGTATTGTAATGTTTTCTTGGGAACTCTTAATTGTTTCCAAAGTACGCTCCGGGCTTTCCTCGAGCCTCCGCTCGCCGAGAACTTCTAAATTTGTTTTAGAATGACATAAAAATGTGAAGGACACTCTAATTAAACATAAATCACCACACCAAAAAACTCACAGAGCCTGCTTTATAAACGGTTGAGACATTTTTGCCGCTGAAGAAATATCGTTTTCGGTGACAACAATATTTTAAGCCTCTTGACATACACCTGAGCTCCAAGCGTGTTGAAATGAATTATTGTCCTACCTTAATAGCGTACAGAAAAGCAAATCTTTTCTATAGAACTGAAGATTTGAAAGATGTCAATATGGTGTCCGTAACTTCAGCTTCCTCATAGGTGATAGAATAGTTTTACCTATGCCAATATTTAAAGCATAATAGCTGCAATCAAATATCCTAGTCTTAGTTTAGCTGCCACAAGAACTTCGTTAATATGAGCCATTTACTATGTGTCAGCTGGAGTGACACAACCTCAGCTCGCACATCCAGTACAGGCAAACCAGTGAGGTTAGGGTTTTGGACAATAGCTAGAAAATTAAAGCATAATAGCTGCACAAGGTAGGAAAAATCTGAACGATGCTACTCAAAACATGTAGAAGCTATGATCAAAAAACTGTGTGTAAGCTGGTGTTGTGTCACTTCAGCTACTCATCTCATATCTTCCAAACGAAAGAAGGTATGACTATGCATTTTAGCTCAAATTTTAAAGCATAATTGCTGCCATTGGCAGCAAAATTTTCAAGTCTCTGGGTTATATACTTTCCGAGTTATAAGCTAATACCTATGTGTAAGCTGAAGTTGCGTCACTTCAGCTGACACATGTTGAATCGACGAAACTATCAAACGTAGAGTTTTCATTTAAAGGGCAAAAATTAAAGCATAATTGCTGCCATAGGCAGCAAAATTTTCAGATTCCTAGACCTCGTAGTTTCCACGTAATAATCAAAAAACAGTTTTCGCGCCAAAAAATTCAAATTTTTGCTTAAAAGCGGCGTTGCCGTTTCGTGCGGTACATTATTGCAATTCAATTTGATCTTAGTGCGCATAGTGTTAAAAGTCATTTTAACTTGTGTTCAAAATTCTTTTAGTTTTGTTTAGACTGAGAGCCCCTGAACCATATGGAACTAAGAATGCACCTGTAAAATTTGAAGGCAGATTCTTATGACCTTAAACAACGACGAAGGTTATTGGTTTTGGCGTGGCTTGTTCTCTGTAATTTGGCTAACAAAAAACGACTGAGAGCCGCTGAACTATATGAAACTAGGTATGTATGTTATTTTAAAGATAGATTCTTATGAACTTAGAAGACGAGATAACTAGACTAGGAGCTCCCTGGTCTTCTGATTCTTCATGGAACAACTGAAATAACACTGAAGTAGTTATCGAATACAGATACTTACCTACTTACAGGCTATGGAAACTGACGTGGTTTTCACACATTATGATTTTATGTAACGGGAATCACTTACTTATGCGGTTGAAACAATAGTCGGAATACGAGTAATTCCCGTATCATAAAATCAAAGTACTTACTGACTATTAAAATACATTTTACTATCTCTTACCCACACATTAAACATTTATCTTCTTGATTGAATCAGGCGTTACTTTGCGGAAGTTCATCTTCAAACTTGTTAAACACCTACACTACTTACTTACACTAGATATTGTCCAAGTAACAAATTTATCTTCTTTACTATACAGTGGTTTGTCTTTCTTCTTTATTTTAATTTTTAAATTAGTAAATGTACTAGATGGCACGCGAAGGGTGTAGCGGGGTGGTGGGGCAAAAAAACTGGTTCGCCATGCCACTGTCTACCTCGCGCCTGTGACGTCAAGCAACCATTATCTGTCGCGCGACGTCTTTTGTTAGCCAAATTACAGAGAACAAGCCACGCCAAAACCAATAACCTTCGTCGTTGTTTAAGTTCATAAGAATCTGCCTTCAAATTTTACAGGTGCATTCTTAGTTCCATATGGTTCAGGGGCTCTCAGTCTAAACAAAACTAAAAGAATTTTGAACACAAGTTAAAATGACTTATAACACTATGCGCGCTAAGATCAAATTGAATTGCAATAATGTACCGCACGGAACGGCAACGCCGCTTTTAAGCAAAAATTTGAATTTTTTGGCGCGAAAACTGTTTTTTGATTATTACGTGGAAACTACGAGGTCTAGGAATCTGAAAATTTTGCTGCCTATGGCAGCAATTATGCTTTAATTTTTGCCCTTTAAATGAAAACTCTACGTTTGATAGTTTCGTCGATTCAACATGTGTCAGCTGAAGTGACGCAACTTCAGCTTACACATAGGTATTAGCTTATAACTCGGAAAGTATATAACCCAGAGACTTGAAAATTTTGCTGCCAATGGCAGCAATTATGCTTTAAAATTTGAGCTAAAATGCATAATCATACCTTCTTTCGTTTGGAAGATATGAGATGAGTAGCTGAAGTGACACAACACCAGCTTACACACAGTTTTTTGATCATAGCTTCTACATGTTTTGAGTAGCATCGTTCAGATTTTTCCTACCTTGTGCAGCTATTATGCTTTAATTTTCTAGCTATTGTCCAAAACCCTAACCTCACTGGTTTGCCTGTACTGGATGTGCGAGCTGAGGTTGTGTCACTCCAGCTGACACATAGTAAATGGCTCATGTTAACGAAGTTCTTGTGGCAGCTAAACTAAGACTGGGATATTTGATTGCAGCTATTATGCTTTAAATATTGGCATAGGTAAAATTATTCTATCACCTATGAGGAAGCTGAAGTTACGGACACGTCAATATGAGTCAATATACTCAATATTCACAATATTTTTATAAACAATATTTCTCTGATATAATTTATAGGTAAAACCACAATCTACGAGTAGCTCTACATTCCGCAGCCGCGCTCTTAGAGCAATTATTTTTACTAGCTTCGCCCCGCGGTTTCACCCGCGGTCAAAAAGTATCCTATGTGCTATTCTAGACTATAAGCTATCTGCGTGCCAAATTTCATCCAGATCTGTTCAGCCGTTCTGACGTGAAAGAGTAACAAACATCCATCCATCCATCCATCCATTCTTACAAACTTTCGCGTTTATAATATTAGTAGGATAGTAGGATCTAATTCCTTCTTTGAAGTTTAGGTTTGTCACTTTAAATATTTTAGTTATTATGATTTACTCGTAAGGTGTGTCGTTTTGTGTTAACTAAATCCTAACGAATATTATAAATGCGAAAGTGAGTTTGTATGTTTGTTTCACGGCTCAACCACTCAACCGATCGTCTTGAAATTTTGCATACACGATGTCTGGCGTACAGAAAAGGACATAGGGTACTTTTTATCCCGAATAATTAACGGTTTCTGTGGGACTACGGGTGAAACCGCGGGGCGCAGCTAGTACTTGATCAGCTAGCGCTTGGCAAACGAACTCTATTAATTGTAAAATTTGATTAGTTTTGCTAAGCTTTAAGATAGTTTAATCCTTCAGCAGGTACAGGGATACCTTTTTTTTCAATAATAATAAGTAGGTAAGTATGTGGTTTAATTGAGTTAAGTAATTAAGTAGGTAAATATAATTATGTTGCTTGTAAATATTATTATGTCTCATAATGAGCGGCAATCTTAATTACAAACATGGACGATTAAATGGGTATCATATGGAGGGTAAAGCTTTTTGAACTTCTGATAATATTTTAGGTATGTACTTATGTATCTTATATAATGGCGGCCGGAGGTCATATACGCGGCTATTATCATCTTTAATGTTGTCTTCAACGAGGTAATGCAGCCAGCGTTCTGAGTCACATGGTACCTTGCCACATGGCACCAAATTTTTTTTTTTTAATTTAACCAAAAATGTTACATGTAAACCTCCTTGGCTTACATGTAACGTTTTTGGTTGGATAAATTTTTGATGTCAGTCTAAGTATGGTTTTAAATAAATTTAATGTAAACTCATCTTAATAAAGAGAATAAATATTTCCAAGTGCATTACACTTCACTGATTACGTAAAGTATAGGTATGGATACTTAATCGACCGAGCAGAAGTGTCTATGCTTCAGCTTTGACAAAAATGCTTTCGAATATCCAAATTCCGGATCTTTGTCTTCGTCTCCAGGTGGTATTTTTTAATCAATTCTCTTTGTAACTTTGTGAGTAGGTTTGATAGTCATAAGGATTTTTTTTTCCAGAAAATCTTTGAAACTCCTCAAAATTTTGAATCTTTGGAAACTTTTCAGAAGGACGAAGAAATTATTTTTATTAAAAAATAATAATATCTCCGCCATTTAAAAAAAAATCCTAAAACAGCTTCAGCAAAAAAAAACTGTTTAATTATCGAACCTAAGATAAGATAATTTATTTCCAAAAATACGAATTATTTACATTTTATACGTAAAATAAAAAAATCCTGAAAATAACAAGACAATTCCCAGATATACCTGCGGTCCCTCACTAGGCTCAAGGCCCGTAACGTGGAAACAAGAGGTCGAAATAGACTAAATTAAAGAGGTGTCCTAGCGAATATCTACAGTTATCAAAGTTTGAATTTAAGTTTAAAAGTGCAATTTTTCTAGTAAGTGTGTTGAGTGTGTGCGTGTGTGTGTGTGTGTGTGTGTGTGTGTGTGTGTGTGTGTCACCTACTCACAAAGTTTCACGAGAATTGGTTAAGAAATGCGACCTGTAGGCGAAGATAGACGTCAGCCGCGAGGCCTTAATGCATCCAGCTCGTAGAGCCACTATTTAAATTATTGATTTTAATTTAGATTCGTGAGTTATACTCACTTACCGCGTCCTAAATAATTAATCAACAACAAATCATTTATTAGAATTAAATTGCAAGAGGTTAATCACCTATCTAATTACCTGTAGATAACAAACATCGGTCTACCTTAAGGTAAATAAAAATCAGAGAAATACCTACTTAATCGCAGATTTTCCACAATTTCCAACATAAGCATAACAAAGTCAAAGTCAAAATGATTTTATTCAATTTAGGTATCAAAGATTTATTTATTTTATTTTATTTTATTTTTACATTTCAGGTCAACCAACGACCTTACAATAACAGAATAGTAAATTTAATTTAATTACTAAAAAAGTCATTTAGAGGGAGACACTTCTAAGAAATATAGTAGAAAAAAAGGAATTGACGCACAAATAGAATGATTAAATAAATAGAATTGAAGTAGACGTAACAAAAAAATAAAATAGTAAACAACGCAAAATAATAAATTTTGAAAAAAGAATGAACTAAAAATAAAAATTTTATATAAAGATAAATAGATAGATAAAGCATAGTATCAGTACTCACTAACAAAAAGAAAATACAAGAAATTTATTTGTATCACAGGTTAAATTTATCGAAAAAATTGTCGCTTAATCGCTTCCTAGTAGTAGATATACTTAAGAAAAAGATATCAATATCGAGTTCAGGATTTTTACATACTTTGTTGAAAGTAGTGCTAGCACGCACGATAAAACTGTTTCGTCGATAGTTAGTCGCTGATCGGGAAGGACGAAATAGGGAGACAGGTCCACGGCAAGGTGGAGTGGGGGCGAGTATGTTAATTCTACTAAGCAAATCTGGGCAGTCAATGGCAGATGTAACTATTTTTTTAAGCATAATGACATCGGAACAATCGCGACGTTGGTTGAGTGGAAGAAAATGATGTTTAGCACATGACTCAAGATAACTGACAGATTTCGTTTTAGTTCTAAAGTTTAAGTAGCGTATAAATTTCCTTTGAATACTTTCGAGTCTATTAATGTAAGTTGCGTATCTAGGATTCCATATTTGGGATGCGTATTCCAAATGGCAGATACACTTAGGAACGTCAAAGTTACTCGTATTTAAATAGACTCGACCGCCTTGTTCGGACAAAAAGCCTCTACTCAGAAGAACATGCAGGCAAGAAACTGAGGGGCATTATTTTTTCAAACACACATAGACTTTCATAACATCATCGTATTGTTTTCCAAAATTTCATCTATTTGTGATTTTCGACTAAAATGAAAGCATCTATTTTAATAGGGAACTCATAGAACAAAATTTCCACAAATCGCATTAGTAACGGGTCAGTTGTTCCGGCGTAAACAAACATGAACATAAATTATCAACACCTAACGCGAGAGTTTACTGATGCCTACTCAAATTCTATAATTATACAATCACCTTGACAACTCAACTGGAAGTTAATATCTGGTTATCTACTGTTGATTAGGCGCCGCTCGTCCACGACAACAAATATTAGGCCTACGCCACACCACACTGAACGGAATTCCGTTCAGACCATCCGCGGCGGAACGCCAATACATTTTCTTGCATTTAAATTACGGAGCAACCGCTCTTCAACCTAGTGTGCCCGTTATTAATCCATACTCCATATACTTAATCCTAACTAATATTAAAAATGCGAAAGTTTGCTTCTTTGATTTCTGAAACACATTTTCTCATCACCATAAAATTGCCGAGAACGAATTTTCGGATACATGTTTACCTACAGTTAACTTTTTGCTGCCAAAAGCGGTTAAAAAATGCGAGTTTTTCGATGAAAGTGCTCGCCATTCTACTTAACACATGAAGTTTAGTTAAATATGTTTCCGAATATCCGATCTATGAAAAGAACTTTAATGAGAATCCAAACCATATATTATAAATGCGAAAGTGAGTTTGTTCGTTTGTTTCTAACGCTTTTACGTCTCAACTACTCAACCGATCGTCTTGAAATTTTGCATTGGTACATGTTGTCTGGGGTACAGAAAAGACATAGGGTACTTTTTATCACGAAACAATCAACGGTTCCTATGGGACCGCGGGTGAAACCGGGCGCAGCTATATTATAAAATTGAAAGTAACTCTGTCTGTCTGTCTGTTTGTAGGTTTTTCACGGCTATACGGCTGAACGGATCCTGATGAAATTTGATAATTAGATACAGTATTTCACGAGGAAGGTTTTTGGATATTATTTTCTGAATAAACGCGAACGCAGCCGTGGGTAACAGTTATTTTTCTTTATTTGCAAAAAAAAATTTGGAAAATATCCTCACTGATCATACATAGCTGTACTACGTATGATCGGTGAGGATATTTTCGCTCAGTCTGGCGTAGTCTTAAAAGTTGAGTCGTCTACGGGCTTGTTGCTAGGCTATCAATTTATGGATCCCACGAGTCTACCGTGTACAGTCAACGACACAATCAGCTACAAAATAAAGTAAATACGCTTATTTGTTTTTTGTTTGATTTACAGTTGTATTTAGCAAAAAAAAACCTTTTTCAGTTATTCACGCAGTTTCTCATTAGTAAAATTGCAGTCGCTATTTTCGTATAACCTTAAACTAATAACACTAATTAATTGGTGTTCATATGTTTAACTACAGTTTTAAAAGTTTATTTCTTAAATATTAAAAGTGTAATTCTAATTAAATAATGAAGTTTTCAAAAGTTAAATTCTCGACCACTGTTAAACTAGGAAGTTAAACAGACTACCTGATACGTTAATATCTATCATTGTCGTTTGTTACATCTGTAAGCTATAGCCGAACAGACTATATGATCACGCGCTGCCAACGTGAAAAAGCAAATGTTTACGCACAATGTATTTTAAACTTATATAGCTATAAATAGCACTCAACGCACACGCAGCCCTGACCTCAAATTAGGGTTCCTTAACTGATTGCTTGTACTTGTAGCGCTAAAAAACTACCGCCTTATTTTTATTTCAATTTAATTTTATGCATTTAGTTGCAAGAAATAAGTACGTTGTACGCTATTTTTCGTTTGAAATGTTAAAAACATAAATTTGAAAAACATTTATGGGGAAGATTAAATTTAAACTATTAGTGTAGGTTAACATAATTGCTCAATTAAGTAAGTAATAATTAGTATAAGTAACTAATTGTAAGATATTTTTATTAAGTAGGTATAGTAACAATATTTTTCATAACTTATAATTTTTTTTTGTAATTTAAGCAGTGTTATTATTTCACTTTAGAGAATACGCCCACTTCGACGCCGAATAGGTTCTTCCTCAATACATTTATGATACAAATATTATTTAATTTAACACAATGCCAATGAGTATATGCATAGTTAAAACGCGTAGGGTGTTCGAAGGTCGGTCGCGGCGAATCTATTTTTCGGATAGTTAATTTTAACGCGGACCTTGTAACTGCTTAATAAATTTAACTTTTGAACCACGATCTGCGATCGTGTGACCGATATCCATTACGCACACCTACTCGATGCATATTCATGGAAAGTTTTCTACTTTTACCTAAGTACCTACATATTTTAACTCCAATTATCTTCCTTTACAATGTATTTTTACAGATAAACTCGCGGTCGTATGCATGTTCGAAATATAAGTAGGTAGATAAGTAGTTAATTTGCTTTTAGCAGTTAGTTGATAAAATATATATGTAAATAATATATAAATAAAAATAAAATAAGTCAAAGTCAAAATGTCTTCATTCAATTGGGTATCATCCAGAACGTCAAAGTTATAAAAAATACTCTACCTCCTTGTTCGTAAAAAGAGCCAGTACCGAGAAGAACATGCAAGAAACTGAGGGGTATATGAAGTAGTAAGAGTACTGACGGGCTATTAGTTTAGCCCATGGTATAATAATATACTCCGCCAGGTATAGCATTTAGAAACACGCAGTGATCTGTCGATGCTTAAGCAAGACCGAAATAAGTCATTTACAAGTTCAAAAGAGACGGATGACATGTCATTATGTGTTTGCTAAATGCTAGACCTTGTTTTATTTATCATGGTTTAGCCATCGAGTGAGGACACACGTGAAGCGGCCATTACACTTTTCAATTTGCAGTATGCTAACTAAGCGTGGCTAAGTCCATGCAATAGAAAAAAACATGATTGCTAACTGTCTAACAGCCATAATACTATCCAATTTTAGCACGCTATATCACCTAGCGTACTGCAAATTGTAATATGTAATAACCATTTGAGATAGAGAACCCTTGGCTCAAGTTTTGATGTAATAATAGGTCTAATATTGTCTACACATGTGTTGTAATTGTTCCCGATTTTAATATTTTGTGCATTGCTAAAAAAATTGAAATTGAATTGAATGTTTGTCGTATTTGCTTATTGAGTTGGTTGAGTCGCAAAGCCACCTACTTTTTATTTATTGTCCTGCACTGTACATATAAGTATGTGATATGTGTAGCCTCCGACTACTACTAATGTTTGATACTACCTTTAAATTTTCATTAGTATTCATATGTTGTGCATACTTAGTTTAGTACCTACTTGCTTAATTCGACCAATATTTAACGTCTCTTCGCATAGTCATGTAGATAACTGACGTAATTCAATGTTTATAAACCTAAATGATTGTGAGAATCATCGTAATAGTTTACCTATTACGATGTTGCAAATCTTATATAAGATTAAATATAGCTCTATATTCAAGGTCTCTTATCTTTTAAGCAAATAAATAAAATCAACGTTGTATCTCGGTAACACCTGAGAGTTCTAGCTCGTCGTTCCTGCTAATATTTCTTATGTGCATAAGGTAAAGTAAAGTTATTTGCAAAAATTAAAAACAAGAAAATAATGATCGCCTTCTCCTGCACATGTATTACACATAAGCCGCAGGTACATTAACTTCTACTAAAAATATATTCGTTGATAAAATGTAAAAGGAAGCAAACAAGAAAATCAACTCTGCTCTAACTTTTAACGTAAAGTTTTGCTACACAGCGCTGAACAAAATAATCACACAATTAATTTTCGTAATTATACACAAACAATGCTCTCATGCAGACAGAATGTAATAAAAATAAAATACTCACTTCAGTGTGTTTGTGTGCGTTAAAGTCCGTAATACCCTTTCAAATTCAAAACTAATCTAATTTAGCCGGCGAAAACAGCGTTCGTGTTTAGAAAAACATGTTGATGTAGCGACGCGCAATTAACCACTATCGCAGACGCGCGAGAGTTGCCCGTATCGCGCTGTTAACGCGACTACACTGCGCTCTACACAATAATAAAATTATAAGAGGGTTCCTATTTTATTGCTGATTATTCTTTATCCACGTAAAAGGTTAAAGTAAACACTCGTTCTGCCGTCCAGAGGAAGACTGGCTGAGCATCCAAAGTGTGTTCAGTGCGTTGGTGCCACTTCGAGATTACATTAACATAAATAAATATTTAATCACTGCTATCCTCGTGTCATTAGGTATTTGCTAAACATTAATTAGATTTTCTTTATCGCCATTGTTTTATGCTAATGAGTATCAAAGGTTATGGTGTGATATGACACTCGTTAAGATAAAAAAATAGGTTCGTTTAAAGTCAAATTTACTAGATAATCGGTTGTAAGTGGAAATTAACAGGCTAGTAAAAATAGTTGACCTTACATTTTGTAAACTTCGTGGGGCAGTGAATACCGATAAGCGATTCGATAACTCCTAACCTCTGTTAATTTTGTTACAATTCACCCCAACATTACTGGCTGCAGATACTTTTTCGAGGCTTTTCGAATGGCTGAAATACAAAATTTTGGTTAAGTACTTACCTATTTTAATTCAAATAATTTATGGTACATACCATGATCCAAAAAAACCAGGTCTAGCATTCAACAAACACATAATGACGTCATCATCATCCGTCTCTTTCGAGCTTGTTGTAAATGACTTAATTCGGTCTTGCTTAAACATCGATTGACGTCACTATGTGTTTCTGAATGCTATACCTGGCGGAGTATATTATTGTACCATGGTACATATAAAGTCTTAAATTGTAATAAATGAACAGCATGCCCGACGCCCGTGCCGAGTCTGGCGTGCAAATGAGTAAATTTAGTATTATTAATGTCACACAATGCGGAAATAATAATTGTACAGCCAAATAATAGATGGGTAAGTAATTACATTCATATTTGAAACTCATTTCCCGTAGTCCAAAAATTCCTTCATACTGTAAATACGGTTTTTTGGATTAAGACATTATAATAAGACCATTGTTTTTGTGGAAAGTTTTTAGATAAACATTCATCTGAAAGTTTCTCGAAAATAAAAATGTGATTCTGAATGGTTGACTCGAAAAAAATATAACCTCTTATTAACTAAACTAACTAAAACTAATAAAACCAATTGATTGGCTTTTGACAAAGCTTAATTTTGACTGCATCGTTAAGAATACTAAAATTTTCCATTTAACGACGAGATTCCTACAAATGTATTGTTAGAAACGCTGTGATTTCTACTCAAATGTTCCTTTATACCTACGTTCATAAAACAGTCGGTCCCTGGGACTGCGCGCTGGTTCGCCAGCGGACAACACGTCCGAGACACTAAATAGATAATAATAGTTATCAGTGTACGATAGCTTACGTAGTAGTCACTACACACGGAGCAACGCACTCACGGAACGTGGCGTAAGCGCACACTGAAATAGTTCTCTCCAATGATTTTTCAGGAAGGTAGATATGTTTACACACGCACTCAAAACAACCAAAAAATGTCACAATTTTTTTTAGTTACTAGGTATAGGTACGTATTACATAAACATATACGTTATATATCGCCAGCGTCATTCAGATTTCAATAAGTTTGGCGAGCTTTTTCTATGATGCAATATATAGTAAAATTTCTGTCACCTGATAAATCCTCATTGAGATGGATATGGCACAGAATTGACAGAGACAGAATGAACGGAACGGAATGGATTAGATGGATGACTTAGAATCTTCCCGCCGAGGATTCAAGACAGACTTCTTAACACCGCTCACAAGAGCATGGCATATCTGCAATAAGTATAGATCAATGAAACTATTTCTAATTTCTATTCATTTTCACAGCTGTAAATAGGATTATCATCTTCTATGTTTACCACATAATTACGTGCTTAGTCACGATAGCCGACTTGACGTTACCTAGGTTGCTATACTTTATTAAATTAGCTCTTACAATTTTATTTATCTGAAGAATTAATGGTATTATTTACGAAACATATTATTATAATATTTATTTCATACAAGCTGCGCCCCGTGGTTTCACCCGCGGTTAAAAAGTATCCTATGTGCTATTCTAGACTATAATCCATCTCTGTGCCAAATTTCATCAAGATCTGTTCAGCCGTTCTGGCGTGAAAGAGTAACAAACATCCATCCATCCATTCATCCATCCATTCTTACAAACTTTCGCGTTTATTATATTAGTAGGATAGGATTATTACGTGCACTTATTTTTTAATCGTGCGCAGCAAAGTAAGTATCTACACAGAATTCTGAACTGCAATAGTTGAATACTTATTTAGTTTTGCAATATTGCAAAACTTGACCTGTTTACAATTTAGAATTCTGGGTGTTTGCACTGGAACTATTAAGTGCAAGACAGGCGTTTGCCGACGGAAGAGCGACTTGCTCGTCCTAACTCATAGAGTCGTACAAACATGTAGAAACTATATGTATGTACTAACTGCCCCTCCCCCCCGCGGTTCCACCCGCGGTCCCACAGGAACCGGTAATTTTTTTCGGGTTGAAGGTAAGTACTCTATTTCATTTTATGTACCCTGAGGACGTGTACACAAACTTTCATGGTGATCTGTTGAGTATTCGACGTGTGAAAGCGGAACTAACAAACGATACGAACGAACGTAACATTAGTTAATTTTAAGCTAGATACAGATAGACACTTTTGTTAATATCTAGTTAAAATTCAAACCAATTTTCAACAACAATGTGTCGATATGCACCTACATCTACGTACGGCATCTATATCAGTACCCACGTATAAATGCAAATTTCACCTCAATCCGATAACGGAAAGTATTTCAGAGTGGAATCACAATACGGACAAAGTACAGAAGCTGTGAATATAAGGAAAATTGAAAACAAATAATAACAAAAACTGACTTACGAGTACGTGGCTCGAAAAAGTCGTAAAAAGAGTACGACACAGCGAAATTAGGTTACTCACCTGTAACGGGTTTTTTTTTTCTAGGGCATAAATAGGTACCTAGAGGATATTCCATAGAATGTATAGTGCTTGAGTAAATCAACCAACATTTAAAGATTCCAATTCAGCATCCTTTGATAGTTACGATTTTTTTTTCGTTTACGTTTGGAGCCATATTAATATGTATATAAAAACATTAAGTCTGAAAACGTTAAGACCTGGCGAAAACGCTATGGAACTAGATTAAATGTATGGACCGAACGAAACGAAAAAAGTTTTCGTTTTTTATCAAAAACCCGTGGTTAGCCCCCTGAGTCTACGTAGAAAAATCAAAGTAAAAAGCGTATGTTAAGGTCATTTATTCACCGACCGTATAGAGCAGCCAGTGCAGCAACACAAAAAGATCTTATTAAAATTTCTGGGTATAGCTACAAACGCTATGCTATGCAAATGTTCTCCACACCCGGAACGTAACAGCACATTTCATAGTGTGTCCTAAATAGCGGACACTATTTTGTGTTAAAAACATGTAGGATTACAGTTTTCCACTTTCAAAAAAGACAAACTTATTCTTTACTAGTGACTCACCCCGGCTTCGTACGGTACCTACAAACCTTTTGTAAAAAAATGTAACTGATGGTGAAAACCGCATTGAAATCCGTTGCGTGGTGTAGGAGGACTTAGCGAATATAGGTTACAGACAGACAAGGGGGCAGATGCGGAAAGCGACTTTTAATTTCTCATACTCGGAAAGTAGTGTTGTTTTGATCTCTGATTATTGGGTGGAAAATGCTGCTTCCCTCCATAGAGAGGGAAAAACTCATATAAATTACTTCCCACTTCTGGGCCGGAATGAACTTTAAAAATAGAACTGCTGTCAGCTGTGAAGAGTTTTATGTACAAAAAAAAACTAATTAAAAAAAATGCTGCGGCCATGTGAATTTCTAAGCAGCCAGTGTGAACTTAGCGCAAACTCTTTGAGCGGAATAAGCCGCAACAATTACGCGGTGAGTTCCATATTTAAAATTTAAAAAGTCGACATAAATTGGCGGGATACTAATCGGTTAAGTATCTGTGACGGAATTTAAAAAAATAGCTAATAATATTATATTATAGGGCTAAGATTTGAACATTAAAAATGAGTTCAAGCGATTCTGAAATGTTGACACCAGATTCAATTAAAGACGAGGCAAATTGTGTTATTGAAAACCTTTAGATTATCAATAAATAGTTTAGATAAACAACTAGTTTTATTTTCCTCATATTCGAAATGAAAAGTACAGTGTTTAACACGGGTAAAAGAATCAATTCCTACTCGGACTATAGCGGCCCACGCTACGCTCGGGCGTCTAAATACCTCGGGAATTGATTCTTTCGACCCTCGGTTAACAATCTACTATTCCTTTATCTACAAACCTACACTAATATTATAAAATACAAAAAATTGAGTTTTTTGTTTTTTATATGTGTGTAACGAATTAACTCAAAAACTCCCGGTCCGATTTCAAAAATTATTTTAGGTACCATTAGAAAGCTACATTATTCCTGAGGGACATAGGCTCTAAAACGCGAGCGAAGCCGCAGGCAAAACAGCTAGTACTATGTAAAGATAGAGATAGAGAAGACAGTGTTACATAAACAAATTAATTTTAACATTACCACAAAATTAGTACCTACAGAATTGCTATTACTACTATTAGCTGAATACAAAATAAGATACCAACGAGCGTGCTCGTCTGTCAGAACAGCTGACACAAATACAAAGCTTGAACCACGAATTCTTCACAGATACCAATTAAACACGAGCACGGCGACGCTAATGAAAAGGACAGTCGAGCAAATAATGCTTGCTAGCGTGTATTTTATAAGGACACAAAAACGTTGAAATTAACTTACTCTCTGAAACTCTGGTTTGTAAGTACCTAAACATTCGGACCAAATGCCAAGAGTATAATTTAAAGTAGACCTGGGATTTGCTTAAAAATCGGGTGATCGTCAGAACTCATGTCACTTTTAGGTAATGTTGCATCATTGCACATTCCATGACCTAGTGTTTTAAGATTAAAATAATGCAATGCGCATTCAAAAATAGGCAAGTACATTGTAATTTTAAGGTACTTACTTACCTAATATCAGTAGAGGACAGAATAGTAATGTAGGGAGCTATGTAAAAGGAGCATATTTATAAACGACGCTGTCATGAAGTAGAGCCGTGCTGAGGTAAAAATAAATGGTTATGCGGCCGTTATCGGTCATTCGCCCGACTCGCACACCGAATACGTTTCAAAAATCACAACGTGTAGGCGCAGTCGTAATAATAACATTACTTGGCAAGCTCTCAACTCTCGATCCTTACACAAACTTGAAGATGCAATATTCAAGATGAAAATTGACCCAATTTCAAGTGTAGTTATTGTTACAAATGGTCTCAATTACCATATGGTTAGCGCGCTAGGACTAAGCGAAGACTATTTATTTGCCAACGCAAAGTTTTAAAAGGATTATTCAAGCTTTAACAATACGTAGATAAACAGGCCACCAACTCCTGTGTGCGGATATTGTACAGTGTGCAGTAGGTATCTTTGTAACTAGGTAGAAGAAAAAAGAGTTTTTCATTCCAAAGCCAAGTTCATATAGGCCGAGAGCGCTGATGTCAGAGTTTCTAGGAAGCCCGGAGGACTCTGACATGGCTTGACGATTGTTATTATAGAACAAACAACCGTGGCCTACAATTGAACGTATGATCCGAGCCACGGTAGCGCTCTGTATAAATTTCACCCGCGGATACCCATCTTAGGACTGACCGTGTCGTCCGTTGCTTAACAGTTTTTCAATCTAATTTTTTTTCAATTTTTAAAAATGATTTCAATGAAATGGAAATTAAGTTCCTAGCTAGGTCTCTATAAAAAAAAACTTCGCTAATCAGGCCTTACTAGTATTATTACGTACGTATTATTACTATACGTACTAGTATTACTATAGACAGGAACGTCTTTTACTTGGATTGCGTCATACATTGATTTGTTAATTTAGAACCTAACAGTTGGCTGTTATTTTTTTGGCCCGTGCAAAGTTTATTCAATCCATTTGGACATTTTAATTATCAAAGAATTTATCACGCTTTATGTAAAATGTAGAGCAAGAAATAATTCAGTACAAGCTGCGCCCCGCAGTTTCATCCGGTTAAAAAGTATCCATGTGCTATTCTAGACTATAATCTATCTCTGTGCCAAATTTCATCCAGATCTGTTCAGCCGTTCTAGCGTGAAAGAGTAACAAACATCCATCCATTCTTACAAACTTCGCATACGATTAGTAGGATGTACTATAGTACCTACTTGCTACAAGACTTCTCAACCAACCTGTGTTCCACTAAGTGTGTTACCAATTTCTCAGTGCCTACTAAAACGTAAACAAGTAAAATTTCAAATTACTTTTTATGAACAATCTTGAAACAAATTAAAATCATTTTGAGTAGGCATTAATAGGTATAACTTGAATCTAGAAGAACAGTGTTCTAGAAAATAGTTTTCCAAAACAGTGTTCTAGAGAAACCTTGCATTTGAAGGTTTTAAATAATCGTGTTATTCTCTAGTTCTGCAACCAAAATCACAATGGCTGTCTCATGCAAGTCAATTATGTCTATCTGCCGCCTAGTTAGTTATCTGAAGCTTCTGATACAATATGAATTCGCTACGAGGGAGTTACAGTTAGGCCAAAACTATTAAACACGATTAAGCCGGGGCAGAATTGAATTAAAATTCAATTGTGTTATCTCCGGTGTAGGGTGAAGTGGGCGGTCAGATACAAGATATGAGCATGCCAGGCAGCGCAGACGACTACTTGGCTTATCAGCTCTTAAATAGGTCGATATCGAGAGAATGACATTGTCGCGCGGCGCGATACATTGATAACTTCGACATGTACTCGTAATTTATAGCTTATCTGAGTAACACGGTAAGTACGTACCTATAGCAACTTTATCTACTAACATTTTTTTTCCACGCAGAAGAGTCTAGAGAACACGGAGAAGAACATTAAAAGTACAAGTTATACCAGGCTAGTGTCCTCAGTTCCATAAAATACTTACTTAAATAGGTACCTACTGAACTTTATTACAGCCAATAGAAAAACACTATACGCGGCAAACGCTATACGCATAGTAAATTGAAACACAGTTAATGTAACAATAAATAATTTCAGAATGACCCAAATTGAACGGCGTGAGTAAGTAAGTACCTAATAACTGATGGACCTCTTTAATTTCTTCAACAGAAAATTATGTTGTAAAAAGGAAAATATCGGCACCAAGTTCCTTCAAACATTTTCAATATTCGGTCACAATAATATTTTCCATTATTTGTTATTCGTTTTCAGGCTAATTAATAGCCCTTAACTGGAAAATGGGGTTTTCGATATGCCAAATTGCGCATTACATGATACTCACTAATCACAGTTCTTACTAAAATTAACATAACATATCGTCACGCCTTTCCCCCGAGGGGGCTGGCAGACAACATCCACACTTCGCCAGATGATATTCAGTCCCAAATGTGACAGGGGGCGAGCTTGTCGCCATACATCGGGCTCCAGTCATGTAGCAGATGACATACAATGCGCACATAAGCTATGTCCACACTGTGCCTTTTTCATCTTCAATTTTCCTCTTCATCTTTCTATTCATCTTCCGTTTGGCGCTTTCAATAGTTGAATGCGTAAACGAACGCAACGTCAATATGGTCATTTAGTTCAGACGTGTATCACAGCGCGCGCTTCGCTTTCAACTGTCATCGCGCATGCGTTAGGGGCATGCCTCATGCGCTGTTGACTGCGCTATGACGCATGCCCTTAATGAACAAAAAAAGGCACAGTGTGGACATAGCTATATGTTTACACAATGAACAAATTGGTGCGTGCCGTTGGCTGGGTTCGAACCCGGTCCCTCTGGTTTGAGAGGCAGGCCTTCTCCAACTAGGCTGTCATCAATACTAAAATTAAGTACAAATTGATACATATCTAAGTATCACAAAACCACTTTCAGGCTTAGTAATTTAATGGAGTTTATCCATAGTAGAAATGGTAATCTTTCCGTGGTAGAAAGACGGTGTCTGGAGTTTAAAAAAGTATCAGTACGTATCTATTTAAAATTTGGTACTAACTTAAATATAAAAATGTGTAGGAAAACAGAAAAGCTTGCGTCAAGCCGTATAGGGTACACGGAGCTCTAATAAGCTTATAAAAACCTTTTGTAAGTAGTGTTATAAGTTTTTCATTAAAAAAAAGAAAAGTGTTAGCATTCTACGGTCGTTGAATACTGAATTACCTACGTTTAATACAAGTGAGTGCTCTTTCTTCTATTAAGAAACGTGGATCCAAGATTTGCTGCGCGGAATGTTAGCATTCATACAATCCAATTTCTTCGTTTAAACAATGAAATTGAATATTGAGAATGCGCTGCAAAAATCTTTCCGCATAGCATAGGCCTTGGGAACGTGCAAAGCTAGCATACGTATAGTGTATAGTGAATAATATATATTATTTACGATGGTGATTGGAGGTTATGTATTCCGTAATCCCAGAGCGCTGCGCTCACTGCAGGTGCCGCTGCCGGCGCGTGTCGTCCCTCTATATCTTGTAACATAAGTAGGAAGGTATCTACTCTACAGACCTACTGGTAGAATTTCCTCAATTGAATTAGGCGGTTATTTTTAATAACCTTAGCCTTAGCTTTAATTTAATCAAAGTCAACCATTGTACTTATTTGATTGCCTCGGTGTCTCAGTTGGAAGTGAACCTGCCTTCTGAGCTAGGGAGTGTTCCCAACTAGGGCAAACATTTATGTGATGAACATTAGTGTTTGCTCTGTCTGGGTGTTTATATGTATTTAAAAATATATTTGTACTAGCTGCGCCCTGCGGTTTCACCCGCGGTTAAAAAGTATCCTATGTGCTATTCTAGACTATAATCTATCTCTGTGCCAAATTTCATCCAGATCTGTTCAGCCGTTCTGGTGTGAAAGAGTAACAAACATCCATCCATCCATCCATCCATACATACATACAAACTTTCGCGTTTATAATATTAGTAGGATGTATATCAGTCTGGCAGCCATAGTACAAGCTTTGCCTAGTTTGGGGTCAAGCGACCGTGTGTGAAAAAAGGTCCCGAATTTATTTATTTTAGTGGTTTTTACTTGTACTCGTATTAGACGTTATGTTTGCGAATCATACCGTTTTAGAACTTGCCGTGCACAGTTCCTTTAGAATTTGATTTACTAATCCACCATCCAACCACCGGAAAAAACAACTTGCAGAAGTTGTTAAGAGTCCTTGTTACGGTTATTTATGTGAAGAGCATCAAGTGTTTTCGTAACTGCCGTTTCCTCACAAACATCATGAATCTTCGTAATGGCATATGGCTCAATAAATTCTGCGGTAACTCAGGAATCTGATGTCAATTTTGCCCGCGGATTACACAAACAAGCATATTCTGGTAGCTATTTTTCCGTCGCGCGGTCGGAGAGAAGCCTTCTGAGAATTCCGGAACGACCCCCGTTCCGCAGTTCTGGGACTAGGTGACATGTTTTACGATGTGCATTGGAGAAATCTCTAGTGCAAATTGCGCAGAAACCATTTCGTTGCAGTAAACAATATCATAAATAGATTCGTCTACGATAGCCATCCAATCTTAATAAGTACTCTGCCGAATAGATGCGGAAGAATTGTTCGCAGAAGAAAATATAACAAGTTATTATGACAACGCACCTGTAGGTACCTATCACAAAATTTACGGCGGCTTATGCTCGACCTACCTATATTTGCGGCCCCGCGAAACCTTCCAATAAATCTTGTTACAATGCTGCTAGAGTGCCCAATTGCCTCTTAATGTTATTACGTACTCGTACACATTCAAATTTAAACTGTATCGATCGGTTATTTTGCGTGTCCGTTATTTATTGTTTATGCAGTATTGTCGGTTTTTAAGTACCTATCTCAAATTAAAGATGAAATAATGCGAATATTTTGTCAAAGAGTAGTCAATAACCCGCTGAATACTTTTGCGTTGTTTTTTTTTTGCTTCCAACTGCTTATTTTATACGTGCGTCTTAAGAAAGTACATAAATGCAAAATATTTATCACAAATCTCTATTTTATGTAAGTAAGAGGAATATTTACTTAATAAATTTGTTTTATTATTGGCCCTATTCTGTTCCGTTTCGAAACTAATATGTTGGAGTATTTACTGAAAGCCCCATTATGCCGTAAGCTAGGATCTGTGCGAAGTCCAGAATACCCTCGTCACGCTACGGCCTAATATAATTGAACCGCTGGACTGCTGCTCCTAACGTCGGATGTACAATAACCCTCTATCAATTTTCATAAAAGATTAATTAAATCTTATCCGGGCACGCCCCAGCACAACCTGTCACTTGCCCAGTACTCGAAGGTGACACGTCGAGTTTAATTATTCGCTTACTTGAGCGCCTATTAAAATGTCATCGTGACTAAACGAGCGCTCATACCCATACTAAATGAGAGTTATGATGCTGTTCTACTCTGTACAGTTAGTGAATCTTTGGCGGAGCTGGGTATATAAGGTTGCGTATGAAAACAAGGGAGTGAAATTACTAACTGAACGGCAACTGGAGAATGTTTACGTGGATGTGGATATTTGAAATTGTTTTGTGGTGTGGTGCGGTGGGGCGGTGGAGCGCACACGCCGCCCGGCCGCCCAACGTCACTACTTGCGAGGAGTTCGAACGCGGGGCCCGCTTCAACCCATACCAGATTATAGATTCCATGTGGAAAATATTCTACTTTTGGGGAGACCACTCTGAACTCTATCCAGTCATATTTTCGCTGCCCGCTAAGAAGGTAAGCCGACTAATCCAAAACTAATATGACAGATTGTACATATTACAGGGTTTTGATTTTGGTAGTTTCCATGTAGTTTAGAAATGTATATAGATTCATCATCACCAACTTTTTCACCAATTGCCGAAGTCTTTTGGCTTTAGAGCGCCTCATCCACTGCTTTCCTGCTGTCTTTAAAATGTCGTCTGACCACTGAAAAAAAACATATCTCTGACATTTCAATTTTTTTTTTAAAAGTACTACAATTTTTTGACATGACAACGTCTTATAATTCGATAGAGCCGGCTGCACGCACGAAAAAACATGACTCATGCGGCGTTACCTCGCTTTGAGGCGTTCCATGTAAGGCTTGAAGTGCAAGCGAGAGCGCGGAACGAGCGACAAAGAAGCACAATCGGCCTTTGCGTTCGGCAGCGTTCGACATCCGTCTCTCTCCTACTTGAGTGAGCACGTTGTCACGTTCAACTATCGTCAGTAAACCGACTTTACAGACAACCAATTTTTTTTTTATCTTAATAGTTATCGAAACTACAAACAGAATTTCAAGAGAATCGGTTGACATATGCGACCTGTAGAACAAGAGAGCCGGACAGACGCCCGACATACGAAAGCATTTTTGCCGAAGCCAAACATAGACGCTTCGCTTGCTAACACTCGTTCAGCCGATTTATTTTAAGACCGGTTTTAAACTGATTTAAACTAAAATTACTTTGAAAGTCTAATTTTAATTTAAAATATAAGAGGGCTCACTGAGGGAAAATTCAAATCACATGTAAAAACTACATTAATGAAAAGAGGGTATTATAAGGTTAATAATTATTTAGAAGATAAAGATGTCTGGAGCCTTCCACTTCCGCCAAGTAGCCACTAGTATTTATAGATATTACCTAGTTGTAAGCCAACATTTGTGAGACTGTAATTTATTTATTATTTGAAAAAATAATGCCCCTCACTTTCTTGCCTGTTCTTCTGAGTAGAGGCTCTTTATCCGAACATGGCGGTCGAGTCTATTTAAATAACTTTGACGTTCATAACTGTATCTTTGATACCTAAATTGAATAAAAACATTTAGACTTTGACTTTGACTTTGAATATGTATATATCTAGCTTAGTACTGGATAACAATATAATCTGCCGATTAAAACGTTTAAAAACATGGTTTTAAAAATTATTTCAATGTAAAGACTAAATTGAATAATCATACAAATATGTGCTCCCCTAAGTAGTCAGCTACTTGTGTAATCGTATTAAGGTGAGATTTTGGAGAATTCTATAATAATAACATTAATAACAATCCATTACCTGTGCCTTCCTATTTCGTACCCAACCTTAATAAAGCTTAACCATGCCTGACTGAGTTTGCTGAACTAGATAGCTTAGTTCATTTTCCTATAATTTCCTGTACCGGCATTAATTTTACAGACATTTAAGTAGATAATGGTTATCTGACTAAGCTAGTGCTTTTATCTTTTTGGCGCAGAGGCTGCTCAAATTCAAAGAAACAATAGACGCAATTGACCCCTACCTGGGAGTGGAATGGGACCACGCAGCCTTGTTCATGAACCCACGACCAGGCACTGAAGTGCTGTTCATCTACGCAGGCACTCCTGGCGCATTCAGAGCTGTTGTCATAATGGAACAGCGACAAAAAAAAGGTAAAAAAAAAAGATATCTTTACATAACATATCGTCACGCCTTTCCGCCGAGGGGACTGGCAGAGATGTAATACAACCACACTTCACCGGACGATATTCAGTCCCAAATGTGACAGGGGGCGAGCCTTTCGCCATACACCGGGCTCCAGTCATGTAGCAGATGACATACAATACGCACATATGTTCACACAATGAACAAATTGGTGCGTGCTGTCAGCTGGCTTCAGAGGCGGGCCTTCTCCAACTAGGCTACTTTTATAGCCTAGTTGGAGAAGGCCTATCATCGCTATTTTTCTTTTCGTTGGCGTTAAGGCACCTATCGAATGTATCTGTCTGCAACTTGTTCTAAATTCCTCCGCTCACAATAGATATTAAGATAGTCTAAACCTTTTGATGCATCGTACGTGCTAGCTCGGATAATGTTGTAAAAAAGGTGTAGCAAACGTTGAATAGAAGTACAGAGACGCCTTAAGCTCTAGATGCATGCGATATACGCCATTGACCTGGGGCTGGGCTTAAAGTCGAGGCGAAGCTGTTCATAAACCAAAGTCTAGCTCAGAAGCATTGTTATACCTCTAGGTATAGGTGCGAGTGTAAGGTACTCCTAGCGCCTTCAGAGTTCTTTCTCGTCGTAAAACAGCAGCATTGGCGGCATATAATAAAGGTGCGACTTGCAGTATACACCAGTCGTTATGCTCTAGACCAGGGATTCCCAAAGTGGTCGATATCGACCCCTTGGGGTCCATATTGGTTATCTAGGGGTCGACATAAACGAAAACTGATTTTGAGGGTCGACGAGGTTTAAAAATCGACCCCTATTAAATTAACACAATTCCTAACTAACTTAGCACTTACCTTTAATCTAACTTAAAGCATTGCTAATTCTCACTCTGTCTTAAAATTCTTCTATTGACCTAAGACAGAATGAAAAATAACAGCTGTTTTAAGTTAGCGGACTATTATGGATAAGGGGATTAATCTTAAAAGTAGGTAATTTGGCCATGGGGGTCTGAGGTAACAGTTCGTTTTGGAAAAGGGGTCACTTGTCCAAAATAGTTCGGGGATTCCTGCTCTAGACAGGCCCTAGACTTTCTACTCGATTTGATTTTTATTTACTTATGGATTATCAAATAGTCGCAACTACAAACATGTATTATTCTTACAAGATTAACCACATCAATTAAGAACGACTACACAAACGACACAGACTTAGTAGTGACTAAGTCTGTGTCGTTTGTGTAGTCGTCTCAATGTGTATGGACAGGTTTCCCACGCCTCTCCACCCCCTCCATTTCCGCTCCTAACTTACGGCCCGACTTGACTCGTAATGATAATAAACAGGTCGCATTTTAACCAACTTTTTCCTATTTTCACAGCTCTCCCCTAATGACCTTCACAGCTTTACCCATTTAACATTAAACACCTTGTTAAATGGAACATTCTTCAGTGCAATTTTCACCTTATGTTTTATCTACTGGCTAATGTCTCTCATTTTTAACCTCTGAAACGTAAAAACGACGGGGTAATATAAGTTTGACGTCTCTCTCTCTCTCTCTCTCTCTCTGTGTGTATGTGTGAGTGTGTTTGTGTGTGTGTGGCATCGTAGCTCCCGAACGGAAGAACCGATTTTTTTATTTTCATTTTATGTTTAAAGTCGGGAGTGTTTAATGAAAATCGATGTCGGACTTTTTTCTTTTCTAATTTATACTTGTTATTCGCTGGTAACAAAATTGTTCATCCATAAATAGGAATGTCCACACAAATTTATATTTTTTCGGTTTTTCCGTTAACGGTGATTTATTACCTTTGCCAGGTACCTATTTGCTGAAACCTATGATTGAAAACCTTTTCATCATTCAGGTCGCTCAGAAAGTATTTAGTAGTAAGTAGGTACGCAATAACTAGTCTGACAAATCTGTAGGGAATGACTTTTTTATTCCAAAAACGGCAATCTTAAGATATGACAGTTGCAGATCTATTATCGTTTATTTAGTAAGGAATTTATTAATCATTGAAGAAAGGAAATTTGTATACCTATTATCTAATGTCTAAGACTTCTTACTCTATGTAAAAGTAAAAGTAAAAGTAAAAAAGCCTTTATTTCAATTACACTTAATTTCAATTAATTAATCATAAATGTCCATTGTCACATATTGCAGTCATGTGTAGATGTCGCCTCCTTGGCGTAGGCCTCCCCCAGTTTTGTCCAGTTTTTTCTATCTATTGCTTTTCTCCTCCACTCTATTCCCAGTCTTTGGTTGAAGATGTCTTCCCAGCGTCTATGTGGTCTTCCTCTATTTCTCCTTTCTCCTCTCGGTACCCATTCTATTATCATCTTCGTCCATCTACAATTGTCCATTCTACATATATGTCCTGCCCAGTTCTATTTCAGTATTCTGATAGTTTCGATGATGTCTCTTATTTTAGTCTTTTGTCTGATTGCTTTATTGCTTACTTGGTCCGACAGCCTTATCCCTAACATACTCCTTTCCATTTTTCGTTGACACACCGCTAGCTTGTTTTCATCCTCTTTCCTTAAAGCCCAAGTGTGGCAGCCGTATATGAGGCATGGTAGTATGGCAACGTTATAAACTTTTCTCTTAATTGTCATATTAATATCTTTACTTACTCTATGTACTTACCTGTAATTTCTCTGAAGTATGATCTACCAAACAAAAAAAAATATTATTAAAGTCGATTTACAATTGGCGGAATTATCGCGTAACATACATACGAGTACATACAAAAAAATACAGTCGAATCGAGAACCTTCTTCTTTTTGGAAGTCGATTAAAAATGATCCGTTTCAGTGCCTAGATATTTACCCTATACCTAGCCGGTTATAAATATGTTCCTAATATAATTTTATCAATGGTATTATTGCTTCAAAGACAATATTGATTTGCAAGATAGCTTATACCAGTCCAATACAAACAACATTTCTGTACTAAGTAGTGATTGTAACACGATATCAAAAAAGCTTTTTCTTTACGATGGATGCGTAAACTTAGAGAGGGTTTCTCGGACTATCAGATAAATGTGTGTTCCCTTAACTCTGCCCAAACTTTATACTTCAGTCTGCGCGGCGTAGAAAGGAATTGCGGAGTCCGTGCCGAATACTCTACATGGAATATATGATATGTAGCTTCAATTTGTAAGCGTTTTATCACAACCATACTTATATTATTAGTCGCTCTGTAGGCTATAGATCTCCTGTAGATCGCATTCCTTAACCGATTTTCGTGAAATTTTGTGAGCAGCTTCCATAATTATACAGATTTAGTTTAGCCGAGTCAGTTTTTGGATTTTTTTCAAAATGGAGAATTTTAAAATCTGCAATTCCGCAATTTTAAAAAAACCTACTCAAAAAACTGTTAGAGAATCGGTTTTGAAATACGACCTGTAGAAAGATAAAGATCCGGACAGAGATCCAGACAGAATTCGGACATACGAAAGCATTTTTATCGAAGCTGAAGCATAGACGCTTCGCTCGCTAACGGTCGCTTGTTTTGTTATCTATATATATATATTACTAATATTATAAAGAGGAAATATTTGTATGTAAGTATGTTTGTAACTAATTGGGTCAAAAAGTACTAGACCGATTTTAACAACTCTTTCACCATTTGAATGCTACATTAGGTATCACTGATTAATATAGGCTATTTAATTCGTAAGTAAAAAATAAGGATCCCTACTAAAACTACAATAATGTTACCCAAGGTGTAAAAAAACCTATAAAATATCTTTTCTCTGATTTAATATGCCAAAATGTTTAAAAATAAATGTCCACTCGTGCGAAGCCGGGACGGGCCGCTAGTGTTTAGATAGATGGCTAATGAGCTAATTTTCTTTTTTCAGTACGCCCATATCCACTTCCTCACGTAAAGTTTGCTGACGTTCGGATGAAGATGGTAGGCTCATACTTAGGCATGATGTGCTGTGAAGACTTATCCGCCTATGTGTTGTCTAGATTAAACAACCTGCCTCTCACAGAAAAGCATTGCGAAGAAATAGCAAAAAGACTGGGTTTCCGGGGGGAGAAAGGACGGTCCTACCTGTACCTAAAGAAAATGATTCAAGATGAACTTTAAACCTTTATTACACGTTAGTTTAAAACCCAAGATATTGCAATACTTTTACTTTACCTATTGAAGTTTTCTATCCTTTAGGCAGGTTCTTACGTACCAACCTTAGAGAAGCCATGGTTTACTTTCTACATAAGAACCTTTCAAGAAAATAAGCACCTAATGCTTACTTATGCACTTACTATAAGTATTGCCTCAGTCCTTGCTTAACTAGTTTAGGCTACTCCTCCTAAATTTACTTTCACACACCTTAAGCCATTCCTTAGGAGACTATTAACTTTATGTGCCCGATTAGATAATATTTCGCTAGAAGTACAAGTAGTTTAAACTAACTAAGCAAGGACTTTTCAATTCAAGGCAATTCTTATATTCAGTGCAAGTGGACATAAGACTTCTACAAAGATAAGTCAAACTTTATTTTCATGGCATCATGAAAAATTTACAAGCCTTATTGACATGATGGTAACGTTTTGCTTTCGACGCTGCGCGACCATGGACCTTACTGCACGGCAATACGATTCGCGGTCGTGCAGTGTCCAAAATCAGAAATCAGAAATATTTACTGACCATAATAAACATTCAATGTCACTGGCAAGTCATTTTTACAAAAATATCTTTAAATTAGGTAAACTGTTAAAAATAAAAAGTTACATACTCGTAATTGTTCGTTAAAAAAGAAAGTTAATAAATTATTATGTCAAAACTTGCTCTGTTTGATTTCGGTACAAAAATGAGGATTCCGAGGACTCAAATGACATATATTCACTTAAATTGTAAAACGGGTTGCTTTCAAAAAAATGTTTTAGCGTCTGTCTAAATTGATTATTATCTAGTTCGGTTACTTATACGTTTTGGTAATTTATTGTACATTAAAATTTTAGCATGGCGGCCCTGCTTCTTAACTTTAACTAACCTAGTCCGCGGTACAAATAGCTTATCTTTATTTCTTAGGTTGTGTGGATATTTATCTTTAATTTTTGGTAAATTAGCATCATGAATTTCTAGTAAACTATATAGATGTAAAGAGATATTACTATCATTATTTTGTTATTTTTGAAGTATTTCTTCGCTGAACTACATTTCTTTAAGGCTGTTAATTATTCTAATTGATCTCTTTTGACATCTTAAAACTCTAACAACGTTACGTTAAAACGTAACCATCATGGCAATAAGATGGTAGGCCTCCCAGTTCCAATTTTTATTGTCCCTAAGGAAGAAGGTATATCTATGAGCATAGTTGGCCAAATCTGGGGGGCTATTCCTGCGCGTGAGATGAGATGTGATTTTATCTTGGTCACTCTCACACCTATGACGTTTCAAACGAGAGCAACAAGGACGAAAAAATGTGAGATGAAAATCTCAAATCTCCGAATAGGGCCACTGGCTCGAAGCGAAAGTTAGACACATTGCTCTTATAGAACCTGCTATTGTGAAACCCCCAGTCCTTTTCTACCTGTCTATACTACATACGTGGTTTAGGTAAGTTCGGGAACAAACTTTAAACATCGAATTTCCATTGATTCGGTGATGTAGATAGAAACTGTTGGGAAAACTTTTCGTTTGTTACGGAGTTTAATGACGGCGATAGTAGAGAAACAAAGCTCAAAAGTTTCGTGGTTACAACTACCTCCGTTACCCAATTTTCTTTCAATATTTCTCTCATTTAATTCAAATAAAGGAAGTATCTTTATTAAAGATAGTTACTCCTACATCACACTACTTGGTATTTGACAGTTAACTACATACAAATTAATTGTTTTTTTTTTGGAAATACAAGATTATCCACTAAATTATTTTGATGACTCGTAGTCAGTGTAGTCTCGTAGTAGTATGATGTATTTGAATTTGTAGAGTAACAACAAGTAGTACAAGTAACTATTAATAATTACTGTCTTTTACATCCCACTGCAGAGACACCTTCCTACCCTACATCGAGTCACCCGACTGCTTTTCAATCACAATTACAGTACCTACTCGTAGACCAGAAAAGTGTTTTTTTTTAATTCATGTACCCACAGTTTCTTTGCAGACTTATAGGTCAGGTACCTAACAATCTAATCCTATTTTACACATCCTCATTGGCACAGTGGTCACATATACCAACTTCTGACATACATTCCCATTTCCTCGGCCTCCCATTGTGGTTCTATGTTTTAGTGAATAACGTGGGAAAAGGGATGGCGCAGTCCCGATCTACCTATAAATCAATTATCTACGCGCAATACCTTACCTACTCACGCCTTAAATAAAATATTGCATTACATTATCTGTATAAATACGTAAGTAGGTATAAGAAGTTATTTGTGTTGTACCCTGATCTGATCTGTTGCGGTCAGCCTAGAATAGTCTTTGCTAAGATAGTGCCCACATCCTAGGATTACTTACCTACTTTCTAACTTGGCTTGAGTAGCAAACAACTTATCGATAATTTGAAACGTACCGCAAAATCTTACAATGTCTACCCATACTTGTACACAACATGTTATGTAACATTATTAAGACAAAATATGCGAAATACGACTGTAACGTCTGAGGAAAATGCACCTTTTGTGTGTTTACGAACAGACCGCCCAAATGTGCATAAATTCGAATTACTCTCGTATTTCTCGTATATTTCCAGCGTTATGACCTGTTGATGTGTCCGTAAATTATAACTTTTCATAAATGCACCGTAGAGCACATAATGCACTGATTGAGTTTATTAGGTACCTACTCCATACATTAAATAAGTTCTAGTGTACCTTAAAAACTTTATTCAATGAGCGCAACTTAATCAGTGAAACAACCTTCGGGAAATAAAGAATGGCTTTTCCTTCTTCGACTTTGGTAAAGAAGTAGAACAGTTTTACTGACTTACGAGGAAAACGTTAAATATTTTCCAACCGTTGGCTAAATACAGTAAATCAGTTCACGAGAGTAATTTGCACACAAACAAAATAAAATATAGCAAATTACAGTTTTCAGGTTTATTTCACAAAATACTTTGTTACGTTTTGGTTTGTGTTCTTCTTACGTTTTTATTTGTCAGCAATCTGCAATATTGGAAAAGTATTCTAGTAGGGAAACAAAAGAAAGGCGCTTTGGAGCTAATGATGGCGTTGATGATTGTAGCCTATGACTGATGTAGTTTAGGTTACCCAAAAAAGCAATTTTGAGCATAAATGACAGTTACATTTTGATAAAAACTATCTAAAGAATCAAACGTTTCAATTTACGTTGCTGAGCAATCTTGCAATTTTCCCAAATGTTTCTGAACGGTATTCTGGGTAGATGTTTGCCCGTAAATAGAACAATGCCGATCTACCTAGGCACCGGTTTATAGACTTGCATTCAAATAAGACGGCGTTGGCGAGTGGCCGGTGCCCGGGGCTCTCTATATCCACCTGAACAAATTTATTTCCCTCTGAAGCACACTAGACGTCAACAAATAAGGTTATTTTTCAATAGAAAGCTTTTATTCATCGTTTTACCGGTAGAAACTAGATGACGGAATATTTTGGAGCAAGATTTTAATAAATGAAAGAGTAAGAGGTAAAAAATTAAACAACTCGAGTGTCTAAAGTACTCGTAAAGGGATTATGAAATTAATATTACTTATTTTATTTTAATAAAAGTAAAATGTTAATGGATTACTTTCGAGCGAAAATATTTAATTCGATTGCAAAGTAATTAGGATAAAAGTGAGCGCGAGGTGTCGACACGCAGCTCGTTGCAGCCTGTCATTAGGGTAAATTATTATTTTCCAGTGAGCTACCGACACGAGCGCCGGCGCCGCGTCCACCGGCCTCGCCCCGGTGCGGTATTATGTTGGTTCCGGAGAACGATCATCAATCTAAATTGAATCACGGTTGGTGGAGGAAAACACTACTCAGTTGAAACTCGATCTACGTTCAAACGCGTTGTTATTTCGGCCGACACGTAGGAATGAGTTTGCATTCAATGCTTTGTATAAATCGCTCGACATCGATCAGTGACTTTAACGCTCCCCACAAATATTGCTCAGCTTTAATTTGCAGTTTCTATTGATTGCCTTGAAAGGGTTAGGGCATTTTGACCTAGAGAAGAATAAACGCGACACTTTCTTAAATAGGCCACGCGTATAATGGAAAATGTTCAAACCCCTTTACAAACCTTCCTTCAGCACGACTGAATTTTAGGAGAACTTTTTTTCAAACTTAAAAATTATCGAATAAATAATGTAAAAACTTACGATCATATGATCTGTTGAACAATACGAATACATAAACAGGTATTGACGTTATTGTTAATGAACTAAAGGTTGATAAACAAGAGTTGTTGAATATGATGTATAGGGAAGCTGCGTGCGAGACATATTTAGTAAATTTCTAAAAATAATCCCCTACTTTCTAAAACTAATCAACCCTATTAGCCCTACAGTGTTTGTTGGCTACAAAAAATATTTGAAGATAATACGAAATTAATCGAACGAATAACTTATCAAAACATATCGTCACGCCTTTACCCCTAGGGAGCTGGTAGAGATGTGATGCAACACCCACACTTTGCCGGACGATATTCAATCCGAAATGTGACCGGGGTCGAGCCTGTCGCCATATACCGGGCAATACTCCAATCATGTATCCATGTATATGTTCACACAATTAACAAATTGGTGCGTGCCGTCGGCTAGGTTTGAACCCGCTTCCTCTGGCTTGAGAGGCGGGCCTTCTCCAACTAGGCTATCATCGCATATCGAACGAATATCACGTACTAATTCTACTTTTGATAGAGAAACACGTCAAATAAACAAGTCCCATCGAGCCACAAACTTTCATAATACCAAAGTAAACAACGAAGTAACCACTGTCTAGTACACATACCTTTCGAGCTTCGTAATACCTTTCATAACAGGTTCCCCGGTAAAGCCAACGCGGGCGGTGTAAGTCCGAGAAAATATTATGAGTCCAGATAACAGTTTCCCCAGCACGTCTTTCCATTACAGTATCCGAAGGAATTCCTATTAGCAGAGGTTGTTTCCTCTGACGGAAACGTAAAAAAGTTCTTAGTTAAATGTCCCCTGCAAAACAAAGTTACAATGTCCGAAAACGTAAAACGAACGTTCCGTTTATATCGTTATTGCAGTTCGACCCAGGTCGTGAAACAATTAACAGCCCTACACTGTAATAACGCAATACCTTCCAGGTAATGCCATTAAGATTTTTATTTCTTACGCTATAAAATGTGGATCGTTTCCACCTTTCTCGGCGCGTAAAAGTCGTTTTATATTCGTACCAATAAGTACCTATCTATAAGTACTGAGCGAGGGTAGACGGTAAACTCTTGTATGACGGGCTTGCACAGCCGATACCTACCCTCATTATGCGATTTACGAAATGACATGATATCGCTGTACCTATATTAATTAACGCAGGTGCAAACGCGCCCATCATACTAGTATGAGAATTAATAGGAAGTTGTTCGTTAATTCATAATATGGTATGAGTCTCTGTGGGGGACCGCAAAATTAACTTTCGATATTAAGTCCTATCCCCACACACGCATGACATAACTCCAAACTACAAAGACAGGAAGCAGTAAGCACATCGCCTTCCGACGTACTCTATATGAGTGTTAAGCATATTCTCCTGGTAAATTTACTGTTAGGTAGGCTTAAGGAAGATTAAGGTTAACTGTACCTACTCTATGAAGGCCTGAGTAATAGAGTTGCTTTGTGTGTTACCTGTGTGTGTTTGTCAAATAACTGTACTGTATGTAGGACCTCACAAGCACCTACTCAGCGGTTGCGGAGTCCCACTTTAATTAGCAAATGTTTGTAATATTATGGGATCATACTTGAGTCTTGACTTGTGAGAGTGGAAATGTGTACATACTCGTATGTACAACTTTTGCTTAGAGGACTTAATAACAGGAATTAATAGAATGAACGAATACTTTTATAGGAAATTTACATAAATCAGTGTATTGGTGAATTAACATCAAAGATACAAGCGTCAACAAAAGTCGAAATATAAAATAATATTTTGTACTTACTCCGAAAGTTCTATATTTTTGTTCAGTAGGTAACTACTAATGCTTGAAAATCAGCTCGGTATATGTAAGCACAAAAGCTGAAATGCGGGAAAAATGTGTTATGCTAACAATAGCATCTAGTTAAGGGCGCTATCACCGTGTAAAATCTTTGTGTGCCCCAACTGAAAAGGGTGTGAAGCATTCATAAGCGAACACGTCAGTTACGACCCAAACTTCTTTCAGTGCGCTCTCAAGAGGCGCCGCGCGCCGCTGCCCTCTGTGTCATCCACTTCTTACCTTTCCGCCCTTTCCTTTTCTCCGCGAGTATCGCCACGGCTTACATTTCTCAGAAATTTTCCACATCACCTATAAGAACTCGCGCTTTATGATACGTAGCCGAGACTCCATCCCAAATTTTTACGTGAACTCTCTCCGGGTAAACATTTTATTTTATGCTTAATGAACATTTTAGATTTCGTAAAAGGGTGTTATTGTGGGCGGTTATGAATAAAAATGGTAGGAAGCGGAGCGCGGTTCCGAGAGTGCGGGCATTAAATCATTCCGAAAAGCCATTCGGACACAAAGGATATGGTCAATAAACAAACAGGACACGGCACTGATAGCTGCGATCGGAGCCGGCTAACTGAGCGCCAAATTTATATTTCGTAGTATTTTGTCGGAGTATTTTCCGATGGCTTATTTAAGGACCTTTATTTGCGAAGCCGCGTCCGAAATCCGAAATCTCATTTTCTTGGTAGAGCCCACCTACCTAGCCTAATGCAGCTACTAATAAACTGGTCACGTCAACGTTATTTATTGTTATAACAACAACAAAGAACAAGAAACTCACGTCGCCGGCCTTTTTTAATCTTTAACTTCTTTACGATGTACCTACTTTTGTATTGCTCTAAAATATTTTATGCCTACTGTCACTTTGGTACGCATTCGAGGACTATAATAGTAGTAGCTATTAGGTACACTCAAGTACCATAAAGCGTTACATTTTAATGTAGTTTCGTTGGTTTCGGTCATATTATGTTAAAAGGGTAGTTTCATGATGTTTAGGTGAAGCATTTCGTCCAACTCATTAGCAAATCTGAACAGAAAAAGACACAGAAATGTATGAATCATTAGAGACGTTTTCAGTATACTTAATTCATAATTTGCAAATATGAGAAAATACTCATGCGTAATATCCTCCTTGAGTAGGATATAAAATTAACGATATCCAACGGGTAGACACAAATGAGGATCACGAAACAAAACCTTTGAATTATAGCGCAACGTAATTGTTTGATGCCAAAAGCTGGCGAACGTAACGATCGTGGCAAATTTTAATTAAGGTCATTAACTATGTCGTAAAAACGCATTTTACTAAATGATCATAAGTGTCATACACGGAATCTTTATACCTATACTTGCTGCGTTGTTACCCGCGGTTAAAAAGTAGCCTGCATTAATCCAGAATACAAGCCACCTCCATACAAAATTTTATCAAAATCAGTCCATCCTTTTGAGCGTAAAGAAGCAACAAACAAACACGCACAAACTTTCGCTTTTATAGTATTAAAAGTAGGAGTAGGATTAGGTATTGTCATATTTCTTTGATTAAATAAACGAGTGGGTATAAAGCCTGGCCTTAATCTGTGGATGAAAGAAACGAATTATTCGAGAGTGGCAATTATCTGATAAATCTCTCTTAAAATAATAACACTTAAAAATCATACAGGTATAGTACAAATAGTACTATTTATAGGTATAGTACATGCTATGATCGAAAAACAAAGATGTGAAATGGAAACGTTTCCTAACTAAAGTTCCCTTAACTTCTCCTAACTCAGAGTGAGTAGTTTAGTTTCTTTGGACACTTTCTCGGACTCTGTCAGCAACAATATTTTTGTTTTATAACTTTGATTTAGATTTTATCACCATATCTATATAGCATTGAAACAGCCAACTTTATACCCAAATACTTTTTTCGTAAAAATAAACAAGTTACGATCTGCTTTTATTGCCCTCTAACTTTCCTCTACGTATGAACATCGCCAACAAATGACATCGCCACTTAAATGCAGAAATCATCGATCGGTAGTAAAAGTTGCGCGAAACGGTTACGAGGTGCAATCAGCGTAGGGACCCCAAATTATGTGACGCTATTTAAAATTGTGTCAACATGATGTAGCGTAGGTTGCAGGTCGGCACGGAGCGCGGCGCGGCGGCGGCAGCCGGGGCGGCGGTGGCGCTCCGGGCTCGAGCTGGCTCGACCGGCCGCCCTTCGGTCCGGTAAATACAGCCTCCCGCCTCTCGGCTCTCGGGTATGGATTATTCGCAGCGAGCGGCAAACGGAGCCAGTACGACCCACGCGCCTCACCCGGCCGCTTGTCTCACGGTCGTAGCGCCCTCGTAGCACGCGTAGCGCGTAGCTCGCTCGACTCGCGACCGACCGATCTAACCTTTCTCCCGTAGCACTAGCTACGCTATTAAAAGCATGCCATTAATATTGGTGTCGTGTTCGAATCTCGGAACTAATGCCACCTTTAAATATCATGGAAGGCACCTGTGAAATAATCTTTAAAAGTGTTTTATCCATGTGACTTTCTCGGTTTCTGTTACTTTTGTGTAAGTACTTATTTGAAAAGTTAGAACTTCTAACTTTTATTTTAAGTTAATTGATCTTACCAAAACACTTTTAATGAAGGTAAATTTAGTCGTAAAACTTTTATTGAAGCAACGTGGCTACACTTTTTTGTAGTTATAAGATTTAGAATTAAATTAAAAACGTCTGTACCTATCTCAGCATTTGTAATTTTCTAGTCATATTTTTGGTGAAAAAAATTGAATTTGACTATTTATTATAGTTGCTAAATTAATATTTTATAATTTGTTTGTTGAACATATTTTTTATTTAAAATAGGTTTGCGCTCGACCGCTGTCTGCCTGGTGTTTAGTTATAATGCACGCTACGATAGAGCACGCTTGCCCGGAAAGAAACAATGCACTTGGGACTATAAGATACCCAAATGATCATTATTAATAATTGTTATTCATGAATCAGGTTACGGTGAACTTAATCTTAATGTTATCTGGCCTGAAAGATGCGTATTACCTTTAAATAATTATGTTGGACAGTAATGTGACATCTTATTGCTCCATCATATAGGCTGCTATGACATTATTTGATATCTCAAAGGCCCTTACATGGGGATAATTATACCTACCGCCTAGCTCGGAGAACAATGTGCACATTCGGAATGCCGTGTTCCATATCAATTAGCGAGTATGATGCACTATAAGCGCCCGTGACGGACATTATTGTGCTATTCATCTCGGTGGATCGACGGTAATGTCACGTACAAGCACAGGTACTAATGACGAGTTAACACTGTTGTCAGGCTGAAACGCTGCGCTGCTTGGACGTGAAATTGAAATTAGATCGAGATTAAATACTTATGCTTCTGACTAGTTTTTTTTTTATTGACTTTGTCTTAACCGTCAATTGTTTTTCATCAGACTAGCTAATAGCCAAACGTACATCGATTTCCAATTAAATTAAATAAACTAAGTGTTACGCTTCAAAATTATCTCTGTAAAACTTCACAACAATACACATGTACAATAAATAAATTCGGGACTTTTCCACACACGGTCGCCTGACCCAAAACTAAGCAAAGCTTGTACTATGGCTGCCAGAGACTGATATACATACATATATATTTTTAAATACATACTTAAATAGATATTTAAAAACAAACAACACATAAATGTTTGCCCTAGGTGGGAATCGAACCCATGCCCCTAAGCTCAGAAGGCAGGTTCACTACCAACTGAGCCACCGAGGCAGTCAAAATAAGCAAATAAGTGCATAATCTACTCAACCGAGAAACTTAACAATAAATTATGTATATACTCGTTCTTCAGACCGTATAATTACAAAGAGATTTAACGTAGTATACAGCAATCTACTTTATATTCTTGTTTCATGTTGTGGTTTCATGTTTTTACAACTTGAAATTTGTTAGGCGCGTGTCCTCGGGATACACAAGGGATGTAACAACGAGCGAGAGAGTATTTGTTGGATTATTATTTGTAACCCAATTAATTAATTAATGTAATAAATAAATGTAATGCGGTACTGACCTCAAATATATACAAAACATACATATATGTATTTATTTAAAGCCACATTTTAGTCCAAAGATCTGTAAGTGAAATCTTTGGCCGTGTAAATCCTTCAGGGATAGATGGCTGTCGTGTGTGACGAATTCGGTTACACTCAAAAAATCATGTCACTTATTTTTTAACGGCAAAAGTTTGTGAGTGAGTTTCTTTGTTACTTTTCATGCTGTAATGGCTGAAAGAGTTAAAGTGATTGATGAAATTTGCCATGAAGATACAGTACCCTGAATTAAGATACGTATGGCTTTTTATCCCTGTAAAATAAACCGTTAGTCTATTATAACGGATGTAATGTTTAATTACGGTAAAGAAAACCAGAAATACACTATCGAGTAATTTTTGAGACAGCACGCAGTTCCACTAAAACATGTTTTACAATTTCATCATCAAAATATTTTTGTTTTACAAAATGCCTGAACTAAGCGAGCGATTTAAGCAATCTTAACGGTCACTGGCTTATAATTAAGTAGCTTTAGCAAAAACTAAAGCTGACTGACCTTTGTAAGACATTCCTTATCGAAGAAAACTCACTTCCGCAGGTTTTGTCGACTTTCTTCGTGGCAGAGGCTCACCTGCAATAAATTACTTAGAGTTTTTGCAAATGCACTTCATTCTACACCACTCTACTAAATTATGGGGGTTAGAAGCAAACTGTTAAGCTAGGCAAGCATACCGATTAGGTGTCTACGTATTTTGTGTCCACTTTTGAAAAAGACACCTAAACTATCTCCACCTCTCCATGGTACGAGTATAATAATATACTCCGCCAGGTAAAGCGTTTCGAGTCAAAAATGATCACACGAGCATAGGTAACACGCAGTGACGTCAATCAATGCTTAAGTAACACCGAAATAAATCATTTACAAATAGATGACGAGTGACATCGTCGGGTGTTGGATCCCGAAACGCTACACCTTGTTTTTTTTAACCCTGGGGCAGTAAACAAACTGTCCAGCTAAACAAATACACCGAATGCGTGTCTACGTATTTTGTGTTCGCTTTCTGAAAAATACTCCTAAACTCAATCTTCACCTCTCTAGCTTGCTTTAATCACTTTGCATGTGAAAAATTAAACATCAAATACAGCGGATAAAACTAAACGCTTAAGAGTTTATGAGATCAAGCAGAAATTAATTAAACTCGACCGCCAGTTGCCGCTTATACTTACTGGCGGATATTTTAACTTAATTGAACCCCTTCACCATCTTCGTAACTTCAAAATCTTTGGTTCAACCCAAAGATTCTGAAGTTACGAAGATGATATTGCCATGGTTGAATTTGCTAATGCGTGTAGCGAATATTTTATGTACTTACTTACCTATAAATCACGTAAAATATCTAACTCATCTTATGAACTCTGTCATAAATCTCCACAGTTCTCGCCCAACCTTGCGAGGTTGAAAGAAAATGGAACATTTTTTTAAATAAAAGCAACCGCAATAAAACACTCCCTGAGAAGATTATAGAGTCCGCCCGAAGAATCTGACTTATTATTATAGCTGTCTCTTTGTAAAGAATTGTATCCGGAAATCGGCGATCAAAGGCTGGCAATGAAGTAGCTGCCGACCAGCGATGGCGGTCGGCTCGCAGCGGGCAGATGGCAGTTCGCCGCTTGGCGCTGCTCTCTCTCGATTATTTTTTCTGGACGAGCGAGCATTTTTCTCGGCCGCTTACAAATGACCGCTTAGGTACTGAAATCTTTCTTCCACGTTTTATTTTTCCCTCCTGCAGATATTTCCATTATTCCGTTAATGGAACGGTGTTCAGAAATCCTCGAACAAAGTAACCATATATGAAAGGAGATATTTTTGTATCGTGCGTGGATTTATCTCGGTACTTTTTGTCACAAGAAAGTTATTGACTAAGAAGATTTCTAGATATTTATTACTTGGGTAATATTTATCTATTTGCTAAAGCTTTACTCGTTTCGCTTTATCTTCTGAAAGCGAACTTTAATCATCTATCAAATAAAACATTTCTAATATAAAACGTAATTACAAGAAAAAATAAACCAGTTGCAAAGTGAACCTTAAGTTTCCCTCAAGTTTTACAGCACAACCCTATTCTGAGTAACCGGCAGTAACAGCCCCACGGGAACAAGGCAGCCTTTCATTCATCTCGGAAAGCGCGGAATCAGTCTTGAGTACGTAAGGTATCTACTAAACCTACATTCAGCCACGGTTCCTATTCATTATTTTAAGTCAGACATATGTTTTTATAATAGTTTTGTGTTATGACCATTCATATTCTTTAATCATCACGCATAAATATGTTTTAAAGCTCTATAGATAAATAAAAAGATTAACATCCAAAATAATGAGCGCGGTATATTCTTCCACGTAAATCTTAGACCATTAATCACACTATCACATCACATCACACTAATATTATAAAGGCGAAAGTTTGTGAGTGTGTAAGTGTGTATGTTTGTTACTCCTTCACGCTCAAACGGATGGAGAGATTTTGATGAAATTTAGTATGGAGGTAGCTTAAATCTAGATTGATACCTAGGCTACGTTTTAACCACAGGTAAAACCGCAGGGCGTTACTAGTTTAAAATAAAAACCACTAACTACTGAGCCTATACAAACTTACTTGATTTCATTAAAAGCCTTTTTGTATGCTAATGCCTTAGATGCGCATTGCACACCTTTTGTCACATAGTACTTCACTTATACAACTTATAGTCTGGTCAAAATAGACACACAAGGCTACAGTAGTTCGGATAGAGCTGAAAATTGGTACGAATGTTGGGAATACCATTATAAATAAAATATTAAAAGTCCCCAACGATCCCACATCTGCAAAAAAATATTCAAAGTTCAAAAATAAGGGTCTTTTGCATAATACAGCCAAACGGTAAGTTTCATCATAAAAATTTGTTAGACGATCTTGTAGATCATGTTCTGCAAAAATTGTTCTCACACTCTTTCTCTTAAGAATCCCTTTTGATGGCCGCCTTAGAAAAAAAATGTACCGCCATACGTATTTCAGAAATACTTATAGCTTTGGAACCGCTGAAGACATGTAAGGTGTGTTAAAATGTTGTGTTGACTGCCTCGGTGGCTCAGTAGGTAGTGAACCTGCCTTCTGAGCTTGGGGGCGTGGGTTCGATTCCCACCTAGGGCAAACATTTATGTGATGAACATTTGTGTTTATTCTATGTCTGGGTGTAAATATACATTTAGTATGTATTTAAAAAATATCTAAGTTTGTATATCAGTATCCGGCAGCCATAGTATAAGCTTTGCTTAGTTTGGGGTCAGGCGACCGTGTGTGGAAGTGTCCCGAATTTATATTTATTTATTTTTATAAAACAAATATTGCAGTTTACAAGGAATATCTGTTATGAGTAACGTAATGATGATGGCGAATTTAAGATGGCATCATGCTACCAAATTTTAAAGTGATCCTAGGAGAATATTTTCTTAGGTCTGGGGGCTTTTGGGTTCCGTGAATCTGTTTCTGTATTTTTTTTTATTTCGCCATTTTTCTCGATGGTTTTCATTTACTTAAAAAATCCAAAAATCAATTGTTTGTTAAGTATGTGTGTTAGTACGTGTGTTTCAATCCTGAAGTAGAATTACGACGACACATTATTGTTTCCATTCCTTCTCTCATCTATTAAGTCACAAAATATTATTTTCTAGATTTTTGTGAAGGCACTAGCTACAAAACTGTCAAAGAGCAATATGTTTCTTTTAAATTATGTACAGTATCGTAATTGAATGTATGTTGTTGACATAACATTTTTGGTCTAGCTAAATGTGAGCTTATTTTAAAAACTTCAATTTTATGAACACACCCCTAAAAGAAATATGGTAGATAATTTTACTTAAAAAAGATAGGTATTTGACTATTTTCTTATAGCAAAAACCGTTTTATTGAAATCTTTATTAACAAAATTAGGGGACATAAAAGGGGGAGGGAGGGAAGGAAACAATCTTACCTGACCGTATTTGATGTTTATTTCTAAAATAGTAGTTAAAACGCACCTCGTAACAATTTAAAGGTTTCACAACTTTGAGCGTATGGTTTGGAGGGCGGTTATTTTTTTTTTCTATGGTGGCATTTTTTATTTTTTTTTCAAATGTTTTAATTATACGATGCTCTTCTATCTCTTACAGTTTCCGAGATAGTCATTATTTTTCTGATTTGACCCACAAGGTCATGTTACAAGCTTTATTATAAGCTCTATAGGCAGCTTATCGAATTCAGCGATGTCGAAAGCGCTTGATTTTTTTTTAATTTTCTTGATTTTTCCTAGAGATGGCTATGGAAAATTATAAGAAATCAACTTTTTCAACCTTTTGAATCACTGTGTCTCGGAAATGAGGATTCTAAGGGAAAAAATGTGAAAACAAGTTTTGTAGATAATGGCATGATCTACAATTTTTTCCAACATATTTTTATGTTGAAACTTACCGTTTGGCTGAATAATGCAAAAGTTTCATATTTTCAAACTTTGACTTTGAATGTTTTTTTGCAGATGTAGGATCCATAATAAATATAACGGGAATAAACTGTTTTTGAAATTCTTTTTTGCCTCCATTTCCAACACAGAATATCATTTCAGTAATCTGACATGAGCAAATTTGCTTATAGGCATATCGACATAAAAATTACCCCTTACCTACAAGTCGAAAGCTGTAATAAAGGCATACACGATGTATTTACGAGAACGTTAACAGTATGAAATATTTGCCAAAGAATCTTAAAGAGTTTTGCACAGATTTATTACGCGATCGATTGTGAAATAAATTCGAAGACATGTGAATTCCGGCAATCCGCGCTGGGCCGGTTGATTGATTGCCTTCGTCCCTCGATATCGAGTGCCTGCGTCCGCAATGAGCCATATAATAGTCGACAAGAGCCCTTAATTAAATTATTTTCCTGGACAACGTTCTTTTGCAATCTTTCTACTTTATCAACCGATTTATATGTGGCTTTCTTTGCTTGCGGAGTTGTGGATTATATTTTTTTACTCCTTGCTTCTCGTTCTAGCTTTACTGAAAGAAATTAGAATTTTCAAAAGCAAAGCAATTCGGAAATAAAATAAATTTCGGTATAGCAACTCCTTATCGCTAAAGCAGGAATTGGTATTGAAACCAGGTATCTTTATCTTGTAGCCATTTTTAAAAAAAGTTACCTTATTTCCATGGATTTTAGGCCCACTTAGAGATATCAGCATGCCTCTACACCGATCCTAAGCGAGATAGGGTAGAAAGGTAAAAAATATGTAGGTACCTCACGGTCCGTTTACCTTCAAAATGAGAAAGCTTTCATCTTTCTTTACATTATAATCTGGCTTTTGAAATTACTGTTACTGTTAGTCGATTGCTGGTATGTCAGTAACTATAAAATACATTTATCTGTAAGTGAAGCTGTCAGAAGTTAAACGGGTGTAATGGATAGACAGGATTCCGAAACGGCTCGGAAAATATTTCGTTTATTTTGATTCACACTAAAAGAGAATATTCTTTTCACTAAATAAGGGAGATGGAACAGAGTTCATTTATTTAGGACTCGGTGATAGGCGGACATGTTAAGCTATTATTGCATTAAAATCATCATCATATTCAAAGTGATCTTTTCTTCATAATTTTACTTTTGATTTAAGGTCTTTCCTTATCAGGGTGTTACGATAGTAGGTACCTACAATGACGTATATCAATCTTTAAACAGCACTAACTACATCCGGCGGTGTTACCCGCGTCACGGTTAAAAAGTACCTACCCTATGTGTTAATCTTGGTTGTAAGTTATCTCCATACCAAACTGTTTAAAAAAACAAACTTTCGCCTTTGTAATTTATAAGAAAGATCCCCAAGTTTACAACCTGAATAAGACAAATTCAAAATATTAAAACTTCAAAAGTAATAATCACAAACACGCTGCATGTTAAAACTTAGCCAAAGTCTGTTCAATGGCTACAGCCATTAAATATACTGCACAATATCGTGGCCGTTAAGAGTTTTCTTGCTTACCACGCTCGTAAATCTCACGATAATGAAATATGAAATGAGCATTCAACACAAAAGCTATATTGGCATAGCGGAGCGGCAAAACAAACATAAAACAAAAATGGCTTATTCTCGTCGTCGAGCAGCGACGCGAGACATCTCCGAGAGACGTTCCATTCAACCCGCTCGCCGCCCGCCCGTCCTGGCCGGCTGCCGCCCTCCGCGCTCCGAGCTACTAGATACTGCGGCGGCGGCTCGTAACTACCATTGTACACGGATTGCACGCCATACAATGCCACGCCAAATGTTAGCTCTGATTGAGCTTCTTTGTGGTACAGCAGTTTCTTATAATATAGTTTTTTTTTTTTTTTTTTTTTATGTAAAATAGGTCGGCGTTTGTCCACCAACTCGCCTGATGTTAAGCGACGTTGTGGTCTAAGATGGAGCACGACGACCTATAGGGTACTTATTCACTCTAGCATTGAAGTTTTGTAGAGTGAAGAAGTACAAAGACGGCAGTTGAGTGAGGAGCCACAAGCGCGCTACTGCTCAGACCCGTCTTCGGAACGGTTACACCGGACTACATCCCGAAACACGACTAGGTCATTTCACGGCATGGCTTGGTCCGGTGGGTGGTAACTAGCCACGGCCGAAGCCTCCCACCAGAGTTTGCTACCCGGTTAGCACTACCCGGGGACCACGTGTAGGGAATCAGAACGGAGTACACTCCTACGGACGTGGGTAGCTCAGCCCCCAAAAGTCTCAAAAGTTTAGTCGTATCCCGTATGTAGCGAGAGTCATAGCAATGCTTATGACACTACATATCGAGCTTTTGTTGTGTGCTTTATAGTGATTGCAGTATCATAGTTTTGGCCCCGTATTCGTGACACGTGAGATGAGATCTGATCATTTTCATTCCTACGACTTTTCAAACGAGAGAGACAAATACCAGAAAATATCTCGAAGTGTAGGAATAGCTGGTCTAGTGTTTTGAATGAAAAAGTAATTATTATTGTAAAAAACCACAGAGAACTTTTACGGCTACCCAAATTAGGTAGGTACCGCACATAAAATATAATAACGACTAATGGAAAATATTTCATTATTCCTAAAGTATGAAATGAGAAGCATCTATCAGATCGTAGATAAGATTACATTGATTTCATATGTACCAAAGCTTACCCACGTAACAGTTTTTCCTTGTATTGTTCGCAGAATCTCTTGACATGTATTTATTTACGTTGTCGTAGTCTTATTGTGCCTCATTATGAAACTTACGCATTGCTCGTTACTGAAAACAAATACCAAGAACGTTGCGTAGTTTTTAGCCCCCGACGTAAAAACGACGGGGTGTTATATGTTTGACTCGTCTGTGTGTGTGTGTGTGTGTGTGTGTGCCATCGTAGCTCCCGAACGGATGAAAAGATGAACCGTATGTTATTTTTTTTTTTGTTTGAAAGGTGAATTAGTCGGGAGTGTTCTTAGCTATATCTTATATCTTTAAATGAGCAATTCTTGTACATATATATATATATATATATATATATAATTGGAATCTCGGAATCGGCTCCAACGATTTTCATACAATTTAGTATATAGGGGGTTTCGGGGGCGATAAATCGATCTAGCTAGGAATCATTTTTAGGAAATGTCATTTTATTAATGTTTTATCGATAATCAACTTAAACATAAACTTGGAAGAAAAATAACAAAAAGGAGGTAGGAATGAAAAACGGTGGAGATGAAAATCGGTATCGGGGATTTTTTATAATTTTTAAATGTATACTTGTTTATATCAACTTTTTAGATAGTATTTTCATTGTGTCAAAAGCTTATAATTTTTATTAAATTTATTTATGAAAGCACGCTCCAGGTAAATCCTTGGCAAATCCCATCAAAGAAAAGAAAATGCGGAACTTTTTATAATAACAAAATAAGGGACTTACTTGAGAACTGGAAATTAAATTCTTTTTAAGAATCTAATTCGTTATATTTTTTTAACGCGTCACTACAATAGCACGTTTTTAGATACATTGATATTTATCTTTTAGTAATTATACATAAACATAAAAATTATACATATCGCCACGCCTTTCCCCCAAGGAGGCTGGCAGAGGTGTAATACAACACCCACACTTCGCCGGACGATATTTGGTCCCAAATGTGACAGGGGGCCGGCCCTGTCGCCATACACCGGGATCCAGTCATGTAGCAAATTACATATAATACGCACATATGTTCACACAATGAGCAAATTACATATAATACGCACATATGTTCACACAATGAGCAAATTACATATAATACGCACATATGTTCACACAATGAGCAAATTAGTGCGTGCCGTCGGTTGGGTTTGAACTCGCTCCCTCTTTCTTAAGAGGCGGGTCTTCTCCAACTAGGCTATCATCGCTCTAAATAATGATATTGAAAACAAAAATGTGGGTCTATGATATCATGCGCTTAGCCACTCCTAAATCTTAAAAGAAAATTTGATGAATCAGTAGGTATACGTTTCTGTACCAAATAACCCAACTCTTAGGAAAATAACACCTAAAGATCTTCTTGATATGCTGTAGGACAAAGAACAAAGAATAGTCAAAGGTCTCCAAAATAACCCGTGGGTTAACAACACAATGAGATGTACCTAGGCATAACGATTTTTTTTTTATTTATTTATCTAAGTTAATAACATGCATACGAGTATGTATTAAAATACAACTCTGCCAAACTGCGTAGCAGTTTGTAGGCAGAAATATACTCTCATTTCATTACATTATATTGTGGTTACAACGAAGCATCATGAGGTTACATATAAATGAGTACATTTGTCAAAAACCAACAAATTAAAAAAAATTAAAAATAATAATAATAACTTTAACATGTTAAAAATGAAGTTGAGAATGAAGTTGACTGCAAGAGTTTAAAACCTTAATACTATGTATTGTAAAGCAGTTTGTTGACAATTTAATTTTTTATTACGTCATTCTTTCTAACAGTAGCTTCTTCAATGCAACCGTAAATCCACTTCTGGTCCTAAGCCCTTTTATTCTAACGCAACAACTGCAAAAACAAAAAATTTAGGAGTTTTTTTTCTTTTGTCTTTAAATTTTAGGTACCATTGATAAGGTATCCAAATAAGGCAGCCCTGTTGGAAAGCTCGCCTCCAAAGCCAGAGGATGCGAGTTCGTTCCCATAAGGTACATCCCATGTTGTTCATATCTGAACACATGTGCGTATTTAATGTCTACTTTATATCTTGAACCCGGTTTATGGCGACCGGCTCGCCCCCTGTGACATTAGGGACTGAACATCGTCTGGCGAAGTGCGGGTGCTGTAATACACCTCCACATTCTGCTTCGGGGTAATAGCCGTAACGATTGTGTAAGATTAGGTAGGTCCATACTAGTTTGCCTATTTTTTGTAGATGACTACTCATCACGATCAAGTTTCTTTAATTATCTTAGATATTTATGTTGAAAATATTTATTTTCGCTTTTCTCTCCGTCTTTATTTAGGACCAACTAAATTTTTCATATCTTCTCGAAATCTCTAAGTAAAAACACTGGAAACTAAAGTGTTCACGGCTGGCAAATATTGTGTTGACCAAAAGAATATTAGATAAAATCTGAGTGTAATTTTGTTATTAAACGTAGAAATAAAAAAATAAGAATATTGAACTTTACAGTAAGTACCGATAGGTATAGGTAAATCTTTCAGGACAAAAAATGAAAGTAGCGGCAGCAGTTACAACATTAGAATAAATAGGGAAAAATATTATTACGACCATCATTTTAGCTTCATTTATGATTGTTTTCCGAAAGGTACAATAACGGTATTTCCAATAACAACACACAAATTACTTACTTACCGATCGGGACTCCTTATAAACAAGATAATGCCATATGTCCCAATAGATCGAGTTAGGGTTAGGTAAGGGACGGCAAGGGTTGCGAACCGAACGTTTGACCCGTATACATTCCCAGTAATAATAGAAAAGGCATTTTCATTAGGTCAAAGCTTAAATTTAATTTTCGAGGTAAGTATATTAAGAACACAGATCTAGGATGTAAAAGATCGACAGTGACAATTCGATAGTGATACAAAAAAACATTTGCGCATGCGTGAGTAAATTAGTGTTGTGAAAAGTACTTATTAATTTATCGATCGACCAAAAATGGTCCTCCGGGTGCTTGTCGATAAATATAATCTTTCGCATACCAATTGAGTTGTTTTTTGTTCCAAGTAACACCGCTGCTAAGCTAAAATGAATATTAATCACTAAACGGGTGTTAAGCTAGGCGGAAGAGTTAGATATCAGTGTCACCATGTATCTAAATCAACATAAGAAAAGTAAATATTAAGATCAATATAATACTATCATAGTAATTCGTTTCGAATTGTGACCCCTGACCAATTTTACTCGTATATGGATTAGGATAAGTAATGATACTTATCTCATTGGTTTTGTACATTTATTTATAATTTACATATTTATTATTTAATTAAATTAAATATAATTAAATTAGACTTGGATGTAAGACACCCTAAATGTGTAAATTGAATTAAAAATGATGATCAGAAATTGAAGGTACATACTTATATTTAATACAAAAATGTTTTACGCCTCATCATTCAGTACAAACTCGGAAAAATGTCAATTTACTTTTGATGGCATTGATTTAAAAGTGTATGCTTTGTTTATGTATTGCACCCATCGCCTATCTAATGAACTTTGATAAAAACTATCGATAATAATGACGTCATCTTTTTATCCATCTCTAGTGAAAATCGAGCGTAAACTAACTAATATTTTAATGCTGAATTTCATCACCAATTCTGCTTTCATCTAGGAAATATAGATGTTACGAAGAAACGACAACAACATACCGCTGGTAAATCGGTTTTTGGAACCAATTTATGTTATGTTTTAGACAAAATTTAGACAAAAAGATCACAATGGAATTTTCATATTTACCCATGAAACGACAAATTTTGTGGGTTACATCTTGGATTCACATCACAATTGCTTTACTCACAAGATGACATAACTGCATTTAGTCACAATTGCTCTTTTTTGAGTCTATTTATAATTATTTTAGTAAAAATATAAATCATAGGAATTTTCGCGTGCTCCCAGGTGGCGCGCTGTCATTAATGACAAAAGAATTATTGACTAACATTTTATTTGTAGGCGACCTCTTTCTCTCTTGTGGAGTTTACATTTCGATGGAGACTTCTCTGTCCCACGCTTCGTTGGTCTTTTGCGAAGCAAAAAAAATCTTAGGTCTGTGATTAAGAAACAGTGGGATGTTTCCAACTTATTTCTTTCTAAAAGATAGGAACGGACCTTTGTGGTACGAAAAATAGCAAATGGTGTACCTAATCCTCCATTATTCCTATTCGTTAGATGTAGGGTCAACTGGGGCAAATGCGTCTGGGAGGCAATTGCGTCTTTCGAGAACTACTGACGAACCCTTCACAAATTATCCTACTAATATTATAAACGCGAAAGTTTGTAAGAATGGATGGATGGATGGATGGATGTTTGTTACTCTTTCACGCCAGAACGGCTGAACAGATCTGGATGAAATTTGGCACAGAGATAGATTATAGTCTAGAATAGCACATGGATACTTTTTAACCGCGAGTAAAACCGCGGGGTATATAATAGTATAGGTAATATATAATATAATAACATAACGTCATCTTGTACCAACAAAATCGCAACTAAAGATAAAAAAGATGTAGGTAGCGTCTAATTTGTGAAGGGTTTGTCAGTAATTCTCGAAAGACACAATTGCCCCACAGACGCATTTGCCCCAGTTGACCCTACATTACTTTCTGTAGTCAGATGATTCAATCTCCATTATCTCCGTATTCTGTACTGAATCACACAACGCTAACAAAATCAATGCTTGGAATAACTTTTTGTTTGCGTTTTGTCAGATTCCTGACTGAATTCCCTGAATTGAGTTACCCAGCATTTACTCACATGTTATGCTATATAGTAACTGCTACTCAGAAACGCAAATAAACTTTGTTTGAACAACAATACGATGAAACGAAATCTTAGAAATGGCATACTCTACTAGGGCTCTACCGCAGAAATGTGAGTTTGATTGCCGTGCTCAATGTGCTCATATTATGATACATAGGAATTTAAGTGGCAATTCTGCCGTGTGCCGTTCACCTAATATCCCCAAGAGGCATAATTGCCGTAACCACTGTAATTGCTATAGCAAGATAGAGCGTACCTACTCAGCTACTAGCTGCAATAGGTGCCGTAACGACTTAATATGCATTGAAATTGACGCTATGAATACCTAACCGTTTATTTATTTCTCAAAAATATTCATAAACAATTTAAAATTGAATACCTGTGAAGTTGAACTTAGTTAACGTCATAACGCATTTATTTAGTACTCAGATATCTATGCAATATCCGCTTTTAGGTATCTTCACAGTCTATCAAAAGTTATGATGCGATGTGATGTTATTCACGACGATATCAATCTTTTGTTCAAGAGTTCGAACTTCAGACTCCAGCATATTCTGGATCAAAGTTCCACCGATAAAGACTAAGCTTTTAAACAAAGTTTGGTCGCGTTTGCATTAAGGAAACATTATCTCGCAATTTTGTTAAATACTCGATAAGTATCTGTAACATGTTACGAACTCATTAATTCCGAACTTTCTACTTATACCTCCTCACTGTACACCGTACATTATCAAGTACTTAAATGGATTTTATTCTGTAATACACAGAATCCATGAGTATGTTAAATATTGTAGGAGATGGCATAAAATAAAATATTTTTCTTTTGTTGCAGCATTTTTGTAAGCACTCACACAGCGGTAAGTATGATTCAGGTGGAAAGCTACAAGCGGCCGTCACCGTCGCCATCTCGTAGTTCAGTGCGGAGCGACAGTCGCGTGTTCCGGCAGCCGCGAGTCATTCAGGTGAACCGGGACGCGGCCACCACCACCATGGTGGAGGGCGCGGGCGCCGCGGAAGGAGAGCCCGGGTGCTCCGGCGCACACGACTGGGACCCGCGCCACCACGCCGGCGGTGGCGCCACGCATTTCCGCTCACGCACTTTCAGTGATGGCTTCATCAGGAACACCAGCCTCGAGCTGCTCCTTGGCGTCGATTGCGAGGCGTGTCTCGCGCTCGCCGCGCAGCGTCACTGCCTTGATGAACGTGTAACGAAACAGGATTTCGATCTCGTCTGCAACTGCAACGTCCAGCAGAACAACTTTGTCAATTGCCACCGTGACGTCACGCAGCGAGGCCACACACTCAATATCTACGATTTAGAACGGATCAAAAGGGACACTGGGCGAAGCAGACTCGACGTCGGCTCTCATCGCAGCTTGGACAGAAAATTCAATAAGAGCAAGACCATCGGTGTTTCGAATTACATTTCAAAACAGTTGATATCTTACGATCCAAGAAGCACACTCGTTCAAAAAATAAAAAGGAAATTATCCAATTTAAAAAAGATGGGCGGAGACGCGATATCGAAGAAGCATCAGAACGCGGTCCAACTGGCCGAGATAACATCGGGCTCGACGAGCTCTCTAAAGAAACTATCGATGTTGTCACTGGCAGACAAGCCGCAAAGGAGGGTAAACAGTCAGACTTGTATTTTTTCCTCGGGTCTACAAGGAAAAGAAGACGTTAAAAATACAGTCTCGACGTACGCGAACTTTTCCGGAAATGTAGACCAATGTTTCGATAGACTGAGAGATTGCAATGCGGCCGACTCGAACAGGCGAGGCGGAGCGAAGATGGTAAAGATGCGGAGTTTCGATAACAACGACGAACTAATACGTAGGCATTCGCCCGCATTAGAGATGAAGTTTTCTACTTTGGATAACCGTAGCCGGTGTAGGAGTATACGGAGGCAAATGTCGTACAACGATTTCCCGAGCGAGCGCTTCCGGGAGCGGACGGGGGAGGGCTGGTCGCGGGAGGAGGGCGGCGAGAGTCGCGAGATGGACGAGGAGCAAGCCTTCATGGACAGCGAGGCGGTGGGCGCGCCGCGCGCACTGCACGCGCAATGCACATGCGACCCGCACGCGGCCACACGCTTGCATACCCTCTACTACGATACACATGTAAGATTCCTAGCCAAATGTCACTAGTCCTACCTTACACACACACACCTTAGAGTCATGTGTTTTGCGTTAAAATATTGAGTTTTTATAAAACTAGCTGAATAAGTAGGTACTTACTGTTCAATGCGAATGCATACAAATACCTTTTTTAGTAGGTAAGTACATATATTTCACCTAAGTTTCAGCTCAAATTATATTATCCATAGATAAAATAGGTAATTACCTACTATATATTAAAGCATGAAGCATGAAACCATGTATCCATGTATTAAGATGTGTAATAACCAAGCCAACGAAGGCTAACAAACACACCACGTCTCGGTCCGTTTCAATGAAATAAAACGAAGTAAAGTGTTTCAAGATTAATGCTTCGTGTAATTAATAAACCTTATTAGGGAAGGTTTACTTTCACAGATCTAATTCCTAGCCCCTTATTCGGTGTAATAAATATTTTAATTAAAACTTATTAAAGCATTAATTAAGTAAATACCTACATACATTGATTAAAAGACGGGAGAAATCTACAAAAAGGATCTAAAATAATTTAATAAGGACGAGTTAGACATAATTCATATCAGACCAAACTAGTATTTTGTTTCTATCGCATTTAACCCAATACGATGCTTTTCTGTCAAAGCTTAAAGGTTTTGTGATGCTTAGTGGGTACGGTTTGCGGTTTATTTTATTTTTAGAATAACACAGTAAATACCTTACATTAATAAGTAGGTACCTACTTATCTCTTCTCTTAGCTGTGTGAACACTCACTCTCCATGTCGAAACTCAAAATAAAACAGAACGAGGCTATCGAATATTTATTTATTTATTATTCATTGCTGATATTACATATTCTTCACTTAAACTAGTAAGTTACATTATGTAATATACCCTGTGCATAGGGCGTTGCAAGTGTGGCGTGCTAGTGTGTACTCGTACCTAAGCACAGTCAAGTTACATTTCATCATAGGCATATTATAAATGTTGTAAAAAGAAAAAAGTGAAACAAATGTTGTGTAGTTTAGTTATTTAATGTTTTGCTTGACGAACCTCGATCTGCTTCCCTCTTGGTTCGGACAAAGTATTCGATTTTGAGATGGTTCCGCTTCGTTCAGAGCAAAAAACGCGTGCCCCCCGCGCCGGACGTGACGGAGCGAACTGGACCGCCGGGGATGCAGCCGGGCGCGCGCACTTGCAGCGCGTGCAAGTCGCCGCAGTGGCTGCCCACCGGCACCACCTCCACCACCAGCCACAGCTCCAGCGTCACTGGCAACTCCTCACGTGGGTACCACTGCTACTCTAACCATTCATCAGATGGAAACTAGTACATTATTGGTAATCGTACATATATGCCGCAGCCAACTAGCTTAATATTAGCCTTTCAAATCTCTCAATTAACGAAAGTAAATGAAATAATTTTTATGCCAGACTTACACTCATATTATAAAGTAAAATACTTAACTCAATCCAGACTATAATATTATAAAATCAAAGTAACTCTGTCTGTCTGTTTGGAGGCTTTTCGTGCATAAACGAATGATCGGGTCTTGATGAAATTTGATAATTCATTACAGTATATCAGTTATTGAACACTATTTTCTGAATAAACGCGAACTAAATAGCTAGTAAATAATGTAATATAAAATTAAAAAAATATAAATTAAGTTACGGCTTGTGGTACGTTCTCTACTTTCAGTGTAACTTGTGTCAACGGCTCCTTTTAGTAAATAAGTTACGCTGTTAATTGAAGGTCTGATGCAAGTTGGCGACATCTAGATGTTATGATATTTATGATAGTTAGTGACATCTAGATAACCCTATCGGATGAATGTTTTCATCATATGGGTTTTCCAACAAATCTGCTCTAACAGCTAGAAACCAGTCAACTAATAATAGGTCATATGATCAGATGGCAGCAACTGGTCATGTGGAAAACTCCACAACATTTATCTACCTACCTTTGGTGCTACCGCAGTTATGCTGTATAGTGAGGCGCAGCAGCTGTCTCGCTCGCTCGTTACACTATTGTGTTAGATATAAATTTTAAATTTAAAAACCCCCGACACCGATTTATACTGAACATAGCAATTAAGAAACACTTGCGACTAATTCACCATTCAAACAAAAAAAAAACAGTTTTATCCGTTTTGAAGCTACGATGCCACAGACAGATAGACACACACATGACACACACACACACACACACGCACACACACACACACACAAACACGTCAAACTTCTAACTCCCCGTCGTTTTTGCGTCTGAGGTTAGTAAAATTTAAGGATGTATTTTTGATACATTTGCTTTTATCAATGCATTGAAAACAGTATTACAAAGGAACCAGAATAGTTTTCATGTTGATTTTTATAGTTTTAACTTAGAAAAACGTAACCACGTAAAAAATTACGTGTTTACGTTCCTCTGAGCATTCATTATAAATAGCAACATGTAAATTATTCCGATTACTTTGTAATTTACATTGAGAGACGCAAATTTATCAAAAATACATTCTATAATTTTATATCTAAAATAATAGTGTCGCGAATGAGCAAGACAGCTGCCGTGGCTTATCAAACACCTTAATAGCAGCTCTTACCGATCTAGTACAATAACCCACTAATTTGGCGAGCAGTCAATTCACGTCAATCACTGGCGTATATTAAAGTTAAGCTTTAAGCTGCGTTCAAAAGCGAGCCTCCAACCACTACGTGACGAGATTAGCGGGCGATGTAGGTATGCATGATTACGCATGAAACCACACGTAGGTTAACATGTCCCATTTCATTGTACCCAAAACTTTGAGTAATACCAAAACCCGATCCTACACACGTTCTCATACAAATAATGGTTAACTTTTCCCAACATTTTCTACTAAAGTCACAGTCACAAGTCACGGTAAAAATACAATAAATGTCCAATTATACCATGTCAAAAATACTAATTCCTATACAACCCACCCCTAATCGCTCCCGGTGCGAAAGTGCCCATCATATCCGCCTTTTTCTAATAAGTAAATACAAGTAGATAAAAAAACAAAACAACGATCCTAGCTAATCAACAAAAAAATTCATTCGATCCTCATCGAAAGCTCCGCCGGAAGCTTTAAACGAAAACACAAGCCCGAATTTCGATACGCATCACGTGTACAGTTTTGTAAACAAATAAACACGATTTGTGACGAAATATTTTACACAAAAACGAGCAAGCTTTGTACATTTGTAGCAATGTTTGTAAAAATGTCCGATATTTCACATTTCCCGTAAGCCGAGGCATTGATCGAGTAAGTACCGCGTGACAGCTAGATTATCGGACGAACGAGTAACGAACATCCGCTGCAAAACAGCTTCATGGAATTTATAAGGAACTAGCCGCGCCCCGCGGTTTCACCCGTGGTGAAAAAGTATCCTATGTGCTATTCTAGACATGATGATGGCACAGAGCATAGATTATATCTAGATCTCATTCATTCAATTTCATCTAGATCTGTTCAGCCGTTCTGGCGTAAAAGAGTAACAAACATCCATCCATCCATTCTTACAAACTTTCGCGTTTATAATATTAGTAGGATTTATCCATTGTACAGTACGCTTAGTACACTAAGATTTACATCCCTACTAATTACAGGTATTAATTAAAGAAATTAAAATTCCTCGACACCTTTCGAACAAAATTAAAATCGGTTCATCCGTTCGGGAGATACCATGCCACAGACAGATACACACGTACACACACACACACACACACACACACACGACAAACTTATAACACCCAGTCGTTATTGCGTTCGGGGTTAAAAATGAGCTATGCGTAAGTGCATGCGTTATATATATATGCGTTATATATATATATGCGTTATAAGTTTATGCGTTCCTTCATTTCTATCTCTCCCAGTCTTTGCCGCTCTCTCTCTCTCTCTCTTTCTCTCTCCTTTTCAATTATTTCCCCATGGCTTTACTTATAAGCTATCTTCCAATAATCACGAGCAAGTAATCAGTATCAAAACGTTTTCAGGAACTTCCAAGTTCTTAATTCTTCGTTAAGATTCGTTATTTATCAATTTATCACTGACAAAATCATACGGGTCGACTGGTCGGGAACCCTCTAATTCCTAAAACTTTCGGAACAGATAAAGAGCATAGGGTAACCCGGCATAAAGCCCGACTAAGTCTGTAGGTAAGCCATGCTTAAATTTATTGTTATCATCTTTTGACGGAATCTGCCAAGCTTTAAATTTTAATACAAAATGAATAAGAAAGCATGCTCTATCTTCTACCGGATTTTGATCAGGCAGCTAAGGAAATTGACAAATAAATAATCAATTTTGTTTCCAATCTATAGGTCAGGTTTAAGAGGTTTAAGGTTTAATAGAATTTTTGATGATGTATAAGTTTAAACCAAAATCACCAGTAAAACGTTGCACTGTGAGAGCGATTCTATTTCTACAGTCGTTAACGCTCAAACTAAAGCTGCTGATTTGATGAGTTGACAATAGGATCTGCAAATTAAACTTGGCTAGAGGCCCAAGTGTTCGAACAATAACATCAACCCATACCTTTAAAAAAAAACGCCTTCTCGTCATCCGAATTGGATTTTGTAAAAAATGAGACCTTTCTGTAAGCATATCTTTCCAAACAAAAAAATCATTTTCAAAATCGGTTCAATTTTCATCAAACTTTCAAAATTCAAAAAGTACAACCAAATTATAAACTTTTTTTAAGACGGTTGAAAACGTCGATACCTCCTTCTATGATGCTATGCACGTCGCCGTCTGAAGCTGATGGAGCAACGTTCTAAAAGTGAACATAGTAGGAGGCGGTCACGACCCTCTGAATTGAGGAACGTGACGCCTGGCAGAGGAAAAATGGCGTACTAACCAGCTGAGAACGAGTAACGTGTTAGGTTTCACAGTGTGGCACCGGCGGTGGTGCTGCGTGGCTGTGCTGGTGCTGGTGGCGGGCTCGGCGTGCGTGGCGGGCCCGCTGGCTCTGCGCGCGCCGCCGGGCGCGCCGCTGCACGAGCGCCTGCGCCTCGCTGAACGGCTGCTGCACGACTCGCCGCTCGTCGACGGACACAACGACCTGCCTTGGAACATAAGAAAATTTTTACACAATAAAATTAAGGATTTTAGGTCAGTACTGCAAAGATCTTGTTCATCAAAACCGTGGTTTTATCATTGCCGTTGTTTAATTCTGTGTAAGTAAGTAAGTAAGTATACATCTAATTCATCATTTTAGGTTAAGTATATTGTTATGAAAATGTCGTGTCCGATATGCGAGGGTAACGTGTTATTCGGAATCTATAAATGGATCTATTTAGGACATTCCATGAATCAAACAAAATTCCCATTCAAAAATATTAATTTGAAATCCACAAGCGTGTGGATTTCAAATTTCCACAAATTTACGCTGTGGTAGATCTGTGTTACGTTACGAAAATAATTTATTTGGGAAATTTGATTTTAAAATGTAGAAATACTAAGGTTTTTCTTTATGGATTGAAAAGGGTTTTGAAAAACGCTGTCGTAGGTATATTAGTGGTAGATACACCTATTTGTGTAGGTGTAACTATCATGATTTTTCGAATAGCGGTCAATCATACAGTTATTGATTTTAAAAAACTCTTGCAGCTATACATTCAGTACTTATTATTATCAGTTCTAATCGCATTCTCAGCGTTCTTTCATGTAAGTAACATGATTGAACAGTGCGGTCGAGCCCTGCTCAGAAAGGCAACCTTTTGTGTTTACGAATAATTTACCCCAAGATGGAACAGCGAACAACTTACATAAACATAATGCTTATGTCATGACTACGTTAGAGGGAGAATCGTTCACAACATCGTCGCTCCCCAAAAACGATCCTAAGGAGGCCTCTCGGGACCACTTTCGAATCTTGTGTCTGTATAAAAATCAAATTTATTAGAATTGGGTATTCCGTAGACGAAAATGTAGCTGATTTTGAATTTTGAAAAAGAGCATTCTTTTGCAGGGGTCTCTACCTAAGTACCCAAGTTATCCAGTTCGTTTTTGGAAGGGAAGTAAGAAGCTACTTATTTCTCTTTTGATCCCCGTATCCTATCAGTATCCTTCGGGAAGATAACTTCTTGTCTTATAATAACAGATATTGGATAACAATCTGACCGTACTCCACCTACCTATTGGAAGTCTAATATAACTACTCATATTTAGGTATTTACATACCCTCGCGTATGAGAGTAACGGACTGAATTATATTTCAGTTTTGGACTCTAGTGTTTTACTTTGTTTATTTAGGGCTCCAGTTTGCAATCCACCTGTGGATCTGAAAAGTTACGGATTCTACCGCAAATGCCTATCTTGACAAAGCTGTATGTAAAGTCAGAAGAAACAGCAGTATAAATAAATATCAAACAGCCCATTGTTCTTGATAAAACTTGTTGAGTGCTCTTTATATTACCTTTTTATTTTGCAGTGTCTTTATTATGATCCACCTTTTCTGCACAAGCATATAAACATAAAATTTACGAAACGCATAAAAATATGACCGTGCAACTGTATTCAAACTCGCAAATTTTTTCTCCTAAAAATTTAAGCAAATAAAAATTCACTCAAAAGTTTTCTGCGCAGTTTATAGCTGGCTTGAGCTAACAGGTGTCTTAAACGTAAGATTAACAACAAAGAAAATCTTCAGTAACCGGAGCTTAGCACAAAGAAGTTATACTTTCCTACGTTTGGTTAATGTTGAGCGGTTGACGGACGTTTTGGCCCGGAGCCAGGTCGTTTCCAACGCGTGTGCGACGGGATTCGATTCGGTTATGAGTGTTTGCTACGTTTTACTATATTTTCTGGTGTTCGGTTGTATACAAAGACCTAATTTCAGTCGTAAAGGCTGACACAGATGCATCCTAGAGCGGTAGTCGAACACGCTGTAAAGTAAACGAGAAAAGGCCGCATGATGCACGCAGTGTCGCCGACTGCAAACTTTCAAGTGCAGACTTCGTTTAATGAAGAATTTGTTTGCCTCAGCTTTGATGAAGACTTGCGGACTATATCGCCGTGGGCCACGAGTTCCTGGAGTCACACAGACCTGCCGAGATTAAAACAAGGCAGAGTTTCCGCGCAGGTGAGCTAATTAATTCTCATTGTTTACTCTGAAAGTTATTAGCACCACGTTTATCGTTTATCTATTGTTATTAAAAAATACTCCAGCGTCCGATGCTCCCTGGATGATTAATGTGTAAGTTACCGTCGGCAACGGTACGGAATTATCTCGGAGATATACGGTACAATGAACCGAATCCGATTGATAGCGGGTACGATTGTTTCAACTCCGTCGCACAGCTCACTGGCACGTTTGCCGTTTGTGATGAGTTTTAGAATTATATTTACCCTTCTGTCAACTCACTTGCATAGTCTCAACTCTATCTTTCTGCTAAAATATATACTACGTGGATTTAAACCTACACAATTATGTTTCTCCAACATAAATCATACCTTGCATCCTGTATAAAGCTCGCATATTTAATTTACGGCGGTGATTTTTCGAAAAGGACACGTCCGGTAAATAAAACGTCGGTTACGGGTTACCATCAATTAGATGCAAATCGCCCAACCAGCGATAAGCAGGTGCCTGGAAGCGACATTTACAATTATTTAAGCTGTTGTAAAGTAGGACAAAAGCAATGAACTACTAACTGCGCTCTGCGGTTTCACGCGCTATCCTACAGTAATTATTCATTAGCTAGCTGTTACCCGCGACTTCTTTCGCGTTTATTCAGAAAATAGTGTAGGTACAATAACCCTCCTCGTGACATACTGTAACTAATTATCAATTTTGATCAAGATCCGTTCAGTCGTTAGACTGTGAAAAGCCTACAAACAACCAGACAGACAGACAGACAGACATACATAGTTACTTTCCATTTTACAATAAGTAAGGATAAGGATATATAAGGGAATCAGAAAGTAGCCTATGTATTAATTAAGTATAAGCTACTCAATACCAAACTTATATCCGTTAAGCTATTTCAGCGTAGATAAATAGTTACTAAACAAACAAACTTAGGTACATACGAGTAAGTACATCTTTAATAATATTATAAATTGGAAAGTAACTGTCTGTCTGTCTGTTTGTAGACTTTTCAAGGCTAAACGGCTGAACGTAACTTGATGAAATTTGAAAATTAGTTATAGTATTTCACGAGGTTTTTGGATAGTTTTTCTAAATAAACGCGAACGAATTTAAGTCGCGGCACAGCAACAGCTAATATTATGACATAGAGTACACCTAATCTCTTACTTGCTAGCAAAAGCATTTAGTCAAATTTCGCAATAACTTCGACATTCATTGTTATGTTGTGATAGGTAAGCGCTGTTAATTAACGCACACGTTGATTTGGTACAAAGGTGACAGAATCTGAGGCATCCGTTTAATATTGAATCATGACACGTCGTCGTCACATACAAGTCTGTTTAATTTGCCTGTACCTGCTGAGCGGGCTGAACTCCAGTACGTACCTACTTGTAGGGGCGTGTCCTCAGTGTTTCATATTCAGTCGGTGTACGGCAGAGTCGCGCGACTCGTGCGTGGTATTTAATCATGTTTGATGTGTTCAGTTCTGGGCGGCGTACGTGCCCTGCGACTCGCAACACCGCGACGCCGTGCAACTGACGTTTGAACAGATCGACCTCATACAGCGGCTCACCGAGAAGTACCATCCGCAACTGACGCTGTGCACGTCCGCCCAAGGTAACCCCATTCACGAAAACTATGATAACATACCCACACAACATCTATGATAACTCCTTGGTATATGCAAGATCTGTGTTCTGTTCTGTTCTGATTTATTATGGTAGGTAAAAGTATAGTGAGCCAGCTGAACAATGACAATTTACAAAGAACTTTGCTTTGTGATTGAAAAACTTAAATAACCACAGTTGACTGAATCTATTGTTACTTCGTGGGAGTTCATCTTCAATACCGTTTTTTTAACAAATCTCTACCTCTCTCTCACTTACCTATCTTTTTCTACATCTCTTGTCATCTCCTAGGTGTTCTTAATGCGACGTTAAAGCTGAAATACACTAGAGATTTGGTAAAGAAACAGTAGTATTAAATAACCATATTTGACTCAGTTATTAGGTACCTGAGTAAAGCCTAATTTATTGTAGAAAGGAATTTACTGTAATGTGTGTCTGTGTGCGTTACCAACAGTGTAGTCATAGTTAGTATTATTTGCTAGTGTTCCTTAAATAAGGATTCCTAGAAATAATACTCTGTTTCAATCCACTCTGTACTTTACACACAAACAATCCTGACAAACACCAAGTCATGTTTGTTTAACAACGGTGATTCAGTAAGTTAATGGAAACGTGGCAACCAAGTACTTCCACACGCATATAATTATGAAATAAACGGTTCAGTTCGATTGTGGACCGGAACTTTATATCCTACTCCTACTAATATTATAAACGCGAAAGTTTGTATGTATGGATGGATGGATGGATCGATGTTTGTTACTCTTTCACGCCAAAACGGCTGAACAGATCTGGATGAAATTTGGCACAGAGATAGATTATTGTCTAGAATAGCACATAGGATACTTTTTAACTGCGGGTGAAACCGCGGGGCGCAGCTAGAGTTTTATATAAACGTTTATTATTTCCATTCATCCTAAATTTTTATTCGGCTAATAAAGAAACCAATTATTTTTTAAGTATAAAGTTGGTAATCATTGATGAAACTCAACACGATATCAATTATTACCACGACATGTTGACCCTCCCTCGGCAGGACCCAGAGATAATGAAACCAAAAGATCTCACTTAAAAAAATACCTTTAAAATACAACTCACCGCGTCGCGTCCGTCGCGATATTATCGGGCATGGGACGACTGGACGAGAATATATGTACCTAATTTTACAGTTGGACAGCTCAAAATGTATTCACACAAGTCACGACTATAAGATTTGAATTGATTTAATCGATCCAACTAACGCATTTAGGCTACTCTCGGCTACCTTTTACATTGGTAAGAGGTACGAGCTATCTACTGGTTAAATGGTCTGTGGTGGCACGTATAATACGTGTGCAGACGTTAGATCTATAGCGAGCCTTTTCACATCCTCGAACCTTGTTGCGTGATAATTGGGATGGAATGTAACAAAATGTTCCCTCAATTGTACTCTTTCTTATTAGAAGGGTAGGACTGTCCGTCCCGAACGGACTCTATATGCTCTAGCAGAGCGGAATAACTTGTAAAGATTGTTTACTTATTTAATTTAATTGGGTATAAGGACTTATCGAAATAAAATAGAGCAACGTAGCGAGCATAGACATAGAGTAAAGACCCCTAATCGGTCAAAAATAATGATTCCAAAAAAAGTAAACCAAACCATTGAAAGTCAACCAATTCACTAGTCAGTCTTCAATGTCATCCAGTAGCGGTTACGTCTCCCCACTAACCAATAAATATGGTAAACTGTGTAGTCCACTCATGCCGAAATTTCAGAATATCCAAAACAGTAAAAAAAGGCAACGTCACATATTATCATCCGTAAGTCTTAAATATATTTTTATGTGCTTTAAAAAGCTAATAATTGTAATTAATTCTTAATGTCAACAGAGCGAAAAGTTGCTGAAAAAAGTGTTGCCACAAGGTATTTTTATATTTTCCCTTTAATTATCTTTAGGTTTCTTAAGGATCCAGTTTAGCCGATCAGTGGACAAAAATAATTCGACAAAGTAAAAATGAAAATTAGTGAAAATTTCGTCGCCCCTATAACAATTTGCTCTGTGCACCTTCGCAAGAAAGAAATATACGTAACAGTGAAATATCGTGACAAGCAGGCGTCAGTTTTATTTTTATGTAAATGTAATGTTATTTTATTGCCGAAAAAATAACTTAAATGTATGACGTAAATAATGATAATGGGTAAATTTATGTGTAAATAAGATAAAATCAATAGTTAAAATCAATAGTAATCCCTTTACTATTGATTTTAACTCAAATTCGTACTCTTGATTTTTACTTAAATTATTACCTTTTACCTACTCTGATTTTAGTTAAGGTTTACATACAATCTATAATATTAGTTTGTAGAATAGTGTCATGAATGGATCTGGGTAAGGCTTTGTGTGTAGTTTAGCTCTGGCCTAAGCTGGCCTAATACTTTGTTTCCGGTCTTGTGATTTCTTTAAACTCTGATCGTTAAATAATTTACCCAACTAAATCGGGTAACCTCTTTTAATGGCAAGTTCATCACATATAGAAAAAAAGGTTTTATTAAGGTACCAAAATAAATTTGACACGTTTCGAAATCGTGTTTTGTATGAAGACTATCCTTCTGGACCTATGTAATAGAGCATATTCTGTGGTAGCGAGCTTAAACAAACATGACTTAGGTATAGGATAAGCGGTACTTATACTAGTGGTACTTTTAGGTTAACATGAATTTTAGTACACACTTATAGACAGTACCTGGATGTCCGAGTTTTGCTCGGTATTTTTTTTTATTGTGTTTTTTGGAAAATAAACAATTGATTTTAGTCTAACCTCAAAGCAAACACTCATTGACTTCGTGTTACTTAACAACGCCATCTGCTGTTGTGTCGTTAAAGCAATTAGTTGCTCACAAATAATAGTATTATTATTCGCCAATAGATGTCAGGAAGAGTCATATTTTTGTTATTTTTCTTCCAAGTTTATGTTTAAGTTGATTATCGATAAAACACGAATAAAATGACATTTTCTAAAAATGATTCCTAGCTAGATCGATTTATCGCCCCCGAAACCCCCTATATACTAAATTGTATGAAAATCGTTGCAGCCGATTCCGAGATTCCAATAAATATTCTTGTATATATATATATACAAGAATTGCTCATTTAAAGATATAAGATATAGTAAGTAATAAGTTAATAATCTAAGTTTGATTTACAACTTACGTAGTATACTCGTAAATCTGTAAAAATGTACTTACATGATAAAGAAAATTAAAGAGAAAAATAAATATCTAGAAATAAAATATATAACTGCATAACGCGTACACAACACGTAAAAACTAAACTAGTATCTCTAATGAGCTGAAGACCTCATGAATATGATTGAAACGTATGATCTGTCGTCGACGTATGTATATTTACTTTGAAAAATCTCCGCAGTTTAGAAAAAATCCAAAAACTGACTTTGCAAAAATAACTATAATTATCGAGCCTGCTGACAAAATTTCACGAGAATCGGTTGAACAATGGAACCTGTAGAGGAAGAGAGCCGGGCAGATGCCGAAAAGAAAGTATTTTTGCCAAAGCTGAAGCAGAGACGCTTCGCTCGCTGACGTTCAATTGGTCGATAATAATAATGCAGTAAGTACCACTACACACCGAACGAGGTTAAAAAACTTTCTCCGCCAATCAACTACACACGTCAACTCAAAGCATATCTACCAGCAATCTCTTTTAATGAGAGCCTAGACATACTTAGCGAGGGAACCCTCTGAAAAACGTTAAACGATTCAGTAAACGCATATGTAATATAGGTATATAGCTAAAAGCATTAACATGAAAGAGCAACATTTGATAATCTTTTAAAATAAAATAAACCGACTTCCCACCATCATAACTGGATTTTGAAAATGGGACTAATGTGTCATTATAGGTAAGTACGAGTATATCCTTTAAAATAACAACAAATCGATTTATAAATAACGGAGTTACGCGGTAACAAACATTTGAAAAAATACAACTGCATGAGAACCTACTCCTTTTTTGATGTTTGTTAAAAACTCCCCGTGTTGTATCCATATTAATCTCAGTTATATCTTGTTTGGTTTTTATCTGGATAAAACGGTACTAGGTATTCTCAACTTCCCGAGCTGTAACATAAAGTTAGGTTCACGTAACTCGCGAGATAACTAGGAAACATAGTCTTGTATTTTTCATGTAAATTGCTTGTGCTTGCAGTTAGGCCGCACTAGATCCTTCAGGTTGCCTTTAATAATAGTTAAGTTATAATGTAAACATAGGGCCATTTATAAATTAAACTGTTCTTTCCGAGTTCTTCGTGTCGATGGTATCTGTCTGTTTTTTATCCAACGGCCGTTTTCAGTGCCCGCCAACGGCTCTTTTCAGTGCACCTCCAAATGTCACACATTAATGGGACATTAGTTAATGGGAGGGGAAGTTAATGGGTCAACGAAGTGTGACATTGTTACAAACGGTGGGAATATTCATAAAGCCTCCTGTGACAAGGACGGAGGGGTCAAAAATTCGTGAAATTCATGTGATGTAATTTAAAGATGGCTACTATCCTAATAGGATAAAATATGAATCTTATAGATACGAGTGGACGATATAAACTTTACTTAATCCTACTAATAATATAAACGCGAAAGTTTGTAACAATGGATGGATGGATGGATGGATGTTTGTTACTCTTTCACGCCAGAACGGCTGAACAGATCTGGATGAAATTCGGCACAGAAATAGATTATAGTCTAGAATAGCACATATAATACTTTTTAACCGCGGGTGAAACCGCGGGGCGCAGCTAGTTTATTAATAAAAATGGGCTTAGTACTTTATAATTATTTTTAGTAAGCAGAAGAGAGTTAATTAAGTATTTAAGTAAATCCTAATCAAGTGTTTGTGTAAGGATTAATAGGTGGATTAATGAATACTAGATTCATAATTAACAATTGTGCATATGCAAAAAGTACTTGAATAAACTTTTTACATAAGCACAAGTAATTTTTCATGACAAAACCTACTAAAGAATGGATGCAAAACAACCAAGCTATTTGCATGAAAAAGTCATTGTTTTGACTCGGCAATTTTTTAAATTAACTTAATTAATTTTAAATGTACGCATTTCTTTTCCTGGATTGTTTTTGTTATTCAAATGAAGTCGATTATAATTACCGATTTATCCTAATTGCTAATCGTCGGTCTTTTGGAAACTGAGGACTTTCGACCTAGATTGAAACTCCTTTGGGAAACTTTCTTGGAGACTAGTAAATCGAAAAGTAGTGAACTCACCTTTACCTCGGCAAATTTGTTGGGTGGTGAACTGCAACTGCACAAAGCTGTGTTCAGTACCTTAACAGATAAAATAAATTAAGTAACCATATTCATGTGTATACATGCCATTAAGCTATATTTTTATGTCAAACTATGTGCAATGTCCATGCAAACATTAAATTATGTACTTGGGTACTTTGGAAATTAGGTATTTTGGAAACTGACGAGTTTCGACCTACTTTCGAAACTTACTTGGAGACTAGTCCCTAATAAATCGAAAAGTACTATGAACTCACCTTTACCTAGATGAATTTTTCGAGTGATAAACTGCCCAAAGCTGTGTTCAGTACCTTAACAGATAGAATGAATTAAGTAAGTGTATTAATGTGTTACATACAGATGAGCTATATTTTTTATGTTTTACTTACTATGCGCAACGTACCTACATGCTTACATTAAATTATGTAGGTAGTGCACCACAGAACGCTGTGATGCTGGGCAACGTAAATTAGGTACCGCGTTTGAAGCTAATGAGATTTTTTAGAAAACTTGTGGCGAGCTCTCTTTTGTTTAATTTAGTTACAAACCCATGTCAGTCTTAGAATATGGATTTTACTTTTGTAAAAAATCGTATCTTTAGGAATGCAGGGTATTTAATTAGGTAATAACATTTTTCATAATGACAGTTAAACACTGTTTTGCGAGTAAAACGATGTTTACTTTTTGTATGAGTAGGTATAAAAAAAAATACAAAACCCGTAATACGTAATGATATTTGAATAAAAGCCCAGTTTTATATAATAGATAGTCTAGGTACCTACTATTCAGCTTCTTTACTCGTATGATCCCAAAATCCCTTCCCCTTTCAACACAATCTGTTTATGCCACATCAGGAAACACATCTATAATCTAATAGACAGGCACATATATGCTCGTAGGTATTTTCGGATTGGATTGTAGCTATTGTACACAAAGCTACCAACAATGTAGTGAGAGGTAACAGTACGTCACACCTACTTCAATCTATTCGGCACGGTATAATAGCTGTATCCTATAGGTCTATAGGATATACGATATACCTTTGATGAGCTTTTCTTTCAGAACCGACATTGATAGATTATGTTATTGGAAACGGTATTGGATAATAGCGCACGGTCAATAAGTAAACTAATACTATTTATACCTACCTAGTTTTAAAAGTTTAGTTTTTTTTAAATCGTATTTTAATATGAAATATGTTTGTTCATACTGATGAAGCGGTGAATAGGGTGTGGAAACGTAAAGCATATTTTGTCTTGTCAGGCTGAACACTGAATTGTCAAACTGTCAAAAAACTGTCAAATTGTCAAAACTGTTCTCATTAAAAATAGATTGCTTTATAATTTAGACTAGCGGCCGGCCCTAGCTTCACATGGTACATAGGTACCATGTGAAGCTAGGGCCGGCCACCATAACAAATAACCTTCCATAAAAAATATTCAACTGATGGTGAAAAGCGCATCGAAATCCGTTGCTTTGTTTAGAAGTTAGAGGATAGGTATACAGACAGAGAAACAGACAGACGCGTATTGTTTTATACTATGTAGATTTTAATGATAGAGAAGCTTGGTTTTTTTTTTAATCGCTCTGCTGACTGACTCTATGATGTTGGCCACTAAGGCCTCGACAGCGTACCGGGCATTATATAGGACTGGCGCAGGGGCTTAAATAATGCTTACGACCATGGGCGACCAGCGCAAGGGCACCTCTAGTGTATGGTCTCGGCTTGGGTTGTCGCCGAGGGAGAGAAGCTTGCATGGAGATATCGATTTTAAATATTTGTTGGCAGATATAGTGTCAGCGCACGCGAACCACCGACTCTGCTCTCTCGTGGGCGTGGAAGGAGGGCACGCTATAGGAGGCTCGCTGGGCGTGCTGAGGACCTTGTACCAAGTGGGCGTGCGCTACCTGACTCTCACTTCCACCTGCGACACGCCATGGGCAGAGTGCGCCGGAGCGGACAGAATGGACGCTTCACTCCGAGGCGGACTCACGCCCTTTGGAAAGGTATTGTATCATAAATTTTTTACTTATTTACTTACTTACACTCATTACTTTTTTAGAAAAAAAAAAAAAAAAAAATCATAAAACGGTTTATTTGTTTGGGAGTTAACCCACCGTTAATGTTAACTATTGTGATTCACAATCGCTATTCCTTTGAATACTGTTGAAGCATGGCAGACGTGCATCAATCCCAGTGCCGTAGAATGTTAGACTTTTTTTTTTAATTTCAGAGGTAAATGCGTCACAATTTGTTGGATCCTTAAGATAGGTATTTGAAACCAGTTGGAAGACCTCCGTTTATGATGTGCAGTACAGTAACATCTACAAAGTTTAATTTAATAGTGCTTTTCATGACATAATTATCTTGGTGTCCCATCGTTTAGATAAAATTTATATGGGACTTTCGTAAAGCTAAATAGGTGTACCCACACTCTTGCTTGGACCATCAAATAGAAGATTTAGAGAAGATATTAAACACAATAACATCTAACTTAAATGTTGCTTTTATATTTTTTTATAGCACGCAAGTCGTTGGTTATAGGTATAAATACCTGTGCATAGTACAGAAATTACTAACTTTACCATGGTTACTAGGTAGGTAATGTCTTAAGGCTCTATTTATAAAATCCAAAATTGAATGTTATTTACTTCCAGGATAATATCGTTGAGAGCAGGAAAACTTCACACTCAACATTATTTTACGTCTCTTCAGGGCATTTGTAAGGTTTAAATCTACAAATGCAAATTAAAAAGAAACAAGAACTTCAAAGTTTCCGGAGCAAAAAGGGTTGCAAGTTACGCGTTCCGAGAAATGTACCTAATCTATTTAAACATCTAACTCGTTTAGATTCATCGCCATAGCTTTTACGTAGACAATTCTGTACAAAGTAGCGTCCCAAGCGAATTGGAGGTATTTTATCAAGGCTCAGGTTCAAAGCTTGCCAAGCCTAGAAGGGAAAAGGAGAATTAGTAAATGTTGTTTTATCTCGTTAATATCTTGCTCCGTTGGTTGTGAAATTCACAGACACAAGCATTAAAAGTCTAATTGACATTAAGCGAGTTTAAGTAGTTCTAACTTCTTGTAATTATTTAACAGACAGATTCTACAAACTTTTCTATCTCATACTGTGTACTCTCTCTTGCTGTTTTCAGCGGATTAGAGCCACGTGACAATCCCACAGTTTCGTAAAAGCATTTCATAATAATATCTAATGTAAAGCAAACCCCTAAAGTTTGAATTACTCCTCATTTATTGTCTACATTCGTTCGTGTTGAATGTTCTGAGCTAACAGGCTCTTGAAAGGTTGAAACCATAAAATTAGAATAAGGGTTGAACCATAGAAATAGAGTATGTGGAAACAGAAAGAAAATTCGCGTGTTCAAGCAATATTGAAACGTCTAAGTACCTAGTCAACACGAAGCTGTAAGATTGAGACGTCGTCGTTGTTGGTCGCGAGTAGACTGAGTGTGCCATAATCATAAACATCCTGGCGCAGTGCAATATTTCGCTTTGTATGAACTCCGGCTGCTCGCTAGTGCACTTCTTTGTTTACCTCCAACGATACTTTTCGAAATATTTTCTTTTGTTAAAACCACTCACTGCGTGTAACGCAGGCATACGTAAGCGCCGTTCATACCTACCTCCTTACAGAGAAGGAAGGAAAACTACCGCTACACCATTGTTTTGTAAATAGGTAGGCACATTTTGTCTTCGAAAATCACGAGCTCGACTTGCCTTTATTATCTGCTCGTCATCTCGTAAACATATATTGTGAATCTCGTTTCCCAGTCGGTAATCTGATCCGGTACGGATTACACTATAGATAATGATTGACGCTGATTTCAACTATGAAACTAATAACAATAATTTATCTCATTCAAAATTTGTCTGCCGCAGCCGCGAACCCTCAATCCTTGGGGTTCCGCAAAGTTAGCAATTAATTAAACAAACTCGAGCTACCTACTAAAGCCGTTGGAACAATAGAGCTCTTTATAATAAATATTCAAACAGGAGACAGGAACCGTGTTTGCGGTTCATTTCAATGGCTCATTCTTTGGAGTTTTTGTGAGGCGTCTGCCGCTTCAACGGGTCTCACTCAGGGAATTAACTTGGGTCCAAAACTTTCTGCCTGCACTAAAGAATTCACAGGGATCGGTAATAATTCCAACTACTTAGATACGGACTGACGCACGTCACTAGGTAGGTAGGTACCTAATTAGATAAATACCGACCACTTTAGAAAATGGATTTATTCAATTCAATTTTGAAAGAAGCATAAAATTTTTAGTACCTATCGTTTTCGTACTTGGTACATTTAGGAGTGGAAATGCATCAGACATGGAAATTGCACTCGTATTAGCTTTACGTCGGAATGTTTATGTCAATTTTATTCTATCTATGTTTCAAAACTCCATATTCCATTCGAATGCAATTACCCATCGAGGCAATCCACTCTATAGCAATCTATAAAACAAGCTTGATGGCTATGCCTACGGACAAAGCGATGTACACAATCACATGTATAGGTGCCTACGTACCTATGCCCTCTGACAGCTAGCCTGTGTGAAGAAAAACTCGATTTCAGTGAAAAAGTTACTCATTGGTCCGTCTAACTTAATTAACTGCGCAGCGGCAGTGGGACTGTGTGTACCTATATCCGAGCCACTTTCAATCGACAATAAATATTGTACTTCCTTTTCGTTCTGGAAACTTTCCAGCAGTTTAAACAATCGAGAATGTAATTACGACTCTAAAACATTGGATTAGAGGCACTTCAAATAAATGTAAAAGAAATGAAGACCTTTGAGTAGGACTGGTTTATTTATCTGAGCTTCCAACACGGACATCGAATTTCGTACTGTTTTATCGAAGGTTAAAACAGATAGAAGGTTAATCCAGATTTACGTAAAATTAAACCATCCAGGTAGTTAAAATATGTTTGATCAAGAAAGTTAGCCTATTTATTGGAATTCGGTATTAAATTAATTGAAATTAAATTAAAAAAGTTATTAAAATGAAATGGTTCTTTGCAAAGAATGCTTGAGCCGATAGTCTAAAAATATTTTTTACTAGCTGCGCCCCGCGGTTTCAGTCTAGAATAGCACATAGGATACTTTTTAACCGCGAAAAGTATCCTATGTGCTATTCTAGACTATAATCTATATTTGTGCCAAATTTCATCCAGATCTGTTCAGTCGTTCTGGCGTGAAAGAGTAACAAACATCTATCCATCCATACATCCATTCTTACAAACATTCGCGTTTATAATATTAGTAGGAAGTAGGATATTACTAGGACGGGAATCAAAACACGTCACCTGTGTACATCCACAGATTGTACTGAAATCAAAGGATGCAACAGCTTATCTAAAAGTATATCTGTTTGTGTTGTGACGATTAGGCATGCACAAAAACACACGAGTTCAGAATGAACAAGTCTAGACGGTCCGTCTGGGGTGTTGTTTGAAATCATGCTTTAGTTTGAATTATTTAGGAGGTGCGAGTGTAAAGTGGTTACCTGTGTAAAGTGAGTTAGCTCCCAGTAGGCCGTTGGGTCAAAACCCGCCAACCTACTCCAGCTTCACAATACCGGTACCAGAAATGAGTAAACATTATGTTGATGACAGTTCATTTTGTTCCACGTACATCTCCGTCTGTGGCGTTTTAAAATTAAATTTAAAAAATAAGTACGTCAGAACGACTCTATTTCATACAATGCACACATTATTATTTTTAACTCTACGGTGATTGAGGTCCATGGCTCTCAACTACCACGGGATTTAATGCTTCTTTTTAATAAATTGAATAACTGACAGCTCCCTACGAATTCGCCCGCTATCCTACAGAAACCCGTTATTTTTCGGGATAAAAGGAGCATATATGTTAATCCAGGGTATAAGCTACTTCCATACCAAATTTCCGCCAGCCCCATTCAAGTTTTGTGTAATATTAAGTCCATCCGTATTTTACACATCGACTGTAAAAACATAAAGCGTTGGCGGCCGCGAGCCCGAGTGCGGTCTGATAACCATTCAATATGCACTGCAAGCCCATTGATATACCCAAACCGATGAAAGCGACTGAATGATTCCTCATTCTAATTAATCTAGATTGGGCTGTGAAGTTCGAACTTTGCAGTAGCCCATCCTTTGATCTCGATATAATTGAGTTCGATTTTTACTTCAGGCTACGTCATTTGATCATCCAATTATTTTCCAGTATGTCTGAATTGTCTGATGGTCATGCGTTACTTTGTGGACTTTGTGTTGTTTACTTATTTTAAGTGCTTTCACACAGATTTTGGAAGTCTTGGCTAAGATTTGTGGCCTCAAAAATCAATGTGTGATCTTGCCCGTTGCACAATTGTTAGGGAATTGTCAATAATTTAAAAGGCACGTGTTATCTTTAGGTGGTGGTGAAGGAGATGAATCGCCTGGGCATGCTAGTAGACCTGTCGCACGTGTCGGAGCGCACGATGCGCGACGCTCTGGCCGTGTCGCGCGCGCCCGTGCTCTTCTCGCACTCGTCGGCGCGCGCGCTCTGTAATGTAACGCGTAACGTACCCGACGCCGTGCTGCGACTGCTCGCCGCCAACAGAGGCCTCATCATGGTCAACTTCTACACGTCTTTCCTCACGTGCAAGGAGACGGCTACCGTGCAGGACGCCATAGGTAATATGCAACTTGTCTGATGAAACGATGTCAAAATTTCTAGTGAATTGGCTGATCTTAAAAATAATTTTATTGTGAATGATTATATCCGTCATGCATGTCCTCCTTGACTCTATTAGGTAGTTTTTTTAGGACTCCTTACTTTTTTCGCGCTACGTTTTTAACGCTACTAAAATGTGTGCTACGAAAGTGCTACGATTCTCGTAGCCGCAACATCTTCAACAAACGGAATCCTGATATTTTTCTTTGCGTTTCATTAAATTTTAGTTATACTCATTTTCAGATTTGTTTAGATTTTTTTATCAATTTTGACGGATAATAGTATTTTATTTCATATTTTAATTAATAGCAGAATTAATTCCACAGCCCATATAAACCACATCCGCGACGTAGCAGGCGTAGAGAGCGTAGGCCTGGGAGCCGGCTACGATGGAATTAATTAGTAAGTACCCCAAACTTTACCACTTCAAAATACCGACAACGAATGCCAGGTCAAAGATTAGGATTAAATGATAACAATTCCCAACAGCACACCACAGGGGCTCGAGGACGTGTCATCCTACCCTCTGCTGTTCGCGGAGCTAATAGAGGAAGGCTGGAGCATAGAGGATCTCCGAAAGCTAGCCGGTCAGAACCTCCTGCGAGTGATGGAAGCAGCAGAGAAAGTTTCACAAGAGCTAGCGTCAGCGCACGTATCCCCTTACGAAGATGTCCCGCCTCGGGCGCTCGACGCACACAACTGCTCCAGTCAAGACTTATAGATTGTAACTGTGTCAAATTGTAGAGTAATCCCTATAAGTATTTTGTACGCCGAGATTCACCTTGAAGTTAGAGGTTGTAGGTTAACTCTCTATCTAAAGAGTTCTGTAGTGCAGACCGTCATTAGAAAACCAGAGTGGAAAGATTTCACGGACAAAAGATTACACATCATACTAGGTAATCTTTCATAGTACATTTAGTGGATACCGTGAATATGGCACAGAATTTACTACTGTTATCGATCGCTGTGTTTCACGCCCTACCTGTCATTGTCACAATATGTAATTATGACTCTTTGTACCCGACCGACTGCTGAGAGGAAGTTGTTTTTCGGTGTTTGTTATATTTGTACTAATAAACGCTGATTTTGTCGAACTTTATGAAGACCCATTCTGACACAGTTGAAATAGTAAAATGGTAGGATTTCTTCGTAAAGTGTTGGAGGGGAATTTATAGTGCCAACAAGCTTTAATATGAGTATTTAGTAAAAATATGATCTAAATTCATTATCAAATAACTATTTACCTAATTTAAGTAGAAAATTTTACCCTTAAATGTCCCAATAGACTTCGTAAAAATATTTATTTGAAAGATACTATTTATGCATTTTATAGTTCTTCTTACGTACATACGGTACATACATTTATTGTGATAAGATTCTTAATATTACTTCCACCCTTGCTTATCAAGTGAGCGCATCCAACAAGTAGACTTTTAAATACATTTCGAACTTTTCTATATTTGAAAATCAGATGACACTGCTTACGCAATTAATGTACCTAAATACTCATCCTTTTTATTCAAACTACACGTATATGGAAAACTAGAAACTTTACTCGCCCAATGCTTTATCCTGACTAAGCAAACTGTAAGCGGCTGGATGTCCGCTGGCTGACTCTTAGTCGAATAAGCGGCGAACTGTAGCAATCAAAATGCAATCGGCCGCTCACTGAATAAGTCAGCAAGTGAGACTCCGCAAATTGCGTACAGAAACCGCTGTTCGAACACTTTATTTAAAGCATATACTTATTACTTATAGAGGCACAGTCAGCCACTGACAATTTGCGTAGTTAAGCTTAGAGCGCAACCTAAGTATAGGTATCAAATTCAAATGCTTTGCAAAAATTTTAGATGATCATTTTTGTTTAAGTAACATGGGAATAGAATTACGCACGGTTTACTGAGTGGACTATCAATGAGACTCAACAAAATGCTAGCAGTTTCATGCTATTTACAAAATGTGTCAATACCACGTGTTTGTTTGCATAATAACATTCAGAGCCACTGTGATGTTTGATTGATAAACAAACCAAATAACACATCACATTTTTTCATATTATAAATTCGAAAGTTTGTGAATTTGCGCATGTTTATATTTATGCTGAAAAATCGTAATAGAATTGAGTGAGATTTGAAATCAATAAAGCTTCTACCCTGGATTAACACTCACTTTTCATTCCAATAAAATGAATGAGGTATTCTTGTAGGGTAATGGGTGCAACCGCTTGACGCAGTTAATTCATACTTTTAATTTTGGCTTCAATTACAATTTAATAATTAAATATACCTAGTTAATTACGAACGACCAATAAAAAGTAACCTTAGATGTAGATGAACCTAGGCATATTTACCCTACAGATAAATAACGAACTTTTTGACTGCGTAAACGGTTTAGTTTAGTCCTTTTTAATGAACTTAGATTAAAAAATTAATTAGGAGATAAGTTTTGCCAAATTTTATTGCTTAAGTATCCCAACTAAAATTTGGACCAAAAAATTTTACGTTACAACTTAGGTAGGTACCTACGTCTACCTTGGATTTACTCTTTCAGCTTATAGTTTATCTGTGACAAAAATGTAGTAAGAATTAAATATTCACACGTAGGTATATTTTAAGATATTATCTAGGTACCTACATTACACGTCACTTACCGAGTATTTGGTTACGTTTTTTAATGATAAGTACTTATAAAGTACCTATTATAAAATAGACATGTACCTATTACAAAATACCTATTACAAAATTTTTTTACTTTAATTGAATATACCTACCCGTAGCATTCCATCAGTTCAAATTCAAATCAGTATATTGGCTAGAATTTACATGGTTCCGTTCCTACCTACTTAACTTTATTAAATTTCGCAGAGGGCAGAATAACCCGAGGCTACCCATATAATTTTATACCGGAAAATACTAAATTTGCCCGAAAACAGGAAAAGGCGCAGCCACACGGGGCATGGCTAATATTTACTTTGGTGAGTAGGGACACATCGTCGGCCAAGTACTTGGTAGGTACGTACTTATAGCTGGTTGACGTACCAAGTTAAATGTTACACGTAATGGAGCAGGTAACTGGTTACAAATAAAACAGTCTATTTCCAAACTTTTTGGGACGTTAAACGAGTTAGTAATCAATGAGTAATTTTTGGTATGTTTTTTCTATAGTAATAATAGACGGATCTTAAGACTGAAACGTTTCAGATAAAAATAAGTACTTATTACTACAGTTTAGGATTTAAAGTTACGTGGTTTCTTATCATAGAATAACATCTTAAGATGTGTTTATTATTCCTTGTAGGAGTGTTCAATAAAACTTGCTTGTCCTTTTATACGCTAAACCTATACTAATGTACTACTTACTGAATCAGTATCTAAAATACATTTAATAAGTACATATCTACAATGTTTTAAAGTTTTAACTAATATTTATGCTGAATCTCTGTACTTACTTCTTTTAGATTTTTCTATTATTATTTTATAAGAATATTAACGTACCTACTTATTAGGTTTGTAGATAAATAAATTTAAGTGTTTTAGTAAACGTGTACTTGTTTGTACCTTTGCTTGAAGCGCACACCACTGTGTGTTAAAATAAATAGTAATACAAAAGTATGTACCTATGTGTATTTTATTCTATCCTATACCTTATCCTTTAATTAAAATATCCTAAAAACTTAGAGCAGAACCTGGAACAGTTGGAGTAATTCAGACTTCACGGTTACTTTTGTCATTTGGCTTATCACACGACTTGTTAAGTGAAACGTAGAAATCCCGAGTGGAAATATAAGACACACATCGTAATGCTCATGATGAAATAATATAGCCCAGTAATGCTTATTTTTTTATAACTCCTTTGCCCCTTTCGTTTTGGGGCAATTTTGCCATCAACACTGAGGGAGGAGACAGTTACGTTGTTAACTTATGGAGGAGAGATAACCCTTGTTAATGACACTATATAAGAGTAATATGTGGTATTGGAAAGAAGCTAATGAATTAATGCCTTTTTGTTAAGGAATGAGTAAAGAAGAAAAATGTAATGGAAGCGGAACTTTACATTTAGTGGTGGTAGAACAAAAGCATAATTTACAACGAAGAGGGCAGCTAAAAATATGTATGATTAAACGAAACAAAACCCAAACCAAAAGAGAGTTAGGATGTTTAATAATTATATTCTACTTACAATACAATACGAATAGTTACTTCACACGTCTCAAGTTCTCGAGTGAAATTAAATAACTTCCGGGTTTTGTTTGTGGAAACGGAAATCAAGGTTATGCTCACAGCCTTTGGCCATTTTTCACGTTGGACTTATAGCCTCATTTTGTACAGTCTAGATTGTCAACGTCAAACATGGGTGACATTCATTTAATCAATGTCAAGCCAAGCACGGTGCAGAGTTACCAGTATAGGTGTTTTCCTATTAAATGTTGGGTAAAAAAGATTTTCAGTTAAAATCTGGTCAGGGCTTCGAGTCTCCCAGACAGACGCCTGCGGTAACGCCAATGGGCTGCCAGTGGACTTAGCCAGCGCAGGCCGCGTCTGTGTGTGAGTTAGTCAGTCCCCCATGGCCGGCAATTTATGTCAAGACTTTTCGATGGTCTCGATAATCTGATTGGTCTATCAGATCGGAAAAAGTTTGATCAGACTGACTCACGCATGTTCTATTGTTCACTAGTCAAAAAAGACAATTGACAGAAGTCTCTTTCGAACATGTTGACTTAATTCGGCCTTGCTTAAGCATCGATTGACATCACTACGTGTTGCCCACGTGACCGGAAAGCTTTACCTGGCGGAGTTTATTATTTAACCATGCGCCTATCGAATCGGAAAGCGTTTGTAGCATTTAAAATACTTTCAGCACCGGTATTCTAAATCATTCAGAAACGTTTCCGATCGGAATCTACAAATTTTAAACTCAAATTGTGAGAATCTCAGTCCACTTTCATTAGTTTTGGAATAGAAAATCGACTACATCAGATCGAAATAATAAATTACGTTTAAAAACTTACAAACGCGGCCCGAGATTCTAAAAATGTTAGTTTAAAGTTTTTGGAATCCGAACGGAAACGTTTTCGAATGATTTGGAATACCGGTGCAGGGATCTGTGGCCCTATTCAGAGATTTGAGATTTTCATCTCACCTTTTTTCGTCCTCGTTGCTCTCGTTTGAAACGTCATAGGTGTGAGAGTGACCAAGATAAAATCTCATCTCATCTCACGCGCAGGAATAGCCCCCCTGTTTTGATGTATTTTAACCATCAACTGATTTTTAACATTTTTAACTCATTTTAGGGGGCAAAAAAAAAGAATTGGCAGCCCCGGTTTAATCGAGCAAAACCCAAATTGAGAATTGATTGTTTCTTCGCGTGAATTCGTAATTTGAAGTATATATCTGTATTTTTCAGTGTTCTTACGAAAATAGTAGTGATTTTTATCCGTAATCAATGCCATACATTTTGATCAGAGGGAATCTCGCATCATATGGACATAAAAACCCTTGGCGAGTGTTAGTTTCGGGTCTTAAAGGTAGGCGTTAATTTTGCGCATTTTCGTGTTTCAGTAGTAATTCACCGTCTAATTCTCGCTCATTCATCAAATCGATAACATTTTCATTTGTAGCAATTGAATGTGTGCTGTGTCCTAACTTGAACCTTATCTTTAACCTTATCTTTACAATATCATTCCTACTACGTGATAAGACAATAATGTGTCAATATTGATTCTTGTGTAAGAAAGTCAATAACAAATTGTGTACAACCCTAACTTTTTGTGATTACTTAGAGATATTTGTGATCATTGTGAATTTAACAGCTGGTGACATAGAGCAGCTCAAGAGGTTTGCATGTGGTGGTTACTGTGATGACTCTACAATTGTCTACTTACAGCATCCGTGTGTCATCCTAAGTGCACTTGAGGTTAGAACACTTGCCTACCTATTACTTCATTTAGCACTAATATGTTCTCATAATATTTCAATTGAATAATGGGATGAATTCATGGCCTCTTAAATTCAATTATAGCTGAATGTATGTAAAGTAAGTACAAGTAAAACCATGTAGGTTGACCAGTAATAATTATGATCTGGACAACACTAGCTTTAAGTGTAGGTGAATCACAAATTGGCTGTTGTTTTGATTCACCACTAGGGATAATAAGGACATAGGTACATGTCTATACTCTGGCAATTTAAATTCTATATTACAAGAAACTTTAGAAACAAGTTAAATTTATTGCACATATAATAATTGTTGACTGGTGTTGCATAACAATTGCTTTATAATCAGTAGGTATAGATTGTGTGATATGATTTGTGTTTTTGTGATTAAGGTCCTGATATTTCACAGGTTTTGGGCTATAAAGTGGTTGCATCAAGTTCCACAGCAGTGAAACAAGATTACAATGAGTACATGTGGACTATGAGAAAAGACTTTTCAGAACCAGAACCATCTATTATAAGTCAATTTCAACATCTATTATAGTGGAACAAGATAACATCACTAATTTTAGCAAGGAGGCTATGCACTTGGGAAACTACCAGCATCAGAATAAGGAAGACAATCTCTAACTTCAAACCAATTGTATACAAGTACTATGGATGTTAAAGGTGGAGGAAACAAATCATCAGCTAATTTAGTAGGAGATAAGGACGACAGCATCGTGAATTATTTAGCAGTTAAAGGTTCTCTGCATGCTTATGAATGTGCCATATTTGGATTGAAACCAGAGGAAGTCAGAGCTCTTGAGTCAAAGTTTACTAGAACCATCATTGTAAATGGAGATGCCTTCAAAACCAATGTGGTCATTGTCATAAATGCACTGGTACAGCTAGGATACAGGATAATCTCAAGTACTGGTGAATCAGAAATAACCTGGACCATGCAGCGTGAAATATAAAATAATCAACAATTACTACTAATCATGGATCATAGAAAGGATTGTGACCACTCCAACTGTGCAGGTGCTGCCAGTGCAAATGCTTCAGTTATGCAAACACTGTCTGAGATGGATTGGGAAAAAGGCATATGGTCTGCAGGTAATTAATTCTTACTTTATGATTTAAGAAACGGGATTTACTCACATACAATTTAAATCATAAGGTGTGAAAACCAAGTCAGCTTCCATAATATAATTCTTACTTTTTTAAATAGCATTCAACTTTAATAAACTCTTTTCAATTTAACAAGTTTTCAATATTTTAGTACAATATTAATCACAATCTTGTTTAATACAGCATTCAATGGAGACCTGGATAAAATCCAATCGCTGATTGATAAAGCAAAGAATGCTAAAGAAGTGGTCATGGCTCCGGACAATGCAGGCTACACTGCTCTACACTATGCTGCCCGAAATGGGTATGTCGACATCTGCAAGCTTTTACTGCGACATGGCGCCGATATTGATGCTCGGACTAAGAGTGGGGGAGCCACTCCGCTGCATAAGGCAGCAGCATCAGGTACTAATCGAAATGCAACTCTTTATTGGGGTAATTTGGATTTTTGAAGACACTGTCGCTCAAGTTCACCTATAACAAAATGTTTTTTTTTATTTCCTCAGGTAAAATACCAACAGTGACCTTCTTGATACACAATGGAGCTCGCGTTGACGCGCAAGATGTCGACGGTGAAACTGTACTTCATAAAGCAATTCAAAACAAGCACTCCAACTTGCTTGATATCTTCCTACAGGCATGTCCTAAGCTTCGGGATATTACAGATTATAAAGGGCGCCTTCCTAATCTTGTTTGAAATGACCACAAGGATTGAACAACTTTTCAGCACCTCACCTAATTTCTTGTTAGACTATGATGAATTTTAGTTTTCAATGTGGAAATTTTATAAAATGTGACATGAAAATGAGAAAAAAATATATCACTAATTTATTGTTGTAGGTTAGTTTTAGCGGTCCTTGATAGTGTACTCATGTTATTGTTAACAGATAAAAGTCGAACCATTTTTGTATCCATTTATATTTTCCTAGTACATTATTTATTAATAGTAGGTACACTTTACTTACCCTGTGTAAATAGGCATAAGTGGAACATAGTCGCATATCATAGTTATTGTTTCTACGTGTATTATAGTTATTATTGTTAGTTAATATAACTTATATACTATTTCCTGTAATATATTATAGTGCTAAAATAATTTCAATATACATACATAATAGATAACAACCACTACTTGCTGAAGACAAAATTTCAATATTCTTATCATCTAAACTTTTAATATTAGCTGGCAACTAGCAATTTTGTTTATTTTTATTTTAAATTGCTGAGATTATATGAGTTAAAATGTTTAATTTTATGTGAATATGTATTTTTACTATGGTCAAATAGACAATTCATTTGTTTCATTATTTTTAAGGACATGGCCATTTGAATTCAAATTATGGTCCCATAGAATTAATCATAGCATTTGTGAAAATTTTCAAGTTCCAATGTTCTCATTGTATAAATAGTTAAACTACATATTAAATTTCATTCCAAAGTCTTTACTAGGATTTTAAGAAACACAAGATATTTTATATGAATTGTTCACATATTATAATACACCTTTGTACTTGATGTATCTTTAATATATTTAAATAAATATTGATTCATGTGAACGATTGTTTTTTTTTTTTTTACAGTAGGAAACGTAAATAATTATCTATTACCAACTATTATACAGTTCAATATAGTACAATACCATTATCTATTGCCATCAGTATGTATTGCTTGGTTATGTTGTATCTAAAAAATATAAATGAATAAATTCTGGTCATTTTTCACAGGGTCACCTGAGCCCAAACTAAGCAAAGCTTGTACTATGGCTGCCAGAGACTGATGTACATACATATATTAGGTCCTTACGTATGAAATTAGCGTTTTGTCGTACTGATCAATTTGATCTGAAATATCTCCTCTTTGGTTAAGAATTCGAAATTCAAATTAAAAAATTCATTTAGCTGGTTTTTTTTTCTTTGGAATACAGTCATTCATTTGTTATTTTCCTCATTATTTTTTCTTTGGCGTCGCTTATTACCGCGCAATGGAAAACATGAAATATCGGTATATTTACGAGTACGAGTTCTACCGTGGCACCAGTGCTGCAGAAACAGCTCGAAGAATTAATGATGTGTACGGCGCTGGTGTCGCTAAAGACAGCATGGTACGTTTTTGGTTTCAACGTTTTCGTTCTGGAAATTTCGACCTTAAGAACCAACCCCGTGGACGGCCGGAGATCAAAGTGAAAAACGAAGAATTAAAGGCTATTGTGGAAGCGGATCCATCACAAAGCACTTCAGAGATAGCAGCAGGCTTCGGGGTAAGTGACAAAACTGTATTAATCCACTTGAAGCAAATCGGGAAAGTAAAAAAACTCGGACGATGGGTACCTCATGAATTGAGTGAATCGAACTTGCAAACACGGGTCGCCTGCTGTGTTACTTTGCTCAACCGACACAATAATGAAGGGATTTTAAATCGAATCATTACTTGTGATGAAAAGTGGATATTGTACGATAATCGAAAGCGCTCATCGCAATGGCTGAACCCTGGAGACCCAGCCAAATCCTGCCCTAAACGAAAATTGACTCAGAAAAAGTTACTTGTAAGTGTTTGGTGGACTAGCGCCGGTGTCGTTCACTACAGCTTTCTTAAATCTGGCCAAACGATTACGGCAGATATCTATTGTCAGCAACTGCAAACCATGAAGGAAGAACTAGCTGTTAAACAACCGAGATTGGTCAATCGCTCTAGGCCACTGCTGCTTCACGACAACGCAAGACCACACACTGCACAACAAACAACCACTAAGTAAGCTGAGCTACAATTGGAATGTCTGCGACATCCACCGTACTCCCCGGACCTTGCTCCAACAGATTACCATTTCTCCCGGAATTTGGACAACTTCTTACAAGAAAAAAAATTCCACTCCGATGCAGCAGTCCAAACCGCCTTCAAAGAGTTTATTGATTCTCGCCCCCATGGTTTTTATAGTAAAGGGATCAATGAACTAACCATAAGATGGCAAAAGTGCATAGATAACAACGGTGCATACTTTGATTAATTAAATATATTTTACAAAAAAAAATCGACTTTTTATTCCTCCCGTACAAAACGCCAATTTCATACGTAAGGACCTAATATATTTTTGAATACATACTTAAATAGATATTAACACCTAGACATAGAACGAACTCAAATGTTCATCACATAAATGTTTTGCCCTAAGTGGGAATCGGACCGACGCCCCCGAGCTCAGAAAGCAGGGTCACTACCAACTTAGCCACTGAGGATAGTCAGTCATTTGTATTTATAAATTAAAAACCCAGTAGCTGATATCTCAGCGTGAATTATCCTTACATAAGTCTTCCCGACGCGACTACAATATTGTAGTTTCCTCAGGCATCGAGATCTTATCAAAGTAAAGCACTGCAAAAAGCCAAAAGCATGGCCTTAGAACATTCCCAGAGGTCAAATTCCCGATCAACACATGCTAGTCTAATCAACCCTCATCTTCCATCATTAGAAACCTTTTCAAACTAACAGGTAAGGGTAAACTATGTATGTATCTAAACAACTGTCTTCTTCTACACATTTGTCTAATTTTAATTCTACAAATATCAGACAAGTCTAAAGGCTGCCTACACGCGTGGTACAACCATTTTACTGCACAGTCTTCTTCTAGAGCTGAGTGCTCCACGGAAATCGTGTAGTGACCAGCCTTTAACAACATACTCGCTAAGCTATGAGATTTTCTTCTGCTTACTGTGAACAGATTACAGGAATATAGATCGCACGCGTTTACATCTGCTCCGTGACGAATCAGCAACTTCGCAGCAAAGTCCCTGAAAACATAAATATAGCCTTTATAGCCGGTATGTGGCTCTAACTTCTATTCAAAGCCTGAATGGTGATCAAATAGGTATGTTTATTTTAAGTGGCTTTGCACAAACTTTCGTCAGTTAACATGAGACGAGTTTGATACCATGCGTAATGATGCGTACAAGCCAATAGAAAAAAAACAGATGTGTTAACCGAGAGAAAAACATATTAAGTAGCTTGCATATGTATTTTTTATCAGATTCAGCTGATGCTGAATCTAATAAAAATGTGTTCAAAAACGAGAACCAGATTACAGAAAAATCTGTCAAATTACGATAAGTAGGTACCTAGTTCAGAAGTTACGAGGGAACAAATGAACATACATACATACCCACATACATAAATACCGGTAAAAATCATAACCCATATTTTTTTTAAAGTAGGTCTGTATACGCAGACTGGAATGGCTAGCCTTACTATGGAAATTCCGTGGTATTCAAGTCGACGTTGTACTCGAGGAGACACCCAGCAGCTGCTAGAACATGACCGGCTAGTCCACGCTCTTCACCGCCATGTGAAGCGCATTCAGCCCCGCTATACTGCTAGTTACAGAAGAGAGTTCGTCTTACTTGCGCAGCAATAAAGCTCAGTTGAGCGGCGTGTCTCCGATGAGCGCCGGGGCGTTCATGCCGACATTGTACTTGAGCAGACACCCAGCAGCTGCTAGAACATGGCCGGCTAGTCCACGCTCTTCACCGCCATGTGAAGCGCGTTCAGCCTCGCTATACTGTTAGTCACATAACTGGAGTCGTCTTACTTGTGCAGCAATAAAGTTTAGTTGAGCGGCGCATCTCCGATGAGCACCGTGGTATTCAAGTCGACGTTGGACATGTACGTCTCGTCCACGCCCTTCACCGCCATGCGCAGGGCGTTCGCCCCGCTATACTGTTAGTTACAGAAGAAAGTTCGTCTTACTTGCGCAGCAATAAAGCTCAGTTGAGCGGCGTGTCTCCGATGAGCGCCGGGGCGTTCATGCCGACATTGTACTTGAGCAGACACCCAGCAGCTGCTAGAACATGACCGGCTAGTCCACGCTCTTCACCGCCATGTGAAGCGCATTCAGCCCCGCTATACTTCAAGTTACAGAAGTGGGGTCGTCTTACTTGCGCAGCAGTAAAGCCCAGTTGAGCGCCGTGTCTCCGATGAGCGCCGGGGCGTTCATGTCGACATTGTACTCGAGCAGACAGTCCAGCAGCTGCTCAAACACGGCCGGGTCGTCCACGTTCTCCACCGCCATGTGGATCGCGTTCAAACCCGTTATACTGTTAGTCGAGTTCACGTTAGCACCTGGAAATATCACGCAACTATTATGCATGCTAAAGCTTATGTAATGCGGCGCCCACGCAAAGACCGCAGATATTGAAGTGGCACCAACAATGACAAGTACCAAGTATTGGGCCATACATGGAAGTACCCGTTATAGAAGCTCACACCGGGCGCGTAAGGCCGGCCGCACATTACTAGAAAATTCTAATAGAAAAAACCTCACGCGCGCCGTAAGGCATCCGTGCAAACATTTGTATTTACTAGATCCCGCACACCGTAAGATTTTCTCGTGGCGACCATTTAGTTCCGATGCGCGCCGGATTTTCGACAGACGGGCGTTTGCAATACATTTTGTACTAAGCCCCGTACACTTCCAGAAATTCATATCAGGTTGAAAGAGGGCGACGTACTGTACACCTAGTTCCTATGAGGAAAATGTGAGATATCCAAAATTTTATAGATGTGCAGCCGGCCTAAAACGCTTATTACGGTACCTACTGCTATGTATATTTTGCTAATATTGTCTCGTTTTCGCGTCGTTTCGTCTTTGGCTAGAATTTAATTGAGCAATTTATAATATGAACTAAATATACATAACGTTTGTAAATAATAATGACCTTTTTAATAAAATTTACCTTTTTGAAGTAATAATCTTGCAATTTTGGGTTGTGATAATCTAACTGCCAGTAACAAGGGCGTATCTCCAGCGTCGTTGTGTAGATTTATACCACCACCATATTCAACAAGCAACTTTACGATTTCCTCCTGAAATATAGAGGAAATTATTAAATACATATATTACCTACTCAAATATGCAACTTGAATCGGTTTAGTACGCTCAACTTATTTGTAGTTGACTAACGAATCCAATAAAACTCTGTAGTTATTTAACGTACATAGTAAAAAACTAATTACAACTAGTGGAAAAACTGGCTGCCTTATCGCTTATTTCTTTGTTCGGCCACCATTACAGATAAATTTACCACATATCAAAGATGTTTATTTACCCACCTGTTCATTTAAAATGGAATGGTGTAAAAATCTGTGCGAGTGTGTTATTCTCGCACCATTTTCTAACAGGGTCTCTACTACAGCCGCATTCTTTTCCCATACTGCTTCACAGAGTGGAGTGTACCCTGTAAAGAGGAAAAACGTCCATGCATTAGTTGTTACAGTTCGATAGCCACTAATATTTAGCTAAATAACTTAGCATGGTTAAGTGAGAAAATTAAGAGTCCGGCGACCACTTTAGACTAACTTCGCATTGGCTTAAGGTTTTCTATTGTCATTTCGTCTAGAAGAAGACCACGAGCGAAGAGAGCAAGTGTTGATACTGACGAGCCTCTAAAGTTACCTACAGAGTGACAAAGTGCATTTTTTTTTATGACTTATGCACTTTTGTAATCATTCTTGAAAAACTAAGAATTTTCCTTGTATTTTATGGATTCATTTAAAAGCTAGTGATATAGACAACCTTCCTATGTAAAGGGATTTTTGATTTGTTTTGTCTATCTATTGAATAAATCAGTCAAAAGTGACCCCTTACAAATGCGGATATTTTTCATAGCTCTATTTTCTCTTGAGGACGTTTTTTTAAAAAAATCAAGAACAGGGGCGGAGATATATTCCAATTAATTGTATATGCTAAATTTCATCATAATCTGACAAGTGGTTTCCAAGAAATTTGACAAGCGCGTTTGTATGGAAATTTCAGAGCGTCGCGGGACCCTTAACATCTCAATAAACCTACAAGAAAATCCAGTTCGGATCATCATCAGAGCATCTAATTGATCGAGCAAGCGTAAAGCGTCTCCGTTTCGGCAAAAATGGTTTCGTATGTCCGGCGTCCGGTGGTCCCTGTTCTTCTCTACTGGGCTCTAATGGTCACATTTCTAATCCGACTTTTTCATGATTTTGTAAGCTATAATTTTAATTTTATTTTATTTTTAGATGTGACCAAATTCACATGCCCAATAACGGCAAAATAGGAGAACATATTTTAAATAACTAAGACCATTGTAATACCCTATTTTTAGTGAATAAATTTCATTTCATTTCATTTCGATTCTCGTGAAATTTTATGAGCAAACTCGGTAAGTAATTATGTTATTTTTTGACTGTAAAGTTTTTTTTTTAATGGCGCCGGTGACACGAAACCCGCTTTCCATCTCCTGGCTCCATCATCAGATCAATTCCGAAATACCAAATGATACTCGTAGTTTGATCTGAACTACATTTTATACATACAAAGTTTCATTTCAATACGACAAATTAGTGTATGTTTATTTGTATATTTAGTAATTATTTATGTGTGTTTATTATAATTCTCAAATTTGTAAGTAGATTACTTAATTATTTTTATTTATTTATTTTCTTTAGCACACACCACCATCCATGGTTTTCTGGAAGAGATCGCTCTTAAGCGATAAGACCGCCCATTGCTACTACTGTCCAATATTACACTAGCCGTAAGACTCCGGTATACGCCTGTTTTCTAGACCTCTCCAAAGCCTTCGATCTCGTTTCCTATGATGTGCTTTGGAGAAAGATGGCAGACAGGAGTGTACCGGAAGAGCTACTTGGGATATTTAAGTATTGGTATGGCAACCAGACAAATCACGTGAAGTGGTCAAACACTCTCTCCGAATCATACAGGTTGGAGTGCGGCGTGAGACAGGGAGGGTTAACGTCTCCAAAGCTCTTCAACCTGTATGTTAATGATCTTATAGTCGAGCTCAGCAGCATGCGTGTCGGATGACGGATAGGGGGTCTCAGTGTCAACAACATTAGCTACGCTGACGACATGGTGCTGCTGAGTCCGACTGCGAGGGCCCTCGGGGAGATGTTGCAGGTCTGTGAAGCCTATGCTGCTATACACGGCCTCGCGTATAATGTGAAGAAGACTGAGTACATGGTTTTTAAGGCCGCCGGCAAGAGTCCAGAGTCTATACCACCAATCACACTAGGTGGCTTGAACATAAACAGGGTATCTCAGTTCAAGTACCTAGGACATATTCTTACCGACGACCTTAAAGACGATGTAGATATTGAAAGGGAGCGTAGGGCTCTGGCGGTTCGTGGTAACATGCTGGCCCGTAGATTCGCTCGCTGTACTGACCTGGTCAAAATTACGCTGTTTAAGGCGTACTGTCAGGGTCTTTACACGGGCGGGCTATGGGTCAGTCAAACCAAGAAAACGCTAGATACCCTACGAGTCCAGTATAATAATATTTTCAGAATGCTGTTGAGACTACCTCGTTTCTGTAGTGCATCGGAAATGTTCGCACAGGCCCGGACCGATGGTTTTCACGCCGTTGTCCGTAAAAAATTGGCATCATTAATGCGTAGACTGCGGGGTAGTTCCAACGCCATAATTAAAACTATAGCAGAGGACCACTTTTCGCCCTTAGTTAGACATTTTGTGCAAACGATGATCAGAAAGGAGGAAACTAGGAAGTTTGAATTCGTCTGCACAAAATGTCTTAAACCAAGGTAAATGTTTTTAAGATTTAGTTTATGATTTTTATTATGTTAGTATAAGGTGTGGATTTTTGTTGTCCGAAATAAATAAATTATTATTCAAAGATATTTATTTGTCTTCTTAATTCCTAAGTTTTTTACAATAAATGAATATAAAAAACAAATACTATAAAAAACTTAAAAACTAGGGTGCCGCCAGCAGCGGGGCGAGGCCCAAGCTACCGGTGGTTAGGGCTGCAGAGTGAGGAACCTCCTGACAATACGGCACGTGTCTAGGATCACTGCCTTTTGTATCTGGCCCTTGATCCAACCGTCTAACGAGAGCCTCTTGAGATGTTGGTCGAGGCTCTTCGCTATGAGACCGTTCACCGTGACGACTATCGGGACAATGATCGTCGAGTCAACATCCCACATGGCGGTTACCTCGTGAGCCAAGTCAAGGTACTTGCTGAGTTTGTCCTTCTCGGCCTTCACGAGGTTCTCGTCATGTGGGATGGTGATGTCGACGAGCACTGCCCGGCGCTGGGACCGGTCGACCAGCACGATATCAGGCTTATTGGCAACAATAGTCCTGTCCGTGATGATAGAGCGGTCCCAGTAGAGCAAAGCACGGCCATTCTCGAGAACTGACGCTGGTGCGTACTTATAGTACGGCACCTCGGACTCGACAAGACCGTATTGAAGAGCAAGTTGCTGGTTGATGATCCTAGCTACTTAGATGCTTACTACTAGATGCTTGGTTGTGCCTGTGCAAGTACTCGCCGTTAGCAAGATGCGAACAACCGGAAATGATATGCCTGAGTGACTCTCCGGGACGGTGGCATGCCCGACAAATGTCGACCGTACCGTCCTTCAGGATATATTTCCGATAGTTGTTCGTCTTGATAACTTCATCAGCAATCGCACAGGCAAAACCCTCGGTTTCCCCAAATAGGTCACCGAAGCGTAGCCAGTTCACCGACGCTAGGAGGTCTACATCGGGCCCTGTTAAGGCCCGATAGAACCTCCCATGCAGCTCCTTGCCCTTCCATACGTTCTTGCGGTCCTCGGTGCTCAGCACCGATGGTTGGCGCCAGTTCTCGTTTGCCAAGGAGAGCGGCGTCAGGCCCTTGTCAACTGCTACAACATCGCAATGCATCCCACAGTCGTTGTTGCGGAAAAAACTCCGGAGCCTGTACACTTCGCGGTTGTGGAGGTTCTTGGCATTTAACATGCCACGACCTCCCCACTTCCGCGGAATGTACAGTCTCATAACAGACGAGCGTGGGTGTAGCATGCGGTGTGTTGTGAGCAGTTGACGGACCCTTCTATCCAGGGCGTCCAGCTCAGTCTGAGTCCACCTAAGTATGCCAAAGGAGTATATCAGTAGTGGCATCACCCAACCGTTAAAGGCACGCATCTTATTGCCGCCCGACAAAAGACTATTAAGTACTTTTGTCAAGCGACAAAAGAAGCGCTCCTTTATCGATTTCTTAATGTCCACTACTGATATACCCAACGACTCCGACATACCGAGGTATTTGTAGGTCTCGACTTCGGAGAGGGATCTGAGAGTCATTGTCTCAGAAAGTTGCAAATTCGGTGAATTTACAACTTTCCCCCGCTGTACATGCATGACCGCACACTTGTCTACACCGAACTCCATCTTAATGGCGCTACTAAAAACCTCTGTAGTTTTTAGTAGCTCCATTAAGTCTTGGCGTTTCGGTGCAAACAGCTTGAGGTCATCCATGTAAAGCAGGTGAGAAATGACCTCACCCCCCCTACGGAGTCGATGGCCTAGTCCTAAATCCTTCAGCAAGGTGCTGAGAGGATTTAGGGCTAGGCAAAACCACAATGGACTCAGACTATCGCCCTGGAAGATGCCTCGCTCAATCCTTATCAAGTCCTGTGGATCAGCGGAGACCTCTCCACCACCTGGTTGACGAAGGACTGTGGTCCATTGCCTCATGCATGCGCTTAAGAATGATTTTAGAGTTATATCGATTTTATATAACTCTAAAACCCTCTCCAGCCATGAATGAGGCACTGAATCATAGGCCTTCTTATAGTCAATCCAGGCGACAGATAGGGCTCCCTTGTTCCGCCGGACTTGCTGGCTAATGGCCATGTCGATGAGGAGGAGCTCCTTAGTACCACGGGACCCAACCCTACATCCATTCTGAGCGGGGGCCAAAACATTGTTTGCAACAATGTGCGTATTAATTTTGTTTCTCAGAATGGATGTAAGGAGCTTGTAGATAGTAGGCAAGCACGTGATGGGTCTATAGTTCTTTGGATCCGTGGTACTACCGGACTTATGGAGCAGGAAGGTGACACCGGTGGTCATAAAACTGGGCAGGGAACACAGCTCGAGGGCTTCCTGGAATTGTGTTGCCAAACGGTCATGCGAGCTTCGAATCCATTTTATCCAGAAGTTGTGCAATCCGTCCGGTCCAGGACTTTTCCAGTTCTGAGCCGTGCGGATTGCATAACTAACGTCTACGGAGTCTATTAAGATAGACTCCATGGATTCGATAGACTCGCACTCCCGTTCGACAACACGCATCCACTCACCCTCAGTGTGCTCGACGGGCACCGACCAGATACCACGCCAGAAATCAATCATGGCGCTAGCATCCGGTCGGTGTCCGTCGATAACACACTGCTCGGTTCCCTCCCAGCCTCGGTATACCTTCCTTTGGTCACTTTGGAAGAGGCGATTTTGCCAGTATCTGTCCACACGCTCCCTGTAGCGACGAATACGGTTTGCCCATGCATAGACTTTCTGCTTCAGATAGTCAATGCGTTCCGTAACGTTGGCCAAATAATACTGGGGCCTTATATCGGTCCCAGCGAACGCCTGCGTTACGAAACGCATGACTCGGGGGCGAGTATTCCCCCGGCTGAAGCAGAGTAGCTTTGCAATGAGAGTCCTGAATGTGCTGATACGCCGCTCGATCCGCACTTGCCATGCAGGCACACCCCCGGCAGGTCGCGGTGCACGGTTAGTGTCCGGAAACTTAACACGTGCAACGCGACATGCCGCGATGGCACCGCAGTACAGGATCGAGTGTGTATCAGTCAAATTTTCGCTAGCCCGCAAGTACGGGGCTAGCAAAACATTCAGGGCTCCCATTAAAGCCATGTTACGTCTATGCGTAGGCAAACGTGGTAATCGCGGCAAAAATTATTATTATTATTATTATTGCGCCTATATTTTTGAATGTTTCGTTTAGATTTATTTTGTATTTGGTGTCAATAAAGAGTTTTTGTATTGTATAGTACTTAGAAGTGACCTCTAAGATTTCATTACTGTTCGTGAACTTGTTACATGTGAGGGTATGTTAAAAGCGTGTTGACATTGTAACTTAACTTACCATGAATTTCTTCGCCATTGACATTGGCGTTGCAAGAGATGAGGTGTCTGACAACAGGCACATGGCCCCGACCCGCCGCCAGGTACAGCGCCGTGCGCTCGCTCGAGTCGCGCGCTTCTATGTTAGCTCCATTCTTAACTAGAACTTTCACCTGAGAATAAGCCAACGTGAACATAGAAAAGAAGAGAGCATTTAGAGTGTTGTAATGAAATTGATAAGCTTTTATTTTTGTGAAAGGCAATTTTTTTTACTTAGCTCTAGTTGCCAGTAATAGGGTGTTTGGTAGAGGGTCCAACAAACCAAATGGGCCTGTTTGGGGGCCCATTTGGAAAATGCAAATTGGCCAAAATAGGTACTTGAGTTGGGTTTCTGTACTCCTGTTGATACTCCTTTAGGCCATGCAAAGCAAAATTAGATACAAATCAGAGCTAACTAATTGATTTAGAGCTTATAGAGTGAAAAAATTAGATTATAATTTAAAATCCTAATATTTTTTAATAGTAAATTTGTGAGGTAAATTAAAATTGTACCTCACATATTTACCAGAAACTTCACAAGTAAAAATCTTTAAAAAATTAGGTTGTCAGGGATTTTTTTTGGCCAACATATATTTTGTCAGAGGGCCTCCGAACACGCCCATTTGGTTTATCGAACCCTCTATCAAACACCCGGTATAATCACATACTGCACAATAGTCCAGTAGTTACGCGTCTTCTAGATACTTTTGCTGAGGCCCGACATATCAAAATGAATCTGTGGTATTGTACTCATTTATTAACGAGCACATAACGCACGTAGGTATCAGGACAATCTCATTGAAATTGTAATTTTCGAATATGCACACATCGAAAATGCCGATACTGCAGCGATATCGCACAACCAGAAACAAATCAGGAAGCATCCTCAATAATAATGATATAAAACACAGTGTAATCTTACCAAATCCAAAAACCCTCGAGAAGCAGCAAAGTGCAGAGGTGACATTTTGTCGTGTGTCTTGTAGTTGACATTACTGCCAGCTTCTAAGAGCAACCTTGCAATTTCCACATGATTTTTAGCAACTGCTACATGAAGTGGAGTCAAGCCATTGCTTGATGGCGTATCTACTTTACATCCTGAAAAAAATTGATACTTGTTTGAATGTGGATTTAATTGAGGGTTGTATTTTTTAAATAATTTTCTCTTTCTAGCTCAGAGACTGCCTATGTTGACACAAACTATTCGAGAACTCAGTCCAACTCTAACATATATAAAGTTTTCTAAACAAATTCTACACTGTGTTCCTACCTGCTTCAATTAAAACCTTTACAACTCCAACATGCCCATTATCAGCAGCATAATGGAGAGCAGTTCTTGCAAAGGCATCTTGTTGGTCAATGCCGTTGGTGACTTGAGAGGCTGCAGCTATTGCTGCTCCTGAATTCTCCAGTATTGCAGCATACCATCTAAAAAAATTACACATGTCTAAGAAAAGAAAGAGAGGTCACATCACTTCACAAACGAAATGTCATTTTATTTATTAGTGTAATAATTTGATGTGTGTAAAAATCTAACAATGAGCTAGTGATAATGGTATGTTTGTCACACCATAAAAATTAATAGAAAATGTAACAATTTTATCACATAGCAATACTTAATACAAACTTATACATAGAAGACCATGTCTCATCTTCACTGGTAGTGGGGGCAACATTTCCTATTTCTTCATCCCACTCCAAGTCAGCTTGTGGTGAGGGAGTCAAAGATATTGGACTCAAGGGTGACTTCAAACTTGCAATCCGAGTTTCATCACTACTTGACACTTCACTGTGTATAAACACAAAGTACCCTTGGTTTCTATCTGGCTTCATCTCGGTCTGATCTTTGTAAAGTCTATCATTCAAATTTTTACATTTAACACTGCTTTCACCATTCTGCACATCATGTTTATTCAGTTTTCTCTTGTGACACTTGATAGAACGTTTTCTGCTGCAGCTATTTGAAGCTGTTTTAACAGTGGGATTTTTACAGTTTTTACTCGCAGTTATAAGTAATTTTGATATTTCAATATTTCCCATTTTTGATGCTTCACCTAAGCAAGTCATTCCACTGCTTACAGTCTTGTTTGGATTAGCGCCTGTAACCAAAACAAACTAGTCTTGTCTCCACTTGATATAATATTTTGAATTGCATTTATGATTTTAAATCATTATTCTGAGAATGGTCCTATCAGATTTATTAATTTTGCTCAAAAATAAAACTTTAGTTAGTTACCTTTAGAAAGAATCGCAGAAATTGTATCGAGATCTTCTTTTCTTATTGCTTGTAAGAGGTATTCTTCTAAAGATTTTTCCAAACTCATTTTATAATAGACACGTAACAAATATCGGTCACGTCTAAATAACCACTAGACAAAGTAGACAAAGTATGTAACACAAGATGTGTAGGTAAACACTATAATTTGTATTAAAAACTAAAATTTAAACTTTTGCAATCGATTGTATACTTTGTTCAAGAACAAGAAACCAAACAAGAAACAAGAAGAGCAAGAATTGCAAGAATTTGTTTTGATTTTGTCTTTCATTTATGTCACTGTCATTTGCGACGATTTTTTTTTTTGATAATTAAAGCATTCCAGTCACGTGGGCAACACATAGTGATGTCAATCGATGCTTTAGCAAGACCGCAAGACCGAATTAGGTTCTATAAAAATGGTTCGAAAAAGACTGGAAAAAGCCGACGACGATGACGAGTGACGTCAATAAATGTTTGCGCCCGGAATGCTAGCTTGTTGCTTTACCCATAAGGCAGGCTAAAGCCTTGAGGCCATATCGTCTACTCATCCGTTTATTTGAGATGATCTTATAAAAATGAGTCTTATATCCACTTGCATTTTATTTCCTTTTTTAGAGTACTACTCTATTAATATATGCATTATACCTAAGAATTACTCTAGGTGCCCAATACCGGCCTGATAGCAATATTTAATTAGTCCATTGAAATGTTACATGAGCTTTACATTTCTATGAGGATGCAATTTTATTTTTGAGACATGTGTGGAGGGTCAATAGAAGCTTAACCCCAAGTTTGTGGGGTTATCGCCCTTGTCCCCCAGCCGCCATCTTGGAAAAATGGGTGCAAGCACCTTTTTCGCGATATCTCAGAAGCTATGCGTCCCACAAAAAATTCGTTCTAACAAAATTTGTAGCAAATAGCTTTGCCTACAAAAATTTGTTTCCAACTTTTGCGCTAAATTTAAAATTAAAGTGAAGAAAACTGAGAAAACTTTTTTTTGCTCTTTAATTCTTTTCTCATACATTTTACAAGAAAAATACCCTATACTAATCTTTTAGATAGTCTTTTGAGGAAAATTTTCTCAACAAGTTTTTTTTTTATTTCATTCATGTAAAAGGCAATTACAATGTGCACGAGTATGGGCAAATGATACAAGCATGAAGAAATGCTACTTTTCGTGTTCTCTACAAAATTCTTCTTAAATTTTCAGTAAAGTATCTACGGCTTATTGAAATGGGAAAAGGGGAGGAATACATCTCATCTATCATCACCCTCTCCCCATCACTTTCATCATTGATTTAACGACTAAATTAGTTACGCAAATTATACAGGCGACTAGGCGGTATTGCCATATTAGATCTAGTCTGCCATAGGGGGCAATACCCAAAAAAATAAATATAAGTGTGGTTTTTGGCGGGAACCGAAAAGATGGTGTCGTGTTTTTGTATTATTTTCTAAAACTTGTGATTCTTCGAGTGTTAAAGTGTAATAATGGTGGATTATTAACGTTTATCGGTTCGTCAACGTGCACGAGTGTGGGCAAATGATACAAACATCGCGAAACGCGATTTTTCGTGTTCTCTACAAAACTTCACTTAAAGTTTCAGTAAAGTATCCATAACTTTACTGGAATGGGGAAAGGGGAGGGATTCATGGTCTTCATCATCACCTCATCATCATCATCCCATCATCTGTTACTGAAGGAAAAATTATTACTAAGAATCCGACTGAAGGACGAGTATCCATGGTCATGAATAATTTAAAAAAAATAAATAAATATAAGTGTCATTAAACTGTCAATTTTGGCAAAGAAACAAAACATCGGACACAACATCAAAAAATATTATATTGTGTGTTTTTTAGTGAATGTAAATTGATGAAATAACTAAAGAAATGGGTGATAAATCTACTCCGCTTTTAGCGGTTCTGCAGCTGCTGCGAAAATACAATTTGAAGGTGTTTAAACAAAATTCAAGTACTTTCATTGGCGGCACTTGAAATTTTGTATAGAACTATTATTTTTTATTGTTTTATTCAGGGTACTGAAGATGTATTGAGAAAAGAAGCTAGCCTAGGGGATGTGGAGTATGAGAATTTAGATTTACCCGAGGTAGAGCTCGCCAGCATCCTCACTGCTCACCATGCAGAAAGTGACCCACATAGCTATGAGTTTGCTTATGATAATCTAAAAAAGTTTGTAGAAAATTCTTTAGATGTGTACAAGGTAAAAAACTATTTTAATTTTGCTTATTGCAAAACAATTTTCAAATTAACTATCTTATTGCATACAATTTCTGGTGTTTACAATATCAAATCTATGTGTAATGTCATTTTGGCCCAAAAAAAAGTATAAACAAATTAAAGTGGAACTGGAAATCAATTGCAGTGAAGTAAGTAATGTTGTTTGTTTCCAGCATGAGCTCTCAACACTCCTATACCCGGTCTTTGTCCACATGTACCTCAGTCTGATACTGTATGACCACATCGAGCATGCCTTGAGCTTTATAGAAAAATTTGGACCCGAGCAAGAAGACTACTGTCAAGATGACCTGAAACGTCTAGCAATTGTCAAACACAAGGATCATATAAAAGGGAATGAGTTGGCTGAAATATACAGGTTTGCAAAACAAAATTAAAAGCATGTCTTGCTATTATGATCTCTTATGTTAGTCTAAAGTCAAAGTACTTGCTGATCCTTTTTATGGAATTTAAAAAAGATCACATCATTTTTTGTCATTACTTTGATTATCAATCATCGCCAAACTGTTATAGCCCTACTTATTGCAGTTTTTGAAATGATATTTTTCAGTACCAACAAATTCGTAGTCCAACTGTCGAGAGATGCATCAGCTCAACTCAAGCGCTACTTGCAAGAACAGAAAAGCTCGACTGTCATCATCAACACCATTAATAACCACATTCAAATAGAAGTACATGATGGTCCTGGACGGACTCTAGTGCAAGTAAGATCAACAGCGGGAGGATTGCTGGGCGAAGCTACCAAGAGTGGTGAGCAATCCATTTTTTTTTTCTAGCACTTTTTGCCCTCTACCGCTGTTAACATGTTTGCTGTCATTCTCTATGCTAGCTGATAAAAGGTATTTTACTTAATTATGTGTTCTTGATTTAGAAAACCGCACCAAAGTATACTATGGCCTATTAAAAGAGCCAGATATCCAGGTGCTCCCACAGCCAGTGGAAGACGAGGAGGAAGTAGAGGAGACTCCCGATAAACCTAAAAAGAAAAAAGCCAAGAAAGACAACATTTTTATGAAGAAGCCAAAGTCAGACCCCAATGCTCCACCAAATGATAGAATCCCTTTACCTGAGCTGTGAGTAATTCCATTTTTCTTTTATTTATTTTTTTCATATTTGGTAACTCAATGCCTAATTTTCATACAATTTTGTATTAATAAATACACCTGTTTAAAAAACTTGTTTGATAAAAGTTTCCTTCTTTGTTGAAACCGACATTTTACATCTCTAAAATTTTGTTGGAGCAGAAAAGAGACAGACAAGATAGAAAAAGGCAAGGCACTGAGAGAAGCATCCAAACGTGTCCCCCTTGGGCCTGAGAGTCTACCCTCTATTTGTTTCTACACTCTGCTGAATAGCGGGAACACGGCACTTTGCTCCGATATATGTGATGACTCCACTCTACTGGCTGTTGGATTCAGTAACTCCACAATAAAGGTAAAGCCAATGTAATAGATAAATAAATAGTAAGATAGAAAACCTTTTTATTATTTACACCAGAGACCAGACATCATTAAACCAAAGCATAGATAGTATAATAGACAACTATTACCATCAGGCCAGTTGTCTACTTGTTTGCCACTCTTGTTATGTAATAAATCCGCCTACTTGCGAAAACCTAGGAAATCAATTCACCAAAAAAAAAAATTCACACTAGTCGACACGAACGAAACGTTTCCGCGTTTTAGCCCTTACAGCGCCATCTATTGGAATATTTGAACTGGGAATCGTAATTTAATTTTTATTTTTAATTATCAAATCTTGAAACTTTGTTATACATTATTGTTGTTGTTCATGTGACTCAAATTCAATCTTATAATGTTGTATTGTTACGGTAACAAAGTACTATGTCACAAAAACGATTTGCGAGCGATTTCAAAACGAGGCGATTGCGCGTCGTTATCGCCGCGAGCTCTTAGCGATCATTGTCCTGTAAACAATTATGGTCAGTTTATTTTAAAAATATATTGGTAAAACCGAGGCGCAACTAGTTTTATAAAAGAAAAACCAGTTGGATTAAATTATTATCTTTTAAATTTTTTTAATTATTCTTTAGGTATGGACTCTAACCCCGGTAAAACTGCGAGGAATGAAGTCAGCTGAAAAATTGCAAGATATTGATAGAGAAGCAGGTTAGTTGCATCTAACATACATTATACCTACATATTTAGAAATTGACTTTAGATCGTTACTGAGTTTTTCATATCCGACGGCTAGGAAGATGCCTTCCCATTTCCTTGCATCTATCTTCGCATCATCTTTTATTAAATATGCAAAAACTGTACCAAAGAGATACAGTTTTTGCATATTTAATAAGTTTTTATTTTTATTTTAGGTGATGTCCTCGTTAGAATGATGGAAGAGAAAGACAGAGATACATTTCGCACGCTCTTCGGCCACGCGGGCCCGGTCTATAAGGTCTCCTTTGATCCGTTTAAGAACTTGCTTCTCTCCTGTTCAGAAGATACCACAGGTTTGTTTATCCAGTTATCGATTTTGTTGCTGGTGTGGAGGTTTCCATAGAACAAGGAACCCAAAAATATTGTTATGCTCACATTTTAAAAGCATCAATCAGCCAAGTATTGATTTTGAATATCTCTCGAAGGGTGCTTGTAAACAGTTTAAGTGGGTTGCCCTGCGATGGCGATGTGAAGCAGCCTAGTTGGGAGAAGACCTGACTCTCAAGCCAGAGGGAGCGGGTTCAAACCCAGCCGACGGCACGAGCCAATTTGTTCATTGTGTGAGCATTATGTGCGTATTGTATGTCATCTGCTACATGACTGGAGCCCGGTGTATGGCGACAGGCTCGCCCCCTGTCACATTTGGGACTGAATATCGTCCGGCGAAGTGTAGGTGTTGTATTACACCTCTGCTGGCCTCTTCGGAGGAAAGGCGTGATGATATGGATTGCCCTGTTACAAGCTTTTTTTTAAATACTTACGTAATAGATTACCTGCTAGTGAATGTACACGCGTAAGAGTGTGTAGTTAATTGTCATGTGTACACACACATGATAATTAACTACGATACTACGTAAATTACTACGTAATTCGACGATCTTCATAGCCTAGTCGGGGTTCGACTGTTCAATCTGATGATGGAGCCAGGAGGTGTGCTTTTAATGATTTTTTTAACACATTTTATTTGACGCAGCGACCATCCGAACAGCCGTGTCTTGGCCACCGATACTAAAAAAACGCCACTGTTCTCTGTTTATAGCAACTTCATGCCAGGCATCAACTTCAAGTTCCCACAAGTCTTTAGCTACTTCATCCCTTCACCTAGACTGGGGACGACCGACTGCCCTAATTTCCGCTTCTTGCTGTCTTTCGGCACAATCCTCTCCCATCCGTTCCAAATGTCCGAGCTGGCAGATTCTGAGGGATTTAACCTCACCGACTATATTGGGCTCCGTCACCAGCTTTTCAATTTCTTAATTTTCCGGACTTTTTGACGTACCAACGTTTAAACGCCAGCTGCACACACGAAAAAGGATGACTTTACGACGTTACGCTCGGTCGATCGGACCGAGATCGTTACACGAGCGAGCGATAGGCACGATCGGCTTGAGCGTTTGGCTTTCGCCGCATCTATCTTTCTTCCACTCGATTGGCCTATGCGTCCGAGGAGAAGATTTCATCAATCTTTTGTTATGACGTCACGTTAAACTATCGTCCGTAAACCGATAGCATAGCATTCAACACTCTTCCCGTGTTATAAATCATAATGTGTAAAAACCACGTCAGTTTCCCTAATAAAACCAATTATATATATTTTTAAGTAGGTATATAATACAATTGATTCATGTATGTACGTTGTGCAGTGCGGCTGTGGTCGCTGCAGTGCTGGACGTGCCTGGTGGTGTACCGCGGGCACGGCTGGCCCGTGTGGGACACGCGCTGGGCGCCGCACGGCCACTACTTCGCGAGCGCCGGCCACGACCGCACCGCGCGCCTCTGGGCCACCGACCACCACCAGCCGCTCAGGATCTTCGCGGGACACCTCGCCGACGTCGATGTTAGTGTTCAAGAGGCTCTACTAGGCTACTGCCTCCCGCGAACGCCGCGATACGCTGTTCCTATTGGTCAAAAATCTTTTAAAAAGCAATAGGAACATTTTTCGGGCGTTCGCGGCAATAGTCTGGTTGCGGCTATAAAGTATGATATGACATAGCATCATGTGCTAGTCAAATCATTTAGTACTACTGCTACTTAGGAATTTCATACAGTTGGCCAAATTTTAATTTCCACATCCAGATTCTGTGATGTACCTAACTCTGAAAGGTGGGCTGATAAATCGACGCCGATTGTCTACCTTTTTATCGATGTCAACTCAATTTAACCAATCTGCTTTTATCAAAAATCAGAACTCCTCCTTTGGTGTTACCGCTTCTACCCGAATTTTGTATTTAGTATTCTGTATTTAATATGAGTTTGTGTTCTCAGAAAAAATATAGGTATGGATATTTTAATTTCAGTGTATTATATTCCATCCAAATTCGAACTACATCGCTACCGGATCAAGTGACCGCACCGTACGCATGTGGGATTGCCTGACGGGCGTGCAAGTGCGGATCATGACTGGCCACAAGGTAACTGCAGAAAAAAAGCTTCCGTCCAATGTAGGCGTTGTAATATATGACACATTCGATGCTCGGACATTTTGAATGCAATTTCTTAACATAAAAGTCATTCGCTGCCCTATACATGCTAAAATTAATTTTATTGCGGCCCAGCAAGAATCCTATTTCCTTACAAAGTAAATAAAAGGTCCCTTCCCGGTTGTCTGTACCTATGCATAGAACCACTTGGAAAATTCTGAAATACTTCATTATTGATTATAAAATTTTAATTTATAAACAAATTGTACAGTTTTGTTGTAAATTTTACTAAATTAGTTTTGTTAAATTCATAGTTTCATTAAATTAGCTTTAAATATCAAATTGTATAAGGTTTAAATTTGCTTCAAATATCTAATTTTATAAAGTTTAGTCTAGGAAATTACATTAAATTAGTTAGTCATTAATTTAGGTAGTCAAGTTAGCTTAATAGTAATTGAAACCCATATTCCTTGGCGTAGTTAATGCGACGTCAGAGCGGAAATACACTACTACTTACTACTTGACTAAAGTATTGAAGATGAACTTCTTCAAAGTAACGCCTAATTCAATCAACTATCATTAATCAAGTGTGTATGTTGTCAGTGGACCGTGCAGACGCTGTGCTTCTCCGTGTGCGGGCGCTGGCTGGCCTCGGGCGACGCGGGCGGCGCGGTGGTGGTGTGGGACGTGGCCACGGGCGCGCCGGCCGCCGCTCTGGCCGCGCCCGCCACCGCCACCGCCCCCGCGCCCTCGCCTGTGCCGGTCACCGCGCTTGCTATCAGCCGCGACGGCACCGTGCTCGCTTCAGGTACCTACTATGTATAACAGTTTTCTCAAAATCACACAGGCCCGTGTGCTAACACGACGCTCGGTCATGAATCTCGATTTAAAGCTGTTTTTATGTATGGTAAAACCAGTATATCGAGATTCAGGGCGTACTTTTAGCATTCTAGGGAGCATTTTTCGGGCCTAAATCTTGCAACGTGTCTCACATTTGCACATGTTTTATACATTTTCGTTGTAATTGTATTAAACTGACAAACTGTTTCTGGGCAAGTATTAGGGTGCTCCTAGACGGGCCATATTTTTACTGCAATATTTGCCCGGCAATACCGGTAGTATTGCCGCTGTAGCCCGGCCATCATCAGCCAGCATGGCTGATAGAAAAGTATGACTACATAGCCGGACCACACCCAAATTATTGTCGCATCATTTCCGGGCCAGTATTGCTTTAAAAATATTATGTAGGCCGTCTAGGAGCACCCTTACCCAATTATTTTTTGTATGAAACTCCTATTATTATACATGTAAACTAGTTACCACGCCATTTTCCCATAGGGGTAGGCAGAGAATTTCTCTACAAGTCTATATTTATACTAATACGCTTCTGACACACATCTTTCGCTTCTTCTACTTCCAGTCTTTTCATGCACACTCGTCGGTTACTGTACTCTTAACGTGGTCATTCTTCAAATCGTTTTCGATTTGATCGTGGTACGGCCTAGCTAGGTCCACCCTTACCGACTTGACCATTCACACTCGCCTACTAAATCACAATATTACACCTGATTAACCTGAACCACAAGAAGCATCGTCTAAATAATAATTTAGCCTTTTATTCCATTTTTACTAAAAATTTACATTTCAAATGTTGCATTCGTTTTTTTCAATGGGTAAAGGCCTCCTCCAAATTAGCCCATGCTTTTCTATCTCTGCCCAGTTTCCACCAATCTTTACCCGCCATTTCTATGAAATCATGGGCCCACCTTGTTTGGTCTTCCAACCCTCCTCTTTCCAGTTGGCCCTATCCAATGTAATATCCAATCGTCTAAATAACTATGATGAACTATTTATTTTCCAGGTTCCCTAGACTCCAACGTGAGGCTGTGGGATTTCACGGCAATAACGGACGAAGCGTCCGGTGAAGAGGTCGGGAACAGCAACGCCACTCAGAAAGACGACAAGTTCTTGCTGCGCGCGTTCGCTACTAAAAATTCGCCAATAAAAGGATTGCATTTCACACGACGAAACCTCCTGCTAGCTGTGGGCTCGTATGAGGGAAGCGCTTGACAGTTAATTTTATAAAACTATTAGCTATATCCCGTGGTGTTATCCACGGTTATGAGAAATCCCCCACAACCGCTTTTTAAAGCGCGTTTTGTGAACGCGCGTCTGTGGCGATGCAAACGCGCGACTTCTGCGCGTTAGTAGCGCACAAACATACAAATGCACGTTAGCAGCGCTGTGGACGATGGTATATGACCTACGACTGAAGCGCTTTCGTATAGCAGCTGTTTTTTATTTGTTTCATGTTTGCATCGCTACACAAAGTTGTTGTGGGATCTCCTTTAAAAGTAGCCTGTGTTAATCTCGGGTATTACAAGTAAGCCATCTAACTGATCTGCCGAATTTTATACAAATTCGTCTGTCTGTTGGAGCATTAAAAAATAACAGTAACATACAAACTTTCGCATTCCTAATATCAGTGTGATCTTCAAACATCAAAACCTAGAAGACGAATCAAGATCAATTACAACCATAACCGCCATAGTACAAGCTTTGCTTAGTTTGGGGTCAGACGACCGTGTGTTCAATTGTCCCGAATATTAAAAAAAAAAAATTGTTAAAGCTGTATTTCCTTTCTAGAATTTTAATGTGACACGGATTATGTTACACTGAGAGTGCATAATCATAGTGAATGGTGTACTTTGCTCTTCTGCTAAGGTTTTTATCTAAAAAAGCAAAATATATCCATTGTTAATGTATAAATCAAGCAACTTTGCACACACTCTGCCTATGATGGTTTATCTTATACCTTTAAATGAGCAATTCTTGTATATATATATATATATAATTGGAATCTCGGAATCGGCTCCAACGATTTTCATCCAAATTAGTATATAGGGGGTTTCGGGGGCGATAAATCGATCTAGCTAGGAATCATTTTTAGAAAATATCATTTTATTCGTGTTTTATCGATAATCAATCTCAACTGAAAAATATGACTCTTCCTGACATCTATTGGCGAATAATAATACTACTATTTTTTGTGAGCAACTAATTGCTTTAACGACACAACAGCAGATGGCGTTGTTAAGTAACACGAAGTCAATGAGTGTTTGCTTTGAGGTTAGACTAAAATCAATTGTTTATTATCCAAAAAACACAATTAAAAAATTAAAAAAAATACCGAGCAAAGCTCGGCCATCCAGGTACTTTAAATTTATGGAAGGCATGATAGACTTGACAGTTTTGATCAGATAATTCTATGGAGTACTGAGTATTTTTAAGAGTAGGTATGTAATTTGCAATGTAATGTAAATTGACAAATAAAATTAGATCAAAAATGATTTTGTTTTATGACCTAAATGTGAGCTCTCACTTGAAATCTTAGTTTATATACCTTGAAACCTCAGATTCTTGACACATGCAAAAAATGTAAAAAAATATAAGTCATAGGTAAGAAAAAATGAGTTTTATTATATTCTAGATTATCAGATATTATAATTACAATATTTGATGAAAATATGATCTTTCTGCAGTGATAAACTGTATCATTATATTCAAAATGGATTCATTGCTTCTGGCCAGCTGTGCTTTCATAGCCTGTTTGAAGTCTTCCTTGACTCCCTTGTCAGCTCCTCGAGTGCCAATCCGCCTCTGTCCTATGAGTTGTTGGTTGTTTGGTAGGATGTCCAACACAACATTGTTGTCTTGCTCATTCCACATGTAGCTGAGCTCCTCCAATATGTCAATGTGTATTACATATGTTGAAAACACAGAATAATGAAACACTGCTTTTTGTCTTACAACATCCATTATGTGAATAAAAATAGACTCTTCCTGAGGCCAACCAAGCTGCATCAATACTAGTATATGGCCATATATTAGATCTGAAGTGTTGCCTGTATTGAGTAAAATTCTTATTAGTAGTGTGCAAAAGTAATGCATAATTGCTACTTTAGTCACAGGTAGGAAATGCAAGTGCCTATGTTTTCCACCAACAATCAGTTCTCCATCCAATATCCCTTCTGCATTTGGTAAGTGTGGTAGTGCAGCCAGAATATTTTCGAAACATGCAAGATTATTCTTTTGGTGATAGTTTATAGAGACCCTTACTACATTTGCTAACAGGCTATTCTCTGTTACTGATAGAGAAACTTCATCATATCTGCCTCTATAAATAGCCATCTCATTAGTAAATCCATTTTCCCATGGCTTTACTTGCAGCTGATTGGCTAGCTTTGTAAACTCTCTGGATATAACTTCATTGTTGTGTAGAAGTTCCCAGCAGTTGGCGGCCACCTGGAAGTGGTTAGCGGAAACTCCAGTGACTTCTATATCACCTTTTCTTCTTTTAGATGGGGGTAATTCTGGGTCTGACAAGGCTTCTATAAGGATGTGATTTCCCTTTATAGATTTTTGCTCATACAGTGCTTGCAAGAAAAATGTTGTACCACAATACAACAATTGGCGACAATCTTCAATATTTCTAAGGGTCAAGAGCTTTTGAAAATAGGCTTCTTTATTCAAACTATTGCTATAGTTTACCAGAAATGAGTCCCATCCCAGTTGTCGGCCCAACAAATCCAACACTCCATGTAATCTTTGCCATGGGTCTGTTATTTCATGATCAGTTTCGTCGTACACATAAGAGTTGTAGAAGTCAATAGCCTTAATAAGCAAGCGTTGAAGCAACCTGGGTGATTCCAGAGAGCTGAGGAGTGGTAAAGTTTCAACTACCAGTAATCGTGCATACCGATTGTCATAGAAAAACTTCTCATTATTAATTAGTGTCTTGACAAGACTGTCCACCCCTAACTGTGGAAACTTTTTAAGTAATAAAACAAGCAGTTTACAATGTTCCATTGTGTCATCACTGTTTTCTACACTGGTTTTTAAAATTGTAAGTTGGATGTCGGGAGATATGTTGTCGAACATCTGGCTGAGGAAACTCCCTTCAGCAGTGCGGAGTGCGTTTGCTATAGCTGATATTTCAGGAAGCAATGCAGAAATGTTTTGTCTGGAAAGCATTAATGCACTGAAACATTCAGCAGCTTCTTGTACATTACCGGACTGTTTCTCCATTAAATAAGCTTCAAACTGAATCTTGAAATTTGTAGGAAATAATGTTTTGGCCGTTAGCATCCATGCCTTAGCCGAGTGGATATTAACTCTTTGAGCATCTTTTGCTTTTGCAATTATGTAGTCCTCATCACTTAAGTTACTTTCAATACCCGGCATTTTGGCTATTAGAAGTGCACTTCACGTTTGAAGAGGCTCAGGTATTATTGGACGATATGCAACGTCGAAAGCAATGCGTAATATTAAAAATAACACCAGTTTTGTACTAAAATTATTTACATTACGGAAGCGAAATATATATGTGAATGCAATGCAATCAACCAATTCAACCGTAGATGGAGCAAGCAATCAACATCAACAATTTTTTTAAATTGATCAACAATCAACAAAGCCAATGATGGCATTGTGGATGGCATGTACGCTGCACTGCATCACTGCATGGCAAGGTTCATTGTCAGTGTCAGGTTTTTGTCATAAATGTCAGTTGGCACGCGCTCCATCGTTGCTAGATCTATGATTGAAATCGTAATCTTAAGGTTTTTTGGCCGTTAACATTGTTTAACTAACTCTGAAAACATTACACCAATTATTGTTCTGAGGTTTTACTGAACGGGTTTTTACGTACAAAATGATACAGACATTAAGAAATGCTCTTTTAGTGTTCCTCATTGCAATGGGAAAGGGGAGGGATTCATCTCATCTATCATCACCCTGTGCTCCATCATCTGCATAACAATTTATTTATGAATGACTAGGTGGTGTGGCAATGTTGGCTCTAGTCCACCCTACGGGGCAAAATTAAAAAATAAATAATTAACTGTCAGTGTCAAGCTCCTCGCCATAGAATCATGTGTACACACTAATTTATTATTTTTAAATAATGTTTTTTTAATAATTTACCCAGCAAATGTTATCGTTTCAATGCGGTTATATTTTATAATGAATGCAGTGCACCTACGCAAATGTTATGCTATTGCTGAACTGGTTCCTGATCATGTTTTAGAAAATATATTTTCTTATCTCGATCTTGCTGATCTCCGGAACTGTTCTGTAGTTTGCAAATCTTGGTACAGGATAATTAGTGACGAAAACAATGATGTTTGGAGAGTGCATTGTATGAAGCGATTGCAGGAGGAAGTTATAAAGTCAGATTTATTGTCATCCGTTTCCACATATAAAACGAAACTTCGAGCTTTCCATCACGCCTGGAACCCGCACGACTGCTCCAGAAATATATACATAAAATCAAATGGATTTACCCTTCACAGGTATCATTTCATCAAACACTCAATCATTCAAAGCAGCATTTGGTCTGCATGTATTGCTGAATCAGCACCACTGGCATCAAGCCATTGTGTGAAGAATATTAAATATTACTTTACTTCCATGGCTCATAGAGCAATAAATTTACCTGTTTTTCTGTCTTATGTATTTCAGAAATCCTGTAGCACAAAGCACTGATGCATGCAGATCTAAAATTGGTTTCCGGCATGGTCGTCATGCATGGGAAGTTGTATGGGAAGGCCCACTGGGAACTGTAGCTGTAGTCGGAATATCTACCAGAGAAGCTCCCTTGCAATGTAATGGATATGTTGGTTTACTTGGGTCAGACCAACAAAGCTGGGGATGGAATTTAGTTGATAACCACTTATTACATAATGGAGATACTCTAGGACATTATCCAAAACTTAATAACTGTCCAAAATACCAAGTAAGTATAATTTCTATTATCTTATACATTTTAGCTATTTTAAATAATCTTTCATTGTTTCATTTCCTACATGATACATAAATGTTTTCAGGATAAAAGTATCCTGGATAAAGCTGTCTAGACACCAAATTTCATCCAAATTATTTTATTTCTTTGTAGTGTAAAGAAGTTTGTAAGATTCACAAACTTTTGCTTTTAAAATTTAGCCTAAATCTTAAGCCACACGGACGTAATTTTATGAGCATAATTTTGGTTGTGTATTTTTCGCTCAGCAGAACTTTGGTTAATCGGCCACACAAGTGTAGTTTTCTGCCGTGAGTTGCGTAATTTGGGTTGCATTTTGCGGTCAACTGCAAGTTGTTTGATTATTCAGTTCCTATCTAACTTTTGTATGGATAGTAGTGTCATGCAATAGATCCAATAAAAAAATTGTGCATTTATTAGGCATACTCAGAAGATGATACCCAGGCCAAGAATGTGGGTAAATCCCCTAAATAGTGAAAGGTTGTATCAGAAAACCTTGTTGCGTTTAAATATAAATAAAAAAAGTAATTTTGTTCAGAATAGTTAGTTACACAGCAAAACAGTAAAAAAATTAATATGATTAAAAATGAAATGAAAAAATCAATCTAAAACAAAAATATTACAAAAAAAATATTATTAACTAAACAGAGGTTGGCTAATCCATTTAAGAATCTAGATTTTTTTTTTTAAACAGTTTTATTTTATTTCAATTTGAAATTATTTACTTTATATTAAAATAAATAACTAAAAAAGTAATTAAAACAATCCAATCAAATCAGTATTTCAGTAGACTAGAATTTAGTAAATCTCCAGATAAATCAGGAGACCTGGCAACACTGCGCACCCGGCGAAATTTCAGTCGATTTATTGCGCGTAAGTCGGCAGACAACTCATTTTGCGCTGCCGTGTGGCACTAACAGGGGCCCTATTCGGAGATTTGAGATTTTTATCTCACCTTTTTTCGTCCTTGTTGCTCTCATTTGAAACGTCATAAACATGAGAGAGACCAAGATAAAATCTCATCTCATCTCACGCGTAGGAATAGCCCTCCTGGCCTTTTGTATGAAACCAAATACAGAAGAAATTACGCGACCGAAATTGCGCTCGTAAAATTACGTCAGTGTGGCTTCAGACTAATTTAAAATAAGATAAAGATAAGATAATTTATTTCCAAAAATACGAATTATTTACATTTTCACAGTTTATACATAAAAATAAAAAACCCTGAAAATAACAAGACAATTCCCCGATATACCTGCGGTCCCACACTAGGCTCAAGGCCCGTAACATGGAAACCAAGAGGTCGAAAATTGACTAAATTAAAGAGGTGTCCTAGCGAATATCTACAGTTATCAAAGTTGACAAATTTGTAGGAACTGTTCAATCTATTCATCAACTATTCAAGGAAGCATTATATTATCTCTTTGGCTGCTTACCTACGAGCGGCATTTTGTCAACGGCAGAAGTATTGGCAGCTACCGTCGACGCGTTCACGCTGATGGCAGCTGTCGGCAGGTAGTGACGGCAGTCATCGTTTACTTCTCGCCTATTTGCAATCGAATTATGTTGCTGTGATATGGCACGTCACTATTGCAAGCAACAACACTTAACGGCGCGGCAACGCTATGATTTCGACGGACGCGGCAGGCGGCAGACGGCAAGTGCCTCGACGGCGGCACTCAAAGTTACAAGTTATTACTTTGCAGAATTAACTTGTACGAAACTGATTCCGATTCGATTTCAATTGCTACGTGTCAGGTGTTGACTTGAATTGACGCGCGGCGGCAGACGGCAAACACAGTATTGACGTTGTTGAAGTTTGACATCAGGGAAGATGAAATAAGCTAAATAATTTAGTAGGTCAGCATACGTCTATACTTGATTTCAAGAATACTAATTAGGAAGATGCATGTATCAAAGAAAATATTTGGAAAATAATAATAATTGACATAATAGATTTTCAGCTTAAGTAATAATACAGTAAAAAGTCGTCATCGAAAACACGACCGTAAGCTAGTAATGTCGTAACGTAACTGCAGGTCTGCTGCGTATTCGGAATCCATACGACGGCAAATGAAGGCCGACAGCATCTGCTGTCGGCCGTTTGCTGCTGTCGTCTCTGCCTCCTGCGGCCGTCGGAATCGTACCTTTACGGCAGCCGTCAACGCGTCGTCAGTTGCCGATAGGTGATGGCGACGACGGCTGCAGTCTCCCTGCCGTTGGCTCGTCTGTAAGTTGCCGTTGGCAAACTGCTGCTCGTGAGTGAGCACGCTTACTTCCAAGGATGTGTGTTGAGTATTAAAATGCAGCTCTGCAAGGAGTGTACCATTTAGTAAACTAGAGGTATACTATAATTATATTCACAGTAACACTTGGTATTCTTTTTTCAGGTAGGAGAGCGGATAAGAGTCATACTAGACTGTGAAACCAAAACATTGTCATTTGAAAGAAGTTATGAATTTTTGGGTGTTGCATTCAGAGGTACCTACATATTTCAAATATTTATTTCAATTAGAAATTTAAGGTTCTGAGAGAGACCTTTGCCCAAGAGTAGAAAAGGTGTAGCATACAAAAAAAAAAAAATAAGCTTGGTTCTAGCTCTTTAACTCATTATCCTTTCACTTCTTGACTGAAGAAGCGCAAAGCGTATCCGTTTCTGCTTGGGCAAAAATGCTTTTGTATTAGCTATTAGCTATAACAGCTATGCAGCTGTTCCCGTCTACAGGTCCCATTTCTCCAGCGATTCTTGTAAAATTTTGTTAGCAGGTTCAATAATTATTTTTTTGTTGATTTATTTGTACGATTTTTTTATTGGCGGGATATATTTTTTTTGCATTCTCGTGATATTCTCGAAAACGCTAAGTTATGAATCTCGAGATCCATGAACGTCGTTTCAGAATACGGTCCTATGAAAATTATACATGAATTCACATGTAAGAAGTAATTCAAATGTAATTTTTTTTCTAGGCCTTCCAAACAAGAAGCTATATCCAACTGTCTCAGCAGTGTATGGAAACACTGAAGTGTCTATGGTGTACTTGGGACCACCTGTAGATGGCTGATAAAGGATCAGCATGTCTAGAAACACAATTGATTTCTAGTCAAATAACAATGTGATAAGTGTGTACCATAATTATTGTTTTATGTAATACATAGTTTTGTGTTACCAGTGAATCTGGGTTCTTAGCAATAATGTGTTTGGCTTAACATAAAGCAGGTCTGTCCAACCCCGGGCCTGCGCACGACGAAATGACCGCCAGCATATTTTAATTGACTCACAGCTCTTGTAAGGTGCTAACATCGGCTGGTTAGTGATTTTTTGAAATATCTTCCAAGTTTTTTTTTATTGAAATCAAGTGTGTCAACATTTTATCCATCATCATCCATTATTAAGTAAAATTGAATCGAAATTGTAAATTAAATGTGATGCAGTTGAAAAATCCTTAATTACGTGTCTTGTAAACGTTACCGGCAATCTATATAATTCCTGGAGCATCCAGGCAATGTATGAAATGTTATGGTCCATTACATACTTCGCCTAGGTAATGTATACTTTACCCAGGGATTGTGTACAGTACCTACATGTCCACCGGCAATGTGTGAAGTAAATATTTTTGGTCTATATTTATCATTCATATCATTAAACGTATCATACAAAAAAAATCCGAAAATCCGTGAAAAAACCGGAATTCTGATAGAATAGGATATTATTATAACCATGGGCGTACCCAGCTTCTGGCGTAGGAGGGGGCAAGTCAGATTTTTTAGGTCGGATCGTCCGCGGCTGTTTTGTCATACACACTACACAACACACCTACATGAGTCATTAGATGTATGTAGTGTAGTGTGTAGGGCAAACACCCGCAAATGATCCTGTTTTACAGGTAGTTAAATAAATAAAATTTTACAATCCTGTCACAGTAGTACATTTTACTATATTCTTAAGTGAATCATTAACCTAATTTGTCATTAAAATTTTGATGCAAGTTCCCTATTGTATCGTGCATTTTGTCAGTGTCTACTGCGCGGTTTATTTAAAAGTTAGAGCATAACTCGTTTACACTTTAATTAGTAATTAGGGGAGTTCATACATGTTCTGCGAGATTTTCAAGGGGGGGCAGCTGCCCACCCCTGCCCCCCCCCCCCTGGGTACGCCCATGATTATAACCCAAAACCTCTGCTGCCCGTCTCTTTTACCAGAACAAATCCGACTTGAATTGGTTAGGTTAGAATCCTTAGCTTTCGTAGTTATTTTTTTATAACAACCCGAAACCTGCCCTACTCAAATGTTTCCCTTCCCCGTTACCATGAAATAATATGAAAATGTCATACATCGCCGGCTGCGCATTGGGTACTGTATAGAATACCTAGGCAAAGAATAAAAGAAATAATATTTCATACATTACTTTTTAGGTATTCTATACATTAGAATACCGGGTTATACAGATCGCCGGTAACATACATACAGTATAATTATGTACATGGAGTCATTACAGCTTTGTTTTTGCATACACATCTCTTACTTTTAAGGTGTACGGTAAGGCACGGCAGCTGTCTCACTCGCTCGCGACACTACTATAATAATTAGATATAAAATTATAATTAAATTTGGCTGTATCAATGCATTGAGAACAGTATTACAAAGTATTCAGAATAATTTTCATGTATCAATTCAAACCGTTAGTATCATTATGAAAATTATTCTGAATACTTTGTAATACCGTTTTCATGCATTGATAGAGGCAAATTTATCAAAAATACATACTACAATTTTATATCTAAAATAATAGTGTCGCGGCGAGCGAGACAGCTTACGTACCTTACCATACACCTTAAGGCTCAACGTTTCACTCATGGCGCGAAATTTAAAATTGAACAGTCTTTTTTTAGTTTTATGGAGATAGACCGGGTATCTAAATTCAGTAATAATGTAATTTGCGGCCGTCGTAGATTATTATTAACCATATTTACCTACCTTAAGATATTTTGTAGAGATATTTAACAGTAATGCACCTAATAGTCAAATATGCAAATTAACCAATAAACTGACGAGTCTAGCTTACATGAGTAATAAGGTGCATATTTGTCAAATATGTCTGTAAAACATCGAGAAGAAAAGTCTAAACTAACCGCAAATTTCATCATCACGGATAATAGTTACCCGGTCTAGTTTCAAAACCAAAAATCCCGTTTAAAATGTAAATTTCGCGCCATGAGCTAGACGTAACACCAATCATATGAATTATGTAAAGAAAATCTATACCTAAACACATTAATATTAATAACAGATTTTATACATGCTTACAAAATGGAAGCTTATTTAATGTAGATTAAAATTATTAATTGCAATACTAAAAAAATATTTATACTTAATTTAGCATAGATAGTAATTGTAAATATTCATTTAAATGATTGATTTTTGTAACCAAATGCAAGGCAAGGGTGCACTGCCATTGATTTTTATCCTAACGCAAACTAATAACAAGATTGTTGTAAGCACATTATGCAAACATATTTACGTCGCAGCCAACTTGCTTAAGAGTCCGGCGACCTAACTAATTTCGACCTAGGCGAACTAGACTAACTTCGCATTGGCTTAAGGTATTCTATCGCCATTTCGTCTAGAAGAAGAAGATGAGCGAAGAGAGCGAGTAATGATACTGACGAGCCTCTAAACTTACCTACAGAGTGACAAAGTGCAATTTTTTTTTAATGACTTGCACTACTGTAATCATTCTTAAGTAACTAAGAATTTCCCTTGTGTTATCGATTCATTTAACAGCTAATGATGTAGACAACCTCCCTATGTAATGGAATTTTTGATTTGCTTTGTCTACCTATTGAATAAATCAGTCAAAAGTGACCCCTTAAAATGCGAGTATTTTCATAGCTCTATTTTCGCTTGAGAACGTTTTTAAAAAAAACAAGAACATAGGGGCGAAGATATTGTTAATCTAATTGTACATGTTAAATTTCATCATAATCTAACAAACGGTTATCAAGAAATTTGAGTAGTGCGTTTGTATGGAAATTTCAGAACGTCGCGGCCCTCTTAATCAGCCGGTCAATTACCAGGCTAGCCATTTTACTAAACGGCGCCGTTCAGTCCATTACAAAATTATTAATAAAAACTGGCTAGCTGATGTTCAGGCCATTCATACAATGCGGTTTTATAATAACAAACAAGTTTTTAACCAAATAAATGTGTTTTGAATTAATTAAGAGCAAATAAAATCCGTGAAACGAATCGCAAATCTGATAGACACGATATTATAATAACTCTCCTGCCTGACTCCTCTATCAGAGCAAAGCAAATCTTGGATTGGATTGGTTAGGTTAGAAGGCTAAGACGGGAACTCAGCTTCGTTTCGCTTCCGCCTTAGCCTTCGTGGTATTTTTTTTAAACAACTCAATACCTCCCCTACTTAAATGACTGGGCCACAAGTAGTCAACGTTGTCGATCAAAGTCATTTTACCTAGCCGTTTGATTGAATGACTAAATATCATCAGGAAGTATCATCTAGTTAAACGGCGCTGTTTAGTAAAAAGGCCAGGCGTTCAGTAAATAAGCTATTGGCTGCGACACATATGTGCAATGAAGATACATTTTTGCCTTTTGTACAATGTGTTGTAATAACATGTTGTTATTACAAAAGGCAAAGCAAGTCACAAACTGAAAAAGCGACGCGACTCTCACAGCACCTTCTGCCCAGTTAAGGGGATTCGTATCGCTCATGTCGCAAAATTTAAATTCCAAACAATTTTTTTTTTGGAGCTAGACTGGGTAACTAAATTAAGTAATAATGGAATTTAAATTGCGGCTATCGCAGTCCATTTACGATATGTACCTAACGATATTTTGTTGAGATAATTAATAGCGAGCCAGATGATAAAATGAGCAAATGATATCGGTTCATTTGCTCATTTTATCATCTGGCTCGCTATTAATTATCTTATACTACTTACTTCAATAATTAGGTGGATATTTGTCAAACAAATCTAAAATATCGAAAAAAATTGTTTATAACCGCAAATTCCAATATCATGTACTATAGTTATTTTCAGAAAAAAAAAGTATATAATTTTTATAAGTTTTTGCGACATAAGCGAGCCGTTAAGCCTTAAGTACTGCACTAAAGCTGAAACCAGACTATTGCCACCAACGCGAAAGTGTTCCTTTATTGTTTGTTTATTGATTGTTAAAAGGTTGTTGACCAATAGGAACGGCGCTTTGGCCGGCGTTTTTATTTATTTTATTTTATTTATTTAAACAAAATCCACAGCTCACAATAATAAGCTCACATTTCAGCGTTCGTGGTCTTAGTTCCGGCTTAAGGTTAATGATAAGGCGGGGCAGTTATCCCGCTCGCTCGCGACACTATTAACTTAATATATAAAAATTACGTGTCACGTTGTTTGTCCGCTATAGATTCCCAAAACTACTTAACCGATTTCAATCAAATTTGCACACCGTGTGCAGTTCGATCTAACTTAACAGATAGGATAGCTCACATATATTTATATAAATAATAAACGCGAACGGAGTCGCGGGGTGACAGCTAGTTATACTATATATAAAGTTATAGAATGTAATTTTGATAAATTTGCCTCCATCAATGCATTGAAAACAGTATTACAAAGCATACAGAATCATTTCATTTTATGTTGATTGTTGATATTTCTAGTTTTTCTAAGAAAAACGTAACACGTAAAAAAATTTATGTTAACGTTTCTCTGAGCACTTATTATATTATAAATATCAACATGAAAATGATTCTGAAAACACTGTTTTCAATGCATTGATAGAAAATTTGTCAAAAATGCATTCTATAATTTTATATCTAACATACCAGTGTCGCGAGCGAGCGAGACAGCTGCCTGACCATACACCTTAAGAGCGTTATCGGTTTTGTTTTGCTTTCTCCCTCACACAATTCAAATATTGTTTATGCTAAAAATGACTGGGGATGCAATTGAAAAATGTCCTCTGTACGCAAAATAATATTATCTGTCTAGCTAATAATATGACGGTGAATGTATAACTATATATTATATTGTAAGTACATGCGAAAAATATTCTTTATGTCCGTCATTCTTCGTTTATGAAACATGTATGAAAACTAAAATGAGTTTAAATTAAGTAACTATTATATTACTAGCTAGTAAGAGTATAGAGAACAGTCATTTTTAGGGTACAGGACCCTGAAAATGGGACCCTATTACTAAGACTCTACTGTCCGTCCATCTGTCAACAGGCTATATCTCATGAGCCGTGACGGTAAGACAGTTGACATTTTTACAGATAATGTATTTCTGTTGCCGCTATAACAACAAATACCAAAAAAACAGACCAAATAAATATTTAACAGGTAGACGCTTGAAATATTTACAGAATATTTAGTTATTCACTTTATAAATAATAAACAATCAAATTAAAATTTAATTTAAACATAATTGTTTTATCCTAAAAGGGGGGGGAAGGGGCTCCCATACAATACAAATGATCTTTCGCCGTTTTTATAGATAACGGTATGGAACCCTTCGTGCGCGAGTCCGACTCGCACTTGGCCAGTTTTTTATTATTAAAAATGCTGAATCGTTGAGCTAGAAAGAAAAAAAACCGATAACGATAGATGCTCATAAGCTGCGCCACCTACAACCTTTGGTCCATTTAAAAAAAAGCTCTGCAAAGCAGTATAATGGCATATCCACATATGGCGGCTACGTTTGCGGCGTTCGCGGCATATTCAAATAGAACTTTTAATCGAAGCAATGAAGTAAATAAAACCGCCGGCCACCGGGCGTGTGTGGACACGTCATTATATGTACATTAGATGGAACGAGTGTCTTTTTAAGTTAAAATTTAATTTGCGGTACTTATAGTGCGTCCTAAAAGTCTAGCTGCGCTACCACACTTAAGGCCATTCAGCGCCCGACCGCAGACGAATGCAGCTGGTTTCAAGTCGCTCGCTGCGGAACGTATCGTCGTCTGCTGCTGCCGTCTGCGGTCAGACGCGGAATGGTACCTTAGAGCTATTTATGTCATGTCGTAGTGAGCTTTGTATAAAAATTCAGTTTAAGAATACTTCGATACTTGTGGTACCTAGTATTTTTTATTCTGTAGAGTTGTGATCTATCGCAAAAAAGAATCGGTAGCTAAACTATTAATGCGCATGATGAGAGTCGTATCATGCGCATCGCAATAATCTTAGTTAATGACATTCATGAATATAATTATTCCTAACCTACCTAAAGTACTGTAAAATAATGTATGCACTTTTTACACTACCTAGTTCAAATTCCAATACGCTCAGATCTTGGTAAATACATAAAATATTAAATTAGTAAAATCATTGTATGCTTGAGTTCTGCACCTGCATGCCTGGCATGCGCAACACGACAACGGTATGTCGAGACGTATGCTTACACGTAGCCTTGTCACGTTCTCTCATGCCAAAAAGTGACGAGAAGAATTTTGTCGCGCGCGCATGGTAGGCCTGTTGATATCTTGACAAATAGAGACATTCTTGTAGCTGTTTGTGATCATATCACAAGGAGTTTGCAAAGAAGTAGTTTATTGTGCAAGAGAATGGGGTGAATATTTTCTATAAATACTGGAAAAAATCAGTAAAATGTAAAACCGCGATGCAGCAAATTATTTTAAAGGTGCAGTGCATACGTCATACCTCTATTGTAAATGCAGAGTAGCCTTTCCATAAATTACTAAGTATAGCCCTATCGTTTCAACTGAGTCGCTATTGTTCGATGCTGGCGTTTACGACTCGATGACTCGGTTTGGCCTGACTATTCTCCCTTTACTAATACACGTTGTATATTAAAGCCTCACAATACCTAAACAGAGTTTTGTCTTTTGCTTTCTGTTCACTTGATCAAAAAAGGCAAAACAAACTATTCCGCCGCTAAAGAGGTGCTTACTCGTCTTCTCTACAAGAATTTGGTCTCTAAGCACCTCCACGAGCGAGGGAATCGCGACGAGTCTGCGCTTTTATCGTCCGATAATCTCCACCACGGACTGGCCATGGAATAGTCGCGTAATCGCGCCGACTCGTACGATTGTTATGTTGTAATGTGAAGAGTTTAGAATAAGTCACAGGCTTTGATAGCACTATTATACATATATGTATATTGTCTAGTCTCTAGCTGCGTGAGCGGAGCGTGTGCGGATAGACGCGTAACGATACGAGGATACGTTAACATTTTGCTCGCAATGAGCTACGTCAAATCGTCGCGATAACATCGCCGTGTGGGAACCCGTTCTATGACAATGTATAGAAATACGTGGCACGATAATAATAACGTCGCGATTCACTCGCTCGTGGATGTGAAGCTTAAAATACAAGTATCGCTAAAAAACCTTTGAGTTCGGCTTTATTTTTCTAATGTTTATTGTCACGGGAACTATATGTGTGTGCAGTTTTATAGGATTTTGTTTCGTAGCAGTATCTACCTAGTTTGAGACAAACAAACATACAAGTGTATGATAAGGCGCGACAGCTATCTCGCTCGCTCGCGACACTATTATATTAGATTTAAAATTATGGAATGTAAATATCAACATGAAAAATATTCTGAATACTTTGTAATACCGTTGTTAATGCATTGATAGAGGCAAATTTATCAAAAATACATTTTATAATTTTAAATCTAATAGTGTCGCGAGCGAGCGAGACAACTGACGTGACTTACCATACACCTTAAATAAAACCGTTAAAAAATACAGAAGTAGGAACTATTAAAAGGCTACTCTACATTTATTTATAACGTGTGTTGATGATTCAATAAACTGTTTCCTGTTCCATAACCTTTTGGCGGCGGTCAATTTTCATGTTATGTCTGATGTCAAGCAATATTTTTATACACGCGTATAGTTAAAACAATTACCTATAACCAACTTATAAATTAAATAATAATTAAGTAGGTATAAGATATTGACGCCATCGTTTACAACTACTTTGTCTTTATTTTGTTATTGTTTAATTTTAATATGCAGAAATAAAACTCTTTTGTTAGTTAATTGTATTCTTTATTGTTCATTTCTCAGATCTATTTCCCAACATTTAGCGGCAAACCAGACAGAAAAGACGTAAGACGAAGACGAGTCACAGGACGGATCCCTTCAATTAACTGGCATACAAAATTTATCAACACCTTAACACACAGAGAAAACGGGGCGCGAACGCTGTGCTTTTCGTTTTGTATGGAAGCCGGAAGGTGCCATGTCTTGCTCCGTTCGTGTCTCGTCTTGGACCTACGTCTTTTCTGTCTTGCCCGCGCCTTAGATACATAATAATGAGTGATGAGATTAAACACAAAATTAAATAAACACTACAAACCTACAGATTTTACGTCTTTCTCTTATAAAATGCATACATGATAAAAACACGCTTTTTAAATGCTAATATTTTTTTTATGAATTTTAAAATTGACATGCTATAGTCGTAATAGTTTTTATAAAGATAATAAACAGTTATGAGAGAACTGTCCAGGTAATTACAGTGGTTTTCAATGTTTCTATGTATGTTCAACTAATTTCAACGCCCATTTTTCCAAACATTTACGTCAATGTTTGAATTTATTACCTAAATTAATGTTTTGGATTAATTTATGTTTATTTTGTCGGGTATTTCCAGACCTCGTAAGAATTGAAGGAGCCGGGAGCGATTTACTAAGTGTAAAGCCCGGGAGCTACAGTAAATCTACTTATAGCAAGATCTGCCCCTCATTCTCAATCAGTGGGAAACGTTTCCGATCGGATACCAAAAAATTTTTACCTTAAAATTATTTTTTCTTCTCTAATTTTGAGAAGAAAACATGATACATTCTTCCGGTCAGATTTATACTCGGCTTTCCTATTCCACCATAGTGGACTGGGGTCTAAGATTCAACAATTTGAACTTAAAAATGTCGAATCCGATCTGAAACGTATCCGAATGATTGAGAATAAGGAACCTGACTGAATAAAATCCTCACCGAAGTCTCAACCGTGTCACTGAGGCCTTAAGACCTACGGTCTTAAAAACAGTCCACACTTCCAAAGCCCGAACTCTGTATAAGGAATGAACTAACAAAGTCACTGAAAAAAAGACTAGTTACCTATTCAAAATAAAATACTAGTCATAATATACATAACAAAAGACTATTTTTGGTTAGGTACAGGTACATTATTACATACTGGATGTTTCATTAGCCATATCGTGTGGCAGGTGTCCTTTTACATGAGTTATGTGCGGTGTATGTCGCGATAGACAAAAAGGTTTCAGATGGACGAACGTCAACAATTTAAACCGAGGCGAACAGGCACACAAGTCCGACATGAGTCCATCAATGCCCAATTATCACAAAAGGCTTGTATTGTATGTTTATTTGCTAGAATCGTACATAACGAGTCTATTTAAGGAACAAAGCAAGAGCCTCAATTATAAAACCAATGTTCACATATTTGTTTTTACTATACTAAGGTGGTACTTAGTAACATAATAATAAATAATTACATATTGTCTAAAAATATTTTGATAAACATATTTAACCATATTATACTCGTTCATCCTCTAGACTAACTTTATTTTTACTACTTGTAGTACCGGGCGGTAGTCGTTACCGCCCGGTACTACAAGTAGTAAAAATAAAGTTAGTCTATTCGGATGAACTTCGTATAATTATGATAGAACTTCACTTAAGGTAAGTTCGTTTAATCACAAATTATTATATGGTTTGAAAAAATCAATTATGATCTATCTATGAAAATATTTTTGGACAATAATTATTTATTTGGCTTTACAAAGCCATAAAAGCATAGATTTGAGTTATTAAACTTTTATTTTTCAGCATTATTTTTATTTATGGGTTATTTAAAAAAAAATGTGCTTCAAAAATATAATTTCGACATGATCTATCAATAAAACAGTAGCAGGTACCTAACCGTGAGTTTAAAGTTTTTTAAGATTGCAATGTGCTTAAATACGACTTGAAATGTCACGCTTTCTGTAAATAGTACGGATGTATAATAGCCTAATTAATCTAAACCAACTAATAACTATAAAAAATCATTAATTAATGACGTGTTTACCTGATTAGGTACGTACAGCTGGTAACCGTAATATCATAGGCTACATTTTGTAGTCGAGCTTTTATTTATATTTTTATAATACTTATTGAGTTTGGATTAAGAAGTATACAATACTTTATATTTTAGGCATATTAAAAATAAAGGAAACATTTAGTTTTTAGCTAGTGGACATCATTTATTGTATTGTGTGAAAATTAGGCGCTGAGTTATCCTTAATTTAATGTTTGTATGAACAGAGATATCGTCCCTCTCTCATCACTTTCTTACGTCACCCGGTCCGGATAACATTTATAGCACAGCTGGTAAGATCCCTACACACTACGTTATTCTACAAATTTAGTCGATTTGCGAGTAGACTATGTATATATTAAAATTTATATGTGGATAACTTTATATAGTATAATTGTTTGCTCGCAATATTAAAAATCTTTGGGGTTCATTTGTACTTCTCGCTATTCTACTAAATTTGCATCCTACACGATGGTAGTCCGAGCAAGGTAGCATGTAGTACTGTCCACATTTGTACCTATGTCAATAATTTCATAAGCACATATTGAAATCACACAGTAACACAGGTACATATAATTAGGCTTAACTTCATTATTGCTAATATTATCACAATACATAAATAATAACTTTAGTATCACATCACATTGTTCATATTTGTCTAATTTATGTAGGTCGGTCGGTATACAAAACAAATATTCGTGGCATTGGTATAACTTGCATAGTATCAAATGTAACAAATAAATATAAGAAAACAGCGTCCAGTGTACCAAATATGTCACACACGCGCTTTTCAACATACGAGCTCATATTATCTAAACTGAACCAAAAAATCTAAAAGATACGACGATAATTTTATTGACAAGGATGACTATAAGACTAGGTGACTTATTTATGACGGGATTCTTTAAACATTTTCGTTCAAGCTAACAACGTCCAGTGTCCTAGAACGTCTAGTTTGATAAAACTAGACGTTCTAGGACACTGTCACACTGTACACTTTCGCTTTACGTCCGGTCCAACAGTGTCCAGTGTTCTAAAGCGTCTAGTATCGAAAAGTCTACTTCCGGAAACGTCTAGTGTCTCAAAGTGTTTATTTCGATATTGTCTAAAAAAAGACCTACGTGGAAACATAAAATACCATATACATATGTAGAAAAACCAACGACGATCACAGCGAAAATACAAAAGACGAATCATCCGAAAATAGAAAACATCAATTTCGGTCCACAATTGACAAAGATTTCGATAAAATAAAAATAAAACACTAGACTAGTGTGAAAAAAACACTGGACCGTTCTTGCACTAGTAACTTGACCATGGGCGTACCCAGGGGGGGGCAGGGGAGGGCAGCTGCCCCCCCTTGAAAATCTCGCAGAACATGTATGAACTCCCCTAATTACTAATTAAAGTGTAAACGAGCTACGCTCTAACTTTTAAATAAACCGCGCAGTAGACACTGACAAAATGCACGATGCAATAGGGAACTTGCATCAAAATTTTAATGACAAATTAGGTTAATGATTCACTTAAGAATATAGTAAAATGTACTACTGTGACAGGATTGTAAAATTTTATTTATTTAACTACCTATAAAACAGGATCATTTGCGGGTGTTTGCCCTACACACTACATTACATACATCTAATGACTCATGTAGGTGTGTTGTGTAGTGTGCATGACAAAACAGCCGCGGACGATCCGACCTAAAAAATCTGACTTGCCCCCTCCTACGCCAAAAGCTGGGTACGCCCATGAACTTGACCGTTCTGTCTTTTTTCGGACACTATCATTATAAAGCACTAGATATTTTTGGACTGGGCGTAATAAAGTCATTGGACGTTTCAACAAACTAGACGTTCTAGGAAACTGGCTGTTGTCAGCCTGATTTGGTATGGATGATCAAGTTTTGGTATTAAGAATAAATTTTATAGGGACGCTACATACTAAGAAAACTTGTTGCTTTAAATAGGACTAGATATAGATAGTAATAATTAGGGATTTAAAAAGGTAGCGATACATTGGTAGGACGGGAGAGACGTCAATTTTCGAGGTTTTAGAAGACAGACAAAAGAAAACTATATGTAGGATTGTCTAAACATGTTTCTGCCGTTTTCTAATACATTAAAGTAAAAACAAACGATATTTTTATCGATTTCTTCAGTAGAAACCTTCTAAATCGACATAAACGTATACGTTATCTAAGCCGATCTTTAAACAAGGTGAAAGAAAGCAAATCATGTTTAATTCCCTCTCAAAGTCTAACTACTTGAGCGATTTATAAAATACCAATATAGGTACGTTCCTCAGGCTGCTCCTAGACAGGGCATATTGTCACTGCAACACTGGCCTAGCAATACTCGCAATATTGCCGACTGTGGCCTGGCCATCATCAGCCATGTTACAAATGTATGTAACACAAGCTGCGCCCCGCGGTTTCACCCGCGGTCAAAAAGTATCCTATGTGCTTTTCTAGACTATAATCTATATCTGTGCCAAATTTCATCCAGATCTGTTCAGCCGTTCTGGCGTGAATGAGTAGGAAACATCCATCCATCCATTCATTCTTACAAACTTTCGCGTTTGTAATATTAGTAGGATTCGAAATTGTCGCAATATTGCCGGGGCCGTTTTGAAGTTAAAATATAGCCCACCTAGGAGCACCTTCACATAAATACACTACGTTAGTTAACTATAATAATTACTGATTTCGAGAATTTTTACATCTATTCTTTCGGCGGTAATGCGATAAGTCTTACAAGATTTATTCGTGAAAACCTTGCTCATGGGCGCCGCCAGGGTTATTTCCAGCGGGGTACACCAACAGCTACACACTATACTATGTAATAAGTAATAAAATATAATTTATAGATAATAAAACCAATTTAGACTGCAACCTAGACACCGTATATTTTTATTTTAAAACAGCTTAATTAAAAAAATCTTAATCTTTTCTGTGTTTTCTTTACCGACAGGGGTGCAACTCTTGCAACCTATTGCCGGCGCACATGAAGCATGCTGGCTGAATGGTCACACTATGTTTACCGTTAAGGTGACTTGATGACCCCTAGATTGTAACTAGTGAACACCTACTCAGGCAGCGCATTCCACAGTTTAGCGGTCCGTAGGTCTCAGATCAACCTAGAGAGTAAGATGGCGCACGGCGTATGATTTAGGTGAAGTCTTTCAAAAACTACGCTACTGTCGTATAGGTACACTACACTCACACATTGACGCAAAAAACTACGCTACTCGCTTGGTCATTCTTACCTCGACATTATGTGCATTGGTTTATGGTATAATTTCGTGTACATTAATATACATAGTGCATTATAAAAGTGTGGCCAGGACTACATTTTGAGGTTCTTTTTAAAACTGTGCAGTTTTTTCACAAGTCAATTTTGAAAAAGCCGTAACATTAAATTCTTACAAAAATTTGCAGTTTTAGTATATTAAATCTACTAAGGTTGTTTATTGGAAAGGAAATGGCTAACGTAGAGTTTGGAAATTAATATTAGTTTTCGTGCAATTGTAAATGTTTTTCATGGCAAAATTACCAGGCGCACACGTTTAAAAAGAACTGGCTTCAGCGAGATATAACGCAGTGTTCCATCTTTTCCCCTAGGTTGATCTGAGTCCGTAGGTATGTTTAGGAGTCTGTATAATGGGCACACTCCTGTGCCCATTATACAATCAGTACATCATTACTATCAGCATCTGGTACTTACGGCATGGCCTTAGTGATGAAATGACAACTGTAAAGTATTACATACATACAAATGTAAGTATGTAAGAATCTTGATTGGCAAGGAATGCATTAAGACGTTGGACACTTGGATAGGCATCGTGAAAACGCGGAATTATTTTTCTAGCAACCCGAAACTACCGTGCGTGGTGAATACTATCAAACAAGTGCAAATTCACTTTGTTTTAGAAAATCCTAGGTACATTGCAGTACAACACTTATTTTACTAGGTACTAACACAATTCGCTTCACTGAGCTAATTACTATATTCAGCATATTCCTGAATTCTATCGTATCGTAACCTAAGTACCTAAATTTAATTAGGTAAGAATGTAACATTATTTGGTGTTCTAGTATGTGGTTTGAGATTGCTAATCTTAATATTATTGTTTTTGTTACTTAGATAGATATAATAAACAATTTGTTATGCATACAGTGAGATCAACATTTTATCTGCAATTTGGGAAACTACAATATCATAGGATAAAACTGATAGCCTCATGAAAAATTTTTCTTAAACGAAATTCTTCATTAGTTTTCTTTAGATCAACATTACCAACGCTAAAAAACGTCTGAACCAATGGCAGACTAAAGCCATTGCAACTATTTTAGTAACCTGTGCACTTAGTCGAAGTGTTGCAAACTACATTAGGCTTTATTTCGACGACACACGGTTCAAATACAATACCCAACTAATATAGCCCGACATTAAATTAGCTTGTCTTTTTTTTAAGTAGGTACGGGTATATTGTGTACGGCAACTCAGCACATTTTGTCCGATTTTGTTATTATCATGATTTTTGCCTATGCAAATGCTGGGTAAGTTGGTCGCTCTATACATCCGGAAGTAAATCCGGAACGAACGCGCTCAGAGTACCGTTTGTACGTATTACATTAAATTTATTAGGAACACTAGTGCTAGGATTACAAATATTTGCGGAAAATTGACTAGTTTATTTTGAAAGATAAAAACTTTCTATTGCGTCATATTAAGCGGACGAAAATAGATCGTAGTACTTTTTCAAAATAAATAAATACAGAAGGCCAGCTCAATATAACGTGCGAAAACCGGCGACGGCCACTTTCTACCACTAAACACGTACTGACGACAATAAGTTTTTCGACTACGTGATCCGAGATCGTTGTACCCATAACATAACATTTCGTCACGCCTTTCCCCCGAAGGAGCTGGCAGAGGTGTAATACAACACCCACACTTCTCCGGACGGTATTCAGTCCCAAATGTGACAGGGGGCGACCCTGTCGCCATGCATACACCGGGCTCCAGTCATGTAGCAGATGACATACAGTGTGCACATATGTTCACACAATGAACAAATTAGTGCGTGCCGTCGGCTGGGTCCGAACCCGCTCCCTCTGGCTTGAGAGGCGGACCTTCTCCAACTAGGCTGCCATCGTTGTTGCCATGTTATAATTATATACTCCACCAGGTAAAACATTCAGCAACACGTAGTGTTGTCAATCGATACTTAAGCAAGACCGAAATAAGTCATTTACAACAAGTTCGAAAGAGACGGATGACGATGACGTCATTCCGTGTTTGTAGACCTTGATTTTTTTGGATCATGGTATGGTCGTACCTACATAATGTGCGAGTGAGGCGTGAGCTGTCATAGCTCATTGTATGGAGCTTACCTTCTCTACTTATTTAATTTGTGTTACAAGGTAGTATACCTATCTATAATTAAGCGCAACGACGCGTCGTCGTATGACGAACATTGTCTATAATCTAGCGGAACGATGCTTCTTATTACAAATTTCAACTAGTATGTGTACTTAGTCTACTGACCCTTAAAATTTAACGCTACAAACGACTCAAAACCAAATGGACGCGATGAAATATTTTCTTCCCTAGAATATAACTTTAGTAGGTATAATAGAGATTCTACTACCCTGAGAGGGATAACAGCCGTGAATACAAACATTGTAGGTGCCTTGTAATATAACTGTTAAAGATAGGTACTAGTCTTGCTTCTGACAATCTTTGTCTTGTAGAGAATCTTTCAAGTCCTGCTTCTGTCGATCTATGTCCTGGAGAGAATCTTTCATCTGCGGCTTTACCTTCGTCGGTGGGAACTTCGTGAGGCAAAAATCGGAGATAACGCAGAAGACCTTACATAGCAGAGGGCAGAGCAGGGCCTGGTGGGAGACGGCTGCGATGCGGTACCACGGGCCGTCGAACGGATCCAGGATCGCAGGGCACAACATGTGGTTCAGGTTCACTTGGGCAGGCTGGAAGCGTAGGTACAAGAAACAATTGGGTAGTTGGCAGGTAGGTACTTGATTGTTAGAAAAATTATAAATAAATAATATTCGGGACACTTGCACACACGGTCGTCTGACCCCAAACTAAGCAAAGCTTGTAAATATGTATATAATATTGTATCTATGTGAAAATATAATTCAAGATAGGCCGTGTTCAGAACGCTACCTGGTTAAACCTTGACAAACTAAAAATATACCTATCTTTGTTATTGGTACGTATCAGACAAGGACATCAATACTTTTAGCTAGTTTAGATTTTGCAATTTACTTAGCTTTCAGAATAGAGCGTAATAAATTATTTAAATCGGCTTAGAAAGTTCGGAGAGCACTTGATGTTGTTGATGTTTGTGTTCTGGCCCTTTCCCGCCAGAATATCAACATCTATGTAAGACAATATTACTAAAGATTTTTATTAAGAAGAATTTTATTGCATCCGGTTAATTTACATGGTAGGTCTACTATGTACACTAAGTACAGATTTTGAGATAACTATGGTGTATCTCAAAAGGACAGACATATTTTTGGATGTCATTGTACTGATCGTTATGACCAACTTTTACTGTTGGGCCAACCCTAAAATATTAATAAAAACAGCTGTTTCATATTATTTGGTTCAAGTTAGTTGGCGCGCGCTATGCATTCAGCGATTCACATTGCATTTAAATTGAGTATATTATGAAAACACACTTAGTACCTACCTATAATGCCTAACAAAAAGTATAAATGTATCATTGAACTGGCTGAACTCACTCTATTATTTCCTTACACAATACATTCATTAGCATTTACCTAAATAAAGAAAATGAAACAATAGGAAATTAAACCAGAAAGGTCTGCAACCTCTCTAATTTTTAATTTACTGCGGTGGAGCCAAAAAAAGGAGGTTCCCGTCTCAACTACTAAACAACTGAAGGACTATTCCTACGCGTGAGATGAGATGAGATTTTATCTTGGTCACTCTCTCACCTGTGACGTTTCAAATTAGAGCAACAAGGACGAAAAAAGGTGAGATGAAAATCTCAAATCTCCGAATTCCGAATTCTGAACTAATTTTTATGAATTTTGTTGTTTTTCATGATTTTTCGATTTTTATTTTGTTACGTTAGATTCGTAATGCGCAAAAGTCATTAGCAATTTTCGATATTTTCTTAAAATAATGATGATGCTACGATAATAATGATATTTATTACGGACTAGCTGCGCCCCGCGGTTTCACCCGCGGTTAAAAAGTATCCTATGTGCTATTCTAGCCTATAATCTATCTCTGTGCCAAATTTCATCCAGATCTATTCAGCCGTTCTGGCGTGAAAGAGTAACAAACAAACATCCATCCATCCATCCATACATACAAACTTTCGCGTTTATAATATTAGTAGGATCATGTTCATCCTAATTATATTTTTGGTAAACATAAAGGTACCTAACCTTCCTTACCTACCAATAAACATTGTATTGCCTCGGAATAGTCCTGACCTGCAAAGGTATTCATAATCATTCAGAAACGTTTCTGTTTGGAGTCCAAAAATTTTAAATTCAAATTATTCAAACCTCAGTCCGTATTCATAAGTTTTTAAAACGTGATTCATTCTTCCCATCCGATTTATACTCGATTTCAAAATTTATAAAAGTATACTGAGATTCGAATACTAATTTGAGTTTAAAATTTGTAGAATCCGATCGGAAATGTTTCCGAATGTATTGCGTTATATATATGCGTTATATATGCGTTACCAATTTCAAATTTATTTAATGGTTACTTTATTTTTTATTAAGAATAGGTCAACATTTGACCACCAACTGGCCTGATGTGAAGCGACATTGTGGCCTAAGATGAAGCACGAAGACCTAGTAGGTAGGTACTTATTCACTCTGGCCTTAAAGATACCTAGGTTGTAGTTAGTCGGAAAAACAGATGGTGGCAAACGATTCCAGTCCGTAACTTCTTGCTATATTTATATGGGTAGGTACTTACGATTGCAATTGTTTGCAGGATGACGAAGTGATAGATCATATTTAAGCTGTAGCTAAATATCGCCCAGTTAAAATCCAATAGCGGCTCCACATTGTAGACTCCTGAAAAAACAGTAGGTATGTTTATTAGAAAGAAAAAACGAAATTAATTTTCATTATGTACTAATTAATTAATCACAATATAGCTGTTACTCGCGACTTCGTTCGCTTTTATTCAGAAAATAGTCTTAAAACCTTCCTTTTGATATAATGTAACTAATTATAACATTTCATCTAGATGCGTTCAGCCATTTAGCTGTGAGAAACCTACAAATAGCAGACAGACTTCAGTTATTTTCGGTTTTATACTATTTATATATATGAGAAGAATAGATTGGTGAAGATATTAGACACAAACCTCCAACTCTCAGCAAGTAATATGGTATCACAAACATCATGCCATGTTGAATCCAATAAAGTGCTGCTTCTGCCAGAATCTGCATAAAACAAACCAAATTATCAGTAAATGACAAGGCCTAACATGAAGCAAAACTAAGCTGTGGCTTTAAAGCAACTTAAAGGGTTAGGTGAGGAGTTCAGCTGTTTGCAAATGCTATTATTTGGAAAAAAAAATAAAAGCACAAAATCATGTAAAACCTACTTAACACCAATTTGGCTATAGAAGGACATATGGTGCTGATATTTCAATTGAGTACCTAATATCAATTTTAAAAAGTGATAAGTAAAATTCAAGGATGTACAACCATCCATCCAACACATCTGCACTTCATTCTACTGCACATGGTTATGTTTAGGATCATCCATTAATCACATGATGCTTGAAAGAGAGGGAGGGTTTCAGAAATATCATGAAATGTTACATGGGAGAGATAAGTAGACAGGTGTAGTAGGTGTAGTAGCTTTCAAATGTATTTACTTATTTGCTAAATGTTAAATATTATTGCTTTAATAAAAACATGTGATTTTGGGAGTGCGTTACCAGAGACAAGGGTAGGTGTAAAAAGTAACAAAAACATGACATGATTAAAGGCTGATCTCAAATAAGATATAAACTTATTTTAAGAATCAACCTTTCCTAGAATTGCTATTTCGAAAAACTACTAGTTCTTGTATTTGTACCGTTCTTGAAGCTGTTTCAGGAAACAAAAAGGCCAAAAGTGGGCCATTTAGTAAATTCAGATGGATCCGGAACAATGATGTGACCGTCTTACTTGGTGGAGCAGCTAACAAATATATCTGAAAGAAAATAATACTTAACAAAATCAAAAATCATAAAAAGTCTATAGGACTTTTATTTTCTTGTTGATATTAATTACCATTATTTTTAAATCTAGTGCCTATAGCAAAAGTTGTTCAAAATATATTTTAATTTATCTTTTTAAATAAATAGGTATTTAGGTAAGGACAAATAAGATTTTATAGTACAAAGTAGTGAGTACATACATAGCTACAACATTGATGGATACTTACTTGTATTAAAGTGGTAACGTGGCAAGGATTTAAAAGATAAATGACTGTACGTGAAGCAAATTTAAATCCAATTTCCATGCCCCACAGAAGCGCTAATAGAATTACAAGGAGACGTTTGCCTCCTCTGTCACTTTTCTCATACTGTATGTCGGGAACTTTCAATTTTGGATAAGTTTTAATCTGTAAAATAGGTTTGCGATTGATGTGTATTTTTTACAAACACCTTTAAAAATTGGTAATCATAATCACTTGTTTAAAACATAGCGGTACTTTTCTGTAAAATTAATTTAAAATTAGTTTTATGTAAGGACCATCAGTTGGCAGCCTTAGGTTAAAGAAAAATGAATAAATCAATAATGTATCTCTTTTATCTTTGGCCCCAGATAATTTAAATAAGATATTGATTCAAGCTCTACTACCTATCTAAAAGAAGCTTCTCATTAACTCTTTAGGAGTTTAAAAAAAAATATTTTAGTCATTCTAATTAAGTACTTCTCCAAGTTCTGCATGCCAACACATAGAAGGCGATCCTTTGCTTTTTCAGTGCCAAAGTAACTGAGGTAGGTAGGTACTACTAGATAGGTAGAAAATTATAATTAAATTAGTTCTAATAGGTATTGATGTCGCTTACTTATCTAATATATAATTCTAATTATTATTACTATTTCAATCAATATTCTTACCAAAACGTAGAGGCTAATGCTTGTAACTATAAAGGTTTCTATTAATTGCCTTTGAGGCGTTAAAAAATAGGCACACTCAGGACCAACATTTCTAGGCACTGCTTTGTTTGCACCACTATATGCCCACTGAAACATTTTTCTGATTTATAATTTTAAATAATCAGAGCTCCAACATCTTTCCCCTAACACATATAGAAGAAATTTAAATTCAAATTAAAACACAAGTATTTACATTCCAAAATTGATTATTTTATTTTACATGACAAACTCACATGACATGACAGTGATAATGACAAATAGCTTAGCAATGGCAATGACAACGGTACGGCAAATAGCCAGACATTTTTCTGTAAAGCGCTCTGTAGACCAACAAAAATTTTCAAATTTTACGTTGGTTCTACAAAGCTTTAGTTAAAAACGTTTTTGTTTGAATATTTTTATTATGGAGTAAAGTGTATTCTACCGTGTTTTGAACCAAGCTCATTCTCAAACACAGATGTAGAATGAGTCATGTCACAAAGCAAAGATGCGTTTTCATTAAAAAAAATTATCTTTGTCATTAAGACAAATAGTATGCTCGTCTCACAGACATCATAGTATTGTGGGGCTATTCCTGCGCGTGAGATGAGATGAGATTTTATCTTGGTCGCTCTCACACCTATGACGTTTCAAACGAGAGCAACAAGGACGAGAAAAGGTTAGATGAAAATCTCAAATCTCCGAATAGGGCCCTTGGATATCTGTGGGTCAAAAAGGTAAATTGTTTGATTTTTAAAATAACATGATCAGTGATTTGTTTTTATTGTCAACTGATCCTAACTAATATGTGGAAATCAGGTGGTAAATCGTTGTATTTGCTGGCAATAATTAGTTGATCCACTGAGAACCTAGGAACAAGAATGAGGCGTTTTCATTTAAAAAAAAAATAGTTCGCGTCATTTTGATAGATGGCGTTGGAGAAGCACAAAAAAGGTCTGTCAAATCGATAAAGTATGGTCACCTATCAAAGCTATCAATTCCCTAAATTTGGGGTAAAAATATGTTAGAAATACAGTGAAACCTGGCAAAGTGGGACCTGGATATATGAAAAACCTCTATTATTGAGAGTTGCAATGAGGTCCCGGTTCTTTTTCATTACATAACCTCTGATAATGGGACTTTGAGCCTTGTTAAATGAGATTTGAATTCTAAGACTTTTTCGATGTTTACCTCTGTAATTGAGACTCTGTAGCTCAATTACTTGTATAATTTAGACATATTAATCAGGTTTTAACACGTTTTGACTTGTATGTTTGTTTTCATACATTTCGCGTCATCTTTTGTGGATGCTTTGTTTGTCAATACTATCTCAGGGTTTGACCTAAAAACAAGAGAATAAAAGTGTCCAAACGTAAATTTTGACCAACTTTATTCTATCGAGAAACCGATTTCAGCAACTAGCAATCAAGTACAAACAAGCATAACCGATTACTTTAAGTCATAAACTTTACATTTTTTTTTGACGCAATACATTATGTTTGTACATTCATACTTACATTAAATTCATAACACCAAAAATACGCATTTTTATTATTATTTCCACTTCTAAAAATGGAATAACGGCACATTTCGACCTCTGTAAATAAGACAACTATAATTTAAAACCTGCTTAATTGGAAAACTGGATTATTGGAAACCCTCAATAATTGGTACACATGTCTTGGTCCCTTGAGATTCCAATTAACCAGGTTTCACTGTAGTTAGGAATATTTTGAATTAGGAAATGATCTTAGTACTATTTGGAAATCAGGTGGTTAATTATCATATTTGCTGGAAAATTAGTTGATCCACTGGTAGCAATAACTAGCTAGTCAGAAAATATTTACGTCAATGTCAAATTTAAATTGATGTCACTGTCAAACATTTCTTAAAATTTCAAATTGACATTCGATTTGACAGAACAACTTCATCAAACTCTGTAACGCCATCTATTATATTTTTTGGAACTACAATTTTTTTTTCACTGGAAAACGCCTCATTATTAGCACTGAGAACACTAGCAAGCTGGTCAGAAATATTTATGTCAAAGTCAAATTCAGCATATATGTTAATGTCAAATATTTATATCAATGTCAAAGCGACATTAAGTTTGACAGCTTTTTTATCAAACTCTACGCCATAAATTAAATTTTTGGAACTACAACTTTTTTCTCTGGAATCTCTATGGCAGCATTTTTGAGTTTTTGGCGGGAAGTGCGAGAACCGAAAAGGACAGGACAGGTGTTGTCGTAATTTTGTAAGTATTATTTATTTTCTAAATCTGTAATGTGATTTTGATTCTTCGAGTGTTAAAGTCAATGGTGGGTTATTAACATTTACCGGTTAAAAAAATGTAAGTACCTACCCTTTGAAATAAAAAAAGAATTTTCCAAATCGCTTTTTCGAGTGATCGGTGAGTGCCTTTGACCGACTAAAAGGACTAAGGTGAGTACATAGGTACCTACATAAAAAAAGATACTGACGAATTGAGAACCTTCTTCTTATTTGATTTCATTAAAAAAACTTTACACTAACTACCTACACTTTACTTTACTTATTTAAAAAATATTCATGACCATGGATTTAACATGATAAAATAAAACTCCGCCAGGTATAGCATTCCGGTCACGTGGGCAACGCATAGGGACGTCAATCGATGTTTAAGCAAGACCGAATTAAGTCATTTACAAATAGTTTAAAAGAGACGGATGACGATGACTAGTGACGTCATTATGTGTTGCTCCCGGAATGCTAGACCTAGTCTTTTTGGATCATGGGATTTACAAAGTTTTTCAGTACCTTAGTTCAGTAGGTACACCTATTTATTTCCATTGAAATGAATTATGTATACTCCCCTAGCTATGCCTGAGTTTATTTCTTAAAATGAAAGATTAAATTATAAATAAATGTGATGATAAATCCTTGCCTTTTCCTTACAAAAAGCGACTTTTCGCATTCTCTACTAAACTCGACTTATTTCAGTAAAGTGCACAGGTACTTTACTGAAACTTCAAACTAAGTTTTGTAGAGAACACGAAATGTCGCGGTAGGTGTCGCCTAGGTATGTTGTAGGTATCATTTGCCCAAACTCACCACGTCCCAATAGGCAGGCTGCGCTGTACCTACTTAGTTTTTAGTTCTTTAGGGTCAGCCAATCGATTGATTTTTTATCATTTACTAGCTGTAACCCGCGACTACGAGTATGTTCACGTTTATTCAGAAAATAGGATCCAGAAGCTTTCCTCGTGATATCTAGGTAATGTAACTGATTTTCTTTATAAGTCTACAAACAGACAGACAACTCTACTTTCGAATTTATAATATTAGTGCAGGAGTGGACTAGAGTGGATTTATTCTAAAAAAGCTGTTGTCACATGTGTGGCTGGCTACGTTTATTAAAACTGCACCTCAAGCATTATCAATCAATTATCTACTTGATCAATCGTGACATAGCTACCCTTAATTAGTTTATTACACTGCGTACTTACAGACCAAAGAAAATTAAGACCAACGATTCGATTTGCTGCGTCAAAGGGTCTGATCCGAGCGGAATAAAAATGAAATGTGTACTTTACGTATTTGTAGGTAAGTACCTACCTACTTAAGTTCCCAAGTAAAAACACCTCGAGAAATAACTGCTTCCAACACTTCTGGTTTAACTCACAGGAGTGCCTATCGGATTCAGCGATTTTGATAACCCCCGAAAAGCTCTTTAATAAACTTGAAACATAATGAATGTGCTACTGAACAGAAGCACAAATCCAAAATAACCATTTTTATTGACTGGTCTCACCTTGAAAACCATAAGTCATACTAAGAAATATGCGAAGAGGGTTTTATCATGAACACAGCAATAAAAATTAATCATCAAATAAATCAGCCTTTGACTGTTTTCTCGTGGCTGTTATGAAAATAGTATTTTAGGTCACAAAAGAGGGGAAAGTAAAGGAAACAATTTGACACCGTGTTCCACTTCGGAATACACGAACTCACAAAAGCTACGAGCATGCCAAGCCTTTCATAACTTCTGACAAAAAAGATATATCGTACATTTCGCTAGCAAGCCTAAAAACCTACATACTAAAAGAAAACATTCAGATAATTTTTTCCTTAAAGATTTATTAACATTATCTACATTGGCAGTGTATAATAATAATTAATTGGCGCAAACATTCTTCATTTCTATTACATACTACATGGATTTCTTTCTTATTAAGTAAATATAGATGTTTGTAGGTAGGCAAGCAGATCTCTACAGTAAGTTATACAGAAATCAAATTATCAAAATATAGCTAGCATATAAAGAAACTGGTTTTACTGCCTAGCTAATTAATATATGTATATGTATCTACTTTTAAAATAAACCTATATTTCTTTTTAGGTTAAGAATTTATGTACAAGGCACACTTATCACATAACAAAACGCAGTTAAGTAGGCAAGATAATGTAGTTGTACAGATTGTGCGTGGTGTTGACCAGAGTCGAACTGGCCATATAGACAGGGTGGCATTTGCCAGCCGGGCCCCAGCCAGCGCGGGCCCCCCTCGGACTTAGCTTGCGCGCCTTGCCGCAAGCCAGACGGTAGGTAGGTTGGGGGTTACACACCGTCTGAGGCCTCTGGCTTATGGGGAGCCACCCGGGCTCTTCCAGCTCAGTCTGACCCTGGTGTTGACTAGTTAAGGCTAAACCTATTTGTAGCATACTACACCTTTTTATTTTGATGAGCGTGAGTAGCCCCGTTTTTATTTTTATACCAAAAAAATATATACTTGATAATTTTTTTTCGAATGTTGACTATGTAATAGATACAGTTTATTCATATGTTTTTCTTAATATACGTTACTCACAATATCTTAGTATTCACCTTTAGTAGTATGCTGAGTAAATTGGTTGGAGAAGCCTTTACAGGTAATACCATACCAAACCATAATTGTTAAAATATTTTTAGTCCTAGGTAATAGGCTAATCACTTGCTATACATAGGTATAATAAGTACTTTGTAATTATATTGACAAATAATAAAAAAATGTTAACCTTTTAGGTAGGTATTGGTATCATTTGAAATAATACATTTAATTTTATAGAATAAAAAAAACCTATTGCGATAGTTTAAAATAATAATTCTAAGCAAGTATATATATTTTTAAATATTAGTAGACTTTGGCGTGGTACTTTAAATATTTTTCAGGAACTTAGGCTGAATAATGAACAAAGAATATTAAAATCCAGTCCCATGACGATTTTTGGTTTTGAAAACAAACAAGCACCCAATGAAGACTGGTATCATTTACCAGATATTTCTAAAAGAAATACCTGGCTATTGTTAAAACTTTGTCAATACAGTATTTTTTGGTATTAAATCACTAGTTGATGTTTTAATTTAATTAAATAAACTGTGACTTCAAATATAGCATAAACTTATTACACTACATTATATTAAACGTTTTTGATACAGACAGCGCATCGAGACACCCTTTCTAGTAGAGATCCTGATTTTAATGTTTGTCTCTCTGGCATGGCAAATTGTTGGTCGTCTTCTATCGTAGTGAGCCAAAAACTGAGTTTGTTAGCAAAGTGGTGGCAGGTGCCTCCCTCCCCGTTGCACTCTATGAACGGACTCGCTCTGAAGTCTTCCAAGCAGGATCCGGGACTTGCCAGGGCTTGGCCGCCGCCTTGGGCGCCGGCTCCGGTATGCTGAAATAGCAAATATTTTATTAATGCATGTATGTGTATTGTACACACGTTCAATTCTTCAGTAAAGTCATTAAGATAAACAAACTTGCTGGGTATTTCAAAAACTACAATGATATAAAAACGAAAAACCCAAAGGATGCATTAACATTTAATGATTTGAGATCCATTTAAAATCTACAAATACAAATACAAAAAATATGTGCAAAAGGAGTATTAAATAAAGTTCAACTTTTTGGGGGCTGAGCTACCCACGTCCGTAGGAGTGTACTCTATTTTGATTCCCTACACGTGGTCCCCGGGTAGTGCTAACCGGGTAGCAAACTCTGGTGGGAGGCTTCGGCCGTGGCTAGTTACCACCCACCGGACCAAGCCATGCCGTGAAGTGACCTAGTCGTGTTTCGGGATGTAGTCCGGTGTAACCGTTCCGAAGACGGGTCTGAGCAGTGGCGCACTTGTAGCGCCTCACTCAACTGCCGTCTTTGTACTTCTTCACTCTAGTAAACTTCAAGGCTAGAGTGAATAAGTACCTTATAGGTCGTCGTGCTCCATCTTAGACCACAACGTCGCTTAACATCAGGCGAGTTGGTGGTCAAACGCCGACCTATTCTACATAAAAAAAAAAAAAAAAAAAAAACTTACCATAACAAAACTGTATCCTATCCACAACAAGCTCCAGCCTCCCGGGCAAGAAGGAATGTCGAGAGTCTGGCTGTGCACCGCGAGCACGTTCGCCGGGACCTCGCACACCACACATCTGGAGATGTATTTCTCAATCTCGTGCCCTTCCACCGGCATCATTGGTATCGGCTGGCCGGTCGACAACCAGTAGCTTCGATCGTTTCGACTCGCGTAGTTGCAAACATCGTTAACATCGCAGAACATGAACGGCATGGTACTGAATTTTCTCACACATGAACCGGCATAACCCAAATCTTGGTTGTGCGCTTTTTCGTTGCCGTCGATGTAAAGTAGCGAATAACCTTCCCATAGCTTCACATGTTCGGGTTCGCATGTCGGTACTACTTCTCGTTGACTGTGTTTCACTAATAGAATGCCTGTTAAATAGTCTACGTGTGCACAGGATGCTCCGGGCAGACCGGGCTCACCGGTGCGGCCCGTGAGTCCGATGGCTCCCCTGTCTCCCTGTAGGCCCTGGATGCCCATCTCTCCGATGGGCCCCTGTAAGCCCGGCGGGCCTGGGTACCCGCGGTCTCCCTTAGGGCCCGGCATTCCATCCATACCCGCCTGACCGCGCTCGCCATCTCTTCCTGGTTGGCCCGGCAATCCTGGAGGGCCACGTGGTCCCTGTACTCCTTTGGCACCATAAACGAACTGAGCCGATTCTCCTTTGTCACCCTTTTCACCTTGTCTACCGGGCAGACCCATCCTACCGGTGAAACCTTGGTCACCCTTTTCTCCAGGCGCTCCAGCAAGTCCCTGCTGGCCGTCGAATCCGTCTCTTCCGCGATCACCTCGTTCACCCTTTTGTCCCGTGCGACCAGGTAAACCTTGCGGGCCCTGGTCACCTTTTTCTCCTGGTATTCCGAAACCGGTTTGGCCCTTGTCACCTCTGTCACCTTTGGCTCCGGTTATACCTTGGGGACCGGGTCTGCCGGGCACACCGTTTTCTCCCGGGGGTCCGGCTATACCTTCCACGCCTGGTTCTCCCGTCAAGCCACGCGGGCCTGGGGCGCCCGGCAACCCATCTCGACCGCTAGGACCGGGCAGACCTGGTAGACCCTGTTCACCCTTTTCTCCGGTAACACCTTGGGGACCTGGTCTCCCGTGTTTTCCTGGGGTACCCATTAGACCCTTTTCGCATTTTCCTGTCAAACCAGGTATACCTGAGGGACCTATTGGGCCTGTGTTACCTGGAAATCAAATAAATTAGCATTACATTTTGAAATACGATTATAATATACGATGAAATAGTACAAAAATATAATACAATAAAATTACCTTTCTCTCCTTGTGCTCCAGTAAAGCCTCTTTCACCTTTTCCTCCTCTAAAACCGCGGTCGCCTTTTTCGCCTTCGATTCCTTGTGGTCCGGTTTGCCCTCGATCTCCTTTACGGCCTTCATTTCCAGGAAAGCCCGGTGGTCCAACATTACCCTTGTCGCCCTTGACATTGATAGAGGGGCCGGGAAGACCTCTGTCTCCTTTACCTCCTGCATAGCCTATTGGTCCCTGGGGTCCCATTGGTCCTGGCAGTCCCCTTTCTCCCGGTTGCCCATCTAACCCGTCATGTCCCGGGCGGCCTGTGTCTCCTTTTTCACCTCTAGCACCGTCGAGACCAGGAGCTCCTATATCACCTTGTGGACCCGGAGCTCCGTCTAATCCAGGAGCACCAGTTAGCCCAGGCTGACCAAAAGCCCCTCTTTCACCCTTAAACCCACGAGGACCGGAAAAGCCTTGGTCTCCTTTTACACCATCAGCTCCCGGGAATCCATCCATACCAGGCATTCCAATATTACCCTTTTCGCCGCTTTGGCCAGGTATACTTAAACCGGGCTGTCCAGCGTCACCTTTATCACCCCTTTCACCGTCGCGGCCGTTACGACCATCGGCACCTCGTAAGCCTGGGAGCCCAGGTTCACCTTTTTGACCTTTATCGGATGCCAGGCCGGGTTCTCCTTTGGGTCCTGTGTAGCCAATGATACCTCGATCTCCTTTCTCTCCTTGCAAACCAGGTTTACCAGGAATGCCCGGTCGTCCTGTAAAGCCTTGATCTCCTTTGTCTCCGGTTATTCCGATAGGCCCGTCCAATCCTGCAGGTCCAGGTAGCCCAGGCTCGCCCGTATAGCCAAGCGCACCTTTGTCTCCTTTATCACCGGGTAAACCGTTAATTCCTGCAGGTCCTGGAGCTCCTGGTCGACCCGGTCTGCCTGGAAAACCTTTAGGTCCGTCCGGACCTAGCATGCCCGGTTCTCCTTTTTGGCCCGGCATACCAATAACTCCGGGCTTTCCTTGGAATCCTGGGAAACCAGTTTGTCCCTTTGGTCCGTCTCTGCCGGGTATTCCGGGCATACCTGATACTCCCGGGGGCCCGACTGGACCTGCATCTCCTTTCTGTCCTTGCTGTCCGGGTAAACCGGGACGTCCAACAGGTCCTGAATTTCCTTTCTCTCCGGGTAAGCCCGTCAAACCAGGTGGACCGTCTGACCCTGGCACTCCTGGGCTTCCTCTAAATCCTTGGTCACCTTTGCGTCCTGGCACACCAGGGGGTCCTGGTGGACCAGGCATGGATGGCCCTATCTCTCCTTTGATCCCTTTGGCACCGGCAAGGCCAGGCCATCCTCTAGGTCCAGTGGCGCCGCTCGTTCCTACCGCTCCGATTGGTCCCATTGCTCCTTTTTCTCCGCGCGGTCCGGGCAGACCGCGAGGTCCCACTGGACCCTGTCTTCCCGGAAAACCTTGTTCACCTCTATCTCCAGGTCGACCCGATGTGCCTTTATCTCCTTTGTCACCCCGGTCACCTATGAAATAAATTTAATAATGTACATAGTTGGATTTGATTTATTTTTAAACCATTCATCACCATCATAATTACAGTCTAGTTAACATCCTACTGCAGGGATACCGACTTACCCTACATCGAGGGTGATTGAGCCATCATCATCCATCATCAACCACGCTGGCTCTGTGCGAGTTGGTGGATGCCACATGTCTTTCGAATTATTAGTCTAGTTAGGACATGCTGGTTTAAACATTATTTTTTAAAAACTTAGAGTATCTTTGTCTGCCTGACTAACAATTAGCCATTCTTATATCGTCACTTCATCGAACCGTAGAGTGTCCTCCCCTGCTCCAATGGCTTGTACCTTAGCAGATACTTATGTCCACAAGCGCATGCATGCGGGCTGATAATCATTATTAGTGCATCTCATAACACTATCATTATCAAAGCATCCTATAAAAAAAACATTTCTCAAAACAAAAGAAGTTACTAGACTTGACTCAAGAAGAAATTCATACTACTATCACAGTGTAAGTATTAATAGGCTGTGCTAATATTATAAAACCAAAAGTAACTCTGTCTGTCTGTCTGTTAATAGGGTTTTCACGGCTAAACATCTTGATGAAATTTGATAATTAATTACAGTATTTCACGAGGAAGGTTCTTGGATACTATTTTGTGAATAAACGCGAACAAAGCCGCGGGTAACACCTAGTATAAAATATATTATTCATCTACGATATAAAACGTCATGAAATAAAATTTACCTGGGAGTCCTTGCGGTCCCGGAGCTCCGGCGGCGCCGCGGTCTCCTTTTGTCAGTTCGGCAATGTTCATCGGGCACTGCCCGGGCTCTCCCTTAATACCGATTCTGCCAGGAAAACCTTTGTCTCCCGACACCCCGCGATCTCCCGGCAAACCCTTTTCTCCTTTTACGGACGTTCCTTTGTCGCCGTCCCTGCCCGGGGCACCATTTGCTCCGGGGTTTCCGTCTAATCCGGGTACACCTTGTTGGCCTTGATCGCCCTTCTGCCCGGGCATGCCTATTTGACCACGGTCGCCCTTGGGGCCAGTCATTCCCCTATCTCCTTTAGGTCCCGGCATTCCTGGCGGACCTGTCGCGCCTTTCTCGCCGGGGGGTCCTCTAACTTGGTTCGCCGCTACTATAGCGTCGGCACCTTGTTCACCCTGCGGCCCAGCAGGCCCGTCATCACCGCGATCTCCCTGTTATGACACGAGAACGAGTACTTATTAGCGGTTAGTAAAGGTCGTGTAAACGCAATCCACCTCCTCTCGCTCACACAGTCAGCTCGCACTTTACGGAATTGAAAAATTGAAGTAAAACTAAAATAACACAAGCTTTAAAAAATTTACACATTGCTCCATATTTTTTTAGTTGGTGAAACATATCGGGAATTAGCCGAAATGTGGTATCACATCCGAGCAGAGGGCTCTACACTAAATGTACCTACATCGAGAGAAAAACAAGGGTGTACTCACTGTAGCGCCGGCAGCGCCGGGTTGTCCGTTGGCCCCGTCGGCACCGCGCTCGCCGGGCAGGCCGGTGGGGCCGGGCTGGCCTGGCTCGCCGCGCGCGCCGGGCAGCCCGTCTGAGCCGCGATCGCCCTTCGCGCCCGCCGCGCCCGGCCAGCACTCGTTGCATCGCCCGCCGATGTCGCCCTGCACATTATTGCTTACGTTTATAGGTAGAAAAAGAAAAACATGCTAAGGAACGAGTGATTATTTAAATATTAAACTTGCACTGAAAAGAATGCAACCGATTTGACCTGAGCTCTCGTAGTAATGTCGTTAAAAGATAAACTATTATTTTTACCTTATCGCCAGGCGTTCCTGGTCTTCCGTCAAGTCCGGGGTTACCTTTGTATCCCCTTTCACCCGGTGGGCCCATTTCGCCCGGGCTACCTGGGGTTCCCAAGCTCGAATTGCCAGGCGCTCCTCTGACTCCTTGATATCCTCTATCTCCCTTTTGTCCCTTGGCGCCATGCATGCCAGGCAAACCTGAGTTTCCTCTGTCACCCTGAAACGAGAAGCTATGCAATATTAAAATGGCATTAACTTATTACCTTCAATTCTAAAATTAAACTTAACTGTTTTGATAATGATTTTATTTATCGTTTGAACCAAATTTGTTTGTATTATATTTATTATCCTTCACAAAGCAAATCCAATGTATAAGATTTTCTTTAGGGCTTTGGCATGTTCGCCTGTGATAAAGATTTTAATCAACTTACGGGAATCGTAAGGCCATCTTCACCCTTCGGCCCTCTAGGGCCTTGAGGTCCTTGCGGGCCATCATAACCGCGTGGTCCTTGGATACCCTGAACACCATCACGACCCCCTTCTCCCTTTTCACCCTTGCGGCCGGTCGGCCCTTCGCGTCCTGGGTTCCCGGGCTCGCCTTGTCCTCCAGGTGATCCCATCGGTCCCGTTGAACCTCTATCTCCGGGTCTTCCGTCCGTGCCTTTAGGTCCGGAGGGACCATCGTAGCCTCTGGGGCCTTGCGGTCCAGGAGGCCCTCGAGATCCACTGCGGCCGCCCGGTGGGCCAGCTATACCCTTTATGCCTCTCTGCCCCTCAAGTCCATCTCGGCCTGGTTCTCCTTTGGCTCCTGGCCTTCCTGGTAAACCGGAGATACCTTGTTCACCTCGATCTCCTTTCTGGCCTATTGGTCCTGGCGCACCGTACATGCCATCTCGACCCTGACATAATGAAGAAGAAAAAATAACATTAATTAATCGCTTACACAAGAATAAAACTACTTTGGATTACCCATGATTCAAAAATTCGAGGTCTAGTATTCCGGAAACCAACACGTGATGACGTAACTCGTTATCGTCATTCATCTCTTGCTGTAAATTACTTATTTCAGTTTTGCTTAAGAGCGTTGAACGATAGCGTTATTGCTTTTTCGCTCACACAATTCCGCGTTTTTTAAAATGAAAATCAGCCAAGTGCCAGACTCGCGCACAAAGGGTTCCGTACCATTATGTTTCTATAAAAACGGCAAAAAAATCATGTCTGTCAAATGGGAACCCCCTTAAATATTTATTTATTAATATAAAAACAAAAAAATATATAAAATTAAATGCGGCAGATATATGGCCATGAATTGAATTAAACTTACCCGAGGTCCAGGGTTTCCATAGATACCCTTTTCTCCTTTAATACCCATTTGCCCGGGCAGACCTGGCTCGCCCATAGGACCCATGTCACCTTTATCACCCATTCGTCCAGGTTCACCCTTATCACCTGACGTGGAAAAAAGATAGTTTACAATAATTCAACTGTTCTTTGGTACGATGTAACAAACACTTTCATGTAAATAGTTGTTTCAAAATAAAATACACAAGGAACCGCTGGGAAGGTACAAAGTGTTCTAAAGCTATTTCTAACAAAACAAGTAGTATTTTTACGTATGGAACTATTACCCACCTTTAGCTCCCGCATCTCCTTGAGTACCCTTGATAGCGTTTCCATTATTATTCGTGTTTAGCGTCGCTGCAGGACAGCTTGGGCCTCTGTCACCTTGATCACCCCGGTCACCTTTATCACCCTGAATTGCATCTCCTTTGGTTCCTTTAGCACCCTTGTCACCTTTCAGTCCAAATGGCCCCTAAAACAATTTTTAGTCAGATAAAGGAAATGTATGCCTTTTTTTATTGCTTAATAGGCTTGCGTTTGGCCGCCAACATGCCTGATGATAACCAGTGATGCGGCCTACGATGGCGCAGGCTTGCCTAGAAGAAACCAATTCACTCGAGACTTGAAGACACCCAGATTATATATACAGATTATAAGTGTCAGGGAACACACACTCTGGCAGAGTATTCCACACTTAACACATACACTTACACATGTGCCTTAACCTGTTTATTTAATAATGTTGTTTTTCTTATGCCATAGGTGGCAAACAAGCCAACAGGCCGACTGATCGTAAGCGATCACCGTCTCCTATTGATACCTGTTATACTAGAGGTATCACAGATACGTTGTCGACCCTTAAAGACTCAATTGACAGCCCTTTTGAAGAACTTCTTCTTGTTCTAAAGATTGCAGGTGTGCGGAAAAACAGATTGCTTAAAAAGCAGTGTGCGATTTCCACAGATCGATAACATGTAGATGAGCTTTGAATTCGTTTCGTGATATCTTACCAGAGGGCCAGTTTGACCTTTAGGTCCAACCAGACCGGGCGTGCCAGGAGGTCCCACTGGGCCATCTCTGCCTTGTATGCCATCAGCGCCGGGTTCACCCTTCTGCCCTTTGGGGTAGTAACCGATGTGTGCCGCTTCACCTTTGTCTCCTTTGTCACCTTGCATTCCCGGAAAACCGCGTGGGCCAGGGTTACCTTTTGGCCCTAAAGCTCCTGGTAGACCCTTAAAAAAGAACATCATTTTAAATAGATACTCGACAAAACAGTAATTAACCTCATTTAGGAAAATGAAGTTTAAAAATATTTTAGAAGACTTTTTAGTGTCTTACATCTGTGCCGTTACAGCCATCTCTTCCAGGAATACCAGGACGACCTGTCTCTCCTTGTGTCCCTGTTTGACCTGTCATACCGGAGAACCCTTGAGCGCCTGGTTTACCACGTTCACCCCTAGGGCCACGAGGACCTTGAGGACCCATTTGACCCTTTTGACCTTTAGGACCTTGTGGCCCCTCTGGACCTTCGTGACCTGGACCACCTCTTAGACCTGCTGTTCCTGGAAGGCCTGGCGGTCCCTGAAATACACGTAAAAATGTAATATTCAACAGATTTAAAATATTATATGTGAAAATTGCATTATGAGATTAGATAAGTACAATATGGAATCTGGTGCTTATGTATTTTAACTTACCCGGTGTCCTTTTTCAGCAAAGCATTTAGGCACGCAGCAACCGGGGGCAGTACAATTGCGTTCAGATGACGATACGCGCTGTCTTGTAACTGGGTCGTACACGGCGAAATTTCGACCTATACTTTGTGATTGGCGAGAAGATGAAGATGACAGGGACGGTACATCTGGTCTCCCAGACAAACCATACGTTTCACCAGAATATCCGCTTCCGGAAGACCCGGACTGGGAAACATCTCCGAAGGCATTGCCGGCAGACCCGCGTTGGGAAGAGTCTCCATATGAATTTCCGGAAGTAACATCTCCATAAGAACTGTAGGGATAACCAGTTTGAGAGTTGGAATCCAGGTCTTGTTGCGACAAATCTGGTCTACCGGATAGACCGTTAGTATTACCGGTATACCCAGGTCTAGATGGGTCGTCGTATGAGCCACCGGATGATCCATACTGGGAGCGGTCTCCATACGAGTTATAGTTATAGCCAGGTTGAGATGCGCCTCCGTTCGAGCCATCGGATGATCCAGCGCGAGAAGGATCTCCATTCGAGTTATCTGTTCCGCCATATTGAGTTTGAGTAGGATCGTTAGTAGAACTATCGTCAGACCCTGAGCGAGAAGGGTCTCCATTCGAATTATAGGAATATTCAGTACGGTCTCCGTTTGAGGTACCATCATTTCCAGAACGAGAAGCGTCGCCGGTTGAGCGGTCGTCATATCCGGTCTGCGACGGATCTCCATTAGAGTTATAAGCATATCCAGTGCGAGATGTGTCTCTGTTCGAGCTGTAGGGGTACCCTGGCCGTGATGAATCTCCATTCGAGTTATAAGAATATCCGGATCGAGCGGTATTACTAATAGAGTTGTCAGGATATCCAGAGCGAGAGGGATCTCCGTCGGGGTACTCAGGTCGAGATGGATCTCCATTCGAGTTGTAAGGATAATCAGAGCGCGACGGATCTCCGTTTGAGTTTTCAGGGTAGCCAGAGCGAGATGAATCTCCGTTTGAGTTATCAGGATAGCCAGAGCGAGACGGATCTACGTTTGAGTTATCAGGGTAGCCAGAGCGAGATGAATCTCCGTTTGAGTTATCAGGATAGCCAGAGCGAGACGGATCTACGTTTGAGTTATCAGGGTAGCCAGAGCGAGACGGATCTCCATTCGAGTTATCAATATATCCAGAATTAGACGGATCTGTGTTATCAGCATACCCGGAACCAGAAGGATCTCCGTTAGAGGCTTCATATGGAGAAATGTCTCCTCTTGATCTTTCGGCATATTCGTACCTAGGATCCGCATTTGTGTTATCAGGGTACCCAGCTCTTGATGGGTCTTCATTGGTATTATATTCAGATCTAGAACCATCGCCATACGAGCTAGCGGAGTAGCCTGTCAAAGAAGGGTCTCTATTGGAATTATCAGGATACCCTGATCGTGATGGGCTGATGTATGAATTAGCTGCATATCCTGACTGAGAAGAGCCACCTCCCGAGCTAGCGCCATTGCCGGACCGTGAGTCGCCTTCTGCTACGCCATAAGGGTCGTAATACCCCGTCCGAGAACTGCCGTCCCTCGACTGTGGCAGGACTTGTCCCCTCCCTAAGCTGTACTGTTCACGCGCACTTCCGTAATAAGCAGGCCGCGAAGAAGTTCCACGCTCCCATGTGTTCGAGTTCACATTGTTGTAATAGTTATCTTGCTGTAAACAAAAATAAGCACATTAGTATGTAGTTGTGGGAAAAAAAATTATGATGAAACATGGAGTTTGATGAATTGACAAAAACACAGTAAATAACAATTATAATAAACAAAGCCTTACGCTGTTTTCAAACTAAACTCTTGTAGGTAAGATGTACCTAGGTGCCTACCTAACTTATTTATGTATCGCACATACAGGGAAATATTTATGCAGTGGCCAAATTGTATGTACGAGTACTTATAGATTACTAGTTAGGTATGGAATAAAAGAACCGTATTCTGTAGTTAAATTCAATTTTTACAAAAATATCGAAATAACCTGAAAGCAAAGCGATAGTGATGGTTATCCTATTAAGTATAGCTGCGTACCGTTATCACAGGCTAGATATTTATTCCTAAATTATGGGATAGATTAACAGAAAAATTGGTGAACATTTGTGTTTGTTCTATGTCTGGGTATTAAATATCTATTTAAGTATGTATTTAAAAATATCTAAGTATGTATATCAGTCTCTGGCAGCCATAGTACAAGCTTTGCTTAGTTTGGGGTCAGACGACCGAGTGTGGATCAGTTGCGAATTTATTTATTTATTTATTTATTTATTTAATTACATGGTTGTTTTTTCAGTGAAATATAATCGCGTGATACAAATTTGGGCACTCCAAAAAATTAACGTCATTATTCAAATTATTTTAAAAAATCATTTACCAAATTAACTAAATTAATTTTTCAAGTTGTTTTGATTTGGAATCCCCCGCAAGTAATGGCGAAATTGTTTTATAAGCAGAAATCGACCCTAGGCGCGTCCCTTGGTTACAAGATCGTCTTGAAGTAGTTGGCTCACAGAAAAGATAAATCAAATTAAATGATTTAAATAAAGAAATTAGATTAATTTTATCAGTAGAATAGACTAAAATATCTATATTGAAGTCTCCGCAAACAAAAGTAGATTTTATTAGGTTATTAAATTAAGTATTTTTATTACTTTGTGTTTAAATTATGATGTTTTGAAAATTGTGAAACTCGTAGTAAGTACGTATTAAAACTCTAAAACTTTAAATGTTCCTGCACTATTTATGATAATAATTTTCAGAAATACTAAGTTATCGGTATAGGGTGTACTATAAGCCAAAAGGGGTTCGTTGTACTCATCATTATAAACAACTTTTACTATGCCAACCCATAATCTGCTGTTCCATACAAAAATTTCATTGATCGTCGACAAAATATATGGAATATCTGCTATTTTTTTCTCGATTTCAGGGTTCACCCCACAGGAAAAGTTGTTTAATAATTATGAGTACAATGAACTTTCGGCTTAGTACACCCGTATCTGATAACCTTGTATATTCCCCGTAGACTATTTGTTAATCCAGAAAAAAAAACAAACAAACAGACACACATACTTTCGCACATTTAATTTAAGCAGCACAAAATAAAATACACTTATTTAACAAAAATTACTAGTTACTAAGAAATATAAATAGTCCAAACTATAGAATTTACATAGAAATAAAACAGAACGATATGCGATACTTGACAACGTAAGGATTTTTTTGTAAGACGACACTGTCCTACGGTATAGAACATCAGAGTTATGAGAAGTTTTCAAACGGGCAAAATAAATATAGGTACGATTGCCATGTAACTATCCATATGAATTTATATAAAAGCACAAGAGCTTATTACATTAAAGTACGTATTTGAACGACTGAGTTATGATCGTGGGAAATCGTAGAAATCTTCATACAATATAAAATATATTTTTTCTCTATCGGATCCGAAAGGCCTAAGGGGGCTCAATTTATTAAATATTTTCATCAAACTTATTATTTTTATTTGGAAGTTGTTATTCATTTTTATTCGGTAAATACAGGTTATGTGCCAAATCATGTTTCAGTTATTATTTGTATCTAAGTATTACATTAATTTTAGTTAAAACATAAACATAAACCTATGCTGATTTTTTTCCTGTTGCAAATAAAAATGTTTTATTCCAACCTAATTTTGTACCGGCTTCAGGGCAACTTGTTAGTTTAAACATTGAGTTCTATTACTACGGATAGAGACTATCACACTATGTTCCGTGCAGTGCAGCTATCTGGCTACACTTCACCTAATTGCTAGCTCTCGAGCGCCCAAGTCGCTTTCGACATTTTTGTTGCGAGAAAATTACGCCTTAAAAGCTTTCTAGCGCTTGTCATGTAATTATTCCTCGTTTTTTAATTTTTAATACGATGTTGTAAATACTATTTCTTAACCGACAGCCTATATCGACAGCCCAAAATTTTAAGATGGATCATCAATTTTGACAGTCAAAAGAAAAGTGAAAAAATGCTTCAGTCTTACTTTATTCGACAAAGAAACGGCAAGCAGTCTCTCACTATACTACTATACCTTGTGTCTTTATGAATCTCTGAATATCTAACAGTGTATTTGACTGATTTTGGATACTGGACTACCTGGACATAGTTGAACCTTAAGAGGTACGCCGGCAAAGATACTCAACACGTCTCGGTCCGCTGTATTACTTTTCACAAAGAGACGCTTCAAAATTCTCCGACATTTTTATTATCGGACACCGGGAGAGAACTCCAAGAGACAGCGCTACATCATATCACTAGTGGTTCTGTCAGCTTGAGATCTCGCGACCGGCGTCTGTCCTCCTCTACAGGTCGCATTCTTCAACCGATTCTAGTGAAATTAAAAAAAAAAAATATCTTGGTGATACAATTCCATTCCAAACTAAATATATATTTAATTAACAAACCTACTCACACAGTTTCAAGACAATAGGTTAAGAAATGCGACCTGCAGACGAAGACAGAGATCCAGACAGAGATCTGGACTGAAATCCAGACAGAATTCGGAAAATTTCAGAAATCCGAATACGAGCAGATGAAGCAGAGACAGTTCACTCGCTAACGCTCGATTAGTCGAAAGAAACTCACATCATGCGCCTGAGAACCTGAGTCGGAGTACCTAAAACGACGTCCACGATCTACTTGTCATTCGTCACTCTGCTCTTTGGATGTCGATGCTTAGGTAGGTGGGTTAGATAGTTATAGTAAACTTAGATATGTCTTTTGTAATCTTAAGCTTTTGATACTCTGCTGTTTTTGTATGTATCTAAATAACATTGTGATACTTGAGTTTCTGGTTTCCTTTCCTCTCTCTTATTAGGTTCCTTCATCCTCAGATAGGTAAGACAGAGGGTTCTCAACTGCTTTACGTACGGTAACTGTACGTTGCGTCTCACCCCGCCACAGGCTAAACGTAACGCTAAACGCTGCGTATTTGTACTGTGGTTAGACGACCAATTATTGTGTCAGCGCAGCAGCAAACTTTAATTTAAACTCTTAACAAAATGGAGCATGACCTTTACTATGATAGCTCCTGTATACGCAGTAATAGAACTCAATGGTTTTAACGGATCTTCAGTAAGACTTATTGGTTAATCTATTTAAATTTAGTTAAGTTATTGTTTAATTGTGTTAAATTAATGCTGGTTTGTTCGATACAAATTGTGCGAAATAAATTAATATCAAAATCTAATCAGGACTACAAAGATGTTACAAAATAATTTCCGCTAATTAGAGCTAAAACATATCAGAATTAACCAAATCGACAATTAAATAGGTAGGTACACTGTTAAGAAGAAAAAATCTAAATCCGGCAAAATATAGCCTACCATTCCAGATATGTGGAGAAATATAACGAACGACACCAAGCGCTTCAAAATCGTTTTTTTTTAGATTTAAAATGTTGCATTCGCTCAGACACTAAATATTTCTACAAAGTTTCGCACGAATCGGTTTATAAGAAGTAGTTGAAAGAACTGTTGCAAGAATTGAAACTGACGAAGTGAAGTACGAGTGAAGCTAAATAAAACTGTTAACATAGATACAACAAACAAACAATCGTAACACATACAGAAACTTGATACACTCGAAAAACATCACCTACTGTCTGGGTAGTCGGGTGGAATACATACGAAATTGTATTGACCGGCTGAGATGATCAAAAGTGAATTTGTCGCGAAAGTTGTACGGACCACAGACCCAATTTTTTTTCAGTGACTAGGACATGTAGGTAATACTGTAGCAAAACTTTTGATTCTATAATGCGATCAAACTAAAAAAAAATCGAGTATAACTTTACATTACACACACACACTATCTAAGTATTAATAAAAACTTAGGTAGGTAAAAGTTTTTTCCTGTGCGTATTAGCTTGAAATTCAAGTAAATACAGTTTTTATGAGCTTAAATAAAGAAACGTATAGTTTTAAAGAACTTGATAATATAATATTGCTTCTGTTAAAGTAGGTTTGCGCAATGCCGACGTATTACATCCGAACGGTGATAAACTTTGTCGGTCATCTCTACTGTGTCTCTACTCTATATACAGGACGATGGAAGTACTTATGTATAAGTATTATACGTAGGCACGTACTTACTTAGCCGCAAAGATTTGCGTTATGCTTAGAAAATAAGCTCAAATTCACAATAAACTTCTGAAAATTGAAAAACTAGCGCAGTAATTTTGTTAGTTTTTAGGGTGGGTTTTAAGGTTTTTATTTGGGTTCAAAAATAAAAAAATATTTTTAAAATCTTTAAATTGTTTTTAGAATTAATATTTTATTGTAAATCAAAATTTTATAAAAGTTTGTTTTAAATTGTTTTTGTAGGTAGTTTTCCGAAAAAGATCGTATCCTATTGTCTTCTATGGTAATAAGCGGGCATCGCGAATTTGGAGAAATTGCAAAAAGAAGAGTGCGAGCGGACGAGCGGGTCACCCTGCCGCCGCCGGCCGCGGCCACCGCGCCGCTACATTCCCCAATCCGATCAACTTTTTTTAGCTAAACTAAATTGCATTGTTTTTTAAGACTAACTATATTTTTCTCACAAATAATACTTTAAATAACACTCACCGATTTAACTTCTATGAAAGGTGCCAAAACTGCTAACAACCTGTAAAGAAAATAAATCAGTCACTCAACTAAGAACTTATTATTTTTATTGATTTAAAGTAAGACGAAATAATAATTAAATCAGTCTGCACTAATATCTCCTTTTTAAATCTAGACAAGTCTACAGAAATAGCTACACAATAAAATGTAGAGACCGAGAAATTGCAATGTGAAACTTTCAGTCAACCAGACTTAGTGTATTTATTAGTGGTGACATAATGTAAGCTTACCATAGTACGTAGAGCGCCATGGCACGGAGCGCGCTGCGCGTAGATCCCGTGCGCGCGCGCCGTTTGTGCCGGGATACTAAAGGAACGGGCGTGTGTCGACGGCGGAGCGCGCACCCCCGCCCCGCGACGCGGCGCGCGGCGCTGCGCCGGCGGCGGCGGCGGCCGCGAGGGCGCGCGTCCAGTAGTGCGGCGCAGCCATGTCGGGTCCGGCGCGCGCGCGCCTCCTCGCGCGTACTCTCGTGTCCGCCGCCCTGCTGTTTCTCTTCCTCACACCTGCTCCAGCATCAGCTGTAAGTGTCTCCAACTTATTTTATGTTCCTAGATGCATGAGTCTACCCACGTAACCACTCTTCAGTACAAAAGACATCAACGCGCTTCCCGTACCACCATAAACGGAAAACTTGATTTCAAATACAATAGTTATAGTTGCAGAGATTCTTCCTGCTGATCATTTCAGTTTAACATTTTTTTAAATATAAATATTAATAAGTAGGTTAATTGCATTTATTCCTTATTAGCAATATGTCTTTTGAAGAAAGTTTAAGACCCTTTAAAAAATAACTGAAATTTGATTTAGGTTAAAGAATAAACAACTAAATAAGGGTATGTTATTGTTACGTGTGTGGATAGGTATAATGAATGACACGTCACAAAATATATAGTAGTATATACCTATCTACAGTCAGATAGGTAACAAGAAACTTCACGATGTCTAAACATTTGTTAAATCTTGGTTTATCTAAAAAGCTTTATCATTTATTTTTGATTAGATTCCGCGGTGAAATCCAAATTACATTGTTTCAGCTGGGAAATAAATTTATAAGCGATTATTATTTAGTTTGCACTGCACCCTTTACAAGTAAATAGATAGATAGCAGTCCACACCAGATACAACACAAGTAGTAATATGATATACATATATAGAAAAAAATATTGTCATGTTGGCTTCCGGTTCAATTTTAGACTATGACTTCCAAGTTTCCAATAGTTTTATCCGTACCAATAGATATATAGTTGGCATGAAAATAGACAATTATTTATTATTGAGCAACCAGATCGAGTTTGGAGTTGATGGTTCAAGATCCTTATGGTGTAGAGTAGAACCAAGAGCTGATCCAGCCTTCAAGTCATACATACATATATCCAACATGAACAGGTTCTAAAACTGTATACCTAATTCTATATTTCCTGCGGTATTATCCAAATAACCTACGACACTCAGAAGTAGAGTAGCTATTGGTAAAACAATTATAAAAATCAAACCAGGAAGTTCCAGAGAAAAAAAGTAACCTTAAGTTAACCTAGCCTCTTGGAGGTCATAACCCCTTTTGGATCCGCGTTAGGGATAACAGTCGAGTTTGGACTCACTCGTTCCCATTCTATTTAAAAATCGCTGAACCAACAACAGCACGCAGTTTTAAAGCCCCAAAAAAAATTAGTAATAATACATCAAATGATTTGTGATAAATACATAAATGTTAAAAACATTTTTGAACACACAGTCGTATTACTCCTAATTAAGCTTGCACAGCTTGTACTATACCTAAATAGATATAAACACCTAAACAGAACAAACACAAATGTTTATCACATGATTTTAGTCATATATGGGAATCGATCTCACGCACCCAAGCTCAGAAGGCAGGTTCATTACCAACTGAGCCATTGAGGTTATCGAGGCAGGCGACAGATACTTGTCGAATCTAGACAAAATGACCTCGACAACAACAATGATTTTTATAGCCCTGTCTATTTGGACTTTCTACCAAGAGCTTTTGATTTAAGTAAATTTACTCGTAGTAGCGACTTTTTTGTTGATAGCTTTAGGGCACATTGTCCAATTCAACATTCGTCAAAACTTTTATTTCTGCGCTTACAAAATTTACACGACAAATCAATATGCGTGAAAGCATAAGTATGATATTGTAAAAGTATAGTACTCAGGGCAATAACAACAAGGTAATAATCAGACAATCACACAAATATTATAAATGCGATAGTTTGGATGGAAGGGTGGATCTTTGTTACTCAATCTCACAATTTTGACATCTAAAAAGTACCAGGATTTAAAAAAAACATGTAAGTAACTTCTGTCACAATAGGCTGGTAGAGCTATTGGGAACACTGACCGATAGTAACAATACAGTAACACTACATATAAGGTATTGTTCCAGTAGCACTATTGAGAATAAATTAAAAAGAAAACACTATACGTTCCGAATTATTTACTATATGTTCCGAAGACGGGTCTGAGCAGTAGCGCACTTGTAGCGCCTCACTCAACTGCCGTCTTTGTACTTCTTCACTAATAAGTGAATAAGTAACTTCTAGTGAATAAGTAACTTATAGGTCGTCGTGCTCCATCTTAGACCACAACATCGCTTAACATCAGGCGAGTTGGTGGTCAAAAGCCGACCTATTCTATATTAAAAAAAAAAAAAAAAAAAACTATAGTTATGGCCATAGCGTAATTTATAGGTATCAAAATTGGGAATAACTTTATGTTCTTATAGAACGAATTTGGACGAACATTTGGTTCTGAGATTTAAATCACAGCCTGTTCAACGGTGTTTGACGTTGATAAGTGTATCTTTGATACCCAAATTGAATAAAAACATTTGACTCTGGTATAAATCGATTTTGTCACCATAAAAACGGATTAAGTATTACAAACCTGACCGAGAGTATTTAATTTTTTTTTTAACTTGACTAATACCGATTGGTATTTTCTCATTACGACGATGATTACAAATTTCGACTGTTTCGGTATGCAAAAAAGCCAAAAATTATAATAAAAATATAAGCACAAAACATCTTTAGCCTTTTTAAAAAGATGGTGTTTAAACGGGAATTACAATTAAATGACATAGATAGGTATATAAGTATACTAAATATGTGCTCGTAATTGCTGTTTACCGTTGAGGAATTCCACTATTCACCTCCTGACTCCATCTCGATCAGTTTGATGGTTTCGGGTTACTTATTGCATTGTCACCAAACTCACATAAATATAACGAGAGCTCAATTGGAAACCGGGCAGTGAGTCAAATTTACAATACAATACAAATACTCTCCAAATACAAAATAAATCTAAACTAAACACTCAAAAATATAGGCGCAATAGGCGGTCTTATCGCTTAAGAGCGATCTCTTCCCGACAACCTTTGGATGGAATAAAAACATTATGATTGAGAATGGACGGAGGTGTGCTAAAGAAAGAAGAAATAAAAAAAAATTACTCGTTGCCTAGGCTAGGGGCTAGGATGGGGCTAGTAGGGAGGGGTCTTATTATGACTGTTGCATCGTACCGTTTTTAGTTGATCATCATGTTCCGCTCCAATTTCGTTCCTAGTTTAGACCTGTGAGCATGGTGGCTTCGCTGTGGACACTTTTTTTTAATGACTGTTTCGTCATCACCACGCAGAGAGCTTTTTGCGTGAATTTCAGTATTCCGCGTATTAGGTTTTGCTCTTAAAATTGTTTGAAGGGTACTTAAATAAAAGTTTTTAAACATCTACCCCATGTTAGAAGACCATGAATCCGAATTATTTTGGAAAATCCGGAAAACACTTTGAAATGTGCAAAAAAACTTCAGAAATAAATTTTTATATCAGTATATTGCTGTCGAGATTTTGTGTTAGAGAATTAGTGAAAATGTTATGAAAAAATGGGATTACATAAAGATCTAAACAAAAAGTATCAACCCCTTTACTATTAACGATGTATTGTACCTACTATTACTATTTCTGTGGTATAGCCTCGGATAGTTTGTACAGTCCTTTTCGATCGAATAAAAAAATGAAGAAAAGTAGAAACTATTTCTGTATGTACATACCTATAACTATTCCAAACCTATTATAATTCAAAATTATTTTCCTTGAAGAAAACTATCAATGACAATTGATAGTTTTCAGAATGCACGTGGATTGTGTGTAATTAAATACGGTTTTACGATTCAAAAAGTCTTCGTAACATAGTTAGTTTGATGCTTTTATGCTAAGGAATCTGGTAAGCGTACGTGGTTAGGAGGAGCAATTTAGCAATTAAATCAATCGTTATTTCTTATCACGCTTAGTTTATCATTAGTTTTTTTTAAACAGCAAACAGTCGCATTTAGAACTTACACTTTTTTGAAGTCTGTTAAAAAATTAGCCCTCCGGCCGCGTACGAAACCGGAGACTCGTAACCAGTTACGGCAGAAGAAAAATTCTTTGTTATACGATAGTTGTTACTAGGAAATACGATTTTTTTCTTTACATCAATCTATATGACCGATTTGAAATTAATTCCCTGCGCAAAAAAAAAATACAAAGAAAAGTATGTATGGGTAATGGGTATGTGTTCGTTTGAGTATTATTCTTAGGGATTAACAACGCTTATTCAGCTTAAGTCCATAGCAAACACCTGTTTTGTAAATGGAGATGCGTATGCATCCGTTGAGCTTTCAGATGCATACGCATCTCTATACAAACTCGTGTTTTCTATGCACCAAAGTTAACTTAATCTAAATAAGTGTAGTAAATAAGTTGTCACTAGCTAGCCCATTTCTAAATGGTAATTACCAAGCAGTACATCCTTTTTAAGACTAGGTATTTGTGCAAGGATTTTCCATTGTCATCTCATCTAGAAAGAGACGACGCGACGGGCAAACAGCAAAACAAGATACCATTTATTAAACTATTCATTGTTAATTAAGAATTTTCTTATTATTACTGATTAGGAGCTAATGATGTAGCCAGCTTCTTAAAATAACTGTTTGATTAAATTGGTCCAAGGTCCCTACAAATACAGATATTTTTCATAACTCTATTTTATCTTGAGGATGTATTTTTTCTGAACTGAAACGTTACGGATGGTTATTTTACATAGCCCGCTAGCATATTATAGCCCGCTTGAATGCAGATACCAAGTTTTAGTAAAATGTGATGAATGGTTTCCGAAAAATATTACAAGCGCATTTGTATGGAAATATTAGGCATCCGTGCGACTGCTAAATACCTAAACAAATCATCGTAGCATTCGTATCTGCCTTTGACATTTTTACTAACCCAGATTCATTAGCAACTTAAAAACAAAGATTTTCAACGTCCATCATTCTACTAAGATACGAGAACGGACAACTGGAATAACCACTTGACCTCCCAGTCCGATTAACCACATCACAACAAAAAATGGCGGTTACCTACTCAAAACTTTGATGATAACTCCACTGAGCTACTTGGATACAAAGGCTATCATTTATAAAACATTGATGTCATTGTGGCCGCAATTAAAAATACTTCATAGTACTCATAGCAGTTCCTTCTCTACTGTTTCAAATTTTATCTAAGCAGGAGGTTTAAATATTTTTTTGTTGTACGTATTATTTTTCTGCTTTATTTTACACAATCTACTAACGAGTAATATACAGTAGACGGACGGTAACGTTACCGTAGCACCTCGTAGGCTAAACAGTTTCGTAGCATATTTCGAATGCCACATCAATTGTTTTCGCGTGTGTAGGTATTCTCTCCGATATTCGGCCTATGAATAAAATTGTAACACAATCTGTAATAGATATCTTTGTTAAAAAAAGTTATCCAGTAAAAATCTCATTAAAAAACGTTATCCTACCAAAATATCACATACTTAACATAATCACAGACCCACTTATTTCAATAGTAAAATAAGTACATATCAATGTTGATAAATAAGGTCAAAATGTTTTTGGTATGGCCTTTTGTTATCTGCAAGGCGACAGTTACTTAGATGTGGGGCAAGACCTAAAATTAGCACCAAAAGGTTAAAGTTCTTTGCAACTATTATAAACCGATGAAAACAAACTAAAACAACTTAAAAATAGTCTTAGAAGCTTCTACAACTACATACATTACAACTTGGCGCCGAGCAAGAACCCCTTTAATTCTATAATCCTACTGTTTATCTAAAGTTAACTTAAAACTACATTTTGCAATAAAATTTAGAGTCAGTTTCCAAACACGTCACTTAGCAATGCTATTTTAGACTACGTCTACGTACCGGAAGACGTATAACTGTCGGTAGGTATAACGACATTTACGATTATAGATACCTATCTCTAAATACGTATAACTAGGTACTTTCTGAGTGTAAATGCACGTCTAAGTAGGTACCTACATTCATTTATGTACTCGTATTTAAGTTTGTATTTGTGCAAAACTGAATACTTCAAACTTATACCTACCTACTATGCACCGGAAGATGTATAATGGTAGGTATAACTACATTTGTCATTATAGGTACCTATCTTGAAATCCGTTTAATAACTAGGTACCTACTTATTGTAAATGCACGTCTAAGTACCTACATTTTTAATGTTTGTATTTAAGTTTTTTGTGCTTATAAAACTAAATGCTTATAACATAACATATCGACACGCTTTTCCCCTGAGGGGGCTGGCGGAGGTGTACTCGTAATACAAAACATACAATTCGCTGGATAATATTCAGTCCCAAATGTGACAGGGGGCGAGCCTGTCGCGATATATCGGGCTCCAGTCATGTAGCAAATGCCATAAAATACGCACATATGATCACACAATGAACAAGTTGGTGCATGCCGTCGGCTGGGTTTGAACCCGGTCCCTCTGGCTTGAGAGGCGGGCTTTCTCCAACTAGGCTATCACCGCTTTAAATACCAACCTATTAAACACCGGAAAACGTATATTAGTCGAAAAATATACTTAAAGTCTAAGTACGTTCATTTATGTTTGCGCTTATAAAAAACTTAACGCTTTTGTTATATAAGCATTTAAAATAAAACTTATAACGTCGTCTAGTATCAGATGTTACGCTAACCTTTGCACTATTATCGTAAGAGTTTTTATTCGGTACATTATATCAACCAGCAACAACAAGATGTTATCATTCTTTAGCCTCATGACCTATAAATGCTTTACGATTTTTCTTATAAAAATAATAAACTCAATGCTATAAAAAATCGCAGGTTTGCTGGCTCTCGTTTTGCTGGATACAATATTGTTCAGGCTTTATTAATAGTTTTATTTTTATCGTATCGCTGACCAGTAAAATTATCTGTTGCTAAAATTGTTTTGTCTTGTCCTATTGTGGTGGCGTGGCTGTACAACTGGGCAGGGTAGTCGTAGATAAATGGATTAGAGTACCCATACAGTGTACAGATCTGAAGCAAAAAACATTTTAGGCCTGTGGTTCAATGTTATGCTCCATGTATAATGACAGTTTAATACCTCGGTGGCTCAGTTAGTAGTGAACGTACCTTCTGAGCTTGGGTGCGTGGGTTCGATTCCTACCTAGAGCCAAATATTTATGTAATGAACATTTGCGATTGTTCTATGTCTGGGTGTTTTTTCAAGTCAAGTCAAAATAGATACACTTATGAACGTCAAAGTTTTATAATAGACTCGACCGCCTTGTTCGGAAACTAAGAAGAACCGGCAAGAAACTGAAAGGAATCATATTTTGAAAAATAAATAAATTACTATCTTAAAATTTTTTGCTTACAACTAGGTTAATATCTATGTACTAGTGGCTACTTGGCGGAAGTGGAAGGCACCAGACATCTTTGTCAAATAATTGTATGTGAATAACTTTGCAATATCCTCTTTGCTTTGCGTAGTTTGAGGTCAGACGATCGTACGTGCAAGTGTCTCGAATATTTAAATAAAACGCGGGTCAAAACGCGGGGCGCAGCTAGGCCCCGCGTTTTGACCCGCGGTTAAATTAGCCATTATTTGTCGTAAAAAGTAAATGACAAAAAAAAATAGTGTGGGATATCCATAAGAGATAGACATATACCATCGCGGAGTTTTCTGTAGACCTTTTCAATGTGTACAAATAATTAGTACATTATCTACTATTAAAAAAAAAAAATACGGTTCCTATGGGACCGCGGGTGAAAGCGCGGGGCGCAGCTAGTTTTTTGTAATCTCGTAGGGTTCAGCCTGCGTTTGCAATGTAAGCGGAAAAAAAATGATAATTAACGACATCACATTGGAAACCTCATAAATAACAGTATTTCTCCACTATTTAATAGATGTTATTTACTTATAAACCTTCCTCTTGCATCACTTTATCTATTAAAAAAAACCGCATCAAAATCCGTTGCGTAGTTTTAAAAATTTAAGCACACAAAGGGACATAGGGACAGAGAAAGCGACTTTGTTTTATACTATGTAGTGATTTGCATGAAAACGTCATAATCTGATATTAAATTAATGAATCGTTTTTTTACCGTATCTTAAATGATTTCTCCAAGGAATTAGGTAAAAACTACTGGAAAACAATACGATCTGTTTGATTTTAGCATAAGAAGGAAACGGATATTTATCTAATAAAAAACGTAGATTACTTCTTCTTAATGAGTACCTACTCTGAATTATTGTCTTTCAAATGTTTAGAATTATTTTAATGATAAATATTAAACATACCTAAAATTGAACTTATTTCGCCGAATTGTTTCTATCTTATCTGCCTTACAAGAGGTACATAATTAAACCAATTTTTAAAAGGTTATAACCTTTTGATAAGCTAGATGAATGACGGCTGATTAACTTCAAATCCTATTAATGAATATTTGACTACATATCGCCACGAGACCAAGTTGTTATTATTAAATTGGTCACGTGTGTGCCAACAATTTATTAAGATAGAATGAATGTAGGAATCTCAAACCGTTCCTTAATACAATCAAATGCAGGTGTCAATTTCGAAATAGGGCGCGTTTCGAATTGCATCATAGTGCACAAAGAACGATAACACAGTTAATTCCATACATTTGAGCTTGCATGTAATATGATGTGCCCATCATAAAAAGTCAAAATGTTTTTATTCAATTGGGTATCAAAGATACCCATTTACATGTGCCATTCTATTTCGTGATCATAGAGAATCCTGAAGGAGTTTACGTGACGTGATAGACGTGTTACTTCTTGACAATTGTATTTGTGGTTTTGCGTTATGCATTAAGTAGAATTTTGCAGTTCAACGGTCCTGAAATGTAGGCAAATAACGGATTTTTAAGTTGTATCTTCCTACATTTCTAACGTTACTAGCAAGACAATTTTAAAATTTTTAAACTTATAATTTTTTAAATATCTTTTCATTTTCTATACCCAATAATTAAAAGCATATGTTTATTGACCTATAACAATCCTAGTTATATTATACTTATACATTTTATAGAAATAATCGAAAATTGTGTCAACTAGTTTTGACGTGACAACGTCTTATAAATTGGTTTGCCGGGTGACACTTCAAGAAACTGCGTTACGCTCCGCTCACGTTATGCGCTCACAATGAGAGCGAGTGAGAGGCACGCGTCCCTTCCACTCGGGCATGGTTAGCCCGCCTAAGAGCGAGAGAGACAGACATAAAAAGTCGTTGTCACGTAAAACTTTCGCCCGTATACCGACTTTACAGGCAACCAATTTTTTTACAAACCATTTTAATCCATTTCAATTTTGTACACCAATCAGAAATATGAGTACATAAGCAAAAAGCATATTTAAAACTTTCACAATACTTTTATCGCGTAATTTAAATTGCAGCACATTTCTTTTACTTAGTTTTACAATTTATATAAGTACTGAATATCCTGAGTCCTGAAATCTGATTCAGTTTCGCAGAACATGGGCTTCCGTCCGTCGTTTCCGGGAACACCACATACCGAGAGAATTAAGAGCGATATGATCATACAGTATTAAATTGGGTCAAAATCAGCTTCCATCGACAAAGCTCGTGAAACGGGGTCGCGGGACAAACAGTGGCGTCTCTTATCAACGCTACAGGAAACTGCTATCAACTTGTCGTTAGGTACATAACACAATTTTTGCAATTGTTGCCGAAATAATTATAACTCCCACGATTTCGTATATCGGAATATGATATACAGCACTGAATGTCGCGGATGATAACTTATAACACAAACTGATATCGGTCGGTATAAGCAGATTGTAGCGGTTAAATAGAACTTGTATTTTAGCTTTGAAAAGCTTCTAATACAGTAACACTTATTAGAAAAGAATATAATATTTTGAGAATATAATAAATTGAAATCGAGTAGGTATTTAGCTCGATTTCAATTTAAGCAAAATATTGAAACTAAACATTAGACCTAATATTTCTAAATGTAAACTAGCTATAAGTATTGAGGTCCTTGTCCACATACACAGCAATAAATAAAACAAGCATGTTTGTAGCTATATATGTAGTTTAGATTTAGCAATTTAGTGTTTTGAGTGGCTTGCCATGTAAATATGTAACTAAAGTTTCGCAAAGCTTTCGTGAAATTTTAAATGCAAACATGTTTTATTTCTACATGAAAATACGTACATACATTGTAAGAGGAATTAAAGCCTAGATACTGAAACAATTACTAACCAACTATGCCCTATTTTAACTACCTGTAACACCTAGTTTCGCTAAAAAGCCACTTCATATAGAAAATAAAAAAAGTGTCTTTTTAGCTTTTTCTTTTTTTCCAGGATATAAATTAGCCTAAAGAAGTAATCCAAGCTACCTCAAAATCAAATTTAATTCCGTTCCTTTAAATTGTTACGCAGTTTAGTAGGGAAAAACTTTACCCAAAAATTTAAAATGTATAATGTTAGTGTGGTTTTAGATACACATACATATTTCGGATAGTTACCCAGCCCTGCGCGTGCGCACCTATTGTAAACACAAATAAACGTACGTGGCGCTCTTGGCTAGCGTTTGGTCGCTTTATTCCGGGGTGAGTTGCCCTGCCTGTCAATGCACGAGCCCATTCATGACTCGCTGTTTTATCGCCTGACGTACACAGAACATTGAACCCATAGAGGAAGTATACTCAATGTTCCTCAATTTTTATGCTTTATCGATATCGTGTCTCATTTCGTTTATAAATAACTCATTTCGTTCAAAAATGTGAAAGTTTATGCACAGTTTTGTCAAAACCGCACAAATCTATAGTGTGTATTTGTACTAGTTTTACCGGCAGATATAGAGCATGAAAACAACAGTTTCAGTACCTATGCAAATAGCGCATTGCGTAGACTTCGCGTATATTCATTACGTTTACCTACCGCAATGAGCAGGAGCAGTACTCGCAAGTCGGTTTTATGGTCGCGAGCATTGCACTGAAAGTTATTGCTTACTTCCAGTAAAGTGAAATAGGTCAATAGTTTCAGTACGGCAACAAAAGCCAGTTAGTTGAACGGCTATTATCCAGCTTCTCTATATTTAGTCCAGGTCGCTGACTGTACACTGTTGTTGATCGTGATTGTTCAACTCAGCACTGCGTCAAAGCGCTAGATGGGAAAAAACTTCTAATTACAAGTTTTTCTCAAATTTCGCTAACTATCAACAATTGGTGATAGTCAGATAATTTAGCTACACCATCTAATTCATTGATGGGATAAATGAACTAATCAGGAATGTATAGTGAACAAAAAACATAAAAATAAATATTATAAACCAACAATGAAGAGACTATCACATAGTATAACGACATGTTATCGGCTAGCTAAGTTATGCTCTACTTATACTATAATTATGTGCAATGTACCTATTTCAGTATCGGAATATGGATATCGTGTGTAATGTGATATTGGCACATAACATAACTTACATTACCGAGTGCCAACAGTATTGCACTTTTGCTATTTGCTGACGCCGCTTGTCGTCGCCTAGAGTCCTAGAGTATCGTACTTACAATTTTATTTTTTTGGATAACCTCGTTTACATTCTGCTAGAACAAACTCCTACTCCTACGCAACATAGTAACCATAATAATACCATCAATGTAGCGCTTGTTATAACAGCTTATAAATTAATTATCTACTCATAATCATTGTGTCCGAATGAAAATTTCCACGCGTAAATTGTAAGCGTTCTTTAAAACTTTTGTACCAAATCCGGTCACAACTTTATGATCCAGGATTTGCTAATGACCCGTCTTCCTTGAAAACATGACTAAATAGATGAAAAATAAAACAGCAAAAATATTAAAGCAACATGTTAACGAGGGGTTGACGTCATGTTAAAACTCAGCTTGTTGCAATATAGGGTTGCCATCCGGCCAGTAACTGCGATTTCAGTCTGCGGTCATGTGAAAGTCAGCCAACCAATTAGGTCAGAATACTTGAAAATGCGAAGGCAAGAACATATAATAGATTAGAATCAAGTTTACCAAGCAAGCAAAAGCTTATGGTTTCGATGTACTAACCAATGTTCGTTTAATGGTTTCTCCAAAACGGTATCATTATAATTATTAATGAAAACTAATCAAAAACCTACACAAAAAAGAGATTTTTATAATTTTTCGCATTTTACAATTTGAACGTCTCAAAGATAATTAGCTTTCTTTTACGATTACGATGCGCGACATTTATGTATATGTTATTTTTAACTTTACTTAGCTACGGAAAATGTCTTATTCAAAAAACGTTGGCTCCAAGCTACGATCAGTTATGCATAGAAAAGATTTCATCAATGTTTTGTTATGACGTTGTCACGTTAAACTATCGTCCGTAAACCGATTTTACAGACAACCAATTTTTTTTATAAATGGACAAAATTGCCTATATTTGGTATTATGCAAATCAGCCATCATTGTAAGCTTGTATTGACCTACGGTTAGGTAACAAATTAGCATCCTGGCAAGGAAAGGGTTATAAAAATGATCTCAAACTCAAATCAAAGAAATACGTAACAATTTAGGCATCATAACAGTAGGCACAGGTGATAGCCCTGGTTGCTAGTTGGTGCGGCGGGACGAATGCATGGAAGACGCTCATATATCGGGAACGCGTTTACGATTCGCCGCGCGGCGGGGTCACCAGATTCCGGTAAATGCTCGTAAATACACACACGCTGTTCCATATACTTTTTAATTTTGACACAGATACAATAATCTACAAGAATAGAGCAGTTGTAAACAATAATGAACCTGCTTGCCTTGCTGAATCGTAATTACTACTATGGCTCTGAGAAGTCTGTGTCTGTGATCGTGGGTCTGACTTTTTTTATTTCGAAATCGCTAAAATATGTTTTTTTTTAACTTATCAACCCTCATGTCTCCGCTTTATGAAAAGTTTCCATAAACAAACGACAAAAAAAGTAATTATCGAACTTGCGGTGCGAGCGCGAAGTATACTGTAATCTGACGTTTCAAAATCGACAAATTTGTACGGAAATTACCGATTTTGTCGATTTGAAACGCCAGTTTAAATGTCCGTCCCCTGATCTCAAGTTTTCACGAGAATCGTTTGTTAAATGCAACCTGTAGATGAGAACAGCCGGAAATCCGCCGGACATCCGGACATACGAAAGCATTTTTGCCCAAGCTTAAACGGAGACGCTTCGCAGTCGCTCGGTCAAACATAGATTTCTCATAAAAATAATACTTGCAAAAGCACTAGTCAAGGATAGACGGATATCCTAGAATGAAGTACTAAAGTATTCTGCTGATTAATCGGACACACACAATAAAACCTCGTTTTTAAACATTACTGAAGAATAATGTAATACAGCACGTGGTGCGGGGGTGTCAGAGCGGCGGAGGCGCGAGGTGCGCGGGGCGCGCGGCGGGTGCCGGGCGCGGGATGTGCGAATGGCTGTTATCGCCTTGGACACTGCAATGATTGTTTATCCAGCCAGTTCCTTGAATTGCACTAATGACTCACCCGTTCTATAATCGTTTGCCACCATAATACAGGCTGTCATAATGTAATCAACCAGCAAATTTTTCTCAATAAAATACTGTAAACTACCGTGTAATGTCATGTAAAATGTAAAGATTTTTGTGATTCAATTCAAGTTGATGGGGATTTTTTTTTCTCCCCCATTCAGGGGAATTTGGCGTTGCACGTCATGTGCGTTTGCCAGTGTCAAGTTTTAATCATTCGTTTTCACAGATGATGGGATGATGATGATGAGGTGATGATGAATATGATGAATCCCTCCCCTTTCCCCATTCCAGTAAAGGTTTGGATACTTTACTGAAACTTTAAGTAAAGTTTTGCAGAAAACACAAAAAGTCGCATTTCGCAATGTTTGTATCATTTGCCCACACTCGTGCACGTTGACGAACCGGTAAACGTTAATAATCCACCATTATTACTCTTTAACACTCGAAGAATCACAAGTTTTAGAAAATAATACAAAATCACGACATCATCTTTTCGGTTCCCGCCAAAACCTCATTGACAGGGATTTCACGTCATAAAATTTTTAATAGAAAAGGCGCGAAACGTACCAACATTTTCCATAGTCAACGTTTTTTCTATGATTATGAAAATGGGCTTTGACGTTCTAAAAGTATTATTTGAACGTGGTAACCTTCTTCGGTAATCATTAACATACAATTTATAATAGTTAAGTTAAAAAAGTAGAGATAAAGGTAAAGTAGTTAAGTAAAAGTAGATAATAAACGTGCTAATCTAAAATTAAAAAGATGCGTAGTAACTTGAGGTGGGCTAATGCAAACATTTTAGAATAGACAAAAAGTAGAACCTGTCTGGGTAGATTTCAAATGTAGGCCACAGCCGTTAACTACAATAAACTGATAGATATCATCTACAGATGTTGGATGATATAACCCAAAGCTCATTTAGCTCGTCATACTGTAACTTGTGGCTCGTACAGGACTACCTACAATATACATAAGCATCAATTAAACAACGATTGACATGATTTGTTTATCTATGTCATGAACTTTCGCTCCCGATGAGAAAGAGGGGTGTTTGACCTTTGTGTCTGTCTGTGTGTCTCTGACGTAACAATTTCTTTGGTCGGTACGTGTATCTGTAGGTACGACACCTATGACCTTTCGATGCGACGACGGTTTTTACGTAGATAGCTTGAAACAGGATTTCCCAAAAAATGATATCTTAACACGGGCGAATATTAGGTGGTATTCTCGATAACCTAGCAGTTCTGAATTATTGAAGTTTCTGTTTGGTCAGTCGCGATCTAGTCAACTTTGGGAACCACTGACTTAAGCACGAAACATGGAAGTCCAATATAACAGGGACCATTAACCGACTCATATACAAAATCCTGTCACATTTATTAACCGCAAGCTAACCCTGGAATTAAAAGCGATCAAAAACGTTTTCATGTTTAATATGTACATATTTTAGCACTTTAATCTTGTTATAATAATACCAGCTACGGTGCTATTCCAGACTATACCCTATCCCAGTGACAAATTTCATCCAGATCCGTTCAGCCGTTCTGGCGCGATTGAGTAACAAACATCCACACATCTATCCAAACTTTCGCATTTATAATAATAGTGTGATTTTAACCTTTTTACTAATAATATGTAAGTATCGCCTCGAAATAGTTACCTTTACAGTTTTTTGTCTATTTCGATCAAGTTAAGTATTAGAAAGATAGAAAAAGATAAAACATTGTAAGTTTATCTATTCCGATTGAAACGTTTATTAGTAAGAGATTGTATAGATATGTACAGTAGAATATATCTAGAATGTATCAGTACAGTAGAATGTATCTATTTAATAGATATTCTATTCCGATTAAAACATTTATTAGTAAGAGATTATACAGATACGTAGAGCAGAATAGAGTGTGGATCTATATAACAGATATTCTATTCCGATTCAAACATTTATTAGTAAGAGATTGTATAGATATGTAAAGTAGAATAGAGTGTGTATCTATATAATAGATATTCTATTCCGATTAAAACATGTATTAGTAAGAGATTATATAGATGCGTAGAGTAGAATAGAGTGTATCTAAGTAGTGTGTCACTAAATAATAGATATTCTATTCTGATTAAAACATTTATTAGTGAGGGAGTGATGGCCACTTGCACTAAATACAAGAATTGCTTAAGTCCTTGCTTAACTACTTTTAAATTACTCCTAACGAAATATTCGCTTAACAGGCACATAAAGTTAAAATTCTAGTAAGGAATAGCTTAAGGTTTGGGAAAAAAATGCAGGTAGCAGCTTGCTAGGAGTAGATTAAACTAGTTAAGCTAGGACTTAGGCAATTCTTATATTTAGTGCAACTAGTGTTAGCCATTAGTGTTTGAATAAAATGTCTGCGCTCTGTGGTGTGCGTAACTTCAGCTTCCTCATAGGTGATAGAATAATTTTACCTATGCCAATATTTAAAGCATAATAGCTGCAATCAAATATCCCAGTCTTAGTTTAGCTGCCACAAGAACTTCGTTAATATGAGCCATTTACTATGTGTCAGCTGGAGTGACACAACCTCAGCTCGCACATCCAGTACAGGCAAACCAGTGAGGTTAGGGTTTTGGACAATAGCTAGAAAATTAAAGCATAATAGCTGCACAAGGTAGGAAAAATCTGAACGATGCTACTCAAAACATGTAGAAGCTATGATCAAAAAACTGTGTGTAAGCTGGTGTTGTGTCACTTCAGCTACTCATCTCATATCTTCCAAACGAAAGAAGGTATGACTATGCATTTTAGCTCAAATTTTAAAGCATAATTGCTGCCATTGGCAGCAAAATTTTCAAGTCTCTGGGTTATATACTTTCCGAGTTATAAGCTAATACCTATGTGTAAGCTGAAGTTACATCACATCAGCTGACACATGTTGAATCGACGAAACTATCAAACGTAGAGTTTTCATTTAAAGGGCAAAAATTAAAGCATAATTGCTGCCATAGGCAGCAAAATTTTCAGATTCCTAGACCTCGTAGTTTCCACGTAATAATCAAAAAACAGTTTTCGCGCCAAAAAATTCAAATTTTTGCTTAAAAGCGGCGTTGCCGTTCCGTGCGGTACATTATTGCAATTCAATTGGATCTTAGCGCGCATAGTGTTAAAAGTCATTTTAACTTGTGTTCAAAATTCTTTTAGTTTTGTTTAGACTGAGAGCCCCTGAACCATATGGAACTAAGAATGCACCTGTAAAATTTGAAGGCAGATTCTTATGAACTTAAACAACGACGAAGGTTATTGGTTTTGGCGTGGCTTGTTCTCTGTAATTTGGCTAACAAAAAACGACTGAGAGCCGCTGAACTATATGAAACTAGGTATGTATGTTATTTTAAAGATAGATTCTTATGAACTTAGAAGACGAGATAACTAGACTAGGAGCTCCCTGGTCTTCTGATTCTTCATGGAACAACTGAAATAACACTGAAGTAGTTATCGAATACAGATACTTACCTACTTACAGGCTATGGAAACTGACGTGGTTTTCACACATTATGATTTTATGTAACGGGAATCACTTACTTATGCGGTTGAAACAATAGTCGGAATACGAGTAATTCCCGTATCATAAAATCAAAGTACTTACAGACTATTAAAATACATTTTACTCTCTCTTACCCACACATTAAACATTTATCTTCTTGATTGAATCAGGCGTTACTTTGCGGAAGTTCATCTTCAAACTTGTTAAACACCTACACTACTTACTTACACTAGATATTGTCCAAGTAACAAATTTATCTTCTTTACTATACAGTGGTTTGTCTTTCTTCTTTATTTTAATTTTTTAATTTTTAAATTAGTAAATGTACTAGATGGCACGCGAAGGGTGTAGCGGGGTGGTGGAGCAAAAAAACTGGTTCGCCATGCCACTGTCTACCTCGCGCCTGTGACGTCAAGCAGCCATTATCTGTCGCGCGACGTCTTTTGTTAGCCAAATTACAGAGAACAAGCCACGCCAAAACCAATAACCTTCGTCGATGTTTAAGTTCATAAGAATCTGCCTTCAAATTTTACAAGTGCATTCTTAGTTCCATATGGTTCAGGGGCTCTCAGTCTAAACAAAACTAAAAGAATTTTGAACACAAATTAAAATGACTTTTAACACTATGCGCGCTAAGATCAAATTGAATTGCAATAATGTACCGCACGGAACGGCAACGCCGCTTTTAAGCAAAAATTTGAATTTTTTGGCGCGAAAACTGTTTTTTGATTATTACGTGGAAACTACGAGGTCTAGGAACCTGAAAATTTTGCTGCCTATGGCAGCAATTATGCTTTAATTTTTGCCCTTTAAATGAAAACTCTACGTTTAATAGTTTCGTCGATTCAACATGTGTCAGCTGATGTGATGTAACTTCAGCTTACACATAGGTATTAGCTTATAACTCGGAAAGTATATAACCCAGAGACTTGAAAATTTTGCTGCCAATGGCAGCAATTATGCTTTAAAATTTGAGCTAAAATGCATAGTCATACCTTCTTTCGTTTGGAAGATATGAGATGAGTAGCTGAAGTGACACAACACCAGCTTACACACAGTTTTTTGATCATAGCTTCTACATGTTTTGAGTAGCATCGTTCAGATTTTTCCTACCTTGTGCAGCTATTATGCTTTAATTTTCTAGCTATTGTCCAAAACCCTAACCTCACTGGTTTGCCTGTACTGGATGTGCGAGCTGAGGTTGTGTCACTCCAGCTGACACATAGTAAATGGCTCATATTAACGAAGTTCTTGTGGCAGCTAAACTAAGACTGGGATATTTGATTGCAGCTATTATGCTTTAAATATTGGCATAGGTAAAATTATTCTATCACCTATGAGGAAGCTGAAGTTACGGACACCGCTCTGTGATATACATACAAATGGAAGTCGAAATGGACGTCGCGGCGAATTTAGTTAGCTATGGAACCTTCACTTTTTTTCCCCGCAAATGTAGGCGTATTTGAATCTAGCTTTTTTCAGTGCAGTTAATGATTTTTTCAAGCAGTTGTAAACGCCAATGTTTATTCAACTCTGTAACTGCTGAACTGATTTCGTGTAGATGTAGATGCTCTAGAAAAACGCACGGTTTATTTTATTCAAAAAAATTACAAATTCTAAAGTACAGTTAGAAAACGCTGCTCATGTCTGAGATAGAAACAGATACCTACCAAGTTAGCTCCGCTGTTCACAAGATGATGTATCGCCCAATTTATATTCTCTATAAAAATTAACAAGGCATAATAGTCGCCAAGGTGATAAACTATTATTACTAATTCCGAAGTCGGGCACCATGAGCGCGATACGCGGAGCTCGATTGCAATGCGTCGTCATGCAAATTTAGCAATGCTGTCAACTGCAAAATTAATAATACGTTTCAAATGGCGATGGAGTCTTAATAAGCCGAGATGGTGCCTCGGACACAGCGAATTCTGAGTAAAGACGGCATATAAGGCAGGTTTTAGTAAACAACGGACATTCCTCTACGAAGACACCCGCGTCGATCTAATCACACTAATATTGTAAGTGTGAAATCTTGTGTTTGGATGTTTATTACTTTTTCTCGTCGAAACGTTTTAGCAAATTTGTAACCGGAAGTATCATTTGAAATGGAATGAGGTTAATTTTCTGGATTAATATATAGATAGGCTTTTTTATCCTACTAATATTATAAACGGAAAGTTTGTAAGAATGGATGGATGGATGGATGGATGTTTGCTACTCTTTCACGCCAGAACGGCTGAACAGATCTGGATGAAATTTGGCACAGAGATAGATTATAGTCTAGAATAGCACATAGGATACTTTTTAACCGCGGGTTAAACCGCGGGGTACAGCTAGTATAATATAAAAATATAACAGGACTCACTGAGAGAAAATTCAAATCACATGTAAAAACTACATTAATGAAAAGAGGGTATTATAAGGTTAAGAATTATTTACAAGAGTAACCACTAGTATGCATATACATATATTACCTAGTTGTAAGCCAAAATTTGTGAGACTGTAATTTATTTATTCTTTGAAAAAATAATGCCCCTCAGTTTCTTGCCTGTTCTTCTGAGTAGAGGTTCTTTATCCGAACAAGGCGGTAGAGTCTATTTAAAAAAACTTTGACGTTCATAAGTGTATCTTTGATACCCAAATTGAATAAAAACATTTTAACTTTGACTTTATCTAGAACAAATTAGCGTGAGATAGCGCATAAAATCGCAAGGTTCAACATAAATAGTTTCTGTATGACATTTTAATACAACTACCTTTTAACTATTGCAAATTGCATCTAATACTGTAGGTAGATACAGTGTATGTTTTACATATAATATACATATTAAAACTTTTAAGACACAAGATGATGCAACGGTCTGCTGACATCATCCTATAATAAAGCATTCTGCAAAACCCATTTCAGTTAAGTAGTTAATTGTGCTCGGTGAACGAATTAATTTTTCAAGTCCTGTTACAAGCTTATCTGCCTGTTACACATTTAAATGTATCCATGGGAGAAAATCTCATTTTTGTACCGAAATCAAACGGAGCAAGTTTCGACATAATAATTTACTCATTAACTTTCTTTTTTAACGAACAACTACGAGTATGTTACTTTTAACTTTTTATTTTTTACTGTTTACCTAATTTTAAGATATTTTTGTAAAAATGACTTGCCAGTGACATTGAATTAGACATTGATAATAGTCATACTAATAATAATATAATAATAATCTTTATTGCATAGATACAAGCCAATAATACATAGGAAAAATTAAAATTACCTAAGATACAATAATACTCTTAAAGAAAGTAGCTTGTTGTACATATGTACATTAAAGTTTTAAAGTATATTTTCGGCGGTAACGAGTAGGTTGGTCCACAGAACCTACACTAAGCAGAGCTTGTGTTGCAGGTTTCTGTATACCTTCATGGATCAATAAAGAGCAGATATTTAAAGCTAAACTAGTTAAAGTTAATTGTAATATTAGTTAAGCCAAACAAACATTTACTAAAACAAGCAATAAACTTGGGACTTTTTCTGACAGGTTGCTTTGCGAGTATGTGTTGTTTAAGAGTGTGATTTGTGTGTGTGATGGCGTGTGTTGTGTTGAGTATGTCTAAGTGTTTGTTTTGTGTGCGCAGGTTTTACTGTAGTTCTAAATTAATATAATAGCCAAAGAGTACCAGTATTAAACGTAAATATATCTTTATTATTATACATACATTCATTCATTCTATTTTATATTTTTACACTTTATTAACTTATTATTTGAAGCAGTTCTTCAGTCTTCGTGTAATTAAGGTTTACAATCCATTCGATTAAGGAATGTTTAGCCACGGAGTTATCCATCAAAACGAAATTAACTATGAATTTATTAATTTTATTATATATATATGGACTTAAAAACATTTTATGCCTATGAGCTGATCGTGCTCTGCAATTAAATTCTGGCAGTACTCTGTCCTTTCGCCTTTTACTAGTGTTAAATCCAGGATGGTCAATTTTTATTGTTTTATGTTGTGCCAATATTAGGTTGCAAATATAAAGTTGCCGAACCGTAAGGACTTGGCAATCTTTATACAGCTGGCAGGTAGGATAGCGAAAGGGTTTTCTTGTGGCTACTTTAAGTACAGCCCGCTGTGCTACCTCAAGAACCATCATGTGGGTCGCACACGCACCACCCCAGACTGTGATGCAGTATGTCAGAATAGACTTACACAGTGCATCATAGATTTTAAAGATAAGGTTGTTATCAGCCACCTCTCGTAAATTTTTAAATACAAATATAAGCTTGCGTACACGTTTGCTTAGAAGTGTTATATGTGTTTTCCAGCTCAATGTATCATCTATGATAACTCCTAGATATTTTATGGTTTGGGTTTGTTGTAAATTAGGACAATCGCAGTTACCGTGCGTACAATTTGAGTGTGCTATGATGTCTACTTTAGGCTTCTTACTATGTGGATATGTAAATGTCATGAACATGGACTTATCCACATTCAAAGTAAGTAGATTATTTTTAAGCCATTCGATAACCTTCCTAAGTCCCAGTTCAGCATGCGACCGAACTTCACTCCAATCATTCCCAACAAAAATTAGAGCAGTGTCATCTGCATAAGAAAAAACTTTTCCATGATCTAAATTTAAGTTACACAAGTCATTTACGTAGGAAACAAATAGAGTAGGGCCCAACACGCTACCCTGAGGCACACCGTAGCGAACAAAAGCATCTCGACTTATCTCGTTACCAATTTTTGTCCTCTGGGTTCTACCCATCAAGTAATCCTGCATGAGTTTCTGAGTTTTGCCTCTAATGCCCATACATTCCAGTTTTTTTAGAAGGATGGGAATAGAGACAGTGTCAAAGGCTTTAGCCAGGTCAAGAAAAATCCCAATAATTTTCTTCTTTTTATCTAACTGTGCCACTATAAAATTAGAAAGTCCAGTGACAGCATGTTCAGTAGACCTTTTTTTTCTGAAACCGAATTGACACGGAGATAGGATATCATATTTTTCTAGATACGATACAAGTCGCTTGTTCATTATCTTCTCAAGAATCTTAGAAAGCACTGTTAGAATAGATATTGGTCTAAAATTGTTAACACTGTCTCTACTCCCGCCCTTATGAAGTGGGGTGATAACAGAAGTTTTGAATACTTGAGGAAATTGCCCAGATGACAGACTTTGGTTGCAAATGTGCGTGATTAAAGAAACCAGCGTAGGTGCGCAATGTTTTATTAATTTAGTAGAAATCCCATCATTACCCACTGCACAATCGTTTTTAAGTCCATTGATAATATCTAGAACTTCTAAATCGTCTGTAGACAGTACACCTATTGAATTTACTTGTGAAGGTAATTCTTTACTTAATTTAGCCAAAACCTGTCCAATGTCAAAATTGGGAGAACTACTAATAATTTTGTTTGCTAAATTCCAGCCAACGTTGGCAAAATATTCATTGACATAGTTGATAGAATCATATGTGTTCGCTTTAATTCTTAGTAATGGATCATTATCTGTTTTTAGTTTTCCTGTACATGTTATTTGTTTAATGAGTTGCCAGGTTTTTTAGCGTTACTTGTGTTTTTGTCAAGTTCAGTTTTGTAATAGTTATTTTTAAGATTTTTCAAAAGAGTATTACAAAAGTTTCTATTCCTAGAGTAGGACTTCTTCAATATAATATTGTTAGGATTTTTTTTAAGACTAGAATGCATCTTGTCACGTGTGCGAATACAGCGAAGCAAACCTGGTGTGATCCATGGTTTAATTGTACGTTGATGACTAGGAACATTAAGAGTGCGTGTATTTCTTTTTATTATTTCCATTATTATATTGACAAGTAGATCCGCGGCTGCGTTTGCGTCCATAGCCAGTAAAACATTTGAGAAATCAGTAGTTTTAATTTCATCGTATATTTTAGGCAAGTCTGATTTTGACGTCGTTTTTTTAACTATGTATGAATTGTTGTTTTGTTTGTTTTTAATGCTTAAAAGAATCGGAGAATGATCAGTGACAGTTGCTTTAATAACAATTGTAGTGCATACTAATTTAGTTTTTAACAACATGTGGTCGAGACATTTTTTCCCTCTGGTTATCATGGTGTGGCTTGGAAGGAGGCCATGGCTTGCGAGAAACTCGAGATAACCATTAGATCTTTCGTCAGTATTGTTATATTGTTATACTCGTACCTATATCTAGGAAAGGGTCCTGCCCTTCGAAGATTTCGTTTGAGTCAGACCGGTGTTCAGTTACTAGACTACCATTAATATTATCCTATCTCCGTCCTACGCTTTTTAGTCCTGAAACGTACAAAAAAAACTGGCCAAGTGCGAGTCGGACACGCGCACGAAGGGTTTCGTACCATTATCTATAAAAATCACGTTTCTTGAATGGGAGCCCCCTAAAATATTAATTTTATTTAGTTTTTTAATATTTGTTGTTATGGCGGCAACAGAAATACATCATCTGTGAAAATTTCAACTGTCTAACTATCATGAAATATATTCCGGTGACAGATGGACGGACATCGGAGTCTTAATAATAGTAATATTGCAGAACTAGACGAAGAATATTACTCTCCAGAAACAACTGGATATAATGCCAATAGGCTCTAATTCAGAACGCTAAATTAGTAAATCTAATCAAGCTAAAAATATACTTGTCTTTGTTATTGCTGCGTATTAGACAAGGATCTCTATACTTTTGACTAGTTTAGCAATTTAGAATTTTGAATAGGGCCTTGTAACGGTGCAAAAGTCATACGACATACATACATCGATGTGGCATGAATACTCGTATTTTGCTGAGAGGTCCAAGGAACTAGGCACCTGGTACAAGACAATACAGCCTGAGATCCCCAAATACCCATGGATAAGCCACAGTTTAGATTTAGAAGATAAAGATGTCTGGAGCCTTCCACTTCCGCCAAGTAGCCACTATTATTTATAGTTGTAAGCCAAAATTTGTGAGACTGTAATTTATTTATTATTTGAAAAAATAATGCCCCTCAGTTTCTTGCCTGTTCTTCTGAGTAGAGGCTTTTTGTCCGAACAAGGCGGTCGAGTCTATTTAAATAACTTTGACGTTCATAAGTGTATCTTTGTTATCTAAATTGAATAAAAACATTTTGACTTTGACTTTGACTTTGACAGTCTTCTAAAACGTAATGTTTTGGTGACAGCCCTCAGGCTCCGTTGTGGTCACATTCCATCAAATAAGTTTGGATATTTAATGAAAAAGACACCATCTCTGAACTGCAATGAGTGTGGCGTTTTTGAAGACACTATACTCGTACACATTTTGATGGAATGTGTCCGTAACGATAGCTTTAGAAGATTGTGGTTTAAACGGGAATTAAATCACTGATGTCGGATTTTGTAATAGAATATATCCTGCCCAGAGTCCGATAAAGCAAAAAATTTGTACAAACTTGTAGATTCAGGTTTAAAAAGTAAGGTTTTTAGGTTAATTGGTTCGCAATTAGTTATACATTTTTTTTGTTAGTGTTTTGACTCACAGGGCAATGTAGTCGCTAAAGCCTTTTAATTAAATAAAAAATTATATATTACATACACAATTATATACACTCATCGACATTAATGTTTAATACTGGAGAAAGGGGAAGTGGAGTGACTTCTCCTGTAAGTGTGTCAGAGGTCCCGATGATAAGGCACGGCCATTGTTACTTGCTTACCGAGAATTTAATACCCTGATCTAATTGCTTTACAAAGATTCTTTTTTACAATGCGAATCTAAATTTTTACTATTAATAGTGGTTTATGGTTAATTTATAGAATTGTTATTAGTACCTACTCATAGGTAATAAATATCATGTTAAGTACATGATATTGGATTATTTTATTCTATTAATTTTTCTAACTATGTGTATGTATAGTGAATATCGTCCGGCGAAGTGTGGGTATTGTATTACACCTCTGCTAGCCCCCTCGGCGGAAAGGCGTGACGATATGTATATGTGCTAATAATTAGGTATTTGTAGGTTCGTCTAACAGAAATACAAAAGACGAAAAGCACGGTCATTTTATAAATTTGTTTCTTAAATTTTACAGGTAAATTGCAACGGGACAGCTGGACCACCATGCAATTGCGACGGTATAAGAGGCGACCCAGGCGAGAGAGGCTACTCTGGCATCCCAGGATCTCAGGGAGAATATGGCTTGGATGGACCTGAAGGGCCAATGGGCAGCGTCGGTGAACCAGGGGACTTTGGAGGAACTGGCGATATCGGTGACAAAGGAGAGCGGGTAACTATATCTATGTCCCTGAACAAAAATCACCAAATAGCGAAAACTTCCGTGTCGAGAGATCAGTCCCTGACCTTTTTAAACGAACAGGGAACTCTAAAATTGCTACTAGAGCAAAATTAACAACATAAAAATGTGAAAATGCCTATTAATCATCTCGCTGGATTTGAACCAATACTTACCTATAAACAGTATGATATTTTGCAGCACACATTTTTATTTTCACGATCTTTTTTCAGGGTGCTGATGGACCATATGGACGGAGAGGATCTCCAGGACCACAGGTACAAAGAAAGGACATACATTTTGAATAATAATCTGTTAAAAGTAAAAAAGCATCTTACATCTTCAAATATTTTTAGGGTCTCCAAGGACCGGAAGGTGTCGAGGGGGCACCTGGCTTAGATGGATGCAGCGGTGTAGATGGAGTTGTAGGACCACCCGGCTGGCTGGGAATACCTGGTGACCGAGGTTTACCTGGGCCGGCCGGTCCAAAAGGACTTCAAGGTCTAGCAGGAGAGGGAGGGGTAAATTCTAGAGGAGCTAAAGGTGATCGGGGAGACGACGGCCGACCCGGTTTAATGGGTCCTATTGGACCCAGAGGCTACCAAGGTGACAGTGGTCTACCAGGAGAAGAAGGCGATCAGGTATGTGTTTATCATAGTATCATTAAATAGCCCGTGCGCATTCATTTACTAAAAAGTTAAAAATTAAGTAATCTTGTGGTGAGTTTTCTTACAACTGTAAAAAAAATAGTAATTTTGACAAAGACCTCTTTGATTTTGAGTGCAACGGATATATCATTATTTTAGCAAGAAGTTATTTTTTTATTTATAATAATAATTAAGTATTGTGATATTCGCTAGTTAGCAAGCGAAATATAAGTTAAAAGACGTACAAAATGGATTTCATACAAAAGTTACTTTCACATGTACAAAATAATATTTATTATTAATCATTAGGGTCCAGCGGGCTATCGTGGAGATCCAGGGTACAGGGGAGATCCTGGAGACAACACTGTCGGTCCTCCGGGTGATAAAGGCAACCAAGGTGTTAGAGGTGAACAAGGAAGACCGGCATCGATTTACGTAATTAACGAAGTTCAAGGAAACCTTTCAGTTATTACCAAAGGTAATAAAGGTGAAAGAGGTTTACGAGGTACACAAGGAGTTAAAGGAATCAAAGGAGAACGCGGATCTGTTGGTCACATCGTAAGTAATAGCTTATTAAACTATCAATCGAATTGCTTAGGATTTTGATTTCACAATTGCTTTGTGTTTGCATATAAATAGTAAAGTTTAAGATTTGCTTGAAATATGCATAATATCTGTTTAGGGTCCATATGGAGAGAACGGAGCACAAGGTTATAAAGGTGACCAAGGTGCTGAGGGACCAAGAGGAAAACCAGGCCACAGAGGCCCAGATGGCCCGCCAGGACCTAAAAATGATAAGGGCGCCCCAGGTTATGCAGGAGAGGACGGTCTTGACGGACTCCCAGGAGAAGTAGGAGAGGATGGACGACCCGGCAATCCTGGTCCTCAAGGTTTTCAAGGAGAGCCCGGAATATTCGACGAAACTTTAAATGAACCTCTGCTACCCGGCACGCAAGGTCCACAAGGGCCAGTAGGCTATCCTGGTCCAGTAGGAGCGCCTGGCTTAGATGGCGAAAAAGGCTTGCCCGGCTTTCATGGGCCAACTGGTTTTACCGGTCCCAAAGGATACCAAGGGAGGGATGGTAATCCAGGAATTTCACCTAAAGGAGAACCAGGAAGCCCTGGATTCAAGGGTTTGCCTGGACTACGAGGACCTATGGGTAATGTTGGATTACCGGGAGTAATGGGTTTCAAAGGATTTAAAGGAGAAACAGTGATCGGTCCTGTCGGTGAAGATGGTACTCCAGGTTTAGACGGTACGCCGGGGCAGCAAGGCATCAGAGGTGACACCGGATTTACGGGCCCTCCTGGATACCCTGGAAAAGGTGTGCGTGGAGCCGGACCTCCAGGAGACGATGGCCGACCTGGGTACCCCGGAACAGTTGGAGAGCCGGGAACGCCTGGTATTCCCGGCATACCAGGCCGAAAGGGCGATCGGGGTGATGATTGTCCATTTTGTCCATCGGGTAAATATTTTTTATGTATAAAACCATGCATTGATTTAGCACTGTAATTAAAACAGTAAAAGTATTTTAAATGTATGTAAAAGTGATTTACATCAAATTTTCTGTTTGTTGTTAGGTTTACCTGGGCCTAAAGGACTGAGAGGTGATGATGGATTTCTTGGGTTAAGAGGCTATCCAGGACTGGAAGGTGAAAGAGGACAATCTGGCAGAAAAGGTGTGGCTGGTAACGACGGTATCCCTGGTCCAAAGGGACCAAAAGGCAACAAAGGCCCATCTGGTATGTCGGGTCCACAAGGACCAAGAGGAAAACCGGGTCGCATACAATGGCCGGCTGAAGCACTTACTATCGCTGAAAGAGGTCCTCGAGGAGAAATAGGTCAGTTACTTTATAAAACTATCAGAATCTGCTGCTTTAAACCCACACGGGAAAATATACAATGACATATATTTTGTGTTGTCTACATCATTTAATAATTAACTTAATGTGACCAATACATTATTCTGTTAGGTTTCATCGGTAGACCTGGCATTCCTGGGGATTCAGGCTGGCCAGGGACTTTTGGAGATTTCGGATTTAGAGGAATCAAGGGCGCAATGGGTGAATACGGATTTCCTGGCTTCCCCGGTCGGAACGGCACAAGGGGACGAGACGGCAGGCCTGGTCAGCGTGGAGCACCCGCCGATGTACCCATCCAGTTTCTTTTGGGTGAAAAGGGAGTTACAGGACCAAAGTACGTATAAGCTGATATTAGAGATAAGCTTTTAATCTATAACATCAGCTTTAATTAAGAAAAGACGGCAGTTTTTGAGTTTATACGTTACAAAGATACAAATATTTCCTCTTTATAATCGAGCGAGCCTTAGCGAGCAACGCGTCTATACTTCAGCATCGACAAAAATGCTTTACAAATGATATCCAAATTCTGTCTGGATTTCTGTCTCTGTCGTCCTCTACAGGTCGCATTTCTTAACCGATTGTCGTGAAATTTTGTGAGTAGATTAAATAATCATACAGATTGTTTACTTACGACTTCTACTTACGAGGTTTTGGATTTGGAGTTTTTGGATTTTTTCAATTTGCAAAGATATATTTATTTTCCAAAATAAAATCATATCTCCGCAATTTGAAATATAAAGTTGAAGAATACGACCTGTATAGAAGAACAGACGTCAGCCGCGAGGTCTACAGCTCACAGAGCCACTAGTATTAGTGTAGAAATTATCTTAAATAGTATATTCGCGGAACTGAAACCGTTTAGTTTGAGGAAAATTTGTAGGGGTACCCGTATTTTGCAGAGGATACCCTGGAGAGGAAGGCGAACCAGGTCTTCGCGGAGAAGACGGCGAAGCTATAGGATCCGAATTTAACGTCAAGGGTGAAAAGGGACCAATTGGACCGCCAGGACCGAAAGGTAGCACCAAGTTATTATTTAGCATTATAAGATGAAAATAACAGACGTAAACTAATTATTCCTTCAAGAGCAGATTTTATATTTTAGTTTTATGTATTACAATATTTTGAATATTTGCATTACCATAAAAAGTGCTTGATTTACGGTAAAACGGTTCGATTTTTACTGTCTTATTTTTTTTTTACTATCCTCTTTTTTAAGTCCTTGAATGGTTAAATTAACCAATTGAACAAAATAAATGGAAAATCATGAATTCAATTAAAATCATGTGACGTACGAAGTTGTGCAAAAACCACTGAGTTACTACCTTAAAAACGTCTTGTGTGCTACTGACTATTTCTTGCTTTGCTTAACTATTATTTAAAGTTTACAAATACTATTATTTAAAGTTTACAATGTACCAACTACCAAGGTACGTTTAGGTTTTTGTAACAACGTACCTAAAATACCAATAAATAGACTGAATGAGTGCACATTTTTAGGTTTCCAGGGACCTAAAGGAGTTCGTGGTGATTTGGGATATGATGGCAACCCTGGAATAAGGGGATATCCTGGTTTGGATGGTACAAGTCAGCCAGGACCTATAGGTTTTAAAGGAGTCGTCGGTGAAAAGGGTGAAATTGGTCCGTTTGGAGAACCCGGAGCGGACGGCCAAAGGGGACCTGATGGTTATCCTGCTAGCCCAGGTCAAAAGGGATCGCGTGGTGACTACGGCTTAGCAATCATAGTCGGAGAAAAAGGATTCGATGGCATCGCCGGAGTCCCAGGAGACGTCGGTGAACCGGGTTACCCAGGCAGTCCTGGCCGTGCAGGGTATATTGGCCTGAAAGGTCTAGAAGGCTTGCCAGGAGATATAGGACCTGACGGACCAAGTGGACCTCCTGTAAGTGAAATAGAAGTGTAATCGATAATATTGGTCATTATTCTATCGATCTATCGTAATTCAAAATCGGGTCAGAAGTTTAAGCGGTACTTCACCTAAATATCACTAGCTGTTACCCGCGACATCGTTTAAGTTTATTCACAAAAAGTATTCAAAAACCTTTCTCGTGATGTACTGTAACTAATTATCAAATTTCATCAAGATCCAGCCGTTTAACCATGAAAAGCCCACAAACAGACAGACAGAGAGACAAACAGAGTTACTTTCGATTCATCCAATCTCCCTTTATACAGTTGTGTTTGATCACGCGCTCCAATATTTTGTTTTGATTTTAGTGTGATTTTGTGATAAAAGAATTTCTAAAATTATAATCTCACATTTCAGGGTCGCAAAGGTTTCCCCGGTATTTCCATAAGGGGTGCTCCTGGGATGAACGGATTGCCCGGAGCTCCAGGTTTAATTGGACAAATTGGAGATACTGGTTCACAAGGGATGAATGGGATTCCGGGTGATGAAGGACCTAAGGGAACTAAAGGAGAAACAGGTCGCATAGGTAATCGAGGCATATCCGGAGTTTTCGGTTATCCAGGTAGACGGGGATTCCAAGGAGTGGGCGGTCGACCAGGTCAACCCGGACCATGGGGAGATCGCGGTGAATCTGGAGCCCCTGGATATACCGGGGCACCTGGCTTGCCTGGCGCTATAGGACGCAAAGGCCTCAAAGGCGGAATTGGTGCAGAGGGCTTAGAAGGTACTCCGGGTAACGACGGTTGGCCAGGACGAAAGGGAGAACAAGGAGATCAAGGATTTACTGGTCTTCATGGTTTACCTGGTGATAACGCCATCAGCGGCATGAAAGGAGATGTAGGAGAACCCGGACTTCTTGGCGTTTCTGGATCTTCTGGTTTTGATGGCCGCAGAGGACTCAAAGGTGAAAGAGGAAACAGAGGATTCGATGTCACAGGACCTCCGGGACGAAAAGGTGAAGCAGGCGACAGAGGAACTCCAGGAAGGAACGGAGCTATTGGCCGTAAAGGAGCAACTGGCGATTTCGGACCTGTAGGACTGACTGGCGAAAAAGGAGATGAAGGATTCCCTGGAAGGCCTGGTGCACGTGGTATGCCTGGTTTAAATGGGCGTAAGGGGAACGCAGGTTTTAGAGGAGTACCAGGTTTAACTGGAAATAAGGGAGATGTAGGTATGGACGGAGTACCAGGAAGAATTGGTGTACCTGGCCTTCCTGGTGAGCAAGGAAATCCAGGACCAGAGGGATTTAGAGGTCTTACCGGACGAAAGGGAGAAAGAGGCGATATCGGTCCAAGCGTGTTTTCGCCAGCCACCCCTGGTGATATAGGTGATATCGGTATGGACGGACTACCAGGAAACCGCGGTTTGCCTGGAGATGATGGCTTCACTGGATTCAAAGGAAACAAAGGTGTGCGTGGAGATGAAGGTGAAAAAGGTGAAATTGGAGATATTGGTTTCTCAGGGGCTAGAGGTTTCGATGGAGCACAAGGACCTATCGGATTTCCTGGAGTTGATGGAAGGACTGCTAAGGGAGAATCAGGACAACCTGGCTCAGACGGTCTTCCAGGATGGCCTGGTCCGATGGGGCAAAAAGGTGCCCCAGGAGAATATGGAGTCGATGGTCCTGTAGGGACCGATGGTCAACCAGGTCTCGTATTCCAGGGACCGAAGGGCTTTAAAGGTAGTGTTGGATTCCCAGGCCGAAAAGGATATCCGGGTAGACCTGGTGCCCCTGGAATGGAAGGTCCTCCAGGTTTATCGGGATTCAAAGGAGATATTGGAGAGCGCGGTGATTCAGTAAGCATTAAGGGTCCGACTGGTGATCAAGGAACAGAAGGTTTTATTGGTTTCCAAGGAGAAAAAGGAGATTTAGGTGAATTTGGTGTGAACGGTCGACCTGGACCAAGAGGCGTTTTAGGGGTCAAAGGAGAAAGAGGTGAAGAAGGTATAGAAGGTACAATTGGTTACCAAGGACTTAAAGGTTTAAAAGGAGATGCAGGGGATACTCTCCTAGATTCACAAATATTCCCTGGGCTACCAGGAGACGTCGGTTTAGGCGGTTTTGATGGTACACCTGGTACCCCGGGAGCACCCGGACCTTTTGGCCGTAACGGAATGCCAGGAAGAAAAGGAGAAAGGGGAGATACAGGATTCCAAGGTGTTACAGGAGCACAGGGTCCACGAGGACTGCAGGGAATCAAAGGATTTGTTGGTTTACAAGGTTTTGAGGGTTCTACTGGAGCTAGAGGTTTTCCTGGTATACCTGCACCGCCACCACCGGTACCAAAATCTAGAGGCTACTACTTTTCAGTACATTCCCAATCAAGATTAGTCCCAACTTGCCCCGGCGGCACATCTTCGCTTTGGGAGGGCTTTTCGCTTATTCACATAGTTGCAAATGGAAAAGCACATGGCCAAGATTTGGGTAAGTTTTAAAATTGTATTAAGTTTTTCATATTGTAGACATTTTTATAATAGTCTCAATAATAGAATAATATTTATTTTCTGATTTAAGAATTTAAATCTTATTGCAGGAGCGGCGGGCAGTTGTTTACGAAAGTTTTCGACTATGCCATATATGTTCTGTAATTTGAACAACGTGTGTGATTTTGCACAACGCGAAGATTACAGTTTTTGGCTGTCCACAAATGAACCCATGCCTATGGCTATGACGCCCATACAAGCCAGAGATGTTAGAACATATATTTCGAGGTAAGAATTTAAAGAAATTTGTGCATTTTTTTTCTTTTATAACTTTTTTTTCCATACGTACCTAGTCATTTGTCGTATCCTCTCCATCCTAAGGTTGCCTGGAAGAGATCGCTTTTAGTGATAAGGCCGCCAGTTGTTACACTATAGAATTAGTATTATTATAAATTATTTTCTTGTTTTTTTGTTACTTGTGGTGTGAACAATAAAGAGTTTATCTATCTATCTATCTATCTAATTGATATATTTATTGCGATTAATAAATTTATTTTCATCTTTATTATCTAGTAAACCTGATCCAGCATAATTGTATAATAACTGGTGTAATATTATGACCCTCTTAAGTAAAACTGGTATGATTGAACAGGTGTCAAGTTTGTGAAGCTCCAACGAAGACTATTGCGTTACACAGTCAGAGCAACGACGTACCCGCATGTCCCACGGGATGGGATCAGTTATGGATTGGTTACAGTTTCTTGATGGTGAGTGAATTTTAGATTAACTCTTTTTTTAGTTTATATTGGAGTGTCTGAACTGTGGCAAACAATATGGGAATCGCCCGCTCACTGATTGAGTCAGCAAGCGATGCGCCGTAAACTGGATACGTACAGAGCGCGCTGTTCAATAGGCTAGAGTGACCTATAGGTCGTCGTGCTCCATCTTAGACCACAACGTCGCTTAACATCAGGCGAGTTGGTGGTCAATCTAGGTAAAAAAAAAAATAGGGTTTCGGACTCGAGGCAAACAGTCAGCCGCTCACAGTTTGTTTAGTTAGGATTATGGGACGAAGCCTAAATGTCGCGTGATCTTATTCAACTCGTTCAAGCAAGTGTAGAAATAGAATCACTTGGAATCAGTTGCAACTTCTATAGGGCCCCTGAAGTTGTACCTACAGTGCCACACATGCACTTGAACCACGCGCGCGCGTTATAACCCATAAACCCCATAACCCGTAAATAACCCTACCTAAAAGGGCGTGTCAAACATGTTTTCTCCTCCACATTACTTTTTGCTACTTTATAATGTGATTTTATATTTTAAGCAAGCAAAGACAACATATAAATTACAGATAGGCAAACTCACATTGAAATCGTTTCCAGCACACGGCTGGCGCAGACGCGGCAGGACAGAGTCTCATATCGCCCGGCTCCTGCCTGAAGGAGTTCCGGCCCAAGCCATTCATCGAGTGCAACGGCCTTGGCCGGTGCAACTACTTCGCCACGGCAGTCTCCTACTGGCTCGCCACCATCGACGACAATAGGATGTTCCTCAAGCCAGAGCAGCAGACTCTGAAAGCCGACCAAGTGTCTAAAGTCAGCAGGTGTGTTGAGTTAATATTACCTAATATACTACTATAATACACACTTTTATCTACTGTTCAAAAAAGATTCTATAATACGAAAAAGTTTCTAAAAAAATCACGATTTTTTTATCAACATATTTACCATCTATTATATTATTTATCATCATTACTATTTTTTTACGACAAAATGCAATATTTTGTGAAATAAATAAATAAATAAAATTAAATAAATAAATTCGGGACACTTCCACACACGGTCGCCTGACCCCAAACTAAGCTAAGCTTGTACTATGGCTGCCAGGGACTGATACGCATACTTAGATATTTTTAAAAACATACTTAAATACATATTAACACCCAGACATAGAACAAACACAAATGTTCATCGCATAAATGTTTGCCCTAGGTGGGAATCGAACCCACGCCCCCAAGCTCAGAAGGCAGGTTCACTACCAACTGAGCCACCGAGGCAGTCAGATTCAAAGGCAAATTCATTCGATTTCTTAGTACCTAGCTAACCTACCTACCTAAATCGTTCAGCTCTCCGATCGGAATCTGTTCGAAAGAATCTTGGTCGACCGACCGAGCGTTCCAGCTTCGACAAAAAAGTTTTCGTATGTCCGAATTCTGTCTGGATTTCTGTCCAGATTTCAGTCTTCCTCCACAGGTCGCATTTCTTAACCGATTCTTTAAAATTTGTAAGTATGTGCAAAAATTACATAATTATTTTGTCGAATCAGTTATTGGAATTTTTTCAAAACGGCGGGGAAACATTTCTCCGCAATATTGAAAAAATTCCAAACTGACTCGTCAAAAAAAAACCTGTATACCTAATTATCGAACCTGCTCACGAAATTTCACAAGAATCGGTTGAGGAACGCGACCTGTAGAGCCTCTTCTACAGTGGCCCTTTTCGGAGATTTAAGATTTTCATCTCACTTTTTTTCGTCCTTGTTGCTCTCGTTGGAACGTCATAGGTGTGCAAGTGACTAAGATAAAATCTCATCTCATCTCACGCGCAGGAATCACCAGACGTCGGCCGCAAGGTCTACAGCTTACAGAACCAGTAGTTTTTAACCCCCGACGCAAAAGCGACGGGGTGTTATAAGTTTTACGTGTCTGTCTGTCTGCATCGTAGCTCCCGAATGGGTGAACCGATTTTGATTTAGTTTTTTTCTTTTTTATTGGAAGGTGATTTAGTCAGGAGTAATTGAATTAACTATGTTTGATGAAAAACTAAAGAAAAACCCGACAAAAAAAATCTACTAGTCAATCTCTTTCATTCGAAACCCATATTGAGGGAGTTGTGAAAAAATATGTAATCCGCCATTTTGTGGAGCGGTCATCTTGGGCTGGTTTTCGTCAATCAATCACCTACCATTGTAGCGCCTCACTCAACTACCGTCTCTGTACTTCTTCACTCTACAAAACTTCAAGGCTAGAGTGAATAAGTACCTTATAGGTCGTCGTGCGCCATCTTAGACCACACCGTCGCTTAACATCAGGCGAGTTGGTGGTCAAACGCCGACCTATTCTACATAAAAAAAAAAAAAAAAATCAAAATCGATTTATCAGTTCGGTTCGGAAGCTACGATCCCACAGTAAAGACTCACGCGCTGACACGACAAACTTAAGCCCGTCGCTTCTGCGTCGGGGGTTAAAATCGGTCTAAGATGGCCACCGCCACAAAATGGCGAATTACGTACATTTTTTCACATGTCCCTCAATGTGGGTATTACGAGTAACTAGGGCATGGCTTGACTAGTAGTACACCAGTGGTCGGCAACCCGCGGCCCGCGGGCCACATGCGGCCTCGGCCCTCCTCCTTGCGGCCCGCGAGGGTTTTGTAAATAAATAAATAAATCGGGACATTTTGCTCACACGTCGTCTGGCCCCAAACTAAGCAAGGCTTTTACTATAGCTGCCAGAGACAGATAAACATTGATTTTTAGAGATCAGATAATACCTACATAAATAAATAGACACATATGGTAATATATGTATACTTAGATAGAAACCTTTTGTAAATTTTTTGAACAAGTGCGGCCTGTCTCTTGCTTATTTTGGCACTGTGCGGCACTTGCCTGCCAAAAGGTTGCCGATCGCTGCTATACACTATGATATTTTATTTTGTGTCGGGGGTTTTTAATTTTTAATGTATCTTGTTTTAGATGTACGGTGTGCATGCGCCGGTGGGCGGGCGCGAGTTCGGCGGCGTACGGCGGCGCGGGCGGCGCCGGCGACCTGAACTCGGTGCCGCGCGAGGTGCAGCGTCGGCCCGGCTCCGGCTACCGGCCGCGCCGGCCCGGCTACCCGCGCTACCCCTACCAGCGCGGACAGCACATGGTGCGCGGCCGCCGTCGCCAGTGACCACCCGAGTGATACACGAACAATACCTAAGTAAATTATACGATGTGCCGTCTGATTAAAGTTTCCAACTGTACCTAGCGTACACGAACCTTAGCTCTCCCATCCATGTTGCGTTCTGATGATGCGTTGCGTGACCGTGCCGTTTTGCAGATACGGTGCTCTAAGGTCCCTGGAAACTTTAAATCGTAATAAACTCACTGCCATAGTGTAAAACGCTTCTCGAAATAGTATCAACTTTTAATTTTCAAGTTATGTTTGTAAAATATGATATTTATGTGATAGAGCTGGATGGAACCGCTAGATCGAACGTGATCTGAAATAGTTAAAACGAACTAATCGAATACTACTTTGCCTAGTTTTTAGTTTTAAGAATAGTCATCTAGTAGCAGCATTAAATGCACTAAAAATACAACATCTTTTAATATAAATCTTTTATTTATGTTGAAATTATAAAACTGTGAATATTTTTTGAAACACCTTGTCGAGTATATTTCATTATGTTTAGTAAACTAACTGACATTTAATAATTACTACTTAATAAATAGAATATTACTTTACTTTATTATTACCTACTAGGTATTAATCATTAGCTCTCAATCCATATTTATACAAAAACACTGGCTACCAAAGAGTTAAATAGGTATTTAACACTATACTCCTTACTATATAGTATCTGACAGTGAGTAATATATTACTTAAAAAAAGAATTGTGAATTTATACTTACATTATGTAGGTAAACATATTACGTCTGATCATAACATTTTGTAATTAATTTGATTCACACTTCAACTAAAGCAGATACATATTTTTTAGTAGCTTGCAATGTTATAGTAATTATTATTATGTAAATAAAGTGTAAGAAAGTATACTTAATTAAAAGATTTAAACTATGTATTGTTTTTAATTTTTTTTTTCCTATGTATATTATATACACTTTTATAGTGTTTCTATACAATCACACTAATATTATAAAGGCGAGAGTTTGTTAGTGTATACGTTTGTTACTTCTTTACGCTCAAACGGTTGGACGAATTTTGATGTAATTTGGTATGGAGGTAGATTATATGCTGGATTAACACAGGCTACTCTTTAACCGCGAGTACCGCCGCGGCGCGCAGCTGGGTATATTATAAAGGCGAAAGTTAAGTTACTTTTTCAACCTGGATGCACCAAGATTGTGTAACGGTACCAAATTACGCATCACAGATCTGAGAAATCGGAAACATGAATGCAGTGAGGGTAGTCGTAGGCGGTGTCGCTAATCTGTTGCGCAAGTCAGCCCCTGTGAAGTAAATGCAAGCTGCGGTGTCGTAATTAAGCTCTTTGAGCATACCGCACGCGTAAATTGAACGCGGTGATGGTTGTCGTAGGCCTGCGGTGTCGTATAACTATCGCGTATCTATCGCATGCGCGCAGTAAACGCAAGCTGCGGTGTCGTATCTAACTGGGGGCTTACCATGAGTTTTCATAGTTAACGAAAGCTTTTTTCGTTTTCGTTTGTCTCCATACATTTCGCCTAGTTACTTAACGTTTCCGACAGGCGCTTTATTAAGAGTCCGGCGACCACTTTAGACTAACTTCGCATTGGCTTGAGGTATTCTATAGCCATTTCGTCTAGACGAAGACTACGAGCGAAGAGAGCAAGTAATTATACTGAAGAATGATACTGATACAGAGTGACAAAGTACAACTTCAGTTTTTTTATGACTTTTGTACTTCTGTAATCATACATAAATAACTAAGAATTTCCCCTGTAATATGAATTCATTTAAAAGCTAATGATGTAGACCAGCTCCCTAGGTAAAGGGGTTTTTGAATTGCTTTGTCCATCTATTAAATAAATCAGTCAAAAGTGACCCCTTAAAAATGCGGATATTTTTCATAGCTCTATTCTCTTAAGAACGTTTTTTTAAAAAAAAACCTAGAACATAGGGATGGAGATTTAGTTCATTTAATTGTACATGCTAAATTTCATCATAATCTGACAAATGGTTTTCAAGAAATTGGAGAAGCGCGTTTGTATGGAAATTTCAGAGCGTCGCGGCCCTCTTAAAATTTATGGGAGCAAACGAAAAAAGTTTTCGTAACTATCCAAACTCATGGTAAGCGCCCCGAGCTCTCTGACGAAATACGTAAGTAATACTCGGTAAACTAACTAGCTCTAACAAAAATTTTATACACTACAGGTGTATAAAATTTTTGTGTGTACTTTGTAACCGCGGTTAGCATCGCGGGGCGCAGATGAGAATGCATTTTATTTCAAGACAATAATAATATTTGGCAGACATGTCTGCCGAATGCCTGACGAACTATGGGCTAAAACAACCTCCGACTGGTTACAAAAGGTAAACGGTCGTTAGGCCGACCCAGAAAGAGATGGAAAGACGAGCTTGACGCCCACGAAAAGGATTGGCCCACCAAAGCCAAAAACAGGAACAACTGGAAAGAGGGAAGAGAGGTCTTTCAACTATGGGACATACAGGTCTTCCGACAATGGGACATACCGGGCTGATCTAAATAATATTTGAGTTTGTTTAACCTAATGTTTCCTCTTCCTACCTCAAATCTGTAGTACTCCTCTCTGAATAAAGGATTAGCAAACATTTTATAATACTATAAATTTTGCTACTGCATCATTAAAAATATTTTCATGAAATAAAAACACTTATCTGATGCATGACTTGAGTCTTTTATTAAATTTAATGCCTTAACTTTATTCCTTATGCCTTACATATCAATTTTTTACAATAAATAAAGTGGATATCAACTGTAGTAGGATTGGTATTCAATAATTACTGTAATTAGATATTTCAAGTTATAATCCATATTAAATAATAACATTTTATTTATTTAAATATTAAACATCAGTTTCTCAAAAAGTAAAATATTTTTCAGTTGTAACAGGAATTACAGAATTTAAAATCTTATGAAGAGGCAAGTTGTAATGTATTACAAAATACCTACAGATAATGCCAACTCCTTTTCATTAACTTTTATGATTGATTGCTGGAGTTCAGTCTATGTGTCTCGTTACCTTGTCAAAATGTTTCACCTAAGGACAGAAAAATACTTAATTTGTCACATGATACAATAAAGTAGTCTTACATATAAAATTCAACAAAATAGATAGATCACCTTATGGTCTTCCAGCATAGGCCGTGACTCGTAGGAGCAAATGGTGACACCGTGTTTGTGACCTGGTGTCCATTCCCCTTTGAAGCCAATGTACTTAATCATTGTATTTTCAGCCCCAAAATTGCTTGGGAAATGCATTGTTAGGTGATAGACTGATGAAAATGTCACTATCCTGAAACAAGGTAGCATTTAAAGAAGTGTCCATTAAAAAATTAGAGGAATATGTACTTATATTTAATATAAAAATAATAAGAAAAAAAAGAAAGAAAGAAACAATTTATCTTTTCACACAAAAAACTACAACAACAAAATACTAAATAAAACAGTAACAGACAATGATTACACAAAACAAAATATATTTTTAAGATTAATGAAAAAACATAAAAGTATGTGTGTAAAAAGAGACAACCAGCGTGTCTTGTTCTCGTTGAGTTAGCTACACTTGAATAACACATAACATATCATCCACTCCTTTCCCCCGAGGGGGCTGGCAGAAGTGTAATACAACACCCACACTTCGCCGAACGATATTCAGTCCCAAATGTACCAGGGGCGAGCCTGTCGCTATACACTGGGTTCCAGCCATTTAGCAGATGACATACAATATGCACATACGTTCACACAATGAACAAATTGGTGTATGCCATCAGCTGGGTTTGAACCCACTCCCTCTGGCTTGAGAGGCGGGCCTTCTCCAACTAGGCTATCACTGCTTCACTTCACTTCTGTTCCAACGTCATCGTAACATATTATTATGACTATAAATAATACCTACTTTGGGGAATATTCCAGTAAACCCTGGTGATCCCTTTCCAATTTAAACATCTGATCAGGTTCCATTGTAACATCATCAAATGTCATATTTGGCTTGTTTTTAAATCTGGAATTAACCAATACATGATTTAACTAAGCTACATGAATTTTATTTTGTCAAGGCAACTTACATGGTTTAGACATTGATTACTTACAATCTTAATGTAGAAGGATGTTCATCCGAATCTTCCGATAATATTTTTATACCCTTTAACTTGACATTACCAGTGAAAGGTATGTTGAACAGGAGTTCCTCATCAACATCACTTTCAACAAACTGCGAAACAAATTAACATTCATCAAGAACACTGCAGCTTGTTAATCTTTCAAGGATACAAGTCCAGCCAGGCTAAAGAAAACATGTAATCAGTGACCGATCTGAACTATCAGGAGAGATGAAAATGCATCCACAATAAAATTAATACAAGGGTAAATAAAGTAAGGGTATTTTTTCTTCATACCTTAATACTGTTAGAAAAGCTTTTTATGAAGACTTTTTAAAAGATCTGGGGCCCAATTGTACTATTTTTTAAGAAAAACCATTCTGTTACAATGCTATTCTGATTTAGAGACAATCATGACAGATAAACAAGCTGGTCAAAAAATAGTAAACTACCAATTTTTCACACCAACACAAGACAATTTTGTTAAGCTATTGATTATGAGAATACAAAATGTTTGAGAATTTCAATTGTTTTTCAATGGTCACAATTACAATGCAATTGATAAACTTTTGAAGTTAGTAGAATACCAAAAATGTTGAAGGTGTCAATTTCGAGTTCAATATTCAATAGCAATTTATACAATTGGTGTAGTAGATTCGAGGACCTGTAGTGTAACAGTACACACATAAGAACACAAACAGGACAATAAAGATTCTGTAAAGGTAAGCATCCATTTGTCATCCACCATGCAGTCCATCATGTAGGACTGCAAAGCAGGATGTAGCCCCTACACCATATCCTGCCTAGCATCCTGCATGTTGAAACCGAATGTGATGCTGGCTGCGACAACATCCACCATCCTGCATGAACAGGCGGACTGCAAGGCAGGATGGTGAAAACAAAAACAATGTTATGCTATGTTTGAAAACCAATTTATGTAGTGCACTGTCAGTTACTAGTAAAGACAAATAGGCCTACCATATGCTCCAATTTCACCACACTTTTAACTGTGCAGGCCTGGCTGCGCTGGCAGCCAGCAGGCTGACAAGAATGAGGCCTGCACGTACTTAACTGAGCCAATCGTATCGTTACCACACGGCTCAGTTAAGTGTGCACAGGTTTCAGTTAAGTATGCACAGGTTTCAGTTAATTATGCACAGATAAAAATGTGAGAAAATTAGAGCGTATGGTAGGCCTTTAAGACAAAATGAATAGAAAATATCAAACATACTTCGGTGACATCCATTCTTTTATCCCAAGTCTTGAAGACAGTTTTCCCAGATCCTTCAACTCTTTCGTTGAGACACTGTACATTTTCTTTATCTATTTTTTCGTAGAGGTTGTACTGCAGACCCAACTCATCCTCGTTTGTACTGTGGTCACATTGATGGTGACCACCATGACAATGGTGATTAGGCATATTTGGGGAAGAAGTATTCAACCTAGCGCGAAGGAAATCGACACTTGAAAAAAAATTGGATACATACGAATCAACGCTAGCTAGCCGTATGTTACTAACACAGATTAATAAGGAGTTGATGACATTAGCGTAAATTATACTATCCTTTCGGATAACTTTTACAACCAAACAAATAACTCTGGAAAATACAAAATCTGTGTACTCGTACGTGTGTACTATTTTTTATTTTTCCGGAATCAAATTGTTTTCAAACTTCAGGCTGGAGTTGCCAGTAACTAAAACATAGATAAACGTAGTACTGTTTTAAAAGAAAAAAAACTGATGATACGAAACTAAGAAGGAAGTTAACGTGCACGAGTGTGGGAATATGATACAAACAGTAGGAAATGCTACTTTTCGTGTTCTATAAATAACTCGACATAAAGTTTTCGTAAAGTATGCACGGCTTTACTGAAATGGGAAAAGGGGAGTAATTCATCTCATCTTTCTTCACCCTCTCATCTAATAACATCATCTTAGATTTAGCAACTCATGTGAGAAAAACTGATACGGACGACAAGGGTGTATGGCCATATTGGCTTTAGCCCATACCAAAAAAATTATGGTAAGAAGCGTACTGGGGGACTATTCCAGGGGGGCTATTCCTGCGCGTGAGATGAGATGAGATTTTATCTTGGTCACTCTCACACCCATGACGTTTCAAACTAGAGCAACAAGGACGAAAAAAGATGAGATGAAAATCTCTAATCTCCGAATAGGGCCACTGGAGGGCTATTCCTGCGCGTGAGATGAGATGAGATTTTATCTTGGTCACTCTCACACCTATGACGTTTCAAACGAGAGCAACAAGGACGATAAAAGGTGAGATGAGAATCTCAAATCTCCGAATAGGGCCACTGCGCGTGAGATGAGATGAGATTTTATTTTGGTCACTCTCACACCTATGACGTTTTAAATGAGAGCAACAAGGACGAAAAAAGGTGAGATGAGAATCTCAAATCTCCGACTAGGGTCCCTGGCTGTCCTACTAGTGGTAACACAGACAAAAATTCTTGTTTGTAAATCGATAGACTCAGTAGTATTACGGGAAACTATTTTTTCTCGTAGTACGTTGAAATCTTCTCCTCGGACGCTTAAGCTAATCGAGTGGAAAAGAGATAGACGCGGCGCAAGCCGAACGCTCAAGCCACAGACTTCCAATACACGTAATGTCAGATATCAGAAATCAGAAACGTTTATTTGCTACTGTGTACATTAAAGATCTTAAATTAAGTGTAAAGTCCCAACAGTGGACCCATGTCAGGCGTGCAATATTTAAAGCTAAAACTCTTACATCATCTTGCTCTAAGGTTACACTACATAACAAAGTTATTTTGAAAAATAAAATACTACTAATGGTACTAAATACTACTCAACACATAGATGTCTGTGCTTGAAATGGACAAACGCCCCTTATCTTAAAGCGTAGACTATAAACTCCAACAAGAATTTATTTACGGGGGATTTTTTTGGTTACTTTTAAATCACTGAATTTTTTTCTAACTTGAAGGGATTTGGCTCGTTTGGCATTGAAAAGATAACAACTTTGACAGACTGACCATAAATGACAAACAGTCTGACATGACGTTTGAAATTTCACTAATGGAAAATGGTGTGACTGTGACGGGGAGATTTTTCATTGTTCAAGAAAAATAGATATTTTCAAGTAAAAGGTGTAAACTGTCTTTAGTGGCATTTAATTTTCATTAGAAATATTTTCAAAGTAAAGAAATTTCCTAATCACGCGTCGAACAGAACCTAAAATGATGATCTTATCTACTAACTATTGTATAGCAATAAGCCTTTTTGCAGTTATTCTAACATGTTTCGTACTGTCTGCTGATAACTTTGTAAAAGGCAGTGAGAATGATGCTGAAAGTATTACTAAAATAGGCCAAGGTGTAGGTCACATCATGAACATTTACTATTGGTAAGTTATTCAGCTACACATAAAATAACTAGCAAAGTTCAGACATTCAATACACTACATACTTACCTATTTTTTTTATGAAGGTCAAATTTAATCTTGTCAAGAGTATTAAAAAAGGTAATATTTACACTATTCATTAGATATCTCGCAGCCTTCTTGAGTTTTAATTTCTTAATCAAAATAAGTAAAAATAATCTATACTCAGTATTATTATAGGTCAACATAACATTTCAGAAGACTTATTTTTATTTTTTTAGCTACTCATGTGGATACAAAAAAGTATTTGAAGACTATGCTGGAATAATTCAACAAAAGTACCCAGAAATTTCTGTCATTGGAGCAAATTATGATCCTCCAGGGCTGAACATGTATCTCTCCAGAGTCATTGTAAGTTTGAAAATGAATTCTATTGCAATATACTTAATGTTAATCTTAACTAGCAGAACCCCATAGTATTACCTACTATCTATACTTTTTTGTTCGTTTACAGGGTTTTGGAAAAATGATATTGATCATGTGCATACTGAGCGGTGTGAACATCTTTGCATGGTTGAACAAACCACAGCCTTCCTGGTGGAGCTGGTGTCTAGAAAACAAGCTGTACGCTTGCATGATGATGTTTTTCCTTGCCAACATGTTAGAGGGTCAACTTGTGTCATCGGGTGCTTTTGAAATCTCCCTCAACAATATTCCACTCTGGTCCAAATTGGAGACAGGAAGGATCCCGCAGCCTCCTGAACTGTTTCAGATGATTGATAACACCCTGCAGTTTTCAAAGATGGATTTGCCAACAAACAATTTTGCCCAATAAGTCATTAATGGTATTTCATATAAATGGATTGTGGTTTCTAGATTTAATAGGATAAAATATACAAAGTTTACTTGTAAGAATTCTGAACAAAGCATTTAGTTTTCAGCATAAAGTTCAGTAAAGTACATCAATATCATTAATTTACTACAATCTGTCATTGTCTATAGTTTTGTGACTTAACTGTATTTTCTCGAACAATTTTCACCCTTTTTATTGTTGGAATTAACTTTTAACACCATTAGTAATTTTTATTTTCACTATAAATATTATCTTACCATTTCTGTTCACTATAAATAACATTATGCATTTGTTGTAAAATAAAAATGTTAATAAATGTTTTAGCATCTAGTCACATAACATTCAAAAAAGATGTCACAGTATTTATGTGAAACCTTCTGAATTAAAATAAAGTTACACAACAATAGTTTATTCTGTTTCACATTTATGAAAAACCTAGGCAGTCCCTGTAAAAGTTGAGTATGAAAAGATTTCATAAAGAAATAAAAGACAAAGTGTGGACGGAATAGGTTTATTGAGATACTTAAATAGTAGTGTTTGTCTGTGTTATCTCGTCACAGCTGTTGTTCGCATGGTTTTTTTCTTTGCATTTCGATAAACAAGAAATAATTGTATATGAGTAATCGAATCTTTTTTACTGTAGGCGCATCGGTGCAACTAACAGTAATAAAGATTCGATTACTCACGGGTTAAATTATTTGGTTTGGTGGTCGCGGCCGCGATAGCGCGCTGTACGTACAACGCGCTTGGTAGTTTTTGTGCGACTGGAATGTTCGTCGGGAGAGCCGCGGGCGCCGGCGGTCCCTGCCTCCCGCGCGTCTCCCCCTCTTCTCTTCCATAATGTAGGTATCTTGTAAAATATTTAGGTAGGTAGATTTATGTGCACGTATGCAAGCGTGCACACACTGAATTCATACATTTTTTAAAAATAACACAGTCTTGACAAATTAACATTGCAGTATTAACAATTATTTTAAAGATTTAACTTTTATGTAGTTCACATTTGATAATTACGACCAAGTGTTAGCGAGCTAAGGGTCTATGCTTCTTAACCAATTCTCCTAAAAGTTTAAGTTCAATAATTGTATTGTAATAAATTTTAGGTATTTTTCAAAATAGCGAAGGAAAGATTTTTATATTATTATACCATGATCACATACATGTTTGCCATAGGTGGGAATCGAACCCACACCCCCAAGCTCAGAAGGCAGGTTCACTACCAACTGGGCCACTGAGGCAGTCAAAAGTGAGCAGCGTTTAGAGCGGCGCGTGGCAGAGCGGGCAGGCGTGGCGCAGCACGAGTTCGTGGTGCGAGGCGCGCGCGCCGCACGCGCCGCACGCCCAGCGCGCCGCCGCCAGCGCGCGCCCCGACACCGCGCACGTCGGGAACTGCGCCGCGCACCCGGGGCACGAGGACGACCTGCACACCACCATCGTCCAATAACACAAGGTCATTCAACAAACACGTGATGGCAACGTCATCCGTCTCTTTCGGACTCGTTGCAAATTACTTATTTCGGTCTTGCTTATAAGCATCGATTGACGTCACTACGTGTTTGTGAATGCTATACCTGGAAGCCTTCCAGGTATATCATTCACATTCCTACGCGTGAAATGAGATTTTATCTTGGTCACTCTCACATCTGTGACGTTTACGAGAGCAACAAGGACGAAAACAAGTGAGATTAAAATCTAAAATCTCCGAACAGTGGCCCTATTCGGAGATTTGAGATTTTCATCTCATCTTTTTTCGTCCTTATTGCTCTCGTTTGAAACGTCATAGGTGTGAGAGTGACCAAGATAAAATCTCATCTCATCTCACGCACAGGAATAGCCCTCCTGGTTCCCTGGCGGAGTATATTATTATACGAAGGACACGACCACCTCGTTACTCGATGGCTTGTCTTAGACGACCGCAGCTCATTCACACTAATCGATGGCTTGGCTTACACGCAGCTCATTCAAATCCTAATTGTTTATTGATATACAAACACAACAATCACATGTAGTGGACACACAAATCCACTAAAATCTATATCACAATATCCCGAATAGAATATTTTAAATTACATTAAAATACATACCTAGTAAAAAATATTACTACATACAACATGCTGGTTTTAGGTATAGGAATACTTCAGGGTCTTATTCTACCCATCAAGGTGAACAACTTTTAAACAAAAGTTTTCAAAATCTGAAAGAAAAATAACTGAATCTCCATACAAAATAACTAGTTACGAGATCAATTTTGTATGAAGAATTTTTTTGTCTTCGAATTTTGCAAACTGATGTTCTAAAAATTGTTCACTTTGACAGGAAGACTGTTTAATATTTCCTTAACTCTTTCCCATAGAGGTAGGCAGAACCATTTTTCTCCACTTGCCACGATCCTGGCATACCTCTTTCGCTTCTTCCACTTCCATGAGTCTTTTCATACACGCTTGCTCGTAAATATAACTATATCACATTTTTATCAACATCACAGACACATATGAACATTTAGCCTCTGTCGAATTAGGTCTGTTAAATTCGTTACTTGAAATATCAAATTGTATAACGTTAAAAATTAGATTCAAAAATCAATTTGTATAAAGTTCCTAGTAAATTTCGTTAAATTAATTTCAAAAAATTCAAAATTAAGAATACAATAAAAAATTCATATTCCTTAATGTATACTTATGCGACGTTAAAGCGGAATTACACTAGATATTTAAACACTCATTTTAATCCCGATCCACATAATTGCCCCAAACGCCCGTGAAAGCCGTTTTCAGCAAAAATGTACGGCGATTAGATGCTTCCGCGGGAGTTGGATACTGTAGAGTTGGTGTGAAAAAGCAACGGGATTTAACAAAAGCTTAATGTTGTAGGGAAAGGTTAAAAATGACCAAAATTAACATTCTAAACAACATTTAAGTAAAATCAGTAAATTAAATAGCAACAATAAACTCCTACCATTTTGCTGCACATTAATATCGTACGGAGCGAGAAATTATTCTTACCATTCTGACATGCTAACTTCACAGTGAGGACATTCAATTCTGTTTCCTTTGACATCCTTGGGTTTATATCTTGTGAATACTTCGACGGCTAAACTGACGAAAACATCAGGCTGAAATAAAAAATAATTAACCAAATGGGTTTTGCGTTTTAAATTAAGGGTTCCGCGACGCTCTGAATTTTTCATACAAACGCGCTTGTCAAATTTCTTGGAGATCATTAGTCAGATTATGATGAAATTTGGCATGTACAATTTATTGAACTAAATCTCCGCCCCTATGTTCTTAATTTTTTTTTCAAAAGCCCTCAAGAGACTATATAGCTATGATAAATATCCGAATCTGTAAGGGGTCACTTTTGACTGATTTATTTCATAGACAAAGCAAATCAAAGATCTCTTTTACATAGGGACGTTGTCTATATCATTCGCTTTTAAATTAATCCATAATACAAGGGAAATTTTAATTATTTAAGAATGACTAGAGAAGTGCAAATGTCATTTTTTTTTTATTGAAATTGCACTCTGTAGATAACTTTAGAGGTTTGTCAGTATCTTTACTTGCTCTCTTCGCTCGTCGTCCTCTTCTAGACGAAATAGCAATAGATAACCTTTAGCTAATGCGAAGTTAGTATAAAGTGATCGCCGGACCCTTAAGTACTTAAATTTAAACAATAAAATTAGCCTTGGAAATTCAAATATTGGCAAACACATTAGGAAGCCTGCACCTACAACTTACGTTTAAAGCTTCCAACTTGATGAATGCCTTTGAGCACAATTCAAATGCCCGGGCCTGAATAGCTATCGATGCGATCGTGCACCACGCCTGCAAAAGAGCATACACGAATATTTAACGGGATAAAAATTAGACATAAACTCCAGTTCACTCGGGTGCTAGAGTTTTGTTGCAACGAATGGAAAATTTGCTAAGTTTTGAAGAAGACAGAGCAGTGTGAATATGCGCCGCTGCGTTTAGCCTACGTTGCACTATTACATTGTAGCGCACACCGCACACACACACTTACAAAGTAATCAAAAATTGGTTTCGACGGGCAAATCTCGCTAGCCTCGCCGCCTGTAGATAGTGTGTAGTGTACCTGTACATGTTGCGCGGGGTGCAGCAGCTCGACGAGCTCGTGCAGGCGGGCGGCGGCGCGCAGCGCGGCGTCGGCGCGCGGCGGCCGAGCGCGTGCTCGCGCCGCGCCGCGCGCCAGCCACGACGCCGCGCTCGCGCTGCGCCAGCACCGCGCCGCGCGCGCCCCGCCCCGCCCTTCTGTTGTACCTAGTCAAAATTATCGAATACATATAACTTCATTTGAATATAGACCTTATCATTCCGCAATAACGTTCAAGACATTTGCTAAGGTGTATTTAACACATCTAGGCGTCGCGACACCGTCGTGATCACAGAGCGACTGACAGCGAAACAAGGCTTACTTGATCTAAGCCTAGTTTTTAAGGTCCTATTTTTCGTATTGAGACTTTATATCTATGGATATCTGACGGAAGGGAGTTATCAATAAATTCTGATTTACGTGTACAGAACCATTCTAGTTTAGTCAATACCGGCTCCATACAAATAAAGCCGCCGCTCTCACATCTCGCCGTGCTTCGATGTCGTATCTTGGCGGTCACCGAATAAACGTCTTAATAAATTTAATATCAGTTGATTTGATTATGACCTACCGACGGAGTTTTGACTGTACAGATGGCCGGCCAGTATGTATAGTTTCATTATTCTCGTAGGTGACCCCGCTTTCGATGCTTCGATATTGGCCAGCTAAAAACAGGAAACATAAATATCGTTTTGATTTTTATCGAAAATATTTTAATTTCGCGAAACACTTCAGATTCTTACCTGGGAAGCCATCGACGCCGCTTGCACCATTCTGCCGCTCTCTTTCAATTGCATGATGCCTTGTATGGACGGTGTTTGAAGGTTTGTGTCGCTTGAATCTTCTGTTGCGCTCTGTTTTGTTAGGTTTTCCTGTGCACACGAAAGTTATGGGATAATGCTAGAATAGGTTAGACTAGAGGGTAAGCGTAGTGCGTTGTAATATCTCGGACTCTACCTCGATGGCAGGTGGAACTTTCGAGAACATTTCGCGCGGCTGGTCCCCAGGTTGATGGGCGAAGCTGGGGCACTTAGGCGCTTTTTGCCTAATCTGGCAAAGGCTAGCAGCCGTTGCCTCTACGCAAGTAATGTTCGAGAAGGAAATGGCCGAGCGCGTATGGGACGACCCGTCGGATTTTCCAGTGCGCTGCGAGAGCTTCCCCGTAGCCCCGACTTATGGGCGCCAAGAAGAAACCCCCCGGGGGTTTTAGTGGGTATGTCAAAATCACCACCCTGCTCCCCCAAAGGCAGGTAGGACCTATAAAGGGTTTTCCCAAAAAAAAAAGGGGAAACGTAGTGGGATCACTGGGGATCAATGGGGACTCTCTACTGACTTGCACGGCCCCACACGTCTTGGCGTGACCTTGGTGAGCAAGGTTACCCCTCCACAGGCGCAGGCGCCCCCGCGGGCCTACGGCCGGGGCGAGATGGTGAATGCTAGCGCGACCCCGTTTCGCCCCACCTTGGCGAAGGACTGCTAAGCGTGTTCAAGTTGATAACTGATAAGTATCAATGACGGTCGATAAAAGCAATTTAACTTTTGCGTTTTACATATTCTTATCCTCACTTATAAGAAAATCGAAAGTAACTCTGTCTGTCTATCTGTTTCTTTGTCAGCTTTTCACGGCTAAATGGCTGAACAGATATTGATGAAATTTGATGATTAGCTACAGTATATACGACAAGGTTTTTGGAACTCGAACGAAGACACGGGTAGCAGCTAGTTATAAATAAATACCTTAGCATGTCGCGGAGAAATCCCAGTACACAATTTGGATAGTGCATCATTATCTTCCAGAGCCATGTAGCATTTTTTTAAGCCTTCTGTGTTGTTCGACATGGTGTAATATTCGAGCGCGCCCGTCCTATATTAACAAAAACGAAAACTGGGTTCACAAAAGGCTAAAAATTCGGTTCTAAATCTCTAATTTGGCCCTTTAATAAAAAATAAAAATAAAAGAAAAATATAAAATAAGTATAAAAGGAAGTCTCTTTCCGCGTCTTTCTGTCTCTGACTCCTAAACCAAGCAATAGATTTTGGTGCCGTTTTCACTATCAGCGGTGCTATTCACAATCATTCGGAAACGTTTCCGATCGGATTCCAGACATTTCAAACTCAAATTGTTCGAATCTCAGTCTACTTTTATACAATTTGGAATAGGGAATCAAGTATCAATCCGATCGGAAGAATTAATCACATTTAAAAACTTATGAATATAGACTGAGATGCGAATAATTTAGGCTATTATTTTTTTTTATTCGGAACGGAAACGTTTCCGAATGGTTGTGAATAGCCCTGCTGGTCAATAATTTTTCACGGAAGGTTTTTAAGTACCGTGCGAAACGACTATCGGGATTCAAGACGATCGAAGCTCGCTTTGTAAAGAAGGCTTAAACGTTCGCGTAAATTGATTCGGCGTAACATATTGTATAACATTCAAAGTTAATTTTGAAACGAAAAACTTAACCAACTCTCAATGTGGATCTATAGGCTGTTATTGTAACTTCTATGGCATTGTAGTGTAGTAATACTTGTTGATTATGGTCTCAGATCAACCTAGAAGATTAGATGGCGCACGGCGTATGATTTAGGTGAAGCCAAAAACGATCAAAAACTACGGCACTGTCGTATTTGTACACAACACGCACACATTGACGCAAAAAACTACGTTATGTGCATTGTTTTTTTTTTTTTTTAATGTATAATTGGTCGGCGTTTGACCACCGACTCGCCTGATGTTAAGCGACGTTGTGGTCTAAGATGGAGCACGACGACCTATAAGGTACTTATTCACTCTAGCCTTCACATTTGTAGAGTAAACAAGTACAAAGACGGCAGTTGAGTGAAGCGCTACAAGTGCGCTACTGCTCAGACCCGTCTTCGCAACGGTTACACCGGACTACATCCCGAAACACGCCTAGGTCATTTCACGGCATGGCTTGGTCCGGTGGGTGGTAACTAGCCACGGCCGAAGCCTCCCACCAGAAAACCAGATTGTTTATGGTATAATTTCGTGTACATAAATATTTATAGTGCATTATAAAAGTGTGGCCAGGACTGCATTTTGAGGTTCTTTTTAAAAACTGTGAGGTTTTTGTACAAGTCATATTAGAAAAACTCAGGTGAAAGTAAGCATTATCAAGGTACGAGTAAGTCATAAGATCTAATTTATCAAGAAAGACAAAAACAAAAAAACAGACACTTTCGGCTATTGTAGAAGAGAATAAGATAAGTTGAGGAGGGACTTGAGCCCCTTACCCCCTGCACCTGCCCCCGCCCCTGAATCGGCTAGTGTACTATAGCCTAGGTACATAGGTACCCCCTACATCTAATCTTACAAACTTTAAGTCTTTACAATATTGGTATGGAACTACAGAGAAGTACCTACCAGTTCTGCCGGTCGATGTAATAGTCGCCTATGTGCGAGTACGTTTGCTTGACCTGCGCGTCCGTGGTAGTGGCGGACATCTTCATGAGCTCCACGACGCGGAACCAGTGGCCTAGCCGCTTGCGCAGCGCTATCGCCAGGTCACTGCAATCATACAGCAGGCCTAACTCTGAAGGATTTATTTATTTGTAGGAGCACCAACAGCTACTTAGGTACAATAAAAATAAACTATGAGACAATAATAGGTTCTCACGAATAGATACACTTTAGATAAGAAGGACTGTAGTAAAGTAAAATTAATATAATAAAATTGTTACTTGAACTAATATCTCGTGTAATTCCGCTTTAACCGCGGCTTTTTTAGTTAAAGCGGAATTACACGAGATATTAGTTCAAGTAACAATTTTGAAGATGAACTTCCACAATGTATATAACGCCTGATTCAATCAACTATACTCGTAAAAAAAATATGGAAATACGCTCCACGTTCTATGGCAGTTTTTGTCAGACCGCTTAAGAGAATCCTCGCCCGCACGGTACAGGAGTGTGGATGTAGGGCGTTTAAGGCCTGGTATTACACGAAATCAACGAAAACAACAATTTTGTTTGCGCCTAGTTTTAATGTAGATTTCTGATGATCAGGTGCAAAAAATACAGCTGGTAGAAAAGAACAACCAAAATCGGTTTAACTGAAGCAGAATATTGAAAATCATTCTCGTTTTGGGAAAAAAAAATCACAAAAAGTATCTGCTTTAAAAACTGTTTGAGCGTGGTTGTCTCAATTTTCAGCGATGACAACACATTTTTTTTCGATTATTAAATACTTAGCGAGATTATGTATCTAAAGTTTAACCGAGTAACTTAGTCTTATTTGCGTTCTTATTACGATTTTTACCAATATAAACGGCAAAAAAATGAAATTCTAGACGCCGATCTCATTTTACCATCAAATATGATACCCGATTTTCAACTCTAGACGAAGCGGCTTAAGGAAAGTGTAGTGTGAGTGGGTAGACAATCGCGGTATGATCGAGCCTTAAGAGGATCGAGGTGTAGGAGGTAGGCAGCACGCGGCTAGACCCGCCACCCGCGCCCACCGCCGCGTCCCTTTGCCACACGGGTGTGGACTCATTTATGCGATATCTCTATTGCTCACAGATCTATACTAATTAAGTCCGGCGACCTAACTAACTTCGACCTAGGCGACCTAAACTAACTTCGCATTGGCTTAAGGTATTCTATAGCCATTTCGTCTAGAAGAAGACGAGCGAAGAGAGCGAGTAATGATACTGACGAGCCTCTAAACTTACCTACAGAGTGACAAAGTGCAATTTCATTTTTTTTAATGATTTTTGCACTTCTGTAATCATTCTTAAGTATCTAAGAATTTCCCTTGTTTTATAGATTCATTTAATAGCTAATGATGTAGACAACCTCCCTATGTAATGGAATTTATGATTTGCTTTGTTTATCTATTGAATAAATCAGTCAAAAGTGACCCCTAAAAATGCGAATATTTTTCATACCTCTATTTTCGCTTGAGAACGTTTTTAAAAAAAAACCAAGAACATAGGGGCGGAGATATTGTTAATTTAATTGTACATGCTAAATTTCATCATAATCTGACGAATGGTTTTCAAGAAATTTGAGTAGCGCCTTTGTATGGAAATTTCAGAGCGTCGCGGCCCTCTTAAAGTATAAATATAGCACCCACCGCCTGTCTTCATCGTGATAGATCTGCTCCGCAGCATCAAAATCTTTGAAATAAGCCAGTATCTCTGCCTTTTTCAGTGCGTTGGAATGTAACGCATTCAAACGCGATACAAATCTGATTCCCGCGTAGTCGTTTCGTCTCACGAATGCGGCCTCCGCTGTTTCGAGAGCAGATTCCGATTCAAAGTTCTTTAGGGCTGCCTCTGCTAATAACAGCCTGAAACAAATCATATAAATCTTAATATATATAAATTACGTGTCACGTTGTTTGTCCGCTATAGACTCCTAAACTACTTAACCGATTTCAATCAAATTTGCACACCGTGTGCAGTTCGATCTAACTTAACAGATAGGATAGCTCACATATATATTGCATCAATGATTAGTTAAAAGTTACATTACACACAAGTATAAATTAAAATTTAAAAAAAAAAACCCCAACACCGATTTTCATCAAACAAAGCTAGGAATCCTCCCGACTATTTCACCTTTCAAATAAAATTAAAATCAGTTCATCCGTTTAGGAGCTACGATACCACACACACACACACACACGCACGCGCGCGCACACACACACACACACACACACACGCACGCGCGCGCGCGCGCGCACACACACACACACACACACACACACAGAGACACATCAATTTTATAACACCCCGTCGTATAAAAAAGTTAGAGGGTTCGAGGGTTAAAAAGATGGCAGTATTGGGTCCACATCAACAAGTTTTTCGAAGGGTATCTTACCATAGCTGAGGATGTGGGTTATCCTTTATGAAGTTCTCAGCTTCTTTCAAGCCGACTTTTTCAATGAGCTGTCGGGTGTCTCTCAGTGACTTCACTTCGACTTGCACAATGTGTTGCGGAGAGCATTTATCAGTGATGCTGTCTAACAGAGCGGTAGTAATTTCCAGTTCCTGTAAAAATACGAATTAAATACCTCTTTTAGGAACAATTTAACTGCCTCGGTGGCTCAGTTGGCAGTAAGCCTGCCTTCTGAGCTTGGGGCTGTCGGTTCGATTCCCACCTAGACCAAACATTTATGTGATGAACATTTGTGTTTGTTATATATATGTTTGGGTGTTAATATCTATTTATGTTTGTATTTAAAAATATCTAAGTATGTATATCAGTCTCTAGCAGCCAAGCTTTGCTTAGTTTGGGGTCCGGCGACCGAGTGTGGAACCCTCTGAACACGTGGTCCGACTGCTTTGTCCGACTAATCGGACCACCTGAACTTTTTTTTCATGTTGGTTCGATTAAGGAGTCGGACTATGAAGTCTTACCGTTCTTAAGAAAACATGGTCCAACCGACCTATATTCACGGCACATTTAACCGCTCACCCTGTTTCATTAACTCAACACTTTCTAATTGTAGTTTCATAATTGAAAAATCATAACTTATTTTTTGGTTAGTTTTACATTGAATGAAATACTGGGCTCTTTTATTAAATTTATTTGTTTAATTTATTCTAATCAAAATTAATTTACTTAAATAGGGAACCTTTCCACGCCAAGCGTTCTAGAAAATAACCAACAGGTATATTATGATCCAAAAGCATCGCATTGGTAGTTAATATGAAATTATCACGAGAAATAGTTTCCTTGGATCGTTTTTGTAGCATACCACCCTTAATTTTTATCGAGTTTAATTTTGAGTCCTTTTCTAGCACCGTCAAAAGTTTAAATAAATTTGGGGTTTTTTTACCGACCATTTGGTTAATTTTTGAGTGCCACCCTTCAAGGCTGTTTGTCGTACGAATTCTTTCGCCGAAGATGGACCATTTTGTCATAAAATTCTCATTCTTTAACCATTGTCGCTCTACGTAGTTCTTAAATTTTGCCATGCCTGGAACATCAACCGGAATCTCGTTTGAGATGTATGCCCAACCGTCTTTGATTAAATTAGATGGCAAAAAAGGTAACATCGTTGTCAAAGCTACAATTCTTTTATTGCTTTGTGGTCTGGTGACTTTATACTCCATAGCTTTTCTCCACAGTGCCCTTGCGAAGTGATAGAAGCAGCCTTTGATCACAGCTTGTGGAAACACTTCTTGTATTGCTTTCATTGAAGCTGCTTCATAATCAGTCATGAAGTGGGCAGGTTTAAATCCTGGTAACTGGGATTTAATTATATGAAACATTATCATGTAACTTTCTGTGGTTTTATTGGACATCAAAACATAAATGACTGGGATTATATTCAAAACAGTAGAGCTGGGACTAGCATCGGCATGTATAGTAAATAACTGTTCAAATGGTGATGGGCAACTGTGAAAAGTGCCGTCTCCAAAAAATGATTCACACGTCATTAGAAATTCCTTGGCTTTATCAGAACAAAATAGTATTATACGTGTATCGTTTTCGCAATAATCACCCAAGATAAAATGTTCAAATTTTTGTGGTATCTCTACGTCAATGGGACTTTTAAAAGCAAGTTTGGACACATGAAGGGCTCTTTTTCGATTGTTGAACAAAGATGTTTTTAAAGAACAATATTGTGGTATTTTTGAGATGATATCCAAGCCAGAGTCTCTTAAGGGTGTCAAGTGATCGTCATAAATAGTTTTAATTGATTCTAAAGTATCGGCTGCCGCTTGTTTCATTAATGAAACTTGCTTGTCTATTTCATTTTTACATATTTCAAGAACACACGAATGTTCTTTTTCTTTCAAAATTGCAGTGTCCTGAAAACAAATAAATGTAGAAATAAACAAAAATATTTTTATGAAAACTATTTCACAATGAATGGTAGTTGAATATGTTTGGTTACTTCAAAAATTAACTTACCCTTAAGGTAATGGAGCCGCGACACCCTTCAGATTTCTTCTTACTACAAACCCATAGTACAGAACCGTTTTTAAATGATTTGTTACGGTAAAATTGTCTGTCACCGTATAATAAAACTAAGCCGCCTTTACGATGGAGAAATATTATTTCTTCGCCCATAATAATAGCTTTTAATGAACCAAAATTACACAAATGTAATGCATTTACATGCAAATATGTAATTATATTAAATATCCCTGCATGTATTGACGTCAATTTGTCTGTTTTCACCTGATTAACCATAAACAATCATTTTCTAAGAAGGTTTGATCATGATCCAAGAAAACAAGGTCTGGCACTCATAAGCAAACACATAGTGACGTGTGTGATCTGAGTACTATACCTGGCGGAGTATATTATTATGCCATGGGTTTGATAACCTTTTGTTATTACTGGCTGTTACTCGTGAAGAGGTTGGTTGTTGGTTTTAGTGATAGATTAGGGTTTGTTAGTACTTACGACGAGAAAACGCCGGATCAACCGAACCAACAGGAAAAAAAAGTTCACGTGGTACGATTAGTCGGACGAAGCGGAATTGAAATTCCTTGTAGTACGATTAATCGAACCAACATGAAAAAAAAGTTCACGTGGTCCGATTAGTCGGACGAAGCAGTCGGAACACGTGTTCAGAGGGGTGTGGAAGTGTCCCGAAGTTGTTTGTTTATTTTTGTTTATTTGAATTCAGATGGGAGAACGGGATGCGGCAGCGCTTTCTGTACAGGATTTAAAGGTTAATCTTTATTATCAACATTAAGTAGGTCAGATTAGCTTTGCGGTGGCGTCTACCTTAGGTCAAGCAGCGTATGTGTTATTACACAAGTTTGACAATAATAAACACTTAAAAGCCTTTACCTTGAATTTTATACATAACACATAAGCACACAGTCCGTAGTTTTTTAAATTTAGTCATGAAATTGTCATACTGCCTAATTTTTTTTTGCGACCAACATTTGCGTTTTACCCTCCTCCCAAACCACAAGTGAAAAGTTTTTGAAATTTACCTTGAATATTTCTGCATAGTTGTTAGGTTAGGTTATCATGTGACGTAGAGTCTAGCCTAGCCTTTTTAGCAACAGCCAACATCTGTGGATTGTCATCCGCCCACAACGCACTTTACAAGTTTTTTAAACATACCTCGAATTTGCACAAATAACCCTGCCTAGTGAGTAATTCCTCAGGCTCGGTACCTCTCATGACGTATAGCCTAATTTTCTCAGAGACTCTCAGAGACAGCCAACATCTGCGGATTGTCAGTCGCCCAAACCGCACTTCACAAGTCTTTAAAACCTACCTTGAATTCGCACAAAAACCCTGCATAGTGGGCGGTTCTTCAGGCTCCGTGTCTCTCATGACGTAGAGCCTGGCCTTCTCAGCGACAGCCAACATCTGTGAATTCTCATCCGCCCAAACCACAATACAAAAGATAAGTCTTAGAAACTTACCTTCAATTTGCACAAATAACCCTGCATAGTGAGTGGTTCTTCAGGCTCCGTGTCTCTCAAGACGTAGAGCCTAGCCTTCTCAGCGACAGCCAACATCTGTGAATTCTCATCCGCCCAAACCATAATCCAAAGGATAAGTCTTAGAAACTTACCTTGAATTTGCACAAATAACCCTGCATAGTAAGCGGTTCTTCGGGCTCCGTGTCTCTCATGACGTAGAGCCTAGCCTTCTCAGCGACAGCCAACATCTGTGAATTCTCATCCGCCCAAACCATAATCCAAAGGATAAGTCTTAGAAACTTACCTTGAATTTGCACAAATAACCCTGCATAGTAAGCGGTTCTTCGGGCTCCGTGTCTCTCATGACGTAGAGCCTGGCCTTTTCAGCGACAGCCAACATCTGCGGGTTGTCAGCCGCCCACAGCGCGCTCCACACGTCTTTCCGCAGCCCTTGACCGATGCTAATGTTGTTGGCCATGTCTGTGTCGAGGAGGTACAGAGATCCGGGCTGGTCGATCACGTAGAACTTGCTATAAAAACGTTAAACGTTATTACAAACATATTGTCACGCCTTTCCCCCGAGGGAGCTGGCAGAGGTGTAATACAACACCCACACTTCGCCGGACGATATTCAGTCCCAAATGTGACAGGGGGCGAGCCTGTCGCCATACCCCGGGCTCCAGTCATGTAGCAGATGACATACAATACGCACGTATTAGATTTAGATTTAGACGTATTTAGATTTATTTTGTATTTGGTGTCAATAAAGAGTTTTTGTATTGTATTGTATAATATTGTATTGTATGTTCATACAATGAACAAACTGGTGCGTGCCCTCGGCTGGGTTTGAACCTGCTCCCTCTGGCTTGAGAGGCGGGCTTGCTCCAACTAGGCTATCGTCGCTTTCGCATCTAAGAAGCAAAAACTATACAAACAATGTTTTTTTCCACCAACCGGTTCCAACTCAGCATAATGCCGGCTGTAGCAGCCAGCGCTGGCCTTCCAAATAAGTAAGATCGTCCTTCGTCCAGATCGTTCTTTCCTATTCTCACCTCGAATTGGAATTGAGTCCAATCCGATACGGCTTCGAGTTCATATTGATGGAGGTGATCTTCTTGAAGTGCAGGAGCGAGAACAGCAGGATGGCGCCAGAGTCGCGGCCGAGCAGCAGGTGCGTGTCGGAGCTGGCGACGCAACTGATACAGTCGTCATGGAAGCCGCCGTCGCCCGGCGACATCGGGGACCCGTCGCCGTGGTACAGCTGCTCGGTGCAACCTGGAAACGAACTCGGGAACTTGCTGAAAGGATAAACGGCTAATTTTAAGGATCAACTCCGACCCCAGATTTTATTCAACAATGGGCCTACGCTTCATTCCTAAAGAGGGTTGGTGTTATGCAGGCGGCCAGCCATAAAACCTTAGTTAAATCTTTCGCAGTGAGTATGATGCCAGTGAGTGAACTTACTTGAAAAAATTAGGACACTGGTAATGTACGTACTGTACCGACCCCACCTAGGTGGGATGAGAGTAGTAAGAAGAATTATATTATGCTTACGCTTGGCCGCCAGCGCTCAGCAATGATGCAAAGATGCGGCACACTATACTAGAAGATTACCGCAAAGACCTACATAGGTTCCGTATTAAAGACAATTCTAGTGAACTAAACATTGGCCAAAATAGATCTCTAAAACTTAGCATTCAATGGTGCATTGCCACCTTGAGATGATCAATAAGAATGCTTTGTCAAAGTTACAGTGACCCTTTAGAAGTGAGTTTAGAATCTCGCAATGGGCTATGTAATATGTATGAGTTTCAATCACGTTGTGAATTGTGAATACTCACGTGGTCTAGAAGGTGTGGCGAATTTCCAAATCAGGAAAGACTCTTTCGACGCAGCTACTACGATCGCTTTACTGTTTATTGTAACATAGACCACAGGTATGGAGACCGCTTTGGCTGGAAATAAAACCAAAAGATACCAAGACAGACCAAAAGATTTTGTTTAATTTTTTTGCGTCGTGTTTATAGGTAACATATACATGCATATTGACACGCCTTCCCCCGAGGGGGCTAGCAGAGGTGTAATACAACACCCACACTTCGCCGGAAGATATTCAGTCTCGAACGTGACAGGGGGCGAGCCTGTTGCCCTCTGCATATACACCGGGCTCCAGTCATGTAGCATATGACATACATTACGCACATATATTCTCACAATGAACCAATTAGTTCGTGCCGTCGGCCGGATTCGAACCCGCTCCCTCTGGCTTGAGAGGCAGGCTTTCGCCAACTAGGCTGTGAAGAAGACTTTAGGATATTTAAAATTACCTGCTGCGCCCCACAGAGTTACTCGCGCTTAAAGAGTAGCCTAAGTGTTAATCCCAGGTAAAAGCTACCTCCATACCAAAATTTGATCAAAATCCGTCCGTCCGTCCGTACGAACGTGAAGAAGTAACAAACATACACACTTAAACACTCTCACACTCACAAACTTTCGCTTTTATAACATTATACTAGCTGCGCCCCGCGGTTTCACCCGCGGTTAAAAAATCCTATGCGCTATTCTAGACTATAATCTATCTCTGTGCCAAATTTCAACCAGATCTGTCCAGCCGTTCTGGCGTGAAAGAGTAACAAACATCCATCCATCCATCCATCCATTTTTACAAACTTTCGCGTTTATAATATTAGTAGGATAGTGTGATAGTGGGGTAGAAAAAACGTTGTAAAAGTAGAAATACGGCCAAAAGGGCCCCATTTCTTAAGTACACATTTTTTATTTACAAGTAAGGTCATGGATAACCGGATAAATGCAAAAACGCATTTGTCACTTTGGTAGGTATAAAGGTTTCAGGAGCCCATGGTATAATAATATACTCCGCCGGATATAGCATTCCGGTCACGTGAGCAACACGTAGTGACGTCAATCGATGCATAAGCAAGAAGGAAATATGTCATTTACAAATATTTCGAAAGAGACGGATGACTAAAACGAGTAACGTCATTACGTGTTTGCTCCCGGATGCACCTTGTTTTTTTGGATCATGCAGGAGCCCTTTTGCATTAATTGATATTTAGACAGTATATTTACCATCGCACTGTATTCCTTGCTGGTTGGATATAATGAGCGTGGACAGTGTGGCTATGATGCAGTACTCGTCTACGCCGCACATGTCTATCACGTCGGGAATGTGGTTTATCCAAGACTGAAATAAAGTGCGAAAAGGTTATCCAGTCCATTGTTTTGCAAAGCTTAATTCAATTGAAAATAATCACCAGTAATATGCACAGCAAAGCTTTAAAAAACGGCTTTCCGTCAGGCCGTCATCTTTGTATGTAATTTTTAGATTATTGTTGTAATTTTGAAAACGGCTTGACCGATTTCGATTGAATTAAATGGGAGGGCGAGAAATCAGATGAATTGCTCGACGATACGAAATTTGTACGCGCGAGCGAACTCGGTGTTGGTAAACAAGGCCGACAAGAATATTAGATTAAAATTCAAGAATTTAGTGTCCAAATGTATATAATTACCAAAAATACAAAAGGCATTTATTTACATGTGAAATATAACACCATATTTTTGTAAGGTGCAAAATTCTGCAAAATGATATGGATGGGATTTGCAATTTGCTTAGATCCCCAGGCCCGTCCAGACTCATACAGAACCCAAAATATCCAAGGATGCTCCTACATGGACCATTGGCATTTTACTGCAATATTAACCCGGCAATATTACGACAATATTTTGTATGTATGTATGTATTAGGTCCTTACGTATGAAATTGGCGTTTTGTACGGGAGGAATAAAAAGTCGATTTTTTTTTTGTAAAATATATTTAATTAATCAAAGTATGCACCGTTGTTATCTATGCACTTTTGCCATCTTGTGGGTAGTTCATTGATCCCTTTACTATAAAAACCATGGGGGCGAGAATCAATAAACTCTTTGAAGGCGGTTTGAACTACTGCATCGGAGTGGAATTTTTTTCCTTGTAAGAAGTTGTCCAAATTCCGGAAGAAATGGTAATCTGTTGGAGCAAGGTCCGGGGAGTACGGTGGATGTCGCAAACATTCCAATTGTAGCTCAGCTTACTTAGTGGTTGTTTGTTGTGCAGTGTGTGGTCTTGCGTTGTCGTGAAGCAGCAGTGGCCTAGAGCGATTGACCAATGTCGGTTGTTTAACAGCTAGTTCTACCTTCATGGTTTGCAGTTGCTGACAATAGATATCTGCCATAATCGTTTGGCCAGATTTAAGAAAGCTGTAGTGAACGACACCGGCGCTGGTCCACCAAATTACAAGTAACTTTTTCTGAGTCAATTTTCGTTTAGGGCAGGATTTGGCTGGGTCTCCAGGGTTTAGCCATTGCGATGAGCGCTTTCGATTATCGTACAATATCCACTTTTCATCACAAGTAATGATTCGATTTAAAATCCCTTCATTATTGTGTCGGTTGAGCAAAGTAACACAGCAGGCGACCCGTGTTTGCAAGTTCGATTCACTCAATTCATGAGGTACCCATCGTTCGAGTTTTCTTACTTTCCCGATTTGCTTCAAGTGGATTAATACAGTTTTGTCACTTACCCCGAAGCCTGCTGCTATCTCTGAAGTGCTTTGTGATGGATCCGCTTCCACAATAGCCTTTAATTCTTCGTTTTTCACTTTGATCTCCGGCCGTCCACGGGGTTGGTTCTTAAGGTCGAAATTTCCAGAACGAAAACGTTGAAACAAAAAACGTACCATGCTATCTTTAGCGACACCAGCGCCGTACACATCATTAATTCTTCGAGCTTTTTCTGCAGCACTGGTGCCACGGTAGAACTCGTACTCGTAAATATACCGATATTTCCACAGATCTAGGATGTAAAAGATCGACAGTGACAATTCCATAGTGATACAAAAAAACATTTGCGCATGCGTGAGTAAATTAGTGTTGTGAAAAGTACTTATTAATTTATCGATTGACCAAAAATGGTCCTCCGGGTGCTTGTCGATAAATATAATCTTTCGCATACCAATTGAGTTGTTTTTGTTCCAAGTATAACACCGCCGCTGAGCTAAAATGAATATTAATCACTAAACGGGTGTTAAGCTAGGCGGAAGAGTTAGATATCAGTGTCACCATGTATCTAAGTTAACATAAGAAAAGTAAATAATAAGATCAATATAATACTATCCTAGTAATTCGCTTCGAATTGTGACCCTTGACCAAATTTCCTCGTATACGGATTAGGATAAGTAATGATACTTATCTTATTGGTTTTGTACATTTATTTATAATTTACATATATATTATTTAATTTAATTTAATATAATTAAATTAGACTTGGATGTAAGACACCCAAAATGTGTAAATTGAATTAAAAATGATGATCAGAAATTGAAGGTACATACTTATATTTAATATACAAAAATGTTTTACGCCTCATCATTCAGTACAAACTCGGAAGAATGTCAATTTACTTTTGATGGCATTGATTCAAAAATGTATGCTTTGTTTATGTATTGCACCCATCGCCTACCTAATGAACTTTGATAAAAACTATCGATAATAATGACGTCATCTTTTTATCCATCTCTAGTGAAAATCGAGCGTAAACTAACTAATATTTTAATGTTGAATTTCATCACCAATTCTGCTTTCATCTAGGAAATATAGATGTTACGAAGAAACGACAACAACATACCGCTGGTAAATCGGTTTTTGGAACCAATTTATGTTATTTTTTAGACAAAATTTAGACAAAAACATCACAATGGAATTTTCATATTTACCCATGAAACGACAAATTTTGTGGGTTACATCTTGGATTCACATCACAATTGCTAAACTCACAAGATGACATAACTGCATTTAGTTACAATTGCTCTCTTTTGAGTCTATTTATAATTATTTTAGTCAAAATATAAATCATAGGAATTTTCGCGTGTTCCCAGGTGGCGCGCTGTCATTAATGACAAAAGAAAAATTGACTAACATTTTATTTGTAGGCGACCTCTTTCTCTCTTGTGGAGTTTACATTTCGATGGAGACTTCTCTGTCCCACGCTTCGTTGGTCTTTTGCGAAGCAAAAAAAATCTTAGGTCTGTGGATATTTCATGTTTTCCATTGCGCGGTAATAAGCGACGCCAAAGAAAAAATAATGAGGAAAATAACAAATGAATGACTGTATTCCAAAGAAAAAAAAACCAGCTTAATGAATTTATTAATTTGAATTTCGAATTCTTAACCAAAGAGGAGATATTTCAGATCAAATTGATCAGTACGACAAAACGCTAATTTCATACGTAAGGACCTATATATTTATTTCAGATCAAAAATCCATAATAATTAATCTAAATCGTAATCGTAAATTAATAATAATTAATACCAATGATAAAATAAAATTGAAATAAAAATTGATAAAGTATTATAAAAATTAACTTAAGGCGAGGCTTTCCCAGAACTTTAGGTATTTTACTCTACCTCAGGCCGCACTTTTTGGGAGCGCGACGTATTCATTCACGCGACACAAAAGTTGTGTGCGATGCGCCGCGCGCACGTCTTTCACCCGTCAGTCACGTTATGGTATCGAGTACCTAAACACCCATTTTTAGGAAATCGATAAAATAATCCGTCCGTCATTGTACTCATCCATTTTATGAACATTTTTTATTTGATGCCAAACAAAAAAAATCTAATAAATGCCGTTCAAGCCAATATAGGTACAACCAATCTCATGTCCACGAGTTGTTGTATTTTTGATGTGTGAGCAGTCGTGGCATTAGTTTCATTTTACCGGTAGTGTCATATTTCCATTTTATCACACTTCACACTCATAAATACAAAAGATTGCGATTGTGTGTGGAAGTTAGGTACTTACTCGTAATTCACTTATTCACACCTAAACGGCTAGACGGATGAGGATCATATTTGGAACGGAGTTAGCTTATGCCCTGGATTGACACATAGGCAACTTGTTATCCTTATTAGGACAAATATTTATACAGGGTGTTGGAATGATTGTGTAACTACCGGTATTCATTAAATAATACAACATAGTAAATTTCATTATTTTTGGGTATATTGTATAACAATGGTAATAACAATTTTAATTACCTTACTTTACCATTAGGTGCGTACTAATAATATTGTATGGTTTGTTAAATGTTACAAAGTTAAAAAACTACACGATTCAGATACAATTTTGAACAATAATTATGAAAGAATCGAGTAAACTTATACCGGATATACAGGGTGTAAGGAGACCGTTCTCGAAGCCGAAACGCCGTTATTATACTATCTATACACAACCCGAAACCACTAACTATTAGCCATATAACTGTTATTTTAAACTTTTAGAAATTTGCAAACCAGCAATGTAACGCGTTTATATCGCGGGGGTCAATGGTCGGCGCCAGTACCTACCGAAAGTGTGACGACGCACCGCGCGGCGCGCGGTGTGCGACGCGTGATTCAAATCGGTAGAAGTTATTATCTACTAGGTAGGTAGGTAATAGGTAGGTTGAATTCAATCAATCGGTTTAAAATGCTTTACCTAATCGCAGATGTGTGAGATAGGGCTCAAACTCGCACTCCCGATCTTACAAAATCACTTACCTAGTCTGTGTTTTCATTCGCCTTCTGCGGTGCTATTCACAATCATTCGGAAACGTTTCCGATCGGATCCCACAAATTTCAAACTCAAATTGTTCGAATCTCAGTCTCCTTATATACATTTTGGAATAGGAAATCAAGTATCAATCCGATCTGAAGAATTAATCACGTCTAAAAACTTATGAATATAGACTGAAATTCGAATAATTTAGGTTTACAATTTTTGAAATCCGAACGGAAATGCTTGCGAATGGTTGTGAATAGCCCTGCTGGGTCGGAAGTCGGATTTCGGAAGCGGTCCCGCAAATTAAGGTGCGTTTAGACTAATCACATTAGGTTACCTAATTGAAATCGTTGATAAAATGTGGAAGCAAGGTGTTACGTGCGGTGGCGCGGCGTGGCAATGAGCCCGGGTAACTGCCACACTACATTTTTTTGTGCCATAATTGACAAACAAACTAACAGGTTGCCTGATGGTAAGTGTTCACCGTTGCCTAAGGATACCTTTAATACCAGGGACATCACATCACGCTTCGTACAGAGTAGTCTTATGTAGAGAAAATGCATTAGCATCTCTCACAATCTCGGGGGGAGTCGGGCAGTGTGTGGGACTCCAACACACCCTAGAGTTACACTCTGCGGTGTTCTGCTTTTGCCTTTTTAATGCAATAATTTAGAAGCTTGATTTTTACAGCTTCAAGATATTGTAGATCTGTTTAATACATGACAGTACGGAATCCTAAAAAGTTAGCTACATTTTTAGTAGGTAAAGAAATAAAATTGAAATTGTAAAGGTAAATACAGTACATTTTAACTTGTGAAAACAGTGAAAACGCACCCTAAATGTGTTTATGTCTATTACGCACACAAGCGCGTGTCTATCGCGACCGACAAAGAAAGCCGCGCGCGCCGAAGGACAGTGCGATCTTTCGGCGCCGCCGGCCGGCGCGCGGCAGCAGCTTTGGCTTCGTAGGTACGAGTATAGCGCGAGCGAAAAGGTGAATGTACTGTGCGTGCGTGTCGTCGTGATTTTGAATCCGAGGCAATAAGATCACAATTCACAAGCCTACAAATTCATGTTATGAGAAAGTATTGAAGCTATGTCTTTTTAAATTTCAAAGTGAAACATTTTGTAAGTGACGGCGCAGGCGGACCTAGTTGGGTTGGGTTGGAAGTTGAGACCATTGGATTTTTAATCCGCAGGTCCCAAGGTTTGAATCATTTCGAAGTTAGTGCGTATTGTTGATTGCTGACAGCTGTAAACGCTGAAGAAAAACATTGTGCGAAAATGGGATGCCTGAGAGTTCTTTGTGAAGTTTACCAACGAACAACTCATTGGACCAGCGTTGTGGACACTTACGACTTGTGTGCCTTAAGCTTCTCACAATGAGAAGATGGCTCATATCTCATGGCCCATCTCCAGCCGTAGGACAGTTTGAACCGAACGTGATTTAGGCAATTACCGAAGAGAATGCAATAGCCACGTAGGTAGTTAGATCTGTACGAATGGCGGGAGGACGTCTCGTACCGCGCCGCCGCGGCCCGCGCGCGCGCCGAGACAGCGGCGGTCGCGCGGCGGGGGGTGGGGGGGGCGGGCGGCGCGGCTCCTTGCGAGGTCGCGACCGCGCGCAGCTGTGTGCGGGCGTTCACCTCTAGCGTCAGCTGTCAGTCATTTGTATTAGATTGCCGTTAAGGTAATTTTTTTTTTTTGGTAATTGGTGTTTAAACTAGCTCTTTAAAGCTTGTATAACTTGTGTCGATGTTAAAATATCAGATTTTAAGTTTAAAAAAAAAACCTTTTTTTGGCGTTTTTTTTAGTCGCTTTGTATTAGTAATCCCCACCACTATTCCCAGTTTTCGTTTTCGAGAGGGGTCCACTAACTCCCTGTATAGGTATACATACCCTGGGTACGAAGTGGCGGACATTCTGCTAGTACTAACAAAACATCCAATACAAAAATATACATTCACAATATTTACATTTATATATACAATTGAGCTATAGGTACGTAGTATTATTATTTGTATTATTTCTTAGTATTATTATTTCTGTGATATAGTTGTAGAATCGATGGCAGCCTAGTTGGGAGTGGCAATTTTGCTCTGCTGGGTTCGAACCCAGCCGACGGCACGCACCAATTTGTTCATTGTGTGAACATATGTGCGTATTGTGTGTCATCTGCTACATAACTGGAGCCCGGTGTATGGCGACAGGCTCGCCCCCTGTCACATTTGGGACTGAATATCGTCCGGCGAAATGTGGGTGTTGTATTACACCTCTGCCAGCCCCCTCGGGGAAAAGCGTGACGATATGTATGCATGTCTAGCCATAAGTTCTGTTACAAATGAAAATGCATTTATTTTTTTATACAGTAATGTAATATTAATAAAAGTTATATTTACATATGTATTGAAGTCTTAACAAAAATATAACTATTATTTTATTCAAAATTACCACATTTGGCCTTGATAGAGGCCTTTAGTCGGTCTGGCCAAGAATCTATGGATTTACGGACTGTTTCCATGGGAAATTTAGCCACTGCTTGCTTCAAAGATTTCTTAAGTGACTCTATGTCGGCGTGTCGTTTAGAGCAGGCCATGCCCTCTAAACCTGACCATAATTTGTAGTCCAGGGGGTTTTGATCTGGGCTAGAGGAGGGCCAGTCTTCAGCCCTTATAAAGTCCGGAACATTGGCTTCCAGCCAGGCTTGGGTAGTTCGCGCCTTGTGACCATGTGCAGAGTCTAGTTGGAAACTCCACGGTAGATTTTTAAAAAGTGTATTGCTAAGGGGTTGTACAACACCATATAAGACGGTCTCTTGATACACTTTGGCAGAAGTTTTAACCCCCTTTTCACAAAAACTAAGCTTTGTGACGCCGTGATAGGATACCCCCCACCAAACCATGACTGACGCAGGATGATGACCACGCTGAGTGAAACAGGGTAAATGTCATCCACGTGCCTAAAACAAAATAAAAATAAATATTTATAAGTATGATGTCCAAAAGTTCAAAATATAAAAATTCTAAAAAACCGACCAAGTTCGAGTCGGACTCGCGCACGGAAGCTGTCGTTCAAGCTTGTTGATATGTATGTACATAATTATATAACAACTACATTATAAATAAATGAGCTTTCAAATGACACCTCAAACAACTGATTTGATGAGATAGAACTCGAGATATAAGCAATAATCTACAACGGTCGGCGGCCATTTTTGTGACGTATATACATAGCTTCGCCTGTCCCCGCTATCGCTTCTTACAACCGGCAGTTTCGAATTTCAAAGGCAACGACGAACACATCCATACCAGTCGTAGGTTTATAAAAGCCGTACTTACAAGATTTACCGAAATGCTCGATTTTCGCTAATCGTTAAAAACGAATATACAACTTTACGAGTTTTCTTCAAAACAGCCAAAATCACGTTGCAGTACTAATCAGGCCTAGATGTGTTCAAATCATACGGCTATAACGCTACCAAACACTCGTGTAGTACAGATTGTTCAGTCAAAAATGAAAGTATGAACGACGTCCCCTATCTCACCTAACACCCTATATAATTTACATACATACAGTACAGTCAAAACTTAGCGAAGATCCGCCACCTTGCATGTTACAAAAAGAAGGTAGGTACTTACGTTTCGTCAATTGCAATGTCATCAGAGTTTATTACATTCTCTTGAAGTACTCTTCTGCAAAAAAAAACGAAGATAAGTATTCATGTAGGTAAGTATAACTACGTAAATATCACTACTAGATATACCACTAGGCCGGGTATTTACTCGTTGTGCAGTTCAGATTGCTCAGTAAAAATGAAAGTATGAACGTCGTCCCGTATCTTACCTAACATCCTGTATAGTTAAAACTTAGCGAAGATCCGCCGCCCTGCATGTTACAAAAGGTAGGTAGGTACTTACGTTTCGTCAATTCCAATGTCATCGGAGTTTATTACATTTAGTTGTAATACTCTTCTGAAAAAAAAAAAAAAAAACTGTAAGATAGGTATTCGTGTAAGAAGGTATAACTATATAAATATAAATATCACTGGTATGCCACTAGGACGGGTATTTACTCGTTGTGCAGTTTAGATTGCTCAGTAAAAATGAAAGTATGAACGTCGTCCCGTATCTCACCTAACATCCTACATACCTATATAGTCAAAACTTAGCGAAGATCCGCAGCCCTGCATGTTACAAAAGGTAGGTAGGTACTTACGTTTCGTCAATTCCAATGTCATCGGAGTTTATTAAATTTGGTTGTAGTACTATTCTGAAAAAAAAAAAAAAACTGTAAGATAGGTATTCGTGTAGGTAGGTATAACTATATAAATATAAATATCACTGGTACGAGTATGCCACTAGGTCGGGTATTTACTCGTTGTGCAGTTCAGATTGCTCAGTAAAAATGAAAGTATGAACGTCGTCCCGTATCTTACCTAACATCCTGTATAGTCAAAACTTAGCGAAGATCCGCCACCCTGCATGTTACAAAAGGTAGGTAGGTACTTACGTTTCGTCAATTCCAATGTCATTGGAGTTTGTTACATTTTCATGTAGTAATCTGTAAAAAAAAAACTGTAACTGTAGGTAGGTATAACTACATAAATATCACTAGTAGGTATACCACTAGGCCGGGTATTTACATCCTGAATACACGTAACGAGACAAAAAAGTGTCTATGATGATGAGTATGATATTTGAAAGCACTAAAACGAATATAAGTAGGTCCTCATCGATTTGTTGTTCATCATCTGACTACAAAAGCAATGCAAGAAATGTCGATTCTAGTAAATAAAAACAATGATTACCAACTTAGTCTAGTAGAAGTTTATCTACTTACCGACGTTTGCTCCTTGACTCGTACGATTTTCTAAAAGCCAGACTTGAGCATTTTTTTCTTTTATTGTGTTTGTTACCCATTATGGTAAAACTAAAAGCTTGGTTAGTGTTGGTGTGTGCGGCACTGCGGAGACACAAAAATTTGGCACACGTCCGGCGTCGACGGGGTCTGCGAGCGGACTGGCGGTCACGTAAACGCGCCTTTTTACCATGAATTCATGATAAAAAAATCATATAAAATTACCATATTAACTTTTTAACATTTTTATTAATGATTCCACTTGTTTATTGCGTTGTAATTCGTAAAAAAAATTAAAAAAGCAATATGATTTGTAACAATGAAGTCGCAAATCGTATTTAAAATACCAAATAGAGGTGACTTTGGATTTTTTTTCTATCGAGTGAAGTTATTCATAACATGTATCAGATTTATGATTCCACTTATAAACATGCTCGAGAATAACATATATTTTTTACACAATAAAAACCATGGTTTATCTTAGAGGAAAGTTGATTCTTGCTAGACGTTTTCTGGCCAGGCTCGCCTTAAGCTACTAAAATATCCATTGAAAATAAAATAACCTAATAATTAATAAATTGAAAGAACCACATTTATAGTTATTTAAGGCAGCGTCGCCACGGCAGCACATGCGTCTTCAAGAACTTTTTAAGGAACGGTCCATCATTCCTATCTGCCATATTTTGAGTGGGGCCTGGCCATATAGGCATATATTTCTAGCGTAGCTGATGACGGCCGGGCTACCGTCGGCAATATTGCCGGTATTGCCGGGGTAGTATTGCAGTCAAAATATGGCCCGTTCAGGAGCACCCCAAAGTTGTTGTAAGTTCATACCTGATGTGTGACAGTGTCCCAGAACGTCACAGTCTCAGTTCCGGACACGAAAGCTAGCGTGCTCCCATAGAAGGCGTACTTATGATCCGGCTTCACGTTCGCGAAGTAAATGAAAGAGTCGATGGCTATCGCCAGCCGTAAAGAGCGCTTCTCCCAAGATAAGGCATTCATGGAGCCTCCAGGCACCCGCAATGTACGTACATGCTAGAAAAATATTATGAAATATTTAAATATTAAAATTATTATAACTCTTGTTCTATCGTTATCGTGTTGCATATTAAGGTGGTGTTGTATGTTAAGCTGGGTCTTATGCTGGTGTTTTTTCGAAACATTACACAGAGACTTCGTAACTAAAAGGCTCAGGGTCAACTGGAGAAAATGCGCCTGTGGGGCAATTGCATCTTTCAAGAATTAAAAATAAAATAAAAAATGTATTTATTGCCAAAACCTATGAGTTAAAAAACACATTAAAGAAAAGTACTTATATCATTTAAGAAAAGTACATAATCAATTACTGACAAACCCTTCACAAATTAGGCGCCACCTATATGTTTTATTAATCTCAGATGTCTTTGTCCCAGTTGACCCTATACATTTGCGTAATAACCTACTAGAATTTTTACTAGATTTTTTAAGTACCTCATAAAATAAGCATATAATTTAAATAAGCATATAAACCAATTTTTATCTTTTTTTAAATTCGAAAAGTGAATTAATCGAGAGTTAGCTCGGCAATCTTAGCTAATAGCACTAGTAAAAATTCTTGTAATAGTATTTAAAAAAAAAAAGATAAAAATTTGTTTATATGCTTAGAAGTAATGATGCCTCAGACAGGCATACACGTTTAACTTTTAACAATAACACCCCTCTGTTTTGAGCGCGGTTGTCGAGCGTTAAAAAGCACCACAACTTAGGGTGGTGCAACACGAATAAAATTACCTCTCCATACGCGCTAAAGAACTGCACAACGTTTGTCTTTTCAGCAGTACATCCGGCGACGGCTAAGATTGTGCCATTGTGGTTCCACTGGCAGTCTATAGCAGTCATGTTAGTCTCCACTACGACACTATCTGTGGAGAATGAGTAGTGAAATGTGTGATAATGTTGAGGCAGGGCGTAGCTCGCTATTTGTGGCGTATCCAGAGTTTTGGTTTGGGGGCATGACTTAGGTGAAACTTGAAAGTGAGAAAGAACTTTATCAAGGAAGGTAGATAACATTTTGGTTTAGGGGAAGGGCTTACGTAAATCACTAAGAACAGACATTTTTAACTGGGCTTCAGCCCCTTAGCTCAGACTTAGTTTGACCTGTATGTATGCAATACAATACGATACAATACAAACACTCAAAAATAAAGGCGCAATGGGCGGTCTTATCGCTTAAGAGCGATCTCTTCCAGACAACCTTTGGATGGAATAAAAACATTATGATTTAATTAACAGTATGCCTATGTTATCTAGTCATTACTAAACGGCTAACCAATTTTGATGGATGATATATGTCCTTAATAAATTCCTCTTTATTGCGAGAGTGTAATAGGCTACATTTCGCAGTAGGTTTTATAGAGTAATTATACTTTGTTAGTGGAAGTAGTGATCTAATATCGAGGCAGAGACTGACTGGAGCTGAGCTAGAGTGAGAAACTCTCCTGAGGAACTGTGGCTCATATAGTGTTTGCGTATCAGTTCGCCGAACCGTTTGCCGTATCAATTCAACGAACCGAGTCGCTAGCCGAGCACGCGAGGCTGTCTCGAGTGTAGGTGCCGACAGGGTCGTGTGCTCGCAGCGAGCGACTCGTCTCGTTGATTTGATACGGCAACGGCAAACCGATACGTTACGAGGCTCGGCTCCAGTCAGTCTCCGCCTTTAAAATACGACAATAACGGTCGACCTTCTTCAATGCAATTTTTCATGAGTATGACGATGCCGCTCTTGTAGCAAATGGCGAGCATGGGGCGAGCGGCAGGCGCGGGACCAGCCATCCAGCGCATGGAGACCACTTCCATCGAGCCCGGGACGCCTTGCACCGACACTGGCATCTGGATATAGAGCACTTTAATATTATACAATGTTTTTAGGGCAGACTGTATAAATGACTATTTATTTATTTAGAAACAGGGTGATTTTGAGTGTGTGGTAAGTGTGTGTGAGCGTGTGTAATGTTGGGTAGAGAAGGTGAGAGAGTAGGTGAGAAGAGAAAAGGAAAGTGGGATGGGAATTCGTAGGTAACAATTAGTGGGACGCAAAACAATAGTTTACTTGAGGCTAAATAAGAGTTTTTCAGTTTTGTCTTAGAACAGTAAGCGCAAGAAACACTCAAGAACTCTCTTGGCCTCACGGACAGTGGTATGTCGGATGTGACAGACTCGAAGAACTCTATTGTAAACAGCTGTAAACAAGAAATTTGTGAAAGAAGTGTGTGTATGTTTCCTAATGAGTCACCCTAGATGGCGCTATTTATACCGGCATACACACTTAAAAACTGGGCAAGAGCCATTTTTGTCTCTTAGCTGTCAAGGGTTTCAATTATCTGAACACTTACTGTAAAGTTTCCTTGGTCATCATACAGGTGCAGTTCACCGTTAGTTAGTGCAAAGAGCAGCATCGAGTTGTCTGGCGACCACTGCACCGCCGCCAGTCCAGGGCCTTTGATATCTTTACCCCAAACTCTTGATCCATCTACTGAACCAACTATAACTGCGCCTGTCGATCATAACATAAAATGACAATAAGATTTAGAGAAAACGAAACATTTTTAAAGTAATCTTCAAAACACATACTGGCCCTACATGAACTGGTTTGATGCGGCTTAAACTGTATAATAGGCCATTTTTTCTTTACTTTCTCTTGTTGACATCTCTTTTAAATTGCATTTTATAATTAGATAAGGTGTAAAATAGTTATCTATAAGTGGAAATGTGTAATTGGTGCATAGTTATACAACTGTTAAATTTATTAAGTCTGTTCGCACTGTTACATTTTCCGAACAAAATAAAAAAATAGAAAAATACATTATATTAGGTATGTTATGATACTAGCTGGACTGCCAGACTGCGCGATTTTATCTGCTCGAAAATTGTGTACATAACATAGATTACCAGACCTCCGTCTCTTTACCTTGCCTTTCCGCATCGCGTATTCTCTTTTCCGAAAAAATTAAAATTAAAATAATTTCAACATTGATTTTCATCAAACATAGCTAAGAACACTCCCGTCTAATTTACCTCTCAAACAAAATCGATTCATTCGTTCGGTAGCTATGATGCCACACAGACATACAGACAGACACGTTTTTGCGTCCGGGGTTAAAAACACGATGGCGCCATTTTCTTTTTCACATCTAAGAATACTTCACGTTGTTTCCCGTAGGTGGCACACCTACACATTTCCACACAAACTTTCGCATTTACAATATTCACATGATTATTTACCATCTTCATAAGCAATACAGATTTTCTGTCCATCTGAACCCCAAGCCATGCTTGTAACAGTTGACTTGTTCCTGTTGTTAATCATCTCTTCATACCAGGAACCCTGAAATTTTTATTTATTTTATTTAACAACAGTATGGAACCCTTCGAAGGAAAGGTGTGACGTTATGTTATATATCATACAGTTTAAAGAAAGTAGCTTTCCACTGTCTGTCCCTATGTTTGTACACTTAGATCTTGTAAAGTATGCAATGGATTTTGATGAGGTTTTCACTTTACATAATTCAGATTATTTCTTATCATGCCAAGCCGGGGCCGGTTGCTGGTACACTATAAATCATAGCTACGTTTTGATTAAATTAAATAACTCTCTTTGTTGAGTCTGCTAATGTCTGTAATTTTACTTAAAAGTTCCATTTCATGCCATGCTTTTGTGACTTTCTAATGTCATCAGACCATACAATTTTAGGCCTGGGTCCTCACCAGGACCTATCCTATAGTGAAAGTTAGTTAAAACTGACAAAACCGTTGAGACTATTTAGTTTTACCTTATAAAGCATCCATACAATAATGACTCCATGCTCATCGCTGGTGGTCAGTTTTTGGAACACTTCATTCCAGACTGCCACACACACTTGACCAGTGTGACCTTCAAGCCCAAGGTTCATGGACAGATTTCCACCACCACCTTTAATCATTTATGATTGGTAATGTAATTGATGCTTATATACATAGGGTTTACACACAGTAGTGGATTAGGTTTGGTTCACACCAAATGGAAAAATGTTCAAGCAATTTTTGACATCATTGAATAATTAAATATTTCACCATGGCCTAAAATATAAAATTGTCACCTCGATATTATGTGATTTTGTATTTTAAGCTTGTTTGTTTGTTTAACGGGGCATTTTCCGGACTTAGCCACTTGAGTGGGCAATTGTGCATATTTATTTATTTATTGTATTTTGAAGTATGGTGATATAGTTTGTTGTCAATGATGTCATAATTGCTCGAGCATTTTCCGCACCATCTGAAGATACCCTAAAGACAGTAACAGATCCTACCTTTACCATTTCTTTTCCCTCTAGATTATATGTATATTAATTATCCTTTAGATAATATAGGTATTTTATATCCTCTAACAGACAACTAAAATTTTCTAAAAATATTTTTACTCTACTTACCAGATTCAAGTTTTAAAACTTTTAGCATTCCATCTTCCCCACCAATAGCTATATAGCCAGATGAATGGTTCCATGATATACATGTTACGTTGGACTGTTTGGGAATAGCTATCTGCAATAATTGATCAGAAAGTCATTATATCCTACTAATATTATAAACGCGAAAGTTTGTAAGAATGGATAGATGGATAGATGGATGTTTGTTACTCTTTCACGCCAGAACGGCTGAACAGATCTGGATGAAATTTGGCACAGAGATAGATTAAAGTGTAGACTAGCACATAGGATACTTATTAACCGCGGGTGAAATCGCGGGGCGCAGCTAGTACATACATAATCTAACCCCTTTCCCCAAAAGGGCTGGCAAAGGTACACAGACGCACACTCTTAAAATTATAAGTGTCATTATAATCGTTCCCATGGAGACTAAAGTACAAACAAAACTTAATTATTTTTACATACCTTTTTGCTCATATAAATGAACATATTGTTTAGTTTGTATGTTTTAGCTAGTTCTAAGTTAAATCTTATATTACTTTAAAAGATTTTTAAAGCGACATTTAACAGAAACATTTTCAAGTCATCAAATATTCGTATTACTTTCCATATCCTTTGCACTTCACCATCTGATCTAAATCTTCGTTTCTTCGTCTTAAGCCGAGCTTTTGAAATTTAAACCACACCCTGTACCATGAATAAATCCAAATAAATAGTTTTCTTGAAACTTTCTTTCAGTTTAATTCATCGAATTCAAAATCAAAACATAAACATCTGTGTTGCCAAGCCAAAAGTCGATTCAGGAAAAAAGGGGGCTATTCCTGCGCGTGAGATGAGATGAGATTTTATCTTGGTCACTCTCACACCTATGACGTTTCAAACGAGAGTAACAGGGACGAAAAAAAGTGAGTTGAAAATCTCAAATCTGTGGGGCTATTCCTACGCGTGAGATGAGATGAGATTTTATCTTGGTCACTTTCACACCTATGACGTTTCAAACGAGAGCAAGAAGGACGAAAAAAGGTGAGATGAAAATCTGACATCTCCGAATAGGGTCCCTGGGTCCCAGTTGCCCTATTCGGAGATTTGAGATTTTCACCTCACTTTTTTTCATCCTTGTTGCTCTCGTTTGAAACGTCGTAGGTGTGAGAGTGACCAAGATAAAACCTCATCTCATTTCACGTGCAGGAATAGCCCCCCAGAACTAATATTTAGTACCAGCAGCGCCCACAGACCATTTTTTGTCAAATTCCAGATCTAAAAAAACTATCTACTCTCACACCGACTATTCAAACGATAGCAACAAAACAAAGACGATAAAATGGTGAGATTGAATTAAATCTCACTCCGAAAGAATAGCCCTCCTGTGACAGCGCCAAATGTAGCTCAGTAACAGCGACAATAAAAACCAAACCAATACGATTAAAAAAAAAACTTTTTAACAAAAAATTAAACCGCCGAAGAAGCTGAAAAGCAAAAAATAAATAAGTTCTAAACTAATGTAAGTACCTATACTTACGCCGACGCCGCGCATCACGTTTTATGTTGGTAGTTAATAACCTAATTTGCTTGTTAAGCGACGACTCAAAATTACTTAGGTATACTTACATTAGTTTAAGAACTTAATTATTAATTATTTTTTGCTCTATAGCTTTTTCGGTGGTTTCATTTTTTGTTAAAAAGTTTTTATTTTCTTATTTTTTGTTGGTATAAAAGAGACTAACCGGTGTAAACTCAGCATTATGATCTGTTAAGTTTAAATTAAACCCTATTTTCCCACTCTTGGGGTAGGATATTTTTTCAAATTGAAAAATTGATTCGAAAATTCCAAAATCAAACAACTCTGCAAAAAGTTACGCATGATCATACATAAAAAAATATAAATATACGCTTCGAATTGTAAACCTCCTCCGTTTCGTCGGTTAAAAAAAAGAATTCAATCCCTCGTCTTGTTGATTATCATAAAACGCCTTTGAGGATTATTGTAATTTGGTGGTAATAATTCTAAAAACTACTCATCGAAATAATACAAGGAAGAAGCGGCACAAGTCTAATGTGTAAAACACAGCGCGTGGACCCAAGATAACTACAAACGGACAATACACAGCTCCGATGACAGTATTATGTTACGTGTATCAATAACAAAGAAAGAGAGACATACAAGAGACTATAGCGAGAATGACACAACAATAATTATCACTGTTGCGACCATATTGTGTGCAGCATCTAATTTATGTGGTCCATTTTTAGTTTCTCGTACCGAACCTCCCATTAAAATTATCGAAGGAACCACTCCACACTACTGTGGATCATGTCCAAATAAGAAAAAGTGTCATCCGACAGTTGTGACATTTGACATAAATGACAAATTGGCACACTTGAAAGCTGAATTTGTTTTGATTTGATAGCTGCGCGCGGCGGCGCACAGTAGGCTGAAAATCGACTCCCATAGACATAGGGATTTCAAATTTTAAGTGTGACTTTTATTGTTGGATATGGCTTTTATTTAACATAACTATGTTCAAATATGTAATATAAGTTAATTTAGCATAGAAACGAATGACTTATAATTTTTTTATGAAAAATTTGTATGGAGCTCGTATGAAAAATCCGTATATCTTTGAAACCGCACTTTAAACCGTAATATCCTTACAGGGTATTTTAAAACTAATTATTTATGATTTATTGACATACCACATATAACGGGAACTTCTGCAGAATTTTTTTTATAAATAAAAAAGTATAAACCTATTTTTAAAATTCTAAAACGACTGCTTTTAAAGCACTAATCAATATTTCGAACATTAATTACCTAATGACGCGTTTTCCAGAGAGAAAAAAGTTGTAGTTCCAAAAAATTTAATACGTGGCGCTAAAGAATTTGATAAAATTGTTCTGTTAAACCTAATGTCAGTTTGACATTGAAATAAATAGTTTATTCTAAACTTTTGGATTGCAAACATTACACCTTTATAGATATATATCCTTAGCACCTTCCCGAATGGTTGTCTTTCGCAACGTGATGTATTGCCACTTCGACAACTTTAGTGAAAGGAGCAACCCTAATGCTTTTTCTGGGGTAAAGATAACAGTGTTGCCTAGTTTCTTAAGCATTTCCTTAATTGTTGCAGCTGCTCCTGGATTTTTCAGCATATGCTCGATTATGGATGCAATATCCTCTCGACCACCTTCTTTTAAAAGTAATGCAGCTGAATAGGCCAATTCGTCTGCATCTTCGCATTTGTGATTGTCAGACCTTCTCTTCTTGTGTTTGCTTCCCAGATCTTCGAATGCTTTTCGGGATCTTTTTGTCATCGTACCACTAGAAGATGATGTTGACGGTTCTTAGAGAGATTGAATGTGTGCTTGGTCTCTCGTCAATTGATTCTTGTATGACAAAACTGGTTGGCACGCAACTTGGCCAATCTACATTAGCCTGAAGCCAATTTTCGTACTGGTTTCTGAATGTTTCTAGGATACGGTGAAACTTCTGCCACCTCTGTGAAGCAGCTCGTGTAAACCTTCGACAACACTCCTTTAGCGTTACACGGTCTTCCTCAGAAAGGCGATCATCTACACGAGCTACAACTGTCCTGGGGCCCTATTCGGAGATAGGACTTTTTCATCTCGATCTCGATTCCTGGAACTCGAGGGAGAATCTCCTAAAAACAAACCATGTGGTATTCTCAAACAAGCATGAGATGAGATGGGCTTTTCTCACTCAAATTACGTTCCATTTTACTCGACTGTGCTTGCTAAAAACCGGTAAAATCGATAAAACGTATTTCGGGACCATTCTGCTCATTAAATGCATACATTAATTAAATATCGATATGTTTAATCAAATGAACTAATATTATGATAATTATTACAAGTTATAAAAGTGAGAAGAATAAAATATAACATTTTCATTCCATAAAGGATTTGTGGGGAACGAAACGCACTTAGCCAAATAAGTCATTGTTTTGTTTACAAATAGAGGTTATTAAAATCTAAAAATCTTTCCGTCATCACGCCCACAAAAACTATCACGATTAACAACATTAAACACTTAATAGGAACTACTAAGGCTTTCGTTTGTCGTTAAACCCAATGGAATGGAAGATCGGTTTGGAAGTTTTTTCCGAATCAATCGCCCCTATGTACTAATAACATAAGACCTTCAAAATAATCTAACAGGGTTAATAAAGTGACGCCAGGATACTTGTGGAGATAATTGTAAGTATTAAGTACTTTCTTATCACTATATATGACCACATAATTTGTAAATAACCAAGGTTAACTTAACCTAAAAGTCACAAACTTTTTCTTGTTTATAAATTGAAAAATGTTTCAGGTACCTACTGCGTAATTTATGCCGTTCGAGCCTAACACCTACCAACAAACAAGTCACCCAAGGACTCGTACGTGACTAATGGTTTCCAAGTTGGCTTTAGAAACCTGACTGTGGATGAGCTAAACAGCAATCACAACCACTATCAACAACAAATCTGTGGACTTAGTTACATATTTGTATGAACAAAAAAATTGAATTTTCTTAGACCCAGTAAGTAAGTATCTGAGAAATCACACTTTACACTAATTTTAAAAAGGCAAAAGTTTGAATGGAAGTACATATGTATATATTAGATAGATGATGATTGTTCTGAATTAAATTTGGCACAGAGATAGAGATAGATACTATAGGAATAATCTGGATAAGCACATTTATACATATATATCAAGTAGCTGCGCCCCGCAGTTTCACCTGCGGTCCTGCAGAACCATTATCTCTATCATCCTCTTCATTGTCTTATCATCGTCCTTTTCTGTACCTCTGACATTGTGTATGCAAAATTTCATGATGATAGATTGAGTAGTTGAGGTGTGACAGCAGAACAAACAAACAAATTCATTTTTAAATTATTAGTTAGGATATCTATATTGCCAATCTACCTACCTTATACTCTGCATTAGGTAATATACTTACTAGCTGATCTCTGTACCTATAGCTATACTTCATACCCAGTGCGGTGAAGCTCAGCCCTCAGCTTCTTACATTTAGTGCTTTGCAATGAGGTTCGGCTAACGGACTATACAAACTAATATTACATAGAGAGTTTTAGGCAAGACAATCTAGCCATTCCCTAGTGATGGGCTTGCCAACAAAGGACAAATTGACTTTTATCTAAGTAGTATACCGTTCACTTTGGGAAAAATTATAATCATTTCCTATATTTTCCCATAAATCTGTCCAGTATGTCCTAAACAAGATAATTTAAATCAGTCATGTAATGCAGAGCAAAAGTAAAATATAATGTTTGATACATTAAGTAACATTGTGATTTTTTGTTTGCACATTGAATTGTGATGGAAACCTACACTGCTACTTAAATTCAAGATGCTTTACTTAATATTTTGGAAGTAATCTGTTATTGTTTTAAGGACATTCTAATGAGTACAAACAGATTTTGAAAAAGCATGCAGCGAAAAAGATAAATAAATCAGTTTTTTTTATTGTATTATGTCTTGTTATTTAACATACTAGTGATGATAGCCTAGTCGCAGAAGATACGCCTCTCAAGCCAGAGGGAGAGGGTTTGGACCCAGCCAAAGGCATGCACCAACTTATTCATTGTGTGAGCATATTATGTACATATCTAATGTCATCTGCTAAGTAACTGGAGCCCGGTATATGGCGACAAGCTCACCGCCTGTCACATTTAGGACTGAATATCGTCCGCTAAAGTGTGGGTGTTGTACACCTCTGCCAGTCCATTCAGGGGAAAGGCGTGATGATATGATATGTTATGTTCAACATGCAATGCCGAAAAATATTTGTATTGTATACTCCACTTTGGTAAATATACTAACCCCCTTAGCAATAAACAGTGTATAGCCTTGGGATAATTATACAGTGTTTTGTCTTTATCTTTCTTTGTTGTTTTTGAACTCGATCGAAAATGGCAAAAGACTGTAACTATTCTGAGGCTATACAACATTTATTGCTAGCTTCAATAGAGTTCAAGAATAAAAAAAAAAGACAAAACTATATAACTATTCCGAAGCTATACAACGTTTATTGTTAAGGGGGATAATATTTACAGCTTAATATTATTTTTACAGACAAATTTACAAACAATATTATATAGCTTGGGGTGGGAGGAACATGATTGTAGATATTTGAAGGAAGTAGGATGTACTATGTCCGGGAGAGGATATCTTATAAGGAGGAAACTTAGATTGGGACGACTGAAGCAGATGTGATCTGTGTTATCTTCATCCAACCCACATTCACAGATTGAGTGCTCCCTGATCCTGAGTTTGGCTAAATAAACCAGAGAGCACAGGTGACTTAATTGGAGACAACATAAGATCATGCTCATATGTTTCTCGGTTGAGCGGAATTTGAAGAACTAGGGAATTGTAGGGATACTTATTGGGTTGGATATCAGCATATCTACCCTTGATGTTTTGGGACGTCTCCCAGTATTTTGACTATTGATTTAGGATGAAAAAATTTAGGAAGAAAACGGCCATGCGAGTATAATTGATGTATTCAAGATTCCAAAAGCTGCCTACAATCTATCTTGTCAAACTCTTTTCACTCCTCATTTCGTTTCCCTGTAATTTGTTAAATTAAGGAATCCCTCATAAATTGTTGTAAAATAGGTTGCACTCTTGTGCAAAATTGGCCACCTATAAAGGATCTCTTAGTGTACTCAGTAAAGATGATAGAGTAGTTGAGATTATGCGACTTGACATAGAGGATAGCTTCTAGAAGGGCAATCGCTTCTCCAGTGAATACTGAGAAGTAAGATGGGCATTTCTAACTAAGACTTATTCTAGCAGATAGTATGCAAACAGCTGCTCCCACGGCACTGACTGTCGATAACTTCGACGCATCAGTGAATATGTTTACGCCAACCAGCGTAATGCGATGCGATCCTTTGGTAAAATAGGATAGTCCTTGTCAGATCGAAATGAAGTGGATTATTGGGTTGAAAAGTGAGAGGCATTAATTTTACGTGTAACAATTAAAAACGTTGACGTATAGAATTTTTTTTTGCCCGTAGGGCAGGCTAAAGCCAACATAGCCATACCGTCTTGTCATCCGTTTGATTTTTGTACATGGGTTATTAAATTTAAGATGATAGCGGAGAGGGTGATGAAAAATTAGATGAATCCCTCCCCTTTTCCCATTTCAGTCGTGGATACTTTAATGAAACGTTAAGTCGAGTTCTGTAGAGAACACGAAAAGTTGCATTTCCTAATGTTTGTATCATTTGCCCACACTCGTGCACGTTAACGAACACGGCAAAGGTTACACAATTATAACACTTTAACACTCGAAGCATCACAAGTTTTAGAAAATAATACAAAATCACGACACCATCTTTTCGGTTCCCGCCAAAGACCCTCCTTGACGTATAGAAACGTATGACGTAGGTATTCAAATACTGAGTTGCCAGTTTTGTAGAAAAAATATGCTTACGGGACCGAAGTGGCAACAAATGAGTCGCGACCCACTATCTCACTTACGTCTCGACTGCCTCCGACCACTCGAGACATCTCGGGCCCCAGCCATCGAGATAATCTCGATCTCTTGCGACGAGAATAAGGTATCTCGATTTTAGGCATTTTTTTCGAGATGAGATGGTATCTCGAGTTGTAGGAATAGCCCTCCTGAACAGTTCTTCATGATCAAATGACGTACTCTCACTTCTTAAAATAACAAATAAATCTAAGTTGATAGTCAGACTTTCCATGATAATATTTTATGGTTACTAAATACATGTGTAATGTTTGCAATCCAAAAGTTTAGAATAAACTATTTATTTCAATGTCAAACTGACATTAGGTTTATCAGAACAATTTTATCAAATTCTCTATCGCCACGTATTTAATTTTTTGGAACTACAACTTTTTTCTCTCTGGAAAACGCCTCATTAGGTAATTAATGTTCGAAATATTGATTAGTGCTTTAAAAGCAGTCGTTTTAGAATTTTAAAAATATGTTTATACTTTTTTTATTTATAAAAAAAGTCTGCAGAAGTTCCCGTTATATGTGGTATGTCAATAAATCATAAATAATTAGTTTTAAAATACCCTTTAAGGATATTACGGTTTAAAGTGCGGTTTCAAAGATATACGGATTTTTCATACGAGCTCCATACAAATTTTTCATAAAAAAATTATAAGTCATTCGTTTCTATGCTAAATTAACTTATATTACATATTTGAACATAGTTAAGTTAAATAAAAGCCATATCCAACAATAAAAGCCACACTTAAAATTTGAAATCCCTATGTCTATGGGAGTCGATTTTTAGCCTACTGTGCGGCGGCGCAACAAAAAATGCGCGAAAATCGTAAACTGCCAAGAAAATCAATACAAAACGAATAACGCATACAGGCAACAGAAAGACGTAGTTTTTCCTAAGTTACTACATTATTGCATCAAAAATTTCCAATCGCCGTATACTTTTTAGTTCTGAATTCTTTTAATAAGCCGTCAATACGTTTGGATTGATTTGTACTCTGCAGCAATGTTGATCTGATCGCTGGCAACCAGAACAACACACCCAAGCGACTTCTCATGTCTGGAATACGCCTCTGGACCATATCAGCATCCGCTGGTGCTGATATATTATTCTTAGAAATCTGGACAAATTCGTTTCAAAAATTCTTTTTAAACGCATTAGAATGTTGGGGCGAAAGCAAAGCCTGAAAGGAGAACAAGTCTTAGCAGACTATGGCCCCGAAGAAGCGTTGAATGAAAGCGCTGATATCGAGTGGGTCAATAAGGTAAGAACAATATTAGTGAATAAATCTATATTACTTTAGTTCTTCACAAGCATTAAACATTTTTTTTTGTTTTTTTCTTGAAGTAACTCTCATAATGTTAATTACATATAATTATATATGTTTAAATTACATAAACTAATAGACAATTCTGCTACGTAACCTTGGACATAGGTTACGTAGCAGAACTACTATTTTAGAAATACAATACATAAATAAACTTGATTATGTACTTACTTGTGATAATTAAAAATTTATATTTGTTTACAGCTATGGGTTAGACGCATATTAAGGCTTTGCGCCCTTTTAAGTTTGTTATCAGTTTCTTTAAACACACCAAAATCATTTGAGAAGTATCGATACCTACAAACTGTTACATTCGTTGTGGACTGCACCGTTACTCTTCTGTTTACTGCGGAGATGATAGCAAAAATGCACATTCGTGGCATATTAAAGGTTGGTACTTACTTCATTTTAGAAAAATCTTAGATATCAATCATAATTTATCAAAGCTCTACCCTGCAGTTTCATCCACTATCCTACGGGAATCTATTCTTTTCATGGGATAAAAATTCGCCTATATTCCATGTTAGTCTATGTTTTAATATCCAGGGTATAAGCCATCTCCAGCTATTAGCTCTTAAAAATTAGCCTATGTTCCATGTCAGTCTATGTTATTAGTATCAAGGGTATTAGCCATCTCCATTTTACTTTCAAATCCATAAGCCATTTAAATGTGAAAAAGTAACAAATTACGTACACACACTCACAAACTTGAGTGCACACAATATGTTGTTGTTTCATATTTCTTTTACCTGCCTTTAATGTTCAGATTTCAATGTTGCAGGGGGATGTGGCATACCTAAAAGACCACTGGTGTCAGTTTGATGCTTCCATGGTTTTCTTCCTCTGGGTCTCCGTGCTTCTTCAAATGTTTGAACTAACTGGAATAGTGCCAAGATACAGCTACTTAAGTATACTGAGAGCCCCCAGACCTTTGATCATGATAAGGTTTCTAAGAGTCTTCCTAAAATTCTCTATGCCAAAGTCAAGGATTAATCAAATATTCAAGTAAGTTTATATCAGTTTCATTTTCTGGACCCCTCTAGCTATTATAGGTTGATCTATCGTAAACTACTCTAAAATATTATCTATTCCACTCTAATCATTTTAATTTCTCGAATAATCTGTGTTAATTCACTAATTTATCTTTCACAGGCGGTCCAGTCAGCAGATATACAATGTGACCCTGTTCTTTTTATTTTTTATGTCACTATACAGTTTACTTGGTGTTCAATTTTTTGGGGAACTAACTCATCATTGTGTGCGGAATACTACTCAACCAGGGTAAAGTATTGTACTAGCTTCTATGGTCCTTACGTAGCTTCACATAGCGATAAAAACTAGTTGTACGAGCTAAAACGAAAATAAAAGATTTGGTTTCTTTTCTTAAACTCTGCTATCACAATGAGGCCAGCTAGAAACGAATGTCGATTGTGCAAGCAACTAAAGTTGAAATCTAGTTTTAAAGTTTAGTTCTGTTTCAAAAAATACTTGGATATTTTTTCAAAAAAATATGATTTATTTTATATTTCCAGAGACATAACAATAAACTCTCTGGCGATTCCCGATACATTCTGTTCTCCTTACCCTGACTCGGGATACCAGTGTCCAGCGGGAATGAAATGCATGAAACTCAATCTCTCCAAGTACATCATGGGCTTCAATGGTTTTGAAGAGTTCTGTGAGTATATACAATAGAACTAAGTCTGGTGAAAGCTATATAGGTCAGCTGCCTTGTCCATGCTTTTAGGTTGTCCCAAAACCTTTTAAATTTTATCCAAAAATTCTCTTTCACTCTAGCACTTGCAAAATTTATCTTCTGATCTCGCTCTACGAGATTTTTACGCTGCTACCACTACTTAACTATTTTTATTTTTGCTGTTTTTCTTGATGGCTGATTTTATTTCCAGCTACGAGTATATTCACTGTGTACCAAGCATCTTCTCAAGAGGGATGGGTCTTCATAATGTACAGGGCCATCGACTCCTTGCCAACTTGGCGATCGGCACTCTACTTTAGGTCAGTACAGGGTGTCCAGAAAATCACACTAACATTACAGAATCTTAATGGGTTGTTTATGCGACGGTCGGACGGACGAACCAATATTGATAGAAGAATGAAAGAAAGATAAATTTATTTTGACACACAAGACACTCAAAAACGGTAACAATACTTATAACCAATACACAGATGAAAGATATAGAGCTATCACTGTAGTGTCCAGTGCGTCAAAAAAGGTCAGTCAGTCAGCAATGATGCTGAAAATGTCTTCTCAGTGCTGAAAATCAGTACTGAATTTGAGAGATGCACGGGACTACATTAAACAATACAAAAAAAGGAAAGGAATAACACAAATAAAAATTGATTAATTTTGATAATGTGTTGTACATAGGTACAAAGAGGGAAAACTATAATAATAAACGAGCAAACTTGGACATGCACCTTTATTCATAAAGGTTATTTGACGAGAAATAACTCTCGATAATGATACAAAGCATATTAGCTAAAATACGGCCCATTGTTTTTTTTTTAAATCCCAAATATATCATTTGACCTATTTCCATTACAGCACTATGATCTTCTTCCTGGCTTGGTTGGTGAAAAACGTGTTTATAGCAGTTATCACGGAGACGTTCAACGAGATTCGCGTCCAGTTCCAGCAGATGTGGGGTGTAAGGAACCCCATCACTAAAGGCAGCACCACGCAGTTCTTCACCGGAGACGATAACGGCTGGAAGCTCGTCACTATTGACGAGAATAAACACTCGGGTACCTACTTATTTAGATATTATTTTAAGTCCTAGTTCACACAGTAACTGCAAATGGAAGATATCATGACTCAATCTACTTGTGGCAAGGAGAAGTTTATCGTCATTTCATACGAACAAGTTGAGCAGCAACAGCAGGATCGCCAACAGGCATTTAAAGTACTGCGCCACGAACTTATCTGTTGAGGTGGCTAAAATGAGAAAACCAAACAATTTTGACTGCACGCTGTCAGGTTTGTTTAGGAAACACAATTATGGCTTCTGCCCCTTAACACTCTAAATAAATTGGCGGAATATATCGCAATATATCCTGTAACCATGCTTATTGTTGTATGTCCTATAGGAAGTGCGCCAGATATATTCCACAAGATGCTGCGGTCGGCGTATTTCCGGCTCCTTGTAATGGGAGTGGTACTGGCGAATGGTATTATCACCGCGACCATGAACTTTAAACACGACGGAAATCCGAGACAATTCTTCTACCAGAAATATTATTACATTGAGGTAAGTTTAGTAATGCTAAACTAAAAATACAAAAGCAAGCTTCTTTATATCTTTCTTCTACCTCAAAACAAAACATCAAACGAATTCTCATCCTATAGTTATTGGGAAATACAACAAAAAATATAAGTACTTGGCTCAGGTTAGCATAGAGCGTAGAATCCGTAGAGGAATAGAGTGACGTCACCCTAAATGCAACATGGCGGAACACCCACAATGGCGGACTAGTTATTTTGAATGCACTCCTTTATTATGGGTATCAAATGAAAGGGTTTCCTGAGAATAACTCGAAAATTATTATTTTTAGCGCAAAAAAAGCTTGTTTTGAAAAATACATTTTTCCTTTACATTTCAGATTGCATTCACTATATTCTTAGATTTGGAAGCTTTGATCAAAATCTGGTGCTTAGGACTGAAGGGCTATTTCAAACATTCGGTCCACAAGTTCGAATTACTCCTAGCGATCGGTACAACTATTCACATCATACCGCAGTTGTATATGTCTGGATTTACGTATTTTCAGGTAAATATTTACAAAGATAAATTCGCAGCTCTGCTTACTAATAAACGTTGTATAGCGTCGGAATAGTTAGCGTTTTGTCTTTTTTCTTTCTTTAAAATCTTTAACTTGATCAAAAAATGACGAGATTTAATGTCATCTGCGATACACAACTGGAGCCTGGTGCATGGCGACAGGTTCGCCCTCTGTCACATTTGGGACTGAATATCGTCCGGCGAAGTGTGGATGTTGTACACCTCTGCCAGCTCCTTCGGGGGAAAGGCGTGACGACGATATGACAAAAAGACAAAACACTGTATAACTATTCCGAGGCCATGCAACGTTGTATTAGTTATGAGGTTGTTTAAAACAACAACAAAAATCTAGTTGTTTTTTATTCTAATGTGTGTGAATTTAATGCAATAAAATAATTTCCATTTTTAGGTTCTTCGAATAGTGAGGTTGATCAAAGCATCCCCTTTACTCGAGGGGTTCGTGTACAAAATATTCGGTCCAGGCAAGAAGCTTGGGAGCCTCATTATCTTCACCATGTGCTTACTGATCATCAGCTCCTCGATTTCAATGCAGCTGTTCTGTTTCTTGTGCGAATTCACCAAGTTCGAGACATTTGATGAGGTAAGTGTGTAATACAAGGATGCACCCAGTTGTATGTGTTGATAGCAGACGATGTTTTCTCTGACATTTATAATCTGGGTATCTTCTAGTCTCAAGTGAATCGGCTTCTTCTAGGCTAGTGAGATCCGTCGTAGGCAGCATCACTACTTATCATCAGGCGTTATAGCGGCCAAACGCAAGCCTATTAAACTAAAAAAAAAAATCCTTAGTATAAAGTCCTCGATTTGGCAATACGAAAACTATCCCATGCGAAAACGAGATAAAGCACATATAAACTAAAACAAACTTACTTATAGAAAGAGACAAAGCTACTGTTTTGAATTTACGTCGCTAAAAAAATTCTGATAAATTTTGCTGTAGTCCGGATTCTAACTTTGTCTGCTTGATGTCGTTTAAGTGGGTAGTGATGGGAATTCATAGTAGCCTTAATGAGCATGCAGTATTGATAACTACAGCTTTGTTTCAGGCCTTTATGTCTATGTTCCAAATCCTAACGCAAGAGGCGTGGGTGGAAGTGATGGACGAGACCATGGTCCGCACGAGCCAGACACTGACGCCGCTCGTCGCCGTCTACTTTATATCCTACCACTTGTTTGTCACGCTGGTAAGATACACACTAACAAAACTGATTGAAGACCCGTTATGGATACGATCACGGTTCTGGGGTGCTATTGTGGCATGTGGGACCATATCTGTCCCTTTCATACTCATTACTTTTCGAATGAGAGACAGTGACAGCGATAATTTCACACGCGCTAATAATAACTCGCTCCTCTCCTTCTTCACAGATTTCTTGCCTAAATTTCCACCTAAACGTCCAACATAACATAATATTTTGAAGTCTTTTGTTTGGTCTGTGTATAAAATGAACCACAAGCTTTTAATTTCAGATCGTGCTCTCGCTTTTCGTAGCGGTAATTCTGGACAACTTGGAGCTCGACGAGGATATAAAGAAGTTGAAGCAGCTCCGGTACCGACAGCAGAGCGCCGAGATCAAGGAGAGTCTGCCCTTCCGACTGCGGATATTCGAGAAGTTTCCTGACAGCCCTCAGATGACGAGGCTTCACAAAGTACCAGGAGATTTTAATTTACCTAAGGTAAAGTCAAGTGAAGTATAATCTGGGCCAGAATTGTGCTTAAACCCATTGTTGCTGGAATAGGCTCAGAAGCCACAATTTCTCTCTATATCCTCAGTACTGAATTATTTCAAAGCCCTATAGATACTAGGCATGGTGCAAGCTTTTTCAATTAACACATTAGAACAAATCATACAAGTAACATTATTAAAAGTTAAAAAAAACCCGACTGCAAAATGTTCACCTCATAGGTCGAAATCCATTGAGCTGTAAAGGCTGCAGGGCGTGCCAAAGAAACCTCAGACAGACATACATACACTCGAAAAACATAACCCTCCTCTTTACACAGTCGGGTAAAAATGATCCTCCCACGTCCCAGAGCACCTTAGCTAGTTGTCTAAATGTTGTGCAAGTTGATGTAATAATGTCTATTGCTTAACAAGTCATTGGTAGCCCGAGAACCAAACCAAGGCGATCCGTTTAAAATCGACTTATTAGATTAGTTGTATTCTTCCAGTGTCAGTGATAGCAGCTGTGACATGTTGTGTTGGTGCGCAGGTGCGCGAGTCGTTCATGCGGCAGTTCGTGTGCGAGGTGGAGGGCGAGGAGGAGGCCGGCGCGGCGCGCTCGGCCGGGGACGTGTCGCGCCGCGCCTTCGAGTACATCGGGCAGGCCAAGATCTCGTTCCCGTACCGCAAGCGCTGCCTCGTCAACACGCTCATGGTGGCGCCGCCCTCGCAACGGCCCAGCTCCGCGCTGCGCCGGCACGTCGTCAGCTCCATCATCGAGTTAGTACCCACACAACTGGCACTTGAACAAGATCTCGTTCCCGTACCGTAAGCGCTGCCTCGTCAACACGCTCATGGTGGCGCCGCCCTCGCAGCGGCCCAGCTCCGCGCTGCGCCGGCACGTCGTCAGCTCCATCATCGAGTTAGTACCCACACAACTGGCACTTGAACAAGATCTCGTTCCCGTACCGTAAGCGCTGCCTCGTCAACACGCTCATGGTGGCGCCGCCCTCGCAGCGGCCCAGCTCCGCGCTGCGCCGGCACGTCGTCAGCTCCATCATCGAGTTAGTACCCACACAACTGGCACTTGAACAAGATCTCGTTCCCGTACCGTAAGCGCTGCCTCGTCAACACGCTCATGGTGGCGCCGACCTCGCAGCGGCCCAGCTCCGCGCTGCGCCGGCACGTCGTCAGCTCCATCATCGAGTTAGTACCCACACAACTAGCACCTGAACAAGATCTCGTTCCCGTATCGTAAGCGCTGCCTCGTCAACACGCTCATGGTGGCGCCGACCTCGCAGCGGCCCAGCTCCGCGCTGCGCCGGCACGTCGTCAGCTCCATCATCGAGTTAGTACCCACACAACTAGCACTTGAACAAGATCTCGTTCCCGTACCGCAAGCGCTGCCTCGTCAACACGCTCATGGTGGCGCCGCCCTCGCAGCGGCCCAGCTCCGCGCTGCGCCGGCACGTCGTCAGCTCCATCATCGAGTTAGTATCCACACAAGTTGTGTGTACTTTACAACTTACAATTGATACTCTTACAACGATTGATTGAGATCAATTATAAATTTAAAGAAACCCCCCACACCGATTTTTATTAACACTGATTTTCATCAAACATAATTAAAAACACTCCCGACTAATTCACCTTTCTAACAAAAAAAAAAACTAAATTAAAATCGGCTCATCCGTTCGAGAGCTACGATGATACAGACAGACACACTCAAACTTATAACACCCTGTCGTTTTTGCATCGGAGGTTAAAAATATTTTTAAACAACATATCGTTTCCCTATAATCTTCTTAAATTCTATTTTTTCATTTTATAACTGTTTTATTTTTCATTTTCAGAGTTTTATTTGTCACCCGTCGATGTGTTACAAAAGGTTCTTTTTTTATTAAATTTTTTATTATTTATTTTCTTGTAATCTAAACGGAAATTAGATTACTAAATTACTGTACCCGTTTCAGAGATTCGAACAACCACCGTCCGCTGCTCGGCGATTCGGCGATGCTCGCCACAGGCGGGAAGGGTCTGAAGTCACAGGGGACTATATCGAGTGCCAAGCAACTACGAGTGGACCAGAAGAAGTATGTAGTGTGTGAACAAGAGGAGACTCGGCCAGACAAAACGGAAAAATCCTCGCGCACCGTTTGACGTTACAAATGAACCATATCACCATAGCCTAAAATATAAAACCGTGTGTCAACAGAGAAATCAACGTCGTATCGATTTAAGTGTCAATGACGTCACAAAGTGCGCGAGGATTTTTCTATTCTGTGTAAGCAGAGCCTTACTAAATACTTCTTGACAGCATGGCGTGTTCTTGACACTACGCTGATGACCGGGTCAGCCTACCGGCCTACTCATATATAGATGTCGGGTGTCTAATAACCACAGACCTAAAATTGTTTTGCTGCGTCCTAAATGTATTCTACATGACGTGACGAACACTAGCTTTCCACTCTTTGTCGAGTACTGAATTGAACGCTCTCGCTCATTTGAAATCTCGATGCATTGTTGCTTATTATCCAAAGGTTGTCTGGAAGAGATCGCTTTAAGCGATAAGACCGCCCATCGCGCCTTTTTATTTTTGAGTAAGAGTCAGTTTAGATTTATTGGTCTTTGGTGTCAATAAAGAGTTTTTGTATTGTATTCTTTTCATTTGCTCCGTTGTTTTAGTTTCAGCTTAACATTTTTAAATTTCATTAAACGGCTCTCTCCATTTCCAGATTCGGTTCCCGCTCCATAAGGCGATCGGTGCGCAGCGGCTCCATAAAGCTGAAGCAAACGTACGAACATTTGTTGGAGAATGGCGACATAGGCGCCGCGTCGCGCGTCGTACCGTCTTCGCGCGCCCGCCCGCCTTATTTGGACATTCGGCTGCTGCAAGCTAAGAGGCAACAAGCTGAGATGAGAAGGTAACATTTGTCTTGTAGGCTACTTAAATTATTAGGCTTAAAAGGGTACACGACCAGCTACACGACACTTTTAACTGCGCCGGCCAGGCTTGAATACGGAACACCGCGCGTGCAGTTGGTAAAACTGTACACCGCGCCAACCTAGCGGCATGAAAAGATGAAATTCATGAAAAGATCGTGTCGTTACCACACGGCTCAGTTAAGTACGCACATTTAAAAGTGTGCTGAAACATGTCCATGTGGTAAGCCTATTAGAGTGCTCCTAGACGGGCTACATTTTACTGCAATATGTTGCTGCAATATTGTCGGCTGTTGTCCAGTCATCATCAGCCATGCTAGAAATGTATGATATGCTGGGCCATATTCAAAATATTGTCGCAATATTGCAATTGCAATACTGCAATATTGCAATTGCGCCTTAGAAAATGAATGGGGAGATTGAGATACATGTTAACTTTGTCAGAAGTTTTTATTGATTTTTAATTAGAATTTTTTCTTCAATTTTGGTCCTTCGAGCGAAACTATTTTATAACTATGCGCGGATTTGTGATGCTACATTTTTAGGGTTCCGTACGGGTAAACGGGACACTATTACTAAGCTCCGCTGTCCGTCCGTCCGTCTGTCTGTCCGTCTGTCAGCAGGCTGTATCTCATGAACCGTGATAGGCAGTTGAAATATGTTTTCGCAGATGATGTATTTCTGTTGCCGCTATAACAACACGTATTAAAAACCAGACTTAAATAAATATTTAAGAGGAACCCTTCGTGCTCGACTCCAGCTCACACTTGGCTGTTTTTTAGCTACATGAAGAGATGGTGGGAACAGTTTCTAGTAAGCTTTTTTTGCAAAGAAGTCGCGGAAAAGAAGAGATGCTAGACCTTATCATTTGTTTCCGTCTATAACATCGAACTACTTATAGGTGTTATAATATATATCTAGAAACCAACGCGAAGAGGACCTCCGCGAGAATCACCCGTTGTTCGACACACCGCTGCTGATCGTTCCGCGTGAATCTCGCTTCCGAAAGATCTGCCGCGCCATAGTGGACGCGCGATACGACGCCCGCCTGCGCGACCCCGTCACTGGCAACGAAAGAAAAGTGCACTACAAAAGCTTTCAGTAAGTTTACAATCATTTTTTTTAAAAACACATTAATAAATAAATAAAAAATCCTTTATTACCCTTACAATTAAATTTAAGAAAATGGGATTTACATTTTAGGAATAATACATTTAACAAAAGGATATGAGAATTTCAAGTTGCAAATATTCAATTTAACAACTAGGGCACCCAAATCTGGGTAAAGGCCTCCTCCATGCATAGCCATGCGTCTCGGTCTTGTGCTTGACGGGTCCAGGTGGCACCTGCAGTCTCCACGATGTCGTCGTCCGAGAGACGCCACTCGAGATAGAGAAAAACACATTACAATCATTTTAAAAAATTTACAATTTTTTTTTAAAATGAATTTAATTTTTAAGGAATTTTTAATTAGGGTCACTAGCCACCGTGATAGGATACCCTGAGTGGCGGTAGCTAGTAATCTTGCAAAGCTAAAAGCTAGTAAAGTTTACAAATTGTCCGTATGGTTCCCTATGAAATATCTATGATAAACTTAATTAAAAACGGTGACTGTACTTGGTAAAACTGTTTATTTTATAAGCAGCTGCAACAACACCGGCAGACATTTTTGGTAGAAGGATATAGAGATGGCTACACATGTGAGAGCGAGCAAAAAGACACTATCCATAGAGTACAAATAACCTAGTGAGGTGGCACAATGAATCGTTACGATACAAATGATCGACTGAAAGGTTTACGATTTTACTAATACTACAACAATCTACCTTAAGGGTTCCGCGACGCTCTGAATTTTCCATAGAAACACGCTTGTCAAATTTCTTGGAAATTATTTGTCAGATTATGATGTTTGGCATGTACAAATAAATGAACTATGCCTTCGCCTCTAAGTTCTTGTTTTAAAAAAAAAAGTCTTTAATTAAAATTAGAGCTATGAAAAATACCTGCATTTGTAAGGGGTCACTTTTGACTAATTTATTTAAGAAATAGACAAAGCAAATTAAAAATCCCTTTACATAGGGAGGTTGTCTACATTATTAGGTTTTAAATTAAAGTAAAATTATTTAAGAATGATTAGAGAAGTGCAAATGTCATTAAAAATGAATGATTGTCACTCAGTAGAACTTTAGAGGCTCGTCAGTATCTTTACTTGCTCTCTTCGCTCGTCGTCTTCTTCTAATAGAAAACCTTTAGCCAATGCGAAGTTAGCCTAAAGCATTCGTCGGACCCTTAATGGAACTCCTCACGCTTACTTATTTATCATATTCCCAGTAGTTTCGGTTTAGTCCGATGATTTTGGAAAATGTTTTAGGACATTATCATAATCATTTATTTTATAAAGCCAATTTACATGGGAAGATACAAAATTGAATTGTACTACATAATATATTATGTAAATTCAGAATAAAAAATGTTACAACGCACATAGAAAAAAAAAACTTACATACTTAAATTAAACTAGCTGCGCTCTAGATTCTACTCTAGAATCCTTCGCTCAGTTCTGGAAAATTCAAACGCACTAGTCCTTAAAAAAAAAAATTTTTTTCAGCAATTTCCTAGGTTTGGTAACTTACATGGATTGGGTGATGATCATGGTCACGACGTTGTCTTGCCTCTCTATGATGTTTGAAACCCCTTCCTACAGAGTTATGGAGAATTCAGTTTTACAGGTATGTTATTAAACAAGTAATATTATTAAAAGAAAAACAAAAAACCCGACTGCGAAATATTGTACCCTATCTCACTTCCAATATCAATACGATTCAAATAACACCTCACATGTCGAAATCCATCAAGCTGTTTAGGCTGTCGGGCGTGCCAAAAAAACCTCATACATACATACATACACTCGTAAAAACAAAACCCTCTTTCTTGCGCAGTCCGGTAAAAAATCTTTTGTTTTTAGTCAATAGTACACTGCCTTTTTAAGTAAACTGCAGCGACTGTAGCTATTTTTAGAGTAACTGTGGTATGCAGAGGTATCATCAAATTAATGCTTGATTTCAGATCGCCGAGTATGGATTTGTTATTTTTATGAGCCTTGAGTTGGCGCTGAAAATATTATCTGATGGACTCTTCTTTACGCCTAAAGCATATTTAAAAGACGCCGCAGCTGTTTTGGACGTCTTCATTTACATAGTAAGTTAAACACGAGACATAGACAATCAAAATTGTGACCACCACCATGCACGTGAGCTAGTAACATGTATTCTGTAAATTAGCTATATAGGAAAGCAGACCTCTGCTTGGGCCAGTATACAATGCATATATGTACGTGTAAAGCTGAAGTGTTCCTATCAGGAAGTTTGATGCAATATCTGGTTTGTAAATTGCACGATTTTGACGACGTGTATATTTACGATCAGAGCACCAGAGCACGTTTATAGGGTTAATTTATAGGACAAAAAAAGTGAGAAAATTGAATGTTACATGCATACATATAAGGCATAAGATAACGCCTCTTTCCTGTAGAAGTAGGGGTAGAGACCCCTCTCAACTTGCGCAATGTTTCGCTATTCTACTTCCATTAGTTATTTTATACATTCTCGTCGATTACAGGTACTAAGACTAAGAGAGAATCCGACTTTTCAGGCACTGTCAACATTCCTACCATGTCCACAGGTATCGTTAACATTCCTACCGTGTCCTCAGGTATCGTTACTGTTCCTACCGTATCCACAGGTATCGTTAACGTTCCTACCGTGTCCAGTGGTATCGTTAACGTTCCTACCGTGGCCGCAGGTATCGTTAACGTTCCTACCGTGTCCAGTGGTATCGTTAACGTTCCTACCGTGTCCCCAGGTATCGTTAACGTTCCTACCATGTCCACAGGTATCATTAACGTTCCTGTGCTGGATGCCGGTGCGAGTGCCGCCGGGCTCGGTGGCACAGATGCTGATGATCCTGCGCTGCGTGCGCCCGCTAAGGATATTCACGCTCGTGCCGCACATGCGCAAAGTTGTCTACGAACTGTGTCGCGGCTTCAAGGAGATACTGCTGGTACGAGCTGCCTTTTTATTTAGAATTATTATTCTGATATTATGAACTAGCTGCGCCCCACGGTTCCACCCGCGGTCCCACAGGAACCAGGGGCGTTTCCACGTTGATGCAATCTGCGGCATCTGCCCCATCCTGGACTCTAACTTAAAGCTCAAAATTTAGGTTTTTAAAGTAAAAAATGTGGGTAAATTTACTTATGCTCCATCCCTAGCATCTCCCTTAAAAAAAGTCTGGGTACGCCCATGACAGAAACCGTTATTGTTTTTGGGATGGATGAAAGGTACCCTATATCCTTTTCTAAACCCCTGACAAAGTGTATGCGAAATTTCATTTCGTGATGATCGGTCGAGTAGCGTAACAAGCAACGATCGTTTGTTCGTTATTTGTTACGCTTTCACGTCCGTTTCAGTTAGGTTTAACTCACTTTTGCATATACTATAACTTTGCTATTTTGTCATAGGTATCGACGTTGCTCATTTTGCTGATGTTCGTTTTTGCGAGCTACGGCGTGCAACTGTATGGAGGAAGGTAGGTTACTTACTTTAGTAAAAAGTTTTTTTTTTGTGTAATCTTTATCTTGGAATCGGCTTATGAAGCCCTTAGCAGATTTGTTGTCTGATTATATAGCATGCATGAGAGAACTGTTCCTCCAGTGAGCACTATTCTCAATAGGATTTGTTAGCGAACAAGATCCCATATGTGTTGTCTTTTGAGCCTCTATTTGTCATAATGCTGTTGCTAGGGTGTTGGTCTAATAAAAAGTTAAGATTTTTTTCCTGATTTTATTCGAAGTACAACATTCACCTATGCATCGAATGTTAGCTACATACATACAACAAGATTTGTAAAGACTTAGATATATTTCACACTACATCTAGCAACATCAATTTTTTTTTAATCCGTAAAAAAATACTGTACAGAAATAAGTAAATTTGAATAGCTTTTTAATCTATTTTACGTTTACCGAGTAGTGAAAGTACTCTATTAGTCAATTAAAAATTAGAGTGTTCACATCAAGTAGGTCGTACATTATCTTAAATTACTATAGTACTGTTAAAAAAAAGAAGTCTAGTCTATATATAAGCAGTTATTTAAAAACTTCTTACTTGTTAGGTTGGCGCGTTGTAACGATCCTACTATACTGAAGCGGGAAGACTGCGTGGGAGTGTTTATGCGAAGGGTATTTGTCACCAAGATGAAGCTCAGGCCCGGACAATCGGAAACCTTCCCTTCGATGCTCGTCCCTAGAGTATGGTAAGATCTTCACAGAAAATTATAGAAAAGGCTGTTTTACTATGGAAACTGACGTGGTTTTCACACATTATGATTTATGAAACGGGAATTACTCACGTACGATTTAGTCGATTATTCCGACTATAGTTTCAACCGCATTCGGCGGTCTTTATCAAGGCGAGTGCGCGCGCGGCTGCGTCTCGCATAGCACGCGATTTAGTCAGAATAATCGACTAAATCGTACGTGAGTGATTCCCGTTTTGTAAATCAGAAAAGGCTGTGTTGTTTTCTGTAAGAGCTTGACAGATTTGATAAGTGGCTACATTTTCATCCTAGAAAAATGTTTGGTTCTTGCATAAAAGGGGTAAAAACGGCAACTAAATAATACACTGTTGCTGCTATAATAATATTAAAAGTAAGCTTAAAAAAGCGACTTCCCGTACCATGTAAACAATTTTTCGACTTCTGTTGATATTTTAAAAACTGACCTGACGGATTTTGATAAAATTTGAATGGGATTACCTCTAAAATTTGACCTACCAAACAAAAAAGGAACCATTAATATCGATTCATAATTGGCGGAAAAATCGCCGCAAAGCTTAAGAGGGCCGCGACGCTCTGAAATTGCCATACAAACGCGCTACTCAAATTTCTTGAAAACCATTTGTCAGATTATGATGAAATTTAGCATGTACAATTAAATTAACAATATCTCCGCCCCTATGTTCTTGGTTTTTTTTTTGAAAACGTTCTCAAGCTAAAAAGAGCTATGAAAAGTATCCGCATTTTTAAGGGGTCACTTTTGACTGATTTATTCAATAGATAGACAAAACAAATCAAAAATTCCAGTACATAGGGAGGTTGTCCACATCATTAGCTATTAAATGAATCCAAAACACAAGGTAAATTCTTAGTTATTTAAGAATGATTATAGAAGTGCAAAAGTCATAAAAAAAATTGAAATTGCACTTTGTCACTCTGTAGGTAACTTTAGAGGCTCGTCAGTAGCATCACTTGCTCTCTTTGCTCGTCTTCTTCCTCTAGATCTAGACGAAATGGCTATAGAATACCTTAAGCCAATGCGAAGTTAGTCTAAAGTGGTCGCCGGACCGACTTTCCGTCATCTATGTAAATAATTTTTAGACTTTTGTTAATATTTTAAAAACAGCTAGACCGATTTCGATAAAATGTTAATGGGATTACCTCTAAAGTATGACCTACCAAACAAAAAAAGAATCAATAAAATCGATTCACAATTGGCGGAAATCGCGTACCATACATACAATTTTTTTTAACATACAGCTGAATTGAGAGCCTCCTTCTTTTTGGAATTCGCTTAAAAAACATAATAATATAGTCGAATTTAGAAACGTCCTCCTTTTTGGAAGTCGGTTAAAAGCACTTATATTCACAATTAAAATAAGACACCAATAAAATGTTCTTCTTTTCAGGGCGAATCCAAAACGATTCAATTTTGACAACATTGGCGATGCTCTTCTCACGTTATTTGAAGTGCTTTCATTCAAAGGCTGGTTGGATGTTAGAGACGTTCTAATTAAAGCTTTGGGGCCGGTAAGAAACTTCCTTTGTTTTGCATCAAGACATTCACTAAACAGCAAGAGGAAATTAAGTATCTTTCAAAAAAATTGAAACCGATTTCTCGATTTATAAACCGATTTTTTTGTCGGCTTTTATATGAAGAAGTTTTGCGGTGTCGCAGTGCACGGTAGAAGACGATGATCTACCAGTGAATTAGGATTAAGCTCGAGTTATGCAAGAATTTTCTGTTATTTTTTAATCGGTTGTTTACACATGACATCTAACAAGACTTTTTCAGACAGATAACTGTCAATAAAAAAAAAACATATTTTTTCTATTTAATTACAATAGAGGTTTTGTACTCAACAGTAACAAGTATAAAAAATAAATTGAGTACCTTTTCCTAGTTAAGGATAAGGGAGGAGTATAAATTCGTTTTTAAAAATAGCTTAAGCTCAATCTTAAGACACACTAGTTTAAAACTTAATTCTCCTATACAAATGCTGTAGCTGAGGCTATTTTCTCAGATGCACGCAATCTACATCCACGTGTACATATTCTTGGGCTGCATGATTGGACTGACGTTGTTCGTGGGCGTCGTGATCGCCAACTACTCTGAGAACAAGGGCACTGCGCTCTTGACTGTCGACCAGAGACGCTGGTAAGGATGGACTACAAACTTATGAACTAGTTACCGAGACTTCGTTCGCGTTTATTCAACAAAAAATAGTATCTAAAACCTTTCTCGCGAAATACTGTAACGAATTACCGAATTACATCAAGGTTCGTTCAGCTGTTTAGCTGTAAAAAGCATACAAACAGACAGACAGACTTTCGATTTTACAAAATTAGCATAGACTTATGTAGACTAATGTATCACTAGTCTATGATATTGGTATGGATGGATATCTGACCACAGGCTGCAGACGGCGAATCACAACTTAACATGAAAGAGAAACCGGAAAATAATATAAAAAGCAAACCTTCAAAAACCGACTTCCCATCCTATAATTCGTCATCCATGTAAACGAGTTTTAAACTTTTGTTGATCTTTTATAAACTGCTTGACCGATTTGAAATTTGACCGGCTTGAAATTTGTATGGGACCACCTATACAGTATGATCATTCAAACAAAAAAGAATCATCAAAATCGATTCACCCAGTCAAAAGTTATGAGGTAACAAACTTTAAATAAAATAAATAACATACAGTCGAGTTGAGTACCTCCTCCTTTTTTTAAGGCGGTTAAAAAGACCTAGTTGAAGTTAGTAGCCGGCTTTATAGCCGGCTTATGCCTCTCGTCTGTGATGGCCTTAAGTATAAGCCTTAATAGTTTAAACTACCGACCTACTAACCTCTATAGTTGTTTTACTTAATGTCATTAAACGAAACAACAGAAATATGATTTATTAATGAGACCGTTGTTATAGGTGTGACCTAAAGAAAAGGTTGAAAATCGCGCAGCCTCTTCATCTACCGCCCCGTCCGAACAAGAGGAAAGTGCGCGCGTTCGCGTATGACGTCACACAGAACCTCACCTTCAAGAGAGTCATAGCTATTGTCGTTCTCATCAACAGTGGTCTACTGGCGGTCACAGTGAGTTTGAATTTACTATTGAGTGAGTCGTGCGTCGATTTTAATTGTAGCTCGTGTTACAATGTTGTAGATGTGTAATCTCAGCATGTTTGTGCTTCTTTCGTGTAGCAGAGCTAGCACGTTTTTATCCTGCGAGAAAGAAACAAACATATCCGTATATTAGCTTTGTCACATCTAAGTGCGGATGAAAACGGTGGAAAGAATTTGTCTCCGGCCCGTGCGGATTTTTTTGCACAGTCTCGCGTTTTCACGCTTTGCATACGTATTAAATCTTTTTTTAGTTGGCTCAAAGCTACATAACAGTTAAACGTGATCTCTACTAGCTACTAATAAACGTTGTAAAGCCTCGTAATTTTTGCAGTGTTTTGTCTGTGTTTTGGTGAATGACGACGACCTGTCACATTTGGGACTGAATATCGTTCGATGAAGTGTGGCATTATACTCCTTTGCCCCTTCTGGGGAAAGGCGTGTGAAGTGTTGATATGTATGTATCTTTTTTTCTTTTTCATTTTTGAAAAGGACAAAACACTGCAAAACTAATGTTGCCATACCCTATCAGGGTCATTATGTGATACAATTTTATGTAATTAACCTTTAAGAACTGCATGTACCATAATGGAAGCAATAAATTATTGAGTATTGAGTATTGAGTACTATTCCGAAGTTATAAACCGCTTCTAGTGAGGTGATATGTGTGTATATTTCCGCAGTGGTCGAAGTACTCGGCCCACACGGAGAAGCTGGCGCTGACGTCGGCGCTGCTGACGCTGGTGTTCGTGGTGGAGGTGGTGCTGAAGACCATCGCCTTCACGCCGCGCGGCTACTGGCAGAGCCGCCGGAACAGATACGACCTGCTCGTCACCGTCGCCGGCTGCATCTGGATCTTCATGCATTTCACTCTCATGGTTAGCATTTTATTTTTTTGACATTTTGACATGTAACATTTTGTTATCAATAAATGACTACGACTACGCCAGACGTAGACTGTACCTTCCCATGAGGCTTGATGGTTACGTAAACCTCTTTTCGTTTAGTTTCATATAGTTCTATAAAGCGCCCTTGGGGGAAGCGATTAAATAAACTAGGTGTATGCAGTGGCGTAGCGTGCCGCGGTGAGGCCCCGTATAAAAATTTGTTTGGGGGCCCTTATGAAAGGTAAAAATTTCTCACAAAAGAAAAAAAAAAGTGTTTGCATAAAATTGATAGCTTTATAAAAATTATATAAACATGTATTATTTCAGCTTACGTCGGGGCCCCCGTAGCCCGGGGGCCCGTATAATTGCACGGCAGATACGGTGGTAGCTATGCCCCTGGATGTATTGAGCCAAACAAAAACGAAAAAAGCTTACGTTAACTATCAGAACTCATCATAAGAGTACTGGACAAACCAAGTGTTCTTTATAAATTGACTCTTATTGCGATTCTAAAGATATTTTTATTTATTTATGCTTGTAACGCTTGACCGTCGTCTCGACATGATGCGGCCTGAGACAGAGCACGCTTGTTTCGGAGACATCGATTCACTCGAGATTTGATAACACACATACTATAACTAAGAGTTTAACAGTCTACTCTAGGGGTTATTCAAGTTTCAAATTCAATTCAATACAATTCAGTGACAGGTCGTCGTCATTCAATTAATTTGACTGCCTCGGTGGCTCAGTTGGTAGTGAACGTGCCTTCTGAGCTTGGGGGCGTGGCTTCGATTCCCTCCTAGGGCAAACATTCATGTGATGAACATTTGTGTTTGTTCTATCTCTTGGTGTTAGATATCTATTTAAGTATGTATTTTAAAAACATCTAAGTATGTATATCAGTCTCTGGCAGACATATTCGCTAAGTTTGGGGTCAGGCGACCCTGTGTCCCGAATTCCTTATTATTGTTTTCAGAACGATCTTTCATACTTCGTGGGTTTCATGGTGGTGATTCTCCGTTTCTTCACGATCACGGGCAAGCACACGACGCTCAAGATGCTGATGCTGACGGTCGGCGTCAGCGTCTGCAAGAGTTTCTTTATCATATTCGGCATGTTCCTACTGGTGTTCTTCTACGCGCTCGCTGGAACCATCGTCTTTGGGAACGTCAAGTATGGAGAGGGGATTGGAAGGTACTGTGATTGTTCGCTTATATGTTACCATTGTTATATGTATGTTACAACTAGTTAGATTGTCGCTGCCGCACTTTTTTAATAACATGGAGTGACCAGCCGAGCAAGTCGCTCGCTTAATGGTAAGCGTCACGCTTACCCATAACAGTTTAGTGTATAAAAAGAATATAAAAAATCCTGAGTACTGCACTCGGCACTACCAACATAACATATCGTCATGCTTTTCTCCAGAAAGGGCTGGCAGAGGTGTAATACAACTCCCACACTTCGCCGCACGATATTCAGTCTCAAATGTGACAGAAGGCGAGCCTGTCGCCATACACCGGGCTCCAGTCATGTAACAGATGACAACCAATACGTACATATGTTCACACAATGAATAAATTGGTGCGTGCCGTCGGCTGGGTTTGAACCCGCCGCCTGTGGCTTGAAAGGCGGACCTTCTCTAACTAGACTATCATCTCGACTTACTCTACTACACGCTATTAATATAAGTTTCCAGCAGTTTTATAATTTTGGACGACATTTGGATTGGATAGTATAGGACATAGGTAGGTCCTAATTAATCCTTCCTTCTTAATTTCTAGAAGGAGAATGTTCAATTTCAATGACAAGGAATTTCTACCTACCTATTCCATTCACCTTCTATCCTTCATTCATCATCCTATCCATTGGTGGAAATTCCTCCAACAATTGGGATGATGTCTGTCTTCGCTGCTATGTCTTAATTCCTTCCTTAATTTCTAGAAGGAGGATGTTCAATTTCAATGATAAGGAATTTCTACCTACCTATTCCATTCACCTTCTATCCTTCATTCATCATTCTATCCATTTGTAGAAATTCCTCCAACAATTGGGATGATGTCTGTCTTCGCTGCTATGTCTTAATTTCTTCCTTAATTTCTAGAAGGAGGATGTTCAATTTTATTGACAAGGAATTTCTACCTACCTATTCCATTCACCTTCTATCCTTCATTCATCATCCTATCCATTGGTGGAAATTCCTCCAACTGTTGGGATGATTTAGGTCTGCTCAATAAAGAAGCACACATTTGTCCGCAGACGAGCGAACTTCAACTCGCCGATCCACAGCGTGGCGATGCTCTTCCGCATAGTAACAGGCGAGGACTGGAACAAGATAATGCACGACTGCATGGTGGCGCCGCCGTACTGCACCCCGGCCGATAACTACTGGGAGACGGACTGCGGGAACTTCACCGCCTCGCTCGCCTACTTCTGCACCTTCTACGTCATCATCACGTACATCGTGCTCAACTTGCTCGTCGGTACGTGCCTACTGGACGTCACATTAATTGTTATACAGGGTTATGGGTGACTCGCCAAAAACCTCTTAAGGGTTCGTTGTACTGATCAGTATGAACTACTTTTACTGTGAAGCCAATCCTGAAATCACGAAAAAAAAACAACCTGCATGGACAGGAACATATCAATAAATAGCACAGAGGCCTTGAAAGTAAACAAAAATAATTTTACATAAACTGTAAAGCTCTGTGATATGCGAGACGCAACCGCGCGCACTCGCCTTGATAAAGACCGCCGAATGCGGTTGAAACTATAGTCGGAATAATCGACTAAATCGTACGTGAGTAATTCCCGTCTCATAAGTCATAATGTGTGAAAACCACGTCAGTTTCCATAGTAAAAGCTGTAAAGTATATAATGGAGTATTTACCTAGTTCACGTCTTCTTTATCTAAGTATGTATATCAGACTAGCAGCCATAGTACAAGCTTTGCTTAGTTTGGTGTCAGGCGACCGTGTGTGGAAGAGTCCCGAATTTATTTAACATTATTTATTTATTATTTGTATTGTTGCAGCTATTATCATGGAGAACTTTTCGTTGTTCTACTCGAACGAGGAGGACGCTCTGTTGTCGTACGCAGATATAAGGAACTTCCAAAACACCTGGAACGTTGTAGATGTCCATCAGAAAGGAGTCATCCCAGTCCGAAAAGTGAGTACAGTACATAGAGTTAGCGAATATGATACGTGAACCTTTGAAGGCCTCGATGACTGCCTCCGTGGCTCAGTTGGTAGTGAACCTGCCTTCTGAGCTTGGGGACGTGGGTTCGATTCCCATCTAGGGCAAACATTCATGTGACGAACATTATAGAGTTTGTTCTATGTCTGGGTGTTATTATCTGTTTAAGTCTGTAAAGTATTTAATAATATGTTATGTATGTTTATCAGTCTCAGGCCGAAATAGTACATACTTTGCTTAGTTTGGGGTCAGATGACTGTATGCAAAAGTGTCCCAAAGTTTTTAAGCGTCATCATAGTGTGTTGTAAACAAAACTGAATACTAAATTATTTGTAATTTGATGATATTTTTAAACAGGTAAAGTTCATCCTGCGTCTACTGAAAGGTAGACTGGAATGCGACACACATAAAGAGAGGTTGCTATTCAAGTACATGTGTTACGAGTTGGAGCGGCTTCACAACGGCGAAGACGTCACTTTCCATGATGTTATCAAGTAAGTCAAACATACTGGACAAACGATTTTGAGATTCAGTTAATATTAGGGTATTGTGTAGACCGAGTGGCGAAGTCGTACTAAAAAAGATGTACGAACATTCGTAAATATGCATAGAGTCGATACTAATTATGTCTGTAGCCCTCCGGGGGGCTATTTCTGCGCGTGAGATGGGATGAGATTTTATCTTGGTCACTCTCACATCTATGGCGTTTCAAACGAGAGCAACAAGGACGAACAAAGGTGGGATGAAAATCTTAAATCTCCAGTCAACTCCAACTGCCAACTGCTCCAATCAGCAACTAACGTTCAAGATTGAAGAAATAGAATCGCCTAAAAGTGAATGCAAATTTTCTAAGATTTGTGATGTCAGTTTTTAAGTCACCTGAGGACCACATACCTCATTAGAATTGTTGATTTTATGTAATGTTTACGAGTGCTCGTACATCAATCATCGCACATCGCACATCGTGACTACCTCGGTGGCTCAGTTCGTAGTAAACCTGCCTTCTGAGCTTGGGGGCGTGGTTCGATTCCCACCTAGGGCAAACATGCGTGTGATGAACATTTGTGTTTGTTTCATGTTTGGGTGTATCTATTTAAGTATGTATTTCAAAATATATATGTATATTTATTAGTCTTTGGCAGCCATAGTAGAAGCTTTGCTTAGTTTGGGGTCAGGTGAGCGTGTGTAAAAATGTCCCGAATTTATTTATTTTGCTTTATTCTACTATGCTACGATACAAATTTCAAATATTTTTACAGCATGTTATCGTATCGCACGGTGGACATCCGCAAGTCGCTCCAAATGGAAGAGTTGCTGGCGCGGGAGGAGTTTGAGTTTCTCATTGAGGAGGAGGTCGCCAAGCAGACCATCCGCACCTGGCTCGAGGGCTGCCTTAAGAAAATACGCGCCAATAGCAGTGTGAGTGAATGTATTTCGAACAGACTTCGAAAAATATATCCATCTGTCCAACAGATTGGTTTTTGAGCACCACTACGGTATTTTAAAAGTGATAATATTTTTAATTAAAAAATTAACTACTCGTCATCTAAATTTACGCCAGTTAAAATAGCTGTTTTGTTTTTGGTCAACCACGCACTATATTACCGATGCAAGTATATTTTTATAAGGTTTAGGGTCACTTACTGAGCATAAATCACAAAATGCTGACAGAAAGATCCAGGTGGAACTTCAAGCGCCATCTTGAAAAAAGGTTTTGTTCGATCTCGGAACCTATGCATTTTAGGGCAAAAGTTATCGAGATTAAAAAGTTGTAGAGAAAAAAAAAGCATTTATTTATATTTATTTATATCCTGTAAACTTTTTTAGTAAAACTTACCGTTTACGATATATGGCCCATTAAATGTATAAATTTTTCTATCTCGCGCGATAACTTTTAAAAGAGAGTGGTTAAAAATTGGACCAAAACGATATTTAATTATTTTGACGTCCCTGGCTGCTAAAGTTAGTATTTTTTTACAGAAACAGCAAACAAGCCTTATTGCTGGTCTAAGAAAAACAAATGAACAACCAGTGGACATGGGACCTGAAAAGACTGAGAAGGAAAAGCTAGAGTCAGAAGTTCAAGTAAGTTATATTCAATAGTTATATATTATTACTTTGTAATAAGTTTTTTTTGTATTAAAAATATATAAATACAGGGAGTTACGAAAACCTTGTTGGATAATTGATGAGCAGGTAAACAAACTTGGAAGTATTGAATACTTATAAGTTTGTGCAAAAAAAGTGCACGTTAAAAAATAGCAAGAGTTATGACCGGTTTAAGAACGCAAGAAAAAAAGGAAATTTCACAGAAATGTTAACAAATCTGTATCATATGTTGGCGGCTTTTATTCCAAGAAAGTAGCGGCGCGACGCGAATAGTTTACAAAAAAAACCGACGCGATTAATGTCTGCGTTCGCGCTTTTATATAATATTTAATTTATAGTAGCATAATTGTACTCGTATCCTCTAGTCGTTACTGGAGGATACAATAGGGTACACTGTGGATCGCGGAATCGCGGATATAACAGGTTTTTTGTAACAACCTGTATAAAGTATAAGAAAATCTATAGATGTATGCTTGTACTTTAATATTGTTTTGTTTTTTTTTTCAGCAATCTGTAGCTAATCTCGGACGCACAGAGATAACTGAATCGACTTCTCAGCCAGTAATTTCAAGTATGTCTTCATATGAAAAGTTTTGTACTAAAATTCATAGTTTAAAAGTTTACTACTTAATTAGTTTTAATTTACAGATACTTCATCTTCATTCGATTCTGCAACCAAGAGGGCATCTACTAAAAGTCAGTTCAAAAAGCCTGGGCTGCCATCCGTTACTATTCCAAGGTAATCAATGCACTCCATTTCACGTAGTTTTTGTTTTAAATGCAAGAGGAGTTTAACGCAATGTAATTTGTTTTTAGGCCAGAAAGTCCGGTGAAGAAATATTTGCAGCCAACTCTGAGTGATCCTCATCCCGCTCTCAACAAGAAATCGACACGTAAGTTACCTACAATTTATCTCTTCCTTGTTAGGCTACCATATAACTTGTCAAGTCATTACGACATCATGTAAATTTTTGCTGCATTCCAAATCCCAATTACCTATACTCACTGCTAAATAAACTGCGATTATTGAAAAAGAACAGAAAACTAAAAATTTCATTAATCTATTTATCTTTTTCTATAATATAAAAATCAATGTGTTGCTAAGCTCATATCTCGAGAACAGCTAACCGATTTTGCTAGTTCTTTTTTTAGAATATTCCTTGAAGTTCGAGTATGGTTCTTGCGCAGAGAAAAAATTAAAAAAATGCCTGAAAAAAAATCGACTGTTAGGCGGTACAAAGTTTGCAGGGTCAGCTAGTTTTGTATAAGATACTGTGGCGTTCTGTGAACGCATCCGTTTTAGCTTATAATTTAATTTGTCTATGGGTCGCGCGCACATCACTAGGGTGAATCTAGTGAGTTCTAGCAAGTAAAAACGACTTAAACGACTGACTGTTAGAGGCTCTGACAAAAACATCTTAAATCCGAACAGACATGTTTTACTTCGATCCTTCGTTGTCTACCTAAAGGAACGGAATAAGAGGGACATCGGGGCGTTTTATCAACGTCCCCGGTCCTACAATACGTTTGTTCCTTTGAAAGTTTGCGCAGCAATTGTTTACGCTTTGTACACTCTGCGCGATACGCTTCAAAGTTTCCTGTTTGCTTGTAGACTTTTTATCCGAACAAGGCGGTAGTTTAAAGAAACTTTGACGTTCATAAGTAGAATAGAATGTAATATACTTATTTGCAACAGGAAACAAAAAATAAAGACAGAAAAAAAAAGAAAATCAGGTTTCCTACCACAAACCGGCTCCAACTCAGCATAATGCTGGCTAATGGTGGTTAACCAGTGCTGATCTTCCGTAAGTGTATCTTTGATACCCAAATTGAATTATTAACACCCCAATTATTGGAAATTGTGTGCGTTACTATAATGTAATTCCAAAACAGGTAGTAGGTCTCAAGGAAAAAAACTTTTAAAAATGATATTGAGAAATACCTTCTTACTAATGCCTATTATAATAGAGAAGACTATGTAAATGACAAGAAATGGGAAAGAACTGTAGTGGCATCTAAACTGTACAAATGATTATTTTTTTTACTATGACATTTTGTAATCTCATTAATGGTTATTTTTTATTGATTTAATTTTTAGAATTAAGTAATTTTTATTTTTTTATCACAAGGCCTCTTTACAGCTTCTTAAAATTGACAAGGCATATAGCCGCTATGAATTCAAATTGTATTGTTTTATCCATTGTAAACAGTGCCGTTACCAAGTGTTTGAAATATCCTATGGTTCGAATAAATAAATTGAATTGAAAATAAGATGAAATTGAATAAACATTTTGACTTTGACTATGTAGCGGCGGGCGGTGCGAAAAGCAGCCGCACGTCGCACAACAGCGCGGCGCGCGAGCACGCGGCGCTGCACGACGTGCACGCGTGGTGGGGCGCCGAGCTGGGCGCCACCGCCGGGGACCACGACTGAACCAGACGAGATTCATGTGCTACGTCCTAGAGGAACTGCATACATATAACCGCCAAAACGCACTAAGCGTTTCAAGTCAACTTTTCTTGTAAGAACTGCAGAGGCGTGGAACTCGTTGCCTGCGTCTGTCTTTCCGCCTAAATACAAGCCGGGGGTGTTTAAAAGTGAAGTGAATAGGTATCTCCTAGGCAAGCGTGTTACACCTTCGATCACGTCGACGCTTCCCATCAGGCCAGTGTGTGGTCAAATGCTTGCCTAGACTGTTGTACAAAAAAAAAACATTCGTCACGCCTTTCCCCCGAAGGGCTGGCAGAGGTGTATAACACTCACACTTCGCCAGACGATATGCAGTCCCAAATGTGACAGGGGGCGAGCCTGTCGCCATACACCGGGCTCCAGTCATGTAGCAGATGACTAGAGGCGGAGTTAGAAACAAAGACTGTTTTTATCATTAAAGATCCAAACAATATGAAAAAATAAAATATACCAAATTGCAGTTATTTTATTCATCTTTATTTTGAAAAAAAAAAAAGTATTTTAAAAGTCTAAAAATTTTGCGATAAATTAACGTTCTTAGTATCGTCTCTATTCAACCCCCTGTCATGGTACTAGAGGAGCTAATCCGCTAAATAAATCCGCTCTATGTATTTCTGAGCGGAAATACTCTAGAGATTGGTTCAAGAAACAGTTTTGAAGTGGAAATGCCGCTAAGTAACGCCGGATTCAATCAACTACTTATACATTTTAAAGTTTAATTTGAAATGTTAAATTCTCAGTCTCTTCGGCGCGCCTTGCTCGGTGTTTGTGATAAGCCTAAATGTCTGACTCGACGAGACTGCTCGCCGTAACTCTGTAAGGGGCAGTAGAGTTATGCCTAATGGGAAGCTGTGCCTAATCTACTCCATTTATTTCCGGTCGTCGATGCTTAGTCCGTCAACACTATCAACACTACAAAATGATTTCCGATACGCCGAGTTTACATAATGAAAGAAGTGAATCGGCCGTCTAGCAACCCTAGCATGCGCGCGCGACAAAATTCTTCTCGTCACTTTTAGTCATGCGAGAACGTGACAAGGCTATGTGTATACATACGTCTGTCTCGATAAAGAGTCGACATACCTTTGTCGCGTCGCGCATGCTGATCGTACGGAGTCTGGATATTCGTAATGTTTTTTGTACTGATGAAACATCTTACAAAGATATTGTACGTAGTTTTTACTTGTTTGATTTGGTGAATTTTGTAGTATATATTGACTAATTTTACCTAAATGTTACGTACATGTCGTGATTTTATGTCGTTTACCAAAGGTAGTGCCAAATATGTATTTGAATGTTGAAAAATGAAAATAAACAGATTTTAATTTTCAAAAATTATTGAGAAATATATTTATAATGAGTTAAATAATTATTTAGAACAAAGAACAATACTATGCAAAGAACAAAAAGGTTTCCGAAAAAATAAAAACATTAATATGGCTATCTACGATTTTATCAAACCGGTTTTATTATGTGTTGATAAAAGTACTCCAGTATGTTCAATATTCTGTGACATGACACAGGCGTTTGATTATGTAGATCACGGGATATTAACAAGAAAATTAGACGCTTATGGAATACGGGGCAATGTTTTAGACTTAATTAAATCATATCTGACTGATAGGATACAAATCACAGAAATAAGTCGAGTTAATCTTGAAACCAAGACTGAGGAACTATTTAGATCGTGTGAACGTAAAGTTACGTACGGAGTTCCTCAGGGCAGTGTTTTGGGCCCACTGTCATTCATAGCCTATATTAATGATTTACCTTGTGCCACCACACAACCTATGACATTATTCGCAGATGACAGCACAATTACCATAGCATGTAAGACACCTGACTCATATGAAAATGACATTAATGAATCCTTGACATCAATAATATCATGGCTGGACAATAATAACTTAAAAATCAACTTAGATAAAACAAATATCATGAACTTTAGACAAAGAGAATCATTACTTAAACATAATGTGAATTTAGTGTACGATAAAAAATCAATAAAGGAAGTAGTAACTGCGAAGTTTCTCGGTCTAACTATAGACAAGAAATTAAATTGGAAACCCCAAATAGAGACTCTTTCGAAGAGAATAAGCAGTCAAGCATATGCGCTAGGCAAATTAGCTCCCACTGTAAATACAGACGCTCTACTAACTGCGTACTACGGCCTAGTCGAATCCATTCTAAGATATGGTGTTATTTTCTGGGGCAACTCAACTAATAAAGAGGTCATTTTTAAAAGGCAGAAACGCTGTATTCGTGCTATGTTTACGCTTAAAACCCGAGATAGTTGCAAACCATACTTCGAAAAATACAAAATTCTTACACTTCCGTGCCTATATATTTTAGAGACAGCCATATTTGTAAAAAAAAACCTAGAGCGATTCCCCACACTGTCTCAGACTGTCGATAGAAACCGACGCGACCAGGACAAACGTCGCAATCACAAAGGGAAGACAGCCCTGATGAGAAATAATATAGTGTGTATGGGACCTATGATCTACAATAAGATACCAAAATCTATAAGGGAACAGAATTTTAACCTGTTCAAGAACAAGCTAAAAATATTATTATTGATCAAATGCTACTATACTATTAATGATTATTTGAATGACAAACTTTAATGTACAACTGACATTTTTATTATCTATTCCCTTATTTGACATTGGTGGTTTTAATATTATTTTATTGACATTTAATTCTTACTTTAATTTTGAGATCAACTGTTTTTTGTTATTTAATTTGTTCCTTTAATTGTGTATATTAATTTAATTTGTACAATTTTGAAATTTTAATTTTATTATTTTGACGAGTATAGTGCCATCACTCTGACATTTGTACGCCTATCCGGCACAACATGCTTGAGCCTTTTTGTGTCAATATTCCAACATCTTTTATATGACCATGTTGTATGCAAATAAATATTCTTTATCTTTATCTTTATCTTTATAATCAACAGATTTATTCATTCACTCCATGACCTAATTACATTGTATATAAATATATAGTAAATAATGACACATCACTAGTGAGCTGGATAAGATTAGCTTTCAACAACAAATGAAAAATATTCCAATTCATCAGTCATGCCTATTTCATAATCAATGGATTTATTAATTCACTCCATACTATAATTAAATTACTATTGTAAATAATGGCACATTCCTAAAGAGAATAAGACGATCACAGTCAGCGTGAGTACGAGGCAGAGATATCTGCCTGCGACGGGGTACTGGAAGAGTTTAGCGTTCAGTTGCAGCGTGGAGGCGTACATGAGGATGGTGGTGATGTCTTCTTGCGACGTGTCTTGGTGCAGGAAGGGACGCACGCACAGCTCGTGCCCGACTGACTGCGTCTTACGGCACTCGCGGGACAAGCGAGCCGCCTGCAAAAAGGACAACCAAAAAGTAATGGTTTGTACAAAAAGCGGAACACGTACTGTCTTAGTAATAACTCTTAATGGTTTGTACAAAAAGCGGAACACGTACTGTCTTAGTAATAACTCTTTTTACCCGACTGCGCAAAGGAGGGTTATGTTTTTCGAGTGTATGTATGTATGAGGTTTCTTTGGCACGCTCTACAGACTAAACAGCTGATGGATAACGACATGCGAGGTGTCATTTGAATCGTCTTCATAGTGGAAGTGACATCTATAGGGTACAATATTTTGCAGCCGGGATTTGTTTTTCTTTTAATACTGTTTGTTTTTAACCTGATCGAGAAAACCAAAACACTAAATTACTATTCTGAGGCATACAACTTTGAATAGTAAGGGGGGTATTGTTTACTTAGAACGACGCATAGAAAATTCGTGAGTAAAGTATCCGGTTACGTTTTTCATACTATATTTCATATCTCAAAACCTTGGTCTCTTGTAAAAATATAAAAAGGTAATGCTTATTTCTAAGAAATTATTTAAGGAGATACCTAAATACATTAATTAATGCTATATATCGGAACAAGAGCTGTTCAGCATAGGTATGCACAATCATTCAGAAACGTTTCCGTTGTGATTCCAAAATTGCTAAACTTAAATTATTCGAATTTCAGCCCGTACTCTTGAGTTTTTAACCGTGATTCATTCTGCCAATCGGATTTATAGTTGACTTCCAATTCCAAAATCTATAAAAGTAGATAGATTTGAACAATTTGGGTTTGAAATTTGTGGAATCCGATCGGAAACGTTTCCGAATGATTGTGAAAAGCACCGCAATTCCCTATAGAGAATCACAATTAAGTGCACCTGCACGAAGGGCGCCACGACGGCCGCGATCCAGAGCAGCTCGTTGAGCACGCTGATGCCGAGGATGGGCTCGGTCTCCTTGTCCACGCGGTCGAGCGCCAGCAGCCACAGCACGCCCGACGCCGCCCACGAGATGTTCACTATTGTGAACAGGCACACGGCCGGCGCCAAGTCGTCGTTCAAGTACTTCAGCAGCTTGTGAAAATCCGCGATTTCCTGTCAGTTATAAATCTGATGGTAACATAGTAGGTAACTTAACTCTTCTACCAAAGATGTTGTTGGAAGACGGTTTTGAAGCACTAACCGGCTAAGACATACGAGATTTGAGCTTACTCAATGATAAGTATGGAGTTTTCAAAAACGACTTAATCGATGATCACACAGATGCTAACAATTGCATAATTATAGATATGCCTATATCCAGCTGTGGCATGAGGACTGTTAAGAGATGCCGGCTGCTGAAGCTTTGAAGGAGACGAAAATACTGCAGTTGCTCCTCACCCTCATCCAGTTAAGAGGCGTAATAGTCCTATTCATGAGGCGTTCCTTGAGGAACATGATGTGCGCCTGCAGGAGCTGCGCCTGCAGGCAGTAGCTCGTGATGATCGTCGCTTGCACCATGTCGTGGATGAGCGTGCAGATTATCAGCAGAATCTTTAACGTCAAGTTCACTTCATAAGAACTGAAAAGCAGAAATTATTTACTTATATTTAAGAAAAAATGTAAATGACTTGCCTAATATAACGGATCATTGTTATAAGGTCAATAAAGAATCTGAATCTGAATTATGACATGTTACATTCTGACCAACGACTACCCTCCAAAAGACATGTCTATTGAGTCCAGTGGCCCTATTCGGAGATTTGAGATTTTCATCTCACCTTTTTTCGTCCTTGTTGCTCTCGTTTGAAACGTCATAGGTGTGAGAGTGACCATGATAAAATCTCATCTCATCTCATCTCACGCGTAGGAATAGCCCTCCAGGGGCCCTATTCGGAGATTTGAGATTTTCATCTCACTTTTCTTCGTCTTTGTTGCTCTCGTTTAAAACGTCATAGGTGTGAGAGTGACCAAGATAAAATCTCATCTCATCTCACACGCAGGAATAGCCCCCCAGGACTTTTTCATCACCGTTTTGGACGACACCCCTCATAACGCCCTAATATCGACTATTTGACTTTGAACCAATCGACAGCGCCAGCGTGACTGACCTAGTTATCTAAACTGTACTACGAATTAAATTGTTTAATTCGTAGTACGAATTAAATTGTTTAATTCGTAGTACAGTTTAAATTTAAAGTCTATATAATAGTTTAAGTTTAAAGTCTATTTTTTAGTACGAGATTTTGCCTTAGAAGTTTGTCAATATCTTACGCTTCTGATTATCCATTTTATCAGGCTGCTGCAAAAAATTCGCCAAGTCTGCGTCGAGTCGAGATATCCAAGATTATACTCACCTATCTTCCATCCACCGGAACATGACGTTTCCCTTCGCCATCATCAAATTAACGGAACAGAGAGATAGGCTCATCCATATAAGGCTCACTATGATGAAGAACCAAAGCATGCGTAGCAAGCGTTTGGGTTTATTTATGGGCGTGCCCTGCGGCGCGTATGACGATAAAAGAAACACCTTAAAAAAGAAAAAAGTTGGTAGGTAGGTAGGTACTAATGTTGAAGTTTTGTCAAGTTACGTTTCTACTCGAACTGTTACTTTCCTGAAACTATTGTTCGAAGACAATTTTCGAAGTTCGAGTTCTCGAATTGAAATTGCCATTGAAACAATATTTTCAGGAAAGTAAATGTTAGAGTAGAAACATTCTGCACCAATCATGTCCGTAACTACAGCTTCCTCATTGGTAATAGAATTTTGTCAACTGTTCAAGTAAAATTTGAACAGTTTACAAAATCTAACTTATGCGCTGCTGTTAACACTACTTAACATGACAGGGGGTGAATAGAGACGAAACTAAGAACGTTAATTTATCATAAAATTATTAGACTTTTGAAATACCTTTTTTTAAATCAAGCGATTAGTAAAAGAACTACAATTTGGTACATTTTCATTTATTATATTGTCTGGATCTTTAATGATAAAAATAGTCTTAGTTTCGTCTCTATTCACCCCGCTTTACTGTAGGTACTTACTTTTGACTAATTCACTGAGCGAAAAAATAGGATTACTTACCCTTTCCATTAAATTCTGTAGTTGTTCGTTGTCAGATATACGGAACAAGTATAAAGCGTAAAGAAACCCGACGAAGTGTAGAACACCAGGCCCAATATACGTAAAAGCTACATTCCCGTAGCACACTTGCTTGTAAGCGTCATACTCTAAGGATGACGTTAAAGCAAGAGGAACTAACTTGTAACAGAACCCTCGATCGCGTCTGTAAATACAATTCAGAAAGTAGGTTAAAAAAAAACAAAAAAAAACTAAAACCTGATAGGTTCGCAAAACTATGAAATCTGGACCAGACTTTTGTTAATGCCAGTTCCTACTTCATGTTAGGAATGTTTACCATATTCAACCACACCATCGCTACATAAATATTATACTCACGCTCGCCAAGCAAAAACAAGATAGACGAGTAAGTGGGTAGTACATAAATGTAACCCTGTTACATTGTTCAATCGTGCTCAAAACACATCGGTGCTCTGTTGAGAGGCGAACGACCGAAAAAAGTATGGTATGGATGAACTGCGTAAAAGATGATATGAATGAGAAGAGTATTCTGAGATGACGAGTGATAGAGATGAATGGAGGAAACGGGGTAAGGGTAGGAAGATGATGATAACGTTGCGGCGCGCATGGTAGACTTGTACCAGTAGGTCATTTATGACCAGCCGCCTATCTAAGGTAGTAAATAAATAGTAACTTGGTATCAGTCAGTACCTGAAACAAGCCATATACTGGAGGATGTATCCTAATAGCATCAAGGCGGCTACCTGCGCCGAATGAAAGTGGGAACAGAAAACAGCACATCTTGAAGAGTTTGATGCGTCCATCACCGGCCGTAACCCCATAATCGTTAATAACTTTAGATAGGGCACCAATATCTGAAATAAAACATCATTTCATATCAAACACATATTTAAAAATGTTTTAAAAGACCTCACTTAGAAGATAGTTCCTATATAGGCGTGCCACCATCTTCGACCTGACCTTTGCCTACGTCAAATGCGCCTAACATCAATCAATCGCCTTACCTCTAGAAGAAAAAGTAGTACAATCTCACCTTTGATTTACAATAATGTAGGATTGCAGATGTACTCATGTATTCAGTGTCTGGAGACTCAGTTATTTCTCCAATCTGAAATAACGATAAACGATTTAATTTCTAGTCGTCTCTAAACTAACAAAATTAGTAGGCACCCAGCACGAGTACTATACTTAGAATCTTAGTCTAAAGCAGGAATTATTTATGTATTGAGGAATCTGTGAAAAAAAGGATCCGCCCAGTGCCCATGCGTTATTATATCTTGTTTTTCAGTCATAACTATTTATTCTGTTACAGATTCTACGTCAAGGATATACATAAACTTACATCAACACTATTGGCGTCGAGGCTGGATCGGTTAGATCTCTCCATCGCGGGCTCGCAAAGTTTGTCGTTGCCCAGAACATGGCTGTCCAGTAGATCACTGGCTACAAAATCATTCAAAAAATGCACATTATCCAGTTTATTGCCCATATCTATATAATAATTACCATTAATCACGTTTGAAACGATAACATATTAATAAATAGTACGTTGATGCAGTCAACAAAGGACTAAAATAATAAAGGCGGTAGGTAATTGAAAAAAATAAGCATATCACTTACCGCTACCGTACGATCCATTGTCATTTTGCATCATACACAAACACTATTACATTTATTGAAAGACTACCCTACAAAGATACTTTTGCACTATTTTGTTAACGCGAATGAAAATTAAGAACTGAATCAAAATACTTTAGTAAAAAAATCGACGTAGCGTCAGCTGGAGATAAGCGGGCACTGCTGTTTGAAAGTACACAGGGTACATCAAAACATTCACTGCATGTATAACTCTAGGTAGGTATGAAAAGTCACCCAATGCAGTCCGTCGAGATAACCAATGTGATACCAACTCATCTCTCTTGAATTCATCCGCGGAGTTGTGAGTACAGCCAAAAGTTTAAAATGCTTCCAAAGTAAGTCTAGCTTCCATCCCAAGTCGTCCATCTTCCCAAGTATAATATTAATGGTAGCATAAATACAAACTAAAATAAAGGAGCATCAAACTTTCTCGACATTGTTTGGATGAGTTGAACTTTGATAAACTCAGAAAGGTTTGATAAAGAATGGAAGTAAATTAAAAATTACAAGTAAGTAAGTACTTTTAAGGTACTTATCGGGTCTTCTGTCAAATTGGTACTGAAATAATATTTTTTGATAAAAATGAGGGAAGGGGATGGAAAACTGGAATGAAACTGGATGGAATATTATCGGCGAAAGAATCATAAGCAAAGTTGGAAACATAAACAAATTTTATTTACAAGAAAAACGGTTTTTTATTTAATGTTAATATCTTTTAGGCATTTTCTTTTTCGTCAAGAACCCTGTTTTTCTGGCTATTTGTTTTCGCTCCTGATGGTGTTTCTTCATTTTCCTGAAGTTGTCAGACTCGGATTTGTTGCCTCTCATTGAGAATTTCATCTCTCGATTGCCTCCCGTGCCGGTGACCATGGTGGTAAAGCCTTCTTTACTCAGTCGGTCGCCCAAGCTTGCCTTGCTCACTCGCGTTACGCTCTTAATTATCCTATTCCTAGGAGCTTGGTCTGGAACTTCTTCTGCATTGTTGTCTTCTGTGTCTTCTTCTCTTCGTTTGTTTCTTATGATCTTGTGTTGCTTTTTAACTTCTTTCACCCATGACCTCTCGTCGTCCGAACTCTCTTCACTCGACTCATACAGCTCGGCGTCAGAATCTTTTTCTTCTTTTTCTTCAACCTGCCATAATTATTCTCAATGTTAATTTAAACAAGTATTTATGTGAATGAAAATTGTAGTAAGCAGTAATGATACGATAGTTTACCTCCATAAGACTCGTCTCGAATTTTTTGGTGTCTTTGCTCTTGTCCAATCTCGATAGCACTGGATTGAGCAAGCGGTATTCTGGAGCTTCTCTGTCGACTTCAAAGTCAGGATTTTCAAATAAGGCCTAAAAGAAACAAACTAATATAAATTCTTCTACAATACATAACATAACATATCGTCACGCCTTTCTCCCAAAGGGGCTGGCAGAGGTGTAATACAACACCCACACTTCACCGGACGATATTCAGTCTCAAATGTGACAGGGGGCGAGCCTGTCGCCATACACCGGGCTCCAGTCATGTAGCAGATGACATACAATACGCACATATGTTCACACAATGAACAAATTGGTACGTGCCGTTCCACAATACGGGGAAATTTTAATACAGACGAATATGCATGTATAAGTATGTAAAAGTTTTACGTGTTTACGGATTGTGGGTAGTTTGTAATAAATACTGTTTTCATTCTATCGAAGACCGCAGATTAATCAAATCAACATTAAATAATTTTACATCTAATAAAATGGTGTCGTGAATAAGCAAGACATACTGCCTCTTAACTGTGTTAACCATTCAGCTTAAACCAGAGAAATAAATTATGAGATACCTTGAACCGATCATCTTTAAGCAGATCAGCAGTTTGTTTCTTCTTTTTGCCACCAGTATCCATCAGTTTTGATGCCAGGTCCCTGTTAACTTTCGGTAAATTGTCTTCAACCTTTATCCTCGACGGTCGTTCCTGCTCTATCTTTTCTCTGATCTTACGCTTCTTGTATTGATCAAATGCAAAAGGATCTGCTATTGATTTGGCCCTCTTGTATAATCTGATGTCTACAAAGTATCTGAAAGGAGAATAGATGAGTGAGACAAACATGGGTGAATTAGGTTCTTATGTACAAGCTATTGTTCACAGCATGGCGAAGTGTACAGAAATTATTAAAATATTTAAATTTTCATAGATGAAAAAGAAATCTTGATAATTTAATCTAAAGGTCCACACACCAAAGCCGGCGGCCCGGAGGCCCCAACCGGCGGGCTTGTCCTACTAATATTATAAATGCGAAAGTTTGTATGTATGTATGTATGGATGGATGGATGGATGGATGGATGTTTGTTACTCTTTCACGCTAGAAAGGCTGAACAGATCTGGATGAAATTTGGCACAGAGATAGATTATAGTCTAGAATAGCACATAGGATACTTTTAACCGCGGGGCGCAGCTAGTTAAAAATAACTCTGATAGCTCCGTTGCCGTTCACCGGCGAAGTCGGCCAACTTTCAGCGTTCTGCAGCCACCAGGCTTACTCCCCGGCAGCAAACCGCCGCGCCGGCCCGCCGGTTTTAATGTATAGACCTTTAGCAGGCTGTTTCTTAAGCTAATGTTATTGTTTCATCTCCATCTGCCTTACATAATCCTAACTAATATTATAAATTCGAAAGTGAGTTTGTATGTTATTTTGTTTGTTTGTAATGCATTCACGCTCTATCTAATCAATCGATCATCATGAAATTTTGCATACATGTTGTCTGGGGTACTGAAAACGACATAGGGTACTTTTATCCCGAATAATTGAACGATTCCTGTGGGAACGCAGGAGAAACCGCGAGGCGCAGCTAGTATTCATATAAATATGATGTGCGAAAAGTTTATTTCCTTACCCATGCATGTACGCCCTCAACAGATTTGTGCCAAGAAGATGGTCAAGACCCAGAGACTCCAGCTCTTGCTTGGTAATGAACTTGTAGTCATCATACACTGTCTGCGACGCTGAACTCTCCAGTTCTTCCGTGAGGTTGTCCAAGAATGCACACCATCTTGGCGCAGGTCCTACAATTTTATTCAAAGGATTACGAATCAAATTGCTAAAGCTTTTGTGAAGCAAACCAAGCAAACGAATGTTTTGAGCAAAGGAGCAGAATGACTTCGGATTTAACTCATTAAGGGCTGCATTTTAAAACGACACTCAGTTATGAATCTCGATTTAAAACTAGTTTTAGCAAAAATAAAAAAAGTTTTAAATCGAAATTCATGAGTAAGCGTCGCTTTAACATGCGGCCCTAAGGCTGTCTTTCCATCAGAGATGTGCTATGCAGGTATGTTGTGAGGATGTGAAAACTAAGCTAGGAAACTATGTGACCATTTCCACTAATGCTAAGCTATGTAGCGGAGCGAGGAAGATGTGCTATGAAGATGCGCCGCCGCGACCTAGCTCTGCGAGGAAGATGCGCAGCCCGAACTATGCCATGTATCGACAGTAGGGAAGACACGAGGAGCGGATGCGCGGCGCTACATCACTCGCGATTCATAGCACGCATAGCATCCATCTATTTAAAAAAACATAGCTTAGCAGAACCTGTTTCCACCAGTGATATATGCTATGTGGGCCAATGAATATGATTGGTGGATATCAAACACATTCATAGCAACATAGTAAAGAACATCTCTGTTGGATAGGCAGCCTATTGGTGTTTTCATTTATACTTTAACATTTAAGGTCAACTGGTACAAATGCGTCTGTGAGCCAATTGCGTCTTTCGAGAATGACTGACAAACCCTTCACAAATTAAGCACCATTTACATCTTTTTCTATCTTTAGTTCCAATAATCTGTACTAGATGGCGTTAGTTGCCTAATTTGTGAAGGGTTTGTCAGTCATACTTGAAAGACGTAATTTCCCCACAGACGCATTTGTACCAGTTGAACCTATGTATGTGTGCGTGTTCTATAAGTTCTGGGCCTCGATTTTACTGAGCAGTTGTTTTTAAATTGTTAATGATTTGTCTATTTTTGACACTTCTGGCATACAAAAGGTGTCCATTCGAGGCAATTCATTAACAATTTTGAAACAATTGGTTAGTCGAATTGGGGGGCAGAACTGTAGAGAAAACTATTTAATTATAAGTGATGCGAAACAAATATTAATTATACTGACCTAAGGAAGGAATGTAATAGATTTGCATTTTCTGATCCTCAACAGCCATCATATTCAATCCTGTGTTTGGTACCACACAGAGGTCATTGAAATCCACTGACGACTCGATACTTGTGTACTGTTTGCCCTAAAACATGAAACAGCAATATGTTATGCTGGAACATATTCCGATAAGCCATCACACTAATATTAAAATTACGAAACTGTGGATGAATGAATGGATGGATGTATGTTTGTTACTCAATCATTTCAGAACAGCTGGATCTGGATGAAATTTGGTACAGAGATAGATTATAATCGAGAATAGCACATAGATTATTTTTTAAGCGGGGATATCACCACAGGGTTTGTTGCCAAATTTTACACAGCCTTTCAAGGTTCTGTCTAAGTGCTTTCTTCACATTCACACTCTTTAGGCTAGTTGTAAAAGCCGCCACTCTGACAGTAGCATGAATATTTTATACTTAAGATAATTTTTAAGAATAATTCCTAAGAATATTTTATACCTATAATAAGCGACCCGCCCCGGCTTCGCACGGGTGTTTGCAATGTAAGCGGAAAAAAATTTGATAATTAACGATATCACATTAGAAACCTCAAAAATAACAGTATTTCTCCACTATTTAATGGGTGTTATTATACATATAAACCTTCCTCTTCAATTACTCTATCTATTAAAAAAACCGCATCAAAATCCGTTGCGTAGTTTTAAAGATTTAAGCATACAAAGGGACATAGGGACAGAGAAAGCGACTTTGTTTTATACTATGTAGTGATATAGAAAGTGAGGCAGGTCCAGTACAACTGTGATAGTTTCATACATACTGTGTTTTTATCCCAAATCTTCACAACAGATGAGTCCATAGAATAAACATAATTCATTTGTTTGTGGAACTCAAGAGCTTTTATGGGGATCTCATTCATGTGGTCCTTTACAAGTAGCGGTTTACTTGATCTAATGTCATAGAGCACAACATGCCCTGTTGATGTCCCAACACCCATTCTGAGGGCTCCGTCAAATTTAAGGGCCGTTATGGAAGGCAGGCTGTCATTTCTGAAAATTAAAGGAAAATAATATGTTGTGTATAAAATATAATAAGTGATGATAGCCTAGTTGGAGAAGGCCCACGGGTTCAGACCCAACCGATGGCAAACACCAATTTGTTCATTGTGTGAACTATGAACATATGTGTGTATTGTAAATCATCTGCTAGATTACTTGAGCCTGGTGTAAACCGACAGACTTGCCCCCTGTCACATTTGGGACTGAATATTGTCCGGTGAATTGTGGGTGTTGTATTACGCCTCTGCCAGCCCCCTTAGGGGAAAGGCGTGACAATATGTTATGTTATAAAACTAATACTTTATTAAACTTTTCAGAACATGACAAAATTGGTTGTAGCACTTTATATCACACTGTGTATGGCTCATAGGTCCATGGTTTAGTGTGCTTGTGAGATTGTTTAGATTGAAATTTAATATTAGCTTTTCATGAGAACTGTTTAAATAAAGCCTTACTTGTATTCTGAGTCAGTACAGTGCATGGCACAGTCTAGAATGCCTTGCCTCGTCTTTGTCCGTGGATCCCAAGCTTCTATATGACCAGATTCAGTGCCAAGTATCAATAAACCATGCTCATCATTTACAGCACAGCAATTTATTTCATGGGCTTTTGTTGCATAGGGAGCAAGGAATTGGCCTAGTTCTAAATTCAGTCTATACACTTCCTGTAATAAATTGCTATTTAATTATTTTTCCCCAAGGTGAAACTATACAATACAATACAATACAAAAACTCTTTATTGACACCAAATACAAAATTAATCTAAACTAAACATTCAAAAATATAGGCGCAATGGGCGGTCTTATCGCTTAAGAGCGATCTCTTCCAGACAACCTTTAATAACTGATGTGAAACTAATAACTGATGTCTTGACAAGTTTTGGCCCATTGACAACTATGCAAGTCTTTTTAGAAATACACAAAGAGTCCAGCAGGGCTAACTCGGGCCAGGGACATATAGTTTTTTGACTATTTTTATCTGTGGTTAGATAGGACAAAGCTAAAATATGGATATGTTTGTCTCATTCTTGCTGGATAAAAATGGTAAAAAGACAATTTGTCTCCTGCCCATGTACATATTAGTTAGGATAAGCACATTGCAATATCTTTATCAAAAAATGTAGGTAAGTTACTTTTATTCAGAATAGATAAAGGACTAAATAGCAACAACAAGAGTACACATCCACATAAATTTTTACTGACCGATGAGGCTCCCACCACAAAAAGGTCACATGATGGTTTGTGATATGCAATGTCTCGGCCAAAGCGAGGCACTCTGAGACGATAGTGGCGTCCATGTCCAACATGGAACTCTACATAGCGGTCGCATTGAAGAAATACCATCTAAAAACATATTAGTAAACTAGACACGTTAGCATAACAATACATAATTTAATTTTGATAGTTTTAATATCATGAATTTCTTACCTTAGTGTAATCATCACTCAAGACTTCAAAAGTTACTACTTCAGAATCTAAGCATCGCTCAAACTTCAAAGAAAGATTATTTACATCATAACATTTTACTCTAGGTTTGTATATCCCTGTGGCCATGATATACTGGCCGTCTTTAGAAACCCGCAGATTGGTGCTGACTCCAGGCATATCAAACTCCTGAATGAGTTCTATTCTTCTTCGCAGATCTACATTTTTCTTGAGTAAAGATCTTTTCTTTTTTTCCGATAACCACTACAACAAAGTCAATAATATTTAAAAAAAATGGTATTTCTAGTAGATATAATTATTTAATAATTTTCTATTTGTAAAACATACATAAACATATAACTTTATTTTAATCTAAAAAGCCATTAGCAGAGGGAAAGGTGCCCAGAATGCTAGCAGCATTGCCACGCTGGATGGCAATGCTCAATTTCTGGCCGAAATGAATGCCAGCATTCTGAACGCCTGACGCCTCCACCAACCGTTTAGCCAGGTCCCTGTAGAGAGATAGGGCCGCTGGGCTCTACGGACCTAAAGTTTCCAACGCAAACAGCACAAACATGGAGACACGGACAAATTGCGAATATTTGTGCCGTTCAAGGTTCTCGGCCTTGGCAGCGGGTGGTGCCGGCTTGGACAGTGGTCACAGGGAGGTGAGACGGAGCTAGTGTGTCCACACAAGTGGTATCCCACAATAAGGGGTGTCCCACCTTTAAACTTGTTTTAAACTTTTACTTGAAAATTTAAGTAAATAAGCGCACTATTCTACTTTATAGGTTATGAATGAAAAAATAAGTTAAGCTTACATCAGGTAATGCTTTTCCGACACTGAGGTTGTATATTTTTACATTATCTATTTCAGAAACTTGCATTTTGTTAAATCTTAACCTAAGATCATAACGAACAACAACATAAATTAACACAGAAATGCTACATTACATTAGTAAATCGAGATGTAATAGGTATTACTACCATCAACATTCAACTCATTTTTTTTTTTTTTTTTTTTTATTATTCATGACCATGGATACTCGTCCTTCAGTCGGATTCTTAGTAATAATTTTCCTTCAGTAACAGATGATGGGATGATGATGATGAGGTGATGATGAAGACGATGAATCCCTCCCCTTTCCCCATTCCAGTAAAGTTATGGATACTTTACTGAAACTTTAAGTGAAGTTTTGTAGAGAACACGAAAAATCGCGTTTCGCGATGTTTGTATCATTTGCCCACACTCGTGCACGTTGACGAACCGGTAAACGATAATAATCCACCATTATTACACTTTAACACTCGAAGAATCACAAGTTTTAGAAAATAATACAAAAACACGACACCATCTTTTCGGTTCCCGCCAAAACTCCACATTCAACTCAACACGTGCAGTGTTGCCAGATGTTTTTTGACAGTGATCGTACGCTGGTCAGGAAAAAGTCGTAAATTCTTTTGGGTCAATAAAAAACGTACGTGATTTTTTTTTCACTTGCTGGCATAAAAATATACCCAAACCAATGGATTTCTTAATCTCACTGTCAAAATTGAAACGTATACATTGCTTCGACACTACACTGCTGGAAATGCCCATGCGATTTACATGATTGTGATTTTGTTGCACGCCCGCGTTGGGCAAACTATTGTTTCTGGTACCACGAAATTAAGAACACCTTCTATGGATGTCGCAACAAATTTGCTTAATCAGCTGTTCAATTAGCAGCTTAGCCATTTTACTAAATGACGCCGTTCAACTAGCTTCCTGAACGATATTCAGGCGTAGCGTATACATATTTTAATAAACTGGGTGGCTGATGCTTAGGCAATCATAGAGTGGGGTGATTACTTGCCAAAATTACTATTTTTGACCAAGGAAATGTAATTTGAATAACATATTTATGCCAAAAAAAACTGAAAATTGGTGAAACGCACCGCAATTCTGATACATGATATTATTATAAACTAAAACCTATCCGGCCCGACTCCTTTCTTAGGGCAAAATTGACTTCGATAGGTAAGGTTAGAAAGCTGCTTGACTGCTCTTCTCTGCACAACAGTATGTGCACTCACTTGTATGTTCCAGATTACGAAGTCGCGAGTCTCCTGACGTTGTGTGAAAAGCATCCTGTCATACATAATTTTTCTTTGACTTATAATTTATAAAATATAAGTAGGTAAGTAAGTATACATAGAAGCAAACTGTCTTATAAAACAGAGATATTAGACTGTATCCATAGCAAACATTACAAAGCACAAGCACCGTATTATGAAATTGGTTAATTAACATTGAACCAATTGAATGAACTTTCTTGATAATAAAAGAGTTATCCCCGACTAGTTAATGAGTACTCGGTAGGGGTGTAGTGGTGAAGTAGAAGTAATAAGTTCTCTCAGTCGGTCTTCAGGGTAGAGACAGAGAACCAAAGTAACTACAAACCACAATCTCTCACCAGTGGCTCCAAGTAGCTGCTATGCACGCAGCGGCCACACCCCGGTAAACCACGTCGACTCGTGGGCAAAATCTGGTTGAGGGGGACTTGTCGATTCGGCAAGTCTAGTACGACTACTCCTCGTACTGTGCAGAAAGTCTGTCTCGGCAGTGAAGGCAACTCGACAGCTGATAAGCGACTGATGTTGGCGGAACCGGCGGGATAGCAAGGCTTTGTGTGAAAGCTAAAGGCGACAGTAGGAGTCGTAAAGTTACTGTTGGCTAGAACACTGTATCCAACTCCTCTCCGGTCGTAGCGGTTTTCCGCTCCACTGGACACAGGGGAGTGCGGACGAGAGAGTGCATTTGTGTGTGCGCATCCATCTATGCACTATAATATATCCTGCGCATCTGACTCGCTTCTGTATACTGGACTACGATTACATCAAAGACCTAGCCACGTCTACGCTTTTGAAGACAGGAGAAAGAGCGAGTTGGACCGGAAACGTGATGAGCTAAAGAACAGGCCTCCCTCAAATATAACTTACAATTATGTAAATGGCATCTTGACTTGCAGTGATTGTTCTAGGACTTTCAGTGCAAAGATAGGCTACATAAGCCATGTGCGAGCACACCAGCAAGGCTCACAATTTACCTAACAGAAGCAATAGTCGCCGTGGCCGGAATCGGCTAGGAAGACATCATCATCAATGAGTACTCAGATAACAGTAATGGGAAAACATAATCAGTTGCATGGTTTTTTGGTACGTTAGAGCACGATACCAAAAAGTCCGACAATCATGTACGATTTCGCTGATACGCGATCGTATATCAGTATAACGGGCAACAATTGTACGAATACGATTTAGCCCCTCAACTGGCAGTCGACCACATTTTGACAAGAAAATTTTATACCTACCACAACTGGCAACCGACCACATTTTGACACGAATTTGAATGGAAGTCGAAGGGTTTTCGATTTTCCTTGCCACTTCAAGCTAAACATGTTGTGATCCTTTTCTAACTTTTTAGACATTTCATAAAAATGACAAGGATTAAACTATACTCTGAGTATAAAGTCCACTTTCGAACAAATTCTATCGAAATTTTGCCGTCAAGTCAGTCACGTTTCGCGCGCGTGAGCCGGCGGCCATTGCGTGTTTCAAGTGGGTCGGAAACGACCGGTTTTTTCCCTAATCTAACAGTAATATAGATCGTACATCTGGCAACGCTGAATAAGTGACATGTTCTCCGACATTCTTTTGCGATTTTGATGTTTGACATAGAATTAATAGCTTTTTTTTTGCTCCTCTTTCCAGGAGAATTTGGCGTCGCACGTCTTGTGCATTTGCCAGTGTCAAGTTATTGTACTATTTCACAGATGATTGAGTGATTTTTATTTTATTTATTTATTATTCGCCAAAATACAGTGCTGCATAGTGCTTAGACTAAGTGCAAGTACAAAGATCCTGTAAGGACGCTGCAAAATAGGTTTAATTAAAGGTTTAAGTGATGCTGCTTTAATAATGATAAATCATCCCTTCCCATTCCTAGCCTAAACCTTTATACTAGATGGAGAGATTATTTTTCTTCGTCAAATATATGTAAATACTAATCCTATAACCATGTTCAAAGGCATACCCAGTCTTTTGTTATTTGTAAAAACACTGTATTGTGTGACGAAAAAGGAATAACGCCCGTTAAAGGCACGTATAAGGAAATATTAAATAAGTTTTAGGCTAAGAAAAAGTTAACAAATATTTGTTGAAAAGTAAAAAAATATTCGTAAGTTAAGTGATACCGTCCATGGTAGGTAATTATCAACAAAATAAAGACTATCAGCTATCGATTTTTGACCTCGGAATTTTTTAAGTTATCCTTCTGCAGAATAAAGATTAGTTCCTACTATTATTTAATCTGTGGTTAGAGCTAAGTACTTAAAATATACTAGTTGCGACCCGTGGTTTCACCCACGGTCCCACAGGAACCGTTGATTTTTCCGGGATAAAAAGTACCCTATGTCCTTTTCTGTACCCTAAACAACATGTATGCAAAATTTTAAGACGATCGGTTGAGTAGTTCAGACGTGAAAGCGTTACAAAGAAACAAAGAAAATGAACAAAGACTCACTTTTTCATATTATATGTAGTACCTTTGATTTTAGTCTAACCTCAAAGCAAACACTCATTGACTTCGTGTTACTTAACAACGCCATCTGCTGTTGTGTCGTTAAAGCAATTAGTTGCTCACAAAAATAGTATTATTATTCGCCAATAGATGTCAGGAAGAGTCATATTTTTCAGTTGAGACTACTCAAACGCCTCCTTTTTGTTATTTTTCTTCCAAGTTTATGTTTAAGTTGATTATCGATAAAACACGAATAAAATGACATTTTCTAAAAATGATTCCTAGCTAGATCGATTTATCGCCCCCGAAACCCCCTATATACTAAATGGTATGAAAATCGTTGGAGCCGATTCCGAGATTCCAATTATATATATATACTAGCTGTCACCCCGCGACTTCGTTCGCGTTTATTATTTATATATATATATATTTAAACTATCCTATCTCTCAAGTTGGATCGAACTGCACATGGTGTGCGAATTTTATTATAATCGGTTAAGTGGTTTAGGAGTTCATTGAGGACAAACATTGTGACACGAGATTTATATATATTAAGATAAGATAATTATATATATATAAATATATATATTTAAACAAGAATTGCTCATCTAAAGGTTTATGATAAAAGTACCTATTTTCTTTACGATTTATGCTCTAGAATCTAGAGCTATTTCGTATGTTCAAATTGAAACTGCAGCGCCAAACGGCACAATGATAAACTAAAATAAGGAAAAAAAGGGCACCGCGGCATCAACATATTCTTTGCGAGAATACTAGCCAACCCACAGACATAATACAGTAGCAGACTAAACATTAGGTATTTATTAGCGTGGTATGAAAACACACATAGACATGTAGCTTAGAAGGGGCCGCATTAAGGATGTTCGTTGTTCCTTGTTTGTAATCCAGATTATAAGACTGGTGATCTGTGAAGATTTTATGTTCTCCAAGTAAGCCTAAGTCTAATAATTGCCCACTGGTTTTTAGGCGGTTATAGGTTTAAATAACACCTATCAAGTTATAAGTAGGTAACGTAGAAATGAAATTTAAAGTACACATACAACACTCGTTTATTTGTTTTGGAATTGTATTATCTTAGGTCATAATTAGACAAAACTGTTATACCTACTTAAAAGAGGAGTGACTAAATACTTTTATATATGGTTACTTACTTCCTTCTGCAGCTATAGGCAATTCAAACAAAGTAGGAATTGTTCCAGGACGGAATCTTGTACGAAAATTACTGAAATCAAGCCAGTGCTTTGAGTACAGTACACTAGCCAAACTGGGTTGTCAATCCTGGATCTTCATGTTTTTTTTTATTCAGGCATTCCACTACTTTTATTCGTTGAATATCTGGAACAAAGGTTATACTCGTATGTGACTCAGTCAATATCTTTCAATTAGAAATCTTTCAACCTATATTTACTCTATCCAAGGTAAAGGTTTGACACTAAGCAAGCAAGTTCGTATAACCCGAGTGGCAAGTCCTGATGTCAGAGTTTCTAGGCCGCCCAGTGGCCTCTGGCATGGCTGATACTGACCAATGGACAAAGGAAAAGTTAAGCAATCCTTTTATTTATTCGTTATTCGTCATTCGTTCGTTATTCGTCTATGTTATCAACTTTATTCCTATAGATTCACAATCCGCTCCCTGTTTTTGTAAATGGTACTTGAGCTGTCAAATTTTGTCCCACCCCCATTAATTTTACTTATTACGCTCTGATTACTCTAATTCAAATAAAAAAACACTAACAAATAGCATCTAAGATAGATTATCCGCGAAAGAAACCCTTTGGTTTGAACATATATTTAAATTTCTTGGAGAAAACGAATAGAATTCTAAGAGCAAAAATGCAACCATCAAACTCACCGATAGAAAGAAAATCCAATGGATGATTTGCTGTATGAAGCACTTTCACATCGGTATGCACTGCACTCTACCATGTTCACCGATTTTCTTGCAATAAAATCATCAAAAAAGCTATATTTTGTTACTAAAATAAATGTCATCAAACCAACCAAACTTTCACGTGCTGTTGTCATGACAACCATCCTAAGATATACATGGCGGCATGGCTACGGATGGTCTCTTGTGTATGTGTGAGATCATGTTGCAATAGGTAAGTGAAAGAGATACCATTACTGAATTGTTACTGAGGAATGAAAAGGATAAACTGATTATCTATATGTATAATAATAACTAGCAATTTATGTTTCGTCTGCTACTGTATTATATGTCTGTGAGCCAACCACGGTCGGTGCCGGTCTACTGTATTGGATGTCTGTGGTGCCGGTCGATGTCTGTACGGGCACGTTACGGTAAGTGTGAAAACGCTCATACAAAATGTACGAAAGAATACTACTTTGTCTGTGCCGATACGTGTCGGGCACGCTCGATGTCGGTAGTTAAGAATACGGAATACTATATGGAAGTAACATTTTATAACTTTATCTGTCTTTCCGGGCACGCCACATGTCGGTGTGGACACGTTACGGTAGATGTGAAAACGCTCATCCATAATCTATGAAATAATACTATTTTGTCGGTGCCGGTACGTGTCGGGCACGCTCGATGTCGGTAGATATGAACGGACCTTTACACGGTTAGTTTGAAAGGTTTGCCATACATTCACGGGTTTGAAGTTCGTTTGATGCAATTTCACAAAATTTATGTTGGAGGAACAAAGAAAGTTTTTGTAATCATCTAGTGCGATAGTTTCTAGCATTCTACATAGATTTTCATAACTAATGTGTCACAACAAAAGTCTGTATATGACGGCGTACAAAACCTACATCAAAGTGTTGCATTAATCACGTAACTTTTCACTGTCTCGGAGGCCCTTCATGATTTCACCAGTACAGGTGAAATCTTACAGGATCACCCTCATCTCATCACAGTTTGGGAGACAGGAAATCTCATGTAATTGTATAACTATTTTTTTAAGCAAATAAATGATTATGATGATTATGATTATGACCAGTGTCAAGTAAATAATGCATTTTATTAATGTTTTCGACTGAAAGAGTAGTAGTATCCATGGTATCAATGGTCACGAAACCACCGAAAAGGGGCAAAATGTTTTTTTTTTTTTTTTTTTTTTTTAAGTGGCTTCTGCCCCTTTGGGTTTTGGGGCAATTTTGCCATCAACAGTGAGGGAGGTGATAGTATTATTAATATAAAAAGAAAAGAAGAGAAATAATCCTGGTGGGGTAGATAGTAATGAAAGAAAATGTGTAAATATAGATAGAATAAATGAAAGGAAAAAGAAAGAAAAACTATAGACGTATGTTATTGGACTGAATGAAATTAGCTAATGAAAAAATGATTTTTTTGTTTGGGAATGAGAGCAGAGAAGAAATGTGTATTGGAAGCGGAACTTTACACTTAGTGATGGTAGAATAAAGGGATGATTTACTACGAAGAGGGCAGCTAAAAAATTTATGATTTACTGAACCAATATCCAAACCACAAGAGCAATTAGGAGAGTCTGCAATTTTGAATTTAAATAATTTATCAGGACTACAAACATGACCTAGTCTTAAACGAATTAATACTGATGTAACAAATTTAGGAAAAGAACGATATTTAAAAAACCACGGCCGAGAGACAACAAGTGGCTGAAAAGATGAATATTTATATTTATGCACTTCCCAATCTCGGTTCCAGTCTGATTGCAACAAAGTCGATGGAACACAAAGAATATCCTGTCCATGATTAACATAGTGCGTATTGTTACCGGACGAGGTGGCACACTTTGCAAGAGCGTCCACCCTTTCATTACCAACAATACCATTATGACCAGGAATCCAAGCCAGAACAACCTGAATGTTAGAGCAAAAGCATGAATAAAATACATGTTTTATTTTACAAATTATGTAATTTCTAACGCAATTGCGGAATGGGTTAGATGATATAGCTTTAAGAGCGCTTAAACAATCAGAAAAAATTACAGAATTTAAGGCGAGGCTTTCCCAGAACTTTAGGTATTTTACTCTACCTCAGGCCGCACTTTTTGGGAGCGCGACGTATTCATTCACGCGACACAAAAGTTGTGTGCGATGCGCCGCGCGCACGTCTTTCACCCGTCAGTCACGTTATGGTATCGAGTACCTAAACACCCATTTTTAGGAAATCGATAAAATAATCCGTCCGTCATTGTACTCATCCATTTTATGAACATTTTTTATTTGAAGCCAAACAAAAAAAAATCTAAAAAATGCCGTTCAAGCCAATATAGGTACAACCAATCTCATGTCCACGAGTTGTTGTATTTTTGATGTGTGAGCAGTCGTGGCATTAGTTTCATTTTACCGGTAGTGTCATATTTCCATTTTATCACACTTCACACTCATAAATACAAAAGATTGCGATTGTGTGTGGAAGTTAGGTACTTACTCGTATTTCACTTATTCACACCTAAACGGCTAGACGGATGAGGACCATATTTGGAACGGAGTTAGCTTATGCCCTGGATTGACACATAGGCTACTTGTTATCCTTATTAGGACAAATATTTATACAGGGTGTTGGAATGATTGTGTAACTACCGGTATTCATTAAATAATACAACATAGTAAATTTCATGATTTATGGGTATATTGTATAACAATGGTAATAACAATTTTAATTACCTTAATTTACCATTAGGTGCGTACTAATAATATTGTATGGTTTGTTAAATGTTACAAAGTTAAAAAACTACACGATTCAGATATAATTTTGAACAATAATTATGAAAGAATCGAGTAAACTTATACCGGATATATACATACCCTGGGTACGAAGTGGCGGACATTCTGCTAGTACTAACAAAACATCCAATTCAAAAATATACATTCACAATATTTACATTTAAAAATACAATTGAGCTATAGGTACGTAGTATTATTATTTGTTCTGTGATATAGTTGTAGAATCGATGGCAGCCTAGTTGGGAGTGGCAATTTTGCTCTGCTGGGTTCGAGCCCAGCCGACGGCACGCACCAATTTGTTCATTGTGTGAACATATGTGCGTATTGTGTGTCATCTGCTACATAACTGGAGCCCGGTGTATGGCGACAGACTCGCCCCCTGTCACATTTGGGACTGAATATCGTCCGGCGAAATGTGGGTGTTGTATTACACCTCTGCCAGCCCCCTCGGGGAAAAGCGTGACGATATGTATGCATGTCTAGCCATAAGTTCTGTTACAAATGAAAATGCATTTATTTTTTTATACAGTAATGTAATGTTAATAAAAGTTATATTTACATATGTATAACTATATAACTATATACAAAAATATAACTATTATTTTATTCAAAATTACCACATTTGGCCTTGATAGAGGCCTTTAGTCGGTCTGGCCAAGAATCTATGAATTTACGGACTGTTTCCATGGGAAATTTAGCCACTGCTTGCTTCAAAGATTTCTTAAGTGACTCTATGTCGGCGTGTCGTTTAGAGCAGGCCATGCCCTCTAAACCTGACCATAATTTGTAGTCCAGGGGGTTTTGATCTGGGCTAGAGGAGGGCCAGTCTTCAGCCCTTATAAAGTCCGGAACATTGGCTTCCAGCCAGGCTTGGGTAGTTCGCGCCTTGTGACCATGTGCAGAGTCTAGTTGGAAACTCCACGGTAGATTTTTAAAAAGTGTATTGCTAAGGGGTTGTACAACACCATATAAGACGGTCTCTTGATACACTTTGGCAGAAGTTTTAACCCCCTTTTTACAAAAACTAAGCTTTGTGACGCCGTGATAGGATACCCCCCACCAAACCATGACTGACGCAGGATGATGACCACGCTGAGTGAAACAGGGTCAATGTCATCCACGTGCCTAAAACAAAATAAAAATAAATATTTATAAGTATGATGTCCAAAAGTTCAAAATATAAAAATTCTAAAAAACCGACCAAGTTCGAGTCGGACTCGCGCACGGAAGCTGTCGTTCAAGCTTGTTGGTATGTATGTACATAATTATATAACAACTACATTATAAATAAATGAGCTTTCAAATGACACCTCAAACAACTGATTTGATGAGATAGAACTCGAGATATAAGCAATAATCTACAACGGTCGGCGGCCATCTTTGTGACGTATATACATAGCTTCGCGTGTCCCCGCTATCGCTTCTTACAACCAGCAGTTTCGAATTTCAAAGGCAACGACGAACACATCCATACCAGTCGTAGGTTTATAAAAGCCGTACTTACAAGATTTACCGAAATGCTCGATTTTCGCTAATCGTTAAAAACGAATATACAACTTTACGAGTTTTCTTCAAAACAGCCAAAATCACGTTGCAGTACTAATCAGGCCTAGATGTGTTCAAATCATACGGCTATAACTCAAACGCTACCAAACACTCGTGTAGTACAGATTGTTCAGTCAAAAATGAAAGTATGAACGACGTCCCCTATCTCACCTAACACCCTATATAATTTACATACATACAGTACAGTCAAAATTTAGCGAAGATCCGCCACCTTGCATGTTACAAAAAGAAGGTAGGTACTTACGTTTCGTCAATTGCAATGTCATCAGAGTTTATTACATTCTCTTGAAGTACTCTCCTGCAAAAAAATAACGAAGATAAGTATTCATGTAGTATAACTACGTAAATATCACTACTAGATATACCACTAGGCCGGGTATTTACTCGTTGTGCAGTTCAGATTCCTCAGTAAAAATGAAAGTATGAACGTCGTCCCGTATCTTACCTAACATCCTGTATAGTTAAAACTTAGCGAAGATCCGCCGCCCTGCATGTTACAAAAGGTAGGTAGGTACTTACGTTTCGTCAATTCCAATGTCATCGGAGTTTATTACATTTAGTTGTAGTACTCTTCTGAAAAAAAAAACAAAACTGTAAGATAGGTATTCGTGTAAGTAGGTATAACTATATAAATATAAATATCACTGGTATGCCACTAGGGCGGGTATTTACTCGTTGTGCAGTTTAGAATGCTCAGGAAAAATGAAAATATGAACGTCGCTCCGTATCCTTAGCTCACAAGTTGTCTGGGTGAAATAATAAATGGTGACCGACATAGTCAAAACTTCGCAGAACACCCGCCTCCCTGCGTGATACAAAAGGTAGATAGGTACTTACGTTTCGTCAATTCCAAAGTCATTGCAGTTTGTTACGTAGTACTCTTCTGCAAAAAAAAACTGTAACTGTAGGTAGGTATAACTACATAAATATCACTAGTAGGTATACTAGTAGGTGTACTAGGCCGGGTATTTACATCGTGAATACACGTAAAGAGACAAAAAAGTATCTATGATGATGAGTATTATATTTGAAAACACTAAAACGAATATAAGTAGGTACTAATAGATTTGTTGATACATCATCTGACTACAAAAAGCAATGCAAGAAATGTCGATTCTAGTAAATAAAAACAATGATTACCAATATAATCTAGTAGAAGTTTATCTACTTACCGACGTTTGCTCCTTGACTCGTACGATTTTCTAAAAGCCAGACTTGAGCATTTTTTTCGTTTATTATGTTTGTTACCCATTATGGCAAAACTAAATGCTTGGTTGGTGTTGGTGTGTGCGGCACTGCGGAGATCACAAAAATTTGGCACACGTCCGGCGTCGACGGGGTCTGCGGGCGGACTGGCGGTCACGCAAACGCGCCTTTTTACCATGAATTCGTGATAAAAAAATCATATAAAATTACCATGTTAACTTTTTAGCATTTTTATTTATGATTCCATTTTTTTATTGCATTGTAATTCGTAAAAAAAATAAAAAAGCAATATGATTTGTAAAAATTAAGTCGCAAATCGTGTTTAAAATACCAAATAGAGGTGACTTTGGATTTTTTTTCTATCGAGTGAAGTTATTCATTACATGTATCAGATTTATGATTCCACTTAAAAACATGCTTAAGAATAACATATTTTTTTTTACACAGTAAAAAGCATGGTTTATCTTAGAGGAAAGTTGATTCTTGCTAGACGTTTTCTGGCCAGGCTCGCCTTAACCATTCTGTTCCTTCATAGAACCTTCCATAAATCATGCGTATACAAGTTAAATAAGATAGGACTCCAAACTGAGCCTTGAGGTAAACCTTTAAAAACTCTTCTAGTAGCCTTGATTTGGCCATCTAACCTAAGAGAGATTTTACGCTCCGTTAAAAAGTTACAGATAAACTGAACCATAACCCACGGAACAGATAATTGTAGAAGTTTGATCCTGAGAACTGAAATTAACACATTGTCATATGCCCCTGCAATATCCAGAAAACACGCCACAACTGAATGATTTTTTGAAAACGCTATTTGAATGTCTGTGTAAAGAATGGAATGACTATCAGTTATACTCTTCCCTTTTCGAAATCCGAACTGTGTAGGCGGAAGAAGCAAACTTGATTCTACGAACCAATCCAGTCTATTTTTAACTAAATGCTCAGTAATTTTACAGAGAACAGAAGATAGAGCAATCGGCCTATATGAAGACCAACACTCCGGATCCTTACCTGGTTTCATAATAGGAAGGACAATCTGGTCCTTCCAAGAAACCGGAACAAATCCGTAAAAAAACATACAATTTATCATACCTAGAAAATAGCCGAGGGTATTATTTTTTGCCTTGGTCAAAAAAGAATAAGGGATACCATCAATACCAGGGGAAGAATCAGTTAAGCCTTCCAGGATAATCTTAAGCTCAGAAAGAGTAAAGGCAGTAGCGAGAGGATTAGACGAATTTGAGATGCAATATTTAATTGGAAGTTCTGTAAAAAAAGGAACAAAGGGAGGAGCTAATTTATCGATAAATTTAGGAAACCAGGATGTGACATTAGTAGAGGGGGGAGGCAAGACATTTTTGCTAGATCTAAATTTTCTAAGATTAGCCCACACAATTGAAGAATGAGTAGACGGAGACATAGACTCACAAAAAGAACGCCAACCAAGACGCTTCTTGTTAGACAGCATACGCTTACACTTGGCATCCGCCTTCTTATAACTAATAAAGTTATCTAATGTCATAGAGTTGGAAAAAACACACTCAGCTCTCTTCCTATCTTTTACTACACTTGAACAATCTGCGTCCCACCACGGGCAGGGGGGGAGGTTATTAGAAATTCTTTTAAGAGGGATAAACTTATCAGCAGCTGAATGCAAGGAAAAGACAAAACTATCATAACATTGTTCCAAATTATCTTTGGAAACAACAGGTAAATGATCAATTTGATCACTAACAAACTGTGAAAATTTATCCCAGTCAGCTTTTTCCAAACGAAATTTTTGGAGAGGCAAGGAAGCAACACGCGGAGCAAGAGAAGGAAATGAAATGGATATTGGGAAGTGATCACTGCCATATGAAAGATTATGTACACTCCAAGACAGCAGTGGAGCTAGGCTAAATGAACAAAAGGATAGGTCAACCGCAGATGAAGCTCGAAGAGGAGAATCCCTTCTAGTTGCCCGTCCATCATTAAGCAGCAATAAGTTTTCGTCTTCCATTATATCAGCTAAATCAAGACCAGGACTATTACACGAAACACTGCCCCAGGACGTGTGATGTGAATTAAAATCACCGACAACCAGCATAGGGTGAGGAAGACAGCGGATAAGGAGCTTAATATTAGCAACTATTTGAGAAGAAGGATGTGGAACATAAATATTCAAAATCGAAAAATCAGGTAGCTTAGCTGCAACAGCGTATATACCTGGAAACGTTGGCAAAGAGATACGGGAATATTTAAGAATATTATTTATGAGGATAGCAGCACCATCCCAACCATCTTGCCTATCATGCCTGAGGGAAGCAAAGCCAGGAAAGTACAGTGTGGAGCTTGGCTTAAGCCATGTTTCCGTAATTGCAAAACAAATTGGTTTAAATTTATTTATCAAATAAATAATATCAGATTTTTTATTATTTACACTTCTAGCATTCCATTGAAGAATTTGATCCATTAGACAAAAGAGAAATGAGCGAATTTAGGTTAAAAGCAGCGTTGGACGGTGAAGGGGCAGAAAGGGAATTAGAAGCGGGGGAAGGATTAAGAAGAGAGGACAGAAGATTTAGAAGTTTGAGAAGCTCAGAAATAATAGATTGAACAGATGGAGACTCGAAGGATTTGTTAGGTTTAAGGGCACAGCCATTAGGAGCGGCTGCAACAAAGTCACCCCCTGCAATGTTAGCGTGAGCCAAATGATCGTACCCAAAAGAGGGAGCAAGAGAACCAACAGGCTTAATTTTTTTACCTCTGTATGACACTCGGGAAGGCTCCACAGTAACATGCTTGGTTGAACCCGTAAGCTGAGAGGGAAAAGCAGAAGATGCCGGAGAAGAAGAAGTCACTTCTGCATATGACATTCTCGACGAGGGGTGCAGTTTCGAAGCCTCAGCATATGATAAGACATTTTGTGTCATTGTTTTTTTAATAGAGACCTGGCGAGACATTTCAGGGCAAATTTTGTTTGTAGCGAAGTGACCACCTTGGCACCAGACACATTTGGCGCTTCCCGGCTCAATATTGCACGACTCTCCTGAATGGTTTAAACTGCATTTAAAACATACCGGTTTGGACCTACATTGGACCTTAGTATGTCCATACCTACAGCACGAATAGCATTGTATGGTAGGCAAAATATACTGTTCAACTGGAAACGAGTTATAACACATGAAGACTTTCGACGGGAGAACTTGGCCATCAAAAGTCAACACGACCGTTTGGGAAGGTTTCCACGAAACAATCCCATCTACCACCAATTTAAAATTTAGTCTCCGGGTTTTAACTATCGGGCCGCACTCTTGGGGAACCCGCATTTCTTTAATTAACTCCTCATCAGATAACTCCACAGGGATGCCACGTACAAGCCCTAGACGAGTAATGTTATAAGAGGGAATAAACGCTTTATAGCCCTTATTGGCGAGCGAGCTGGAATCAATGAAAGAATTCGCAGCCTTATATGAGTGAAAACTCAGAGAGATTTTGTTACGGCCTACGCTTTTAATAGACCCATCAATGATACCTTCAAATTCTCTTGAGCGGCCAAAGAGAAAACGCCCAAAAGTGACAGGGTGTAATGAAGTGCCGGCAGAAGGAGACACCTCCGTTTTCTGTACATGAACGACAAATGGCCCATGATCATTAATGACATAGCTCTGACGAGCTACTGGAGTTGGAGCAACTTTTTGACCCGGGGGTAAAGAAGAAGAGGAGCTAGTAGAAGCAGCGGACTTCTGACCCAAGGGCAGAGATGCTGATGCAGAGGGAGGCACCGAGCTTGGAAGAGAGACTAGGGAGGGCACAGCCGAGAAAGAACTTGGAGGAGTGACCTGACCAGAATTCAAAACTGTCATAGATATTTTGAGTTCTTATTTAATTGAGTTACCCTGACTACCGGGTTGTATATAGGTTGACATGTAGCGTCAAGATAATAAAAAGAAAATGTAATTTCATAAAATAATTGTTTAATTAATAAACACTTAATATAAACCTGATGTGCACACTGCAGCTAACTCTGCCAGATATTCTACATACCACATCACAGGTTATGGGCCTGAAACGTTAGTAAGATGAGCCATCACGTACATATTGAGCCGTTGAAGAGAGAAAATTATGACACATGGCGAATCCATGCAAAAGCTCTCTTGTTGAAACTAGGACTATGGAATTACGTATCAGAGGCTATTGCCTCTGATACGTAATTCCATAGTCCTAGAAGAAGCCTACTCGTGAAGGTGATGAACTAAATAAATATTTAGAAAAAGATGGTTTGGCGCTAGCAGAATTACTTCTGATAATTTCACCAAGTGAACTGAAACAAGTGAAGAGCTGTGTAACTAGTACAGATGTCTGGAAAACGCTCGAAAATATTTACAACAGCAAAGGTCCTGCACGGAAGGCAAGTCTTTTGAAAGAATTAATATTGAGAAAAATGGAGGATAGCGAAAATATGGTGGATCACTTAAATAAATTTGTGAACATTGTCGATAAATTAGCCGAAATGGACATAGACATTAATAAAGATCTACTTAGCATTATGATGCTCTACAGCCTACCTCAGTCTTTCGAGAATTTTCGGATTGCTATAGAATCCAGAGATAACCTACCAGATCCAGACAACTTGAAAATAAAGATCATTGAAGAAGCAGAAGCAAGAAAAAATACAGCTAGTACAAGTGAACAGAACTGTGAACAAGAAGCGCTGTACAGTAAGCAGCGTGGAAGAAACAAGAAATACATTGTAGAATGTTTCAAATGTAAGAAAAAAGGACATAAAGCTAATGAATGCTGGTCCAAAGTGGACAATAAAAACAATAAAAACAATGCTAATTTATGTTGTTCGGAAGAATCGTGTCTAAATACGAATGATAGTAACGAAAAAATGAGGAAATGGTGTCTAGACAGTGGTTGTACGTCACACATGACACATGAATTTGAAAGATTTCAGAATGTTGAAAATAATGAAAGCAAATCTTTGAAATTAGCTTCTGAAAACTGCACAGCACAAATTGAAGGCCGTGGTTCAGTGAAGCTAGACATTAAAGGAAGACCGGATCTACAACTAACCGAAGCCTTGTATGTACCATCACTGACTACAAACCTAATGTCAGTTGGGAAAATGACAGATAAAGGTGCAACAGTTTTATTTAAACAAAAAGGTGCGACCGTAATGCGAAATGGTAAAATATTGTTAAGAGCAGAAAGAAACGAAGACGGATTATATTATGTTAAAGAAAATATAAAAGAAAAAGCTAACTACTGTGAAGACAATAAAATGCTGCAATGGCATAGAAAGCTTGCTCATCTCAATGAAGGGCAAATGCGTATAGCTTTAAATAAGAAAAATATAGAAGGTTTAGAATTTAACGATAGTGACACAGTTAAAGACTGTGAAGTGTGTGCTAAAGGAAAAGCTAAAAATATTCCATATACCCTTAAAAATGAGCAACGGACAAGTGATAAATTACAAATTGTACATACTGATGTATGTGGTCCGATGAGACAACCGTCGAAAGGGGGATCAAGATATTTCGTCACTTTTATAGATGATTTTACCAGATACACAAGGGTGTATACGATAAAAACAAAGGACGAAGTTTTCTCAAAATTCAAAGAATTCAAAAATGAAGTTGAGAATTTTACAAAGAAAAAAATTGTCTGCTTACAAAGCGACAATGGAACAGAGTATATAAACCAAGTTTTTGATAAATATTTAAAGGAAAATGGCATCACAAGGAGACTTTCTGCTCCGTACACGCCTCAACAAAATGGTGTGGCGGAAAGGAAAAATAGAACGTTACTCGATAAAGCAAGATGCATGATGATTGACGCTAATTTAGACGAAGTTTTTTGGGCAGAAGCAGTCACTACTGCAAATTATCTGGCAAATCGCAGTCCCTGTAGTACCATTGAAAATATGACGCCATTCCAAAGATGGGTGGAACGAATACCGTCAATAAGGCATCTTCACATTTTTGGAACCAAGGCGTTTGTACTTAAAAAAGGGAAGAATCATGGAAAATTTGAAGCGAGAGCCATACCTGGAATATTTGTAGGATATTCAGAAAATCATAAAGCGTACCGCGTTTTCAACCCAAAGACTGACAAGATCATGATCAGCAGAGACGTCAAATTCATTGATAAAATGTATAACGAGAAAAATAAGGCAGAAGAGCGAAAACAAAATGAAGTTAATAAAAATGAAGTTGAAATTGTATTTTTTCCAAAAGAAAATGATGAAAATGACTTCAATAGATGTGAAATAGGTGAATCACGATTGGAAATGAACACGGATATGCATGAAATTGATGAACCAGAACAAAACTTGGAAGAAATATTTGAAGATGCAAATACAGAGACAGATGAGACAAATAATGAAATTGGAACGAATGAAAAGCGACAGAGAAAACCACCAGCATGGCACAATGATTATGAAATGGACGCTGAACAATCATTTCTCTGTGAATTAGATGAAAATAGTGATGAATGGGAAGAAGCTATAATAAGCGAAATAGAATCTCATTTAAAAAATAATACTTGGAAAGTTGTACACCGGAATGAAAGTAAAAATTTAATTGACAGCAAAATGATTTTGAAATACAAGTACAATGCACTTGGAAAAATAGATAGACGAAAGGCACGACTAGTAGCTCGGGGCTTTAACCAGAAAGAAGGCATTGACTATAACGAAACGTTTGCACCAGTAGCGAAAATGAGTACAATGAGATTACTAATTGCACATACGGTAGAAAATAATATGAAATTACGTCAACTAGACGTATGTACTGCATTTTTAAATGGCGACATAGAGGAAGAAATATATATGAAGAAACCGAAAGATATAGAAAAATACTTAAAAATTATCATTTCACAAGGAACAGACAAGGAATTAGTCAGAAAGGCTAAGGAAATGATACAAGATATAAATAAATACAAAAATAATGGGATATGTCAACTAAATAAAGCCATTTATGGATTGAAACAGGCAGGGAGACAATGGTTTCTAAAGTTACATAAAAAATTGCTGGACATTGGTTTTAAAAATGCCACAGCGGATCCTTGTTTGTACATTTTAGAAAAAAGAGGTGAGAAACTGTATGCCAACATTTACGTTGATGATTTGATTTTGGCATTTAAATCAGAGAATCTGATAAAAGAAGTCAAAACAAAATTAGAGGAAGCTTTTGAATTAAGAGATATGGGTCCTCTGCATCATTGCCTCGGCATAAAATTCTCCCATGTAGGGGGAGAGATGAGATTATCTCAAGAGACTTACATCGATAATTTGGTACAAAAGTTTAACATGGAAGAATGTAAGCATGTGTCTACACCCATGGAACTAGGACTAAAGTTAGAGAAAAACGAAGATAGCAGTGAAAGAGACGTATACCCGTACCAAAAACTGATAGGTTCATTAATGTACCTAGCAGTGGCCACAAGACCAGATATAATGTTTGCTGTTAGCTTCTTAAGTCAATACAACAATTGCTATGATAAAAGCCACTGGCTAGCGGCAAAAAGAGTTATTCGATACCTTAAAGGGACGAAAAGTGTCTGTATGAGATACAGGAGAACTGAGGCGAAAGGACTTGTGGGCATGGCTGATGCAGACTGGGCGGCATGCACCATTGACCGTCGGTCATATACGGGATATATATTTAAATACGGCGGCGGGATAATCAGTTATGAAACCAAAAAACAACGGGTTGTAGCTTTATCGACTGCAGAAGCCGAGTATATGTCGCTAACAGAAGCAGCAAAAGAAGCACTAAATCTGAAGCAGCTTCTTGCAGATATGGGAGTGGTACAAACAACAGTATTGTTATATAATGACAACCTGGCTGCACATAAGTTGGCAAGCAATCAAATGACTGGAAAGAGATCCAAGCACATAGACATAAAAGAGCATTTCATAAGAGATTGTGTCCAGAAGAAATTGATAGCCATACGATATAAGGATACAGATAATATGGAAGCAGATCTTTTAACCAAAGCTTTACCGCAACCAAGGTTGTTGAAACTCATGAAAATGATTGGAGTCACTCAGACATGTGCTTAGACCACACAGTCATCGTGAGGGGGAGTGTCATAGATATTTTGAGTTCTTATTTAATTGAGTTACCCTGACTACCGGGTTGTATATAGGTTGACATGTAGCGTCAAGATAATAAAAAGAAAATGTAATTTCATAAAATAATTGTTTAATTAATAAACACTTAATATAAACCTGATGTGCACACTGCAGCTAACTCTGCCAGATATTCTACATACCACATCACAAAAACCTCATCGTCAGCAATTTTGAACTCATCACTAGAAGAGTCTATGGGAGAGCACGCTCTTAAATCCCGCTTCAACGCTCTGCGTTTGGACTGACCGTGGCTTCTGTGAATAACCTCTGTGAAAGCAGCGGGAGAGGGAGGAATGTTATAGTCGGGAGACCGGTGACCACCCCCTGGATCAGGAGGCTCCTCACCACCTAACATGGTGAATGAAGAGAACTACAGATAAAAGGAAATTATTCAACTACCTACAATGACACTAATTACTAAAAATGAAACTAAAAAATTAAAATTAACAATTTACTATGAAAACTGAACAAAAAAATGGGCTAAATGGGGAAACAAATTGAAAAATATAACCAGGTATTTTGGTTGATTTAGGAGTCCAATGATGACACAGCAATGACGAACTTTATAAAGAAAAAATCCAGGGATCCAGAAAATATGGAATTACTACACTGAACTCAGGATTATTCTGCAGAAAACTAATTTTTTTACAAATTAATTGCAAAAAATCAACCTCCCTTCAAAGTTGTCAAAATGGCAATCCGGGCAAAATGTTATTGTAATGGCCGTCAATGTCGTCAAAAAATCAAATGTCACACATGAAGTTTTAGGTTTTTTCTTTTTTTTTTATAGTGGCTTGTGCCCCTTAGAGTTTTGGGGCAATTTTGCCATCAACAACTTATATATGTGTGTTTAGGGTACTAAACTGACAACTAAAGCGTCGATTACACCACACTAGATTTAGTGCACAAATACACTTCGCAGTTTAGGCAGTATTGGCCAGCGCACGTCCCGGGTAGGAGCATGGTAGGCGATTGTCGGTTGGCGATCGACTCACGTGCTAGCCGCGAGCGGCTGACTGTTAGTTAGCGACCATACATAAAATAATATTATAATTGCCATTGAGTTAATCCTACACAATTTAATCAGTTTCCATGGATTAAACTTCTTAAATATTTTGGATAGTGTATACCATAAGCCTCTCACAACTTAAAGGTTCTATCTATAAAATGTACGGGCTGCATTCTAAAACGAACCTTTGTCCGCCAAACACTTTGTGGAAAAAAGCGTTAGTTTTGGTTTTAAGTACTTACTTAAAACTTGTTTTTCATGGCTGAGCATCGTTTTAGCATGCGGCCCTAAATTATTCTTGTACAAGTAGGGTGTGTCTAATCTTTCTAAAATCGTGAAATATTTTTTTTCTAAAGAAATCATGGTTGTCGTCTTTCCAATTTCTATACACTTACTCATATCACGTACACGCAACACAGACTGAGCACCTTATGTAGGCATGCTACCTCCCTAGTTGTGATTACACTTCACGAACTATGTAGTCAATTTGGCCATGTAGGACGTTCTGGCTTTTCCTATAGCTACATGCATTTACGATACACTACATCTGGGGGCCTAGCTATATTGTTACGCTAGTCGCGGCCGATGAAGAAACTATACGCGAATCTGTGACGATGTTGTTTACAACTACCGATAGGTAACGCAGATTAGACAATAGTAGCCGCTCGAGTCGCGCGCGTCCCATTGTTAAAATCCAGAACAAAAAAAATCTTTCTCGAAAGCAATTATTGTGCACCGTTTTTATGATGTTTTTATCCATTGAATAATAGGGTGTTTACTTCAATCTTTTGTACTGTCCGATTGTTCTAGATTGAACGCGTGGCTCCGCGTGATAAACAACTTTTTGTGTTTGCGCTATTGTTTAATCGAATGTTCTGGATATCTTAAATTGTATAAATACGCGGACGACCGACGACTCGGCAGTCAGTTTTGATTACGCGTTCAAAGTGATCATCATCGAAGTAATTGTGCGAGAAGTGTTTAGAGTGTTATAGTGCAAGTAAGTATCTATTGTAGTGTAACAGTGTTTGTGTGTGTGTGTGTAACTGGTGAATAAAGTGAATCTTCGGATACATCGACGTTTCATTCCTTTTATCCTAACCCCGTTCGTAACAATATTTTTATGATGAGGCGCACTAGGTATAGTGTAAAGTGAAGTGTAATCAACACTTTAATTATAGACATATCTTTGTGTGTGGAATGGAATGGAAATTTGACATTAGTCAAAAGAACACCGCGATACACGATTATCTATATATTTACCACGTTCTGACGGTTCTGATCTAATAATTATTCTAGGCACAGTGTAAAAATTCTACAGCCATGCCTGGATTTAAGAAGCCGGAGATACCAAAAGCTGTCTTGGATATGAAATTTATGAAGAAGACTAGAGAGCGCTTAGAAAGAGAAAATGCAAACACCGAAAATCACGAGAACTTATATGCTCCAGAAATTACAAATGAAATGCGGAATGCTTCTGGAAATTATATTTCAGAATCTAGTTTTATATTCTGTGAAGAACTGATTGAGGGCAGGCTATCCTTCAGGGGGATGAATACCGAGATAGAGCGGATAATGGAACTTGAAGCTGTGAAACAAGAAGGCGATGATGGCCAAATGATGAAAGATGTCTCCGATGAAATATTGGCGAAGAAAATGCAGGCATTCCAGAAAAGGAAACGACCCTATGATAGTCCTAGCGATTGCAAAGTAAAGAAGAGAAAGTAGAAAAGCCTAAAATTTAAATGACTGCAGAATCTGGCCTTGGCAGCACTCAAGACTTAGCCCAGTCACTTTAGTAAATAAAAAGAGTGTAACCTTGCATTCATTTCGCCAGCAATTTTATTGTTGTGACCTTTAAGAGGGGGTCAGTGCTTTAGAATCCAAAATTCAAAATTGCTAGAAAACCTGTGAGCGTTTTAGCCAGTGGAAAATGTAATTTTATATACCTACTTACATTACCAATATTTTTATCTTATAGTAAATAATAAACAACACAGTGTGAACTATATGTAACAATACTGAAGGAACTGTGCATTTTATGGTGACAAGTTAAATGGAGAGATGAAACTTTATCATCAATACACAGTGATTTTCTTTTACTAGCCGTGTTTACTGTTCAAAAGTTTGTAAGCAACTAAGAATATGACAACATAGATAATCCATGACTCCTACTTATTAGTCATGGTGCAAATAATCCCAATTTGTAAACAAAAGAACAAATTTCTTGGAAATTTCAGTATGCATAATGCAGACAATTGAGTTTATTACAGGCTAGGATAGTAAAGCGATAGCTGCACATTTTTTACTAATTTTTGCAACATAAAAGGTACTTTTTATTGTTAATGTGTCATTATTAAGAGGGTGTAATGCTATATTATCAAGTGTACCTTTGTATCCAGCTAAACCAACCAAAGCCAAGTGATTTTGTCCTTTTAGGGAGTTTGTTGTTAAATCAAGTGAAGTTACATGGAGTTCACACTGTGATTCAATAATAGTATTTTATCACTATTTCTTGATTAATTTGAAAAATATTGATGGCATGGTAAAAATTGTTAAAATCAAAGAAGAATTATCGTCAAGGAGTGGCACTCCCTAGTCAGAATGAGAAATCAGTTCATCACCCGCAGGATCTGGTCGCCATTTTGAATTGACTCCAGGGGGAGTAGTGCAGGCCAAGGTATTCTTCCCTAAGAATACCTTGGCCTTTGTTACTTTATGCCAGCACTACTTGTACCTGCATCGGCGACTCAACGGGCTGCCAATTCAAAAGTCCATTGGCTGCCACCTCACGCCATGTCTGTCTGGGAGATGCTTAAAGGCTACAACAGTAAAATTGCTGATGGGAATTAATGCAAGGTCAAATGCTTGGCTGGGCTGCTAGTAGTAGCCTATGAACTTGGCAACACTAACACCCGTTTGCACTGAATATAAGAACTGCCTAAGTTCTCTTGCTTAACTAGTTTAAAAAAAATACTCCTAGCTACTCTTAACAAAAAATTTTTGGCACTAACCTTTCATATATTTCATGCAAATGGGTGTAAGTCATTATGACAAGTAGCAACAGCAAAAGAATGACCTCTGTTCTTGTTGCCAACAATTTAATCACTACCAGTAAGACTGTACTACTTAGATTGAAAGTGAAAAATCTAGCACTGACATTTTACAAGGGGACTCGAGTCACAGCATAATTGCTTGTGTAGATGCTAGTACTTTAATTATTAGGAACAGAAAAATTCAATCGAATTGTGTTATTTTAACTTTATTGTTATTTTTAGATTTAAACATTGATGAAACTGTGAGAATCATACTGAGTTAGTTGTAAACATAAAATATTATTAACAATAAATAATTTATCAGTTCTCATAACAATTAGTTTATTTTTTTCTCTTATAAACAGAAACATTCTGTAAGCTGCTGCACAAAGTGGACTCTTTTGTCTTTTGATGAATACAAGCTACTGATGAATATTGGGTTTCTATATAACCAGTATACTAAGAACTCCCTCTGCAGATGTAAACATTTTCTGTGTCCAGTTGCTTCCACTTGACCTACTTGTCTCCGATTAAAAAGTGTTTTGTGCCAGTAACTAGAAACTAAAAGTCGTCAGTTTAAGAAGCAAGCAACATTAACTACTTAAATTTCCTTACAATTGTATTGAATTGTACACATTAACTATGGTTACCAGTGACCAACACCCATGTTTAAATCTGTCTACATTTATAAAATTTACGTTTTTAAAATCCGATCAGAAGAATGAATCATGTATAAAACTTATGAATGTGAATTGAGATTCGAATATTTTGAGTGTAAAATTTTTGGAATCCAAACAAAACATTTGAAAAAGATTATGAACATGGGTGCAGAAGTAGCAACTGGCCTGTGTCCGGTTGCCGTTACCGGACACAGTGACTAGTTTCTTGTGATCATATCCGATCGTATCCGTAACAAAAAGTGTCCATGTTTGTGCAGCACCTATGTTAATCTATGAAATAAAGCCCCTGTCAACTTGCTCCAAAAGTTTTTCAGGAACAGAGTGCACTGCACATTTTAGCTAAAAACGGGCTATGGAAAGTTTCTGAATAAGACCGTTAGTTTATATTTAAGTACATGGTCCGATATTGTGTTGAGTTAAGTTTGGCGTTCAGTCGAGTCCCTGCTGCATGAGGTTGTGCAAGTCGCGGAAGGCGGCGCCGAGGCGGCCCTGCAGCGTCTGCCGCTTGAGGAGGAAGGCCCGCACGTCGACAAGTAGCTGGTGGATCTGCGCGCACTTGGTGTATCGCTCCTCGCGTGGGATGTCTACGCCCAGCGTGCGTACCGGCGCGCTAACGTTGGCGCGCACCACGGATGAGAAGTTGCGCACGATCAGTCGTAGTGCGTTGCAGCCGCATTGCATGTATCTGAAAACAAAAAATTTAGCTAGTAATTTTTGTACTGATTACCTAAGCTGTAGGTCACCGAGCGACGCGAGGTTTCAGAGTCTATTGGGACATCTCGGGATTTGTTTGTTTGACGATAACTAGAGAATCGTTGATCCAATCTTCATGATTTTTGCAGGAAAGTACTTCATTCAAATATGTATGTTTTGTATGTATGTAAAAGCCAAGTTTTGTGTATGGGTGTATTACTTTTTATACTTAGTTTTAGCCTCGTTTAGATACTTGGCGAACAACTGGTCGACTAACTTGTCGTTCAATCTGAATTTGTAAACGGCGCGCAAACAGTACAGGCAAATATTCTTTTGAATCGGGTCAAAAACCGACACCGAGCTGAGAACGGGCAAATATTCGTGGCAAGTATCGAATACCCCCCAAATAGGCCGTTTATATCCCCGTGTTGGCACCTATTCGCCTGTCTTCAGCTAATATCTAAACGGAGCATTACAATAAACACTTACGATTCATATTTGCTTTGCAAAAGATCATATATTTTAGGCAGCATCAAGAGACAAATGTCTAAGTTCCACAATGATCTGAAACAAGAATGTAAATTAAAACATCTGATACTTGTTGAATTGTTATCTTTAAATGAGGGAGTGTAGGATATACTCACGGTTTATGTGCCATCACGTTTAAAATATCCAAAATGACTGAAGTGTCCTCGGATTCAATCACAGATTCTAAGGCAGCTCTTAGGCTTTTGTTTATTCTCACGGAATGGAATATCTGTAAATATAAAAAAATAAAATAACTTCGGGGGTTCGCAGAGATGTAATACAACACCCACACGATACACACGAACGATATTCAGTCCGAATGTGATAGGGGGCGAGCCTGTCGCCATACATCGGGCTACAGTCATGCCACGTTATTTGTAGGCAAATAACAGGTATTTTATACAGGTAAATTTGTAGGCAAGTAAGACAAAAGGCACTGATGATTATCGGTTTATGGTGATAGGTGTTGTTCCTAAAAAAAATTCCGCAGACACTAATAGAATCTCCTTTGACTCCGCGCCGCTCGCACTGTCTATATGTAGTGAGTGGGTAGTGGGTGGTGTGGCAGGTAGTGGGTACAGTACTGACGTGCAGCACGCGCAGCCTGGCGGCCAGCACGGCCATCATGGAGTCGTGGCCGCGCATCACGACGCCCAGCACCTCCTGCTCGCTGGGCTCCGCGCTCACCCCGCGCCCGCCGCGCCGCGCCGTGCTCGAGAACGCTCCTCGCTGTTACATGCAAACAACCACTATATTACTTTACAACATCTGCGGTGCGATCGGATCAATCGGATCACACAAACCAAACTCGAATTGTTCGAATCTCAGTTTACTTTTATAAATTTTGGAATAGAGAACGAGTATAAAATCCCATCGGAAGAATTAATCACGTTTAAAAACCTATAAATACGGACTGAAATTCGAATAATTTAAGTTTAAAATTTTTGGTCTCCGAACGGAAACGTTTCCGATTGATTTTGAATACGTATGCTGGATTAGCATCGCGCATTTTTAAAGGCGGAGACAGACTGCATAAAGCGGCGCTCTAGTTGAAGCTAAGATCGAACTTGAAATTGACAAGTAGTCCAGTCGAGATAGACATTTAAGGATAAACGATTCCCATACAAATGTATTTTACCATTCATGAGCGAAGAGAGTTTTATTTGACTTTGTAATGACTTAAGTTGGCTTGGGTCTGGGTCTTTATTTGCGGTACATTATATATCGTTGAAAAAAACAACATTATTAGTAGCAAAAATTACATTGTAATTTTAGTTAATTTTGTCAATGTGCGCGTGAACACAGATAGTGTCGTACGCTTACATTTAGTTATGTTGGTAGCGGCACAGAATACGTAATAGTAATTTTACGGCGACAACGCGCGACGTTGCCAGCTTGTGGCATACGCAGGTCAAGCGCTGTTGCCGCTCTTCTCTCTGTTAACATTTCGCTCGCATCGTTCAGGTCAAAAATCAAATATTGAAGAATTAGACAAACGTATTGCCAGTATTTGAACGAAGGTAACTAAGAGTGAAAATTATACCTAAATTAAAAACAGTAGATAATTATAATCCCATCATGTAAATATTATGAAAATATAGCTCCAAATATACATGTAGTCACTATTTTCTAAATATAATCGTTTTAACTAAATCAAAAATGTTCGTTGGTAAGCGCATCATATGGGAACGGCTGTACCGATTTGGATTTTTTGATAATGCTAGGTTTTATGAATAAAAGATTGGAAAAATTGCCCAGAAAAATCGGAATGTAAAGTGACTTGCTAGTACATAATAAATACGTGAGAAGAGTGTGGAAGTATTTCCATGAAAGTTTTGCTTATTAAAATAAACCATAATCAATTACAAAAAAATACATAATTATACATTTACTCATATAGCTTTACATATATATGTACCTATAATTATGAGTAAATGAGTAGTAGGAGAAGGAAAATATTATTTGAAAGTCCGATAATTTTAATGGAAAACATAATTTCAACTCTTGGAGTTGGTAACACTAATTGCGATTTCTTCTCTTGCGATCTTTGCTTGCGCGCGCCGGCCGCAAATCTCAATTTACCCACATTGACATTTCAGTGGGCGGCATTGACATTCCATTCGGTCGATGATTTTTCTCGACGTCTTGTGGTTTTCTTGTTTATAACAAAGAGTGTCTTTCTTAGTTTCTATTATACGGTGTTCATTTATAAGGCATTTATCCAAAATAAACCATGGAACCACGTACTTCTCAAAAAGATTATAGAAACCACCACTACTCTGGTCCCAAGAAAAATCTGAAACGAGTTCGTGTAAAAATCTGAAAAGAGACGATCCAGTGTTGCTTTAAATTCTGCGTGAGTAAAATTTCAACCTATAAATATAAATGTTGAAATAATTTCTATGGGTCTTGATCACATTAATTTTGGGTTCACATCTTTTCAGTATTTTCAAAGTCCCTTTGAAAAAACCCAGATGTGCAAGACCCAGGGTTGGTACTGAACTTGTTTTGTCCTTCCTGCTTGGAAAACAAGCATTCACCCAACTATCATATCACTTTCTGATTTAGCTAAAATGTGTATTGTCTATAAATTTACACCTATATTTTCTTCAGACCCTGTGAAAACATACAGTGAAAACAAAAAGAAGAATCACATAGAAGCCAATTATACACAATATGAGCCGGAAAAGTCTAAGGCAAAGCCCACAACATCAGAACTATTCAGAACCTCTGGATATAAATTGGCCACTAATCAATCCTACTGTCAACAATCATGAGTCAGAAATGTTATTTTGTGGGCTTTATTTCTCCAACTCAGGACATCACCGTATTTGAAATAGAGCGCGACGAAGTTTTCATATCCAATATGCTACCGAAGCTGGTGAAATGTGCATTGTGATGTGCAAATGGCAGCGTTCGCAGCTAGAAAGTAAAAAAAATCTTCGAATTAGTTTGCTGAATTTCATCCAGATCCGTTCAGCCTTACTAGCGTGATTGAGTAACAAACATCCGTCTATCTATCCAAACGTAATCAATCCTAATAATTAAATCAACTTCAGCAGTTATTGATTGTTTTTTATTTTTACCTGAAACAAGGACATACGAACACATTTCCACTTTTCAGTCATAATATGCCCTCCGGCCACTTAGATCCACCGCCAGGTTCCACCGGTGTAGATAAAGGGCAGGGCATAATTCGAATCATGAAAACATTTAGGAATATAATCGATCAGACCGTTCTCAAATGATGCGCTCACTAATAAATAGCATTTGATTTTTACTTACGAACAAAAAACAAATGCAAAAAGAAACATGATATGCAAGAATCGAACAGGGTTACGTAAAATACCTAGTCCCGGAACTTCTAGCCACTGGGCCAAGTTGTAAGATATTAGATACGTCGAAATTATCCCATAGTTGCAACCACGTTCGAATTCAACCAAAGCCTTGTTTGTATGCGTGAGTAGTCTACCGCCGCCCGCGATATTGCCTAGCACATATGCAAGTACTTTACAACTAAAATACACCTGAGATAAACCTAAGAAAATAGCAAATAATTCATTATTAGCGGTAAATATATTATCATGAAATAAAATGCGCATTTTCATTTATAAAAAAATAAAATACGTTAAATTGCAGCATCAACGCCATCTATTGGCGCAGGTGTTCCTAGCTAACCGCATCGTTTCGCCTTAAATAGCAAAAATTAGGGGACGCGCTTTTTTTTTAAACGGTGGGTCGGAAGTCTACCTTTCGATTTTAGGGACAAGCCCGCCATTGGGTTCACCACCATCTTGAATTGAAGTTAATTTTTTTCGTTTGTCTGAAAAAAGTCGTTAATTTGCAACTTTAGAGCAACAATGGTGGTATCCAAAGTTGTTAGAAATTTAATTTCCCACAAGTGTGGTCATAATCAATTTTACACAACGATCAATATTTACAGAGTTATACTATCAAGTTTATACCATCACCCCCCCCCCCCCCCCCGACGTTTAAAAAAAAATCGCCCTATTGTTTTCTATTTAAGGCTATTTTTATGTCTATCCGGAATGCCGACTGGACTAAAGCTAAGTTGGTGCACTTCCGGCGTCTAACTAAAAAAAAGTGTATGCACCGGATGAAGTTTTTGTCCAAGAGAAAGAACAGTAAAGTATGTATAGTGACCGGCACAAACTCCTCGAGGTCCAACCCGACGGGGCGGTCGGTGAGGCACGGCACGAACTCTGGCTCGGGTTCCGTCGCGTCCACGCTGCGGTTCACCGTCACCTGCTCGCGGGTCCGCCCACCGCCGCTGTCCACTCTTCTTCTAGAACACAGTTCATAATCTCACTGGCTGCTCTCCAGGGTCCCACTGGATCCCAAATTTTTAACCCCCAACGCAATATAAGTTTGACGTGCGTGTAAGAGTGTGTGTGTGTGTGACTGTGACATTGAAGCTCCCGAATGGATGAACCGATTTTGATTTTTTTTTTGTTTGGAAGGTGAATTAGTCGGAAGCGTTCTTAGCTATATTTGATGAAAATCGATGTCGGGAATTTTTAATTTTAGCTTATGCACTATTTCTCATTTTTGCTGGTTCCAATAAAAATGTAAATGACGTATATTATATAAAAAATATATATATATATATAATACTAGCCTCATCAGATCTCTCGCACAATCAGTACTCAGTAAATTATGTACCGAGGGGAATAGAGCAGTGGTTAAACGTCATTGGCGGCTTATATTGGCCGCTATAGCCACTTGTTTACCATGCTTGACAAACAGCTCAAGCAATGGGGTAGACTGAAAACCAGCTGCGTGGACCTCGTCTACGCAGAACAGTGCTGAGCCTACTCAAACAATTTTAAAAAAACAATTTAGTCATTATACTCAGTTTAGGTGTAATGATATAAGTACTTATAGTTTTCTATGCGTTTATTAATTCATAGGTTTCGGCAATAAATAACATTTTTATTTATTTCGGAATGTAAGGACCGGAAAAAAACGGCCCAGAAAGGGGAAAAGTAAAATGTGGGACGGCAACATTACGTACCTATAGTGCACCTACTAGTATATACATTTATGGTGTGCCTTATCGAACCGTAAAAAATCGGACTGCCGAACAACAAATTTCTTTGTAGTGCACAAACGCCCTTATGGTGTATGATAAGGCATATAATATAAAGATAATTTTCACGTTGATATTTATAGTTTTTACTGAGAAAAACGAAACCACGTAAAAAAAATTACGTGTTTACGTTTATCTGAGCACTCAAAATATCAAAATGAAAATTTCATTTTTTTTTTGTAGATTCTCGATATGTACCTAAGTAACTTAATTTCAGTAAAAATTCTTACTTTCGTACATTCTTTATTTCGCTTAAGTTTTCTACGTCCAAATATAAATCGACTTTTGGTTGAGTCTCAACGAAAAGGAGGAATGTATAGGTTAAAATTAAAATTCGATACACACCTCGCAGTTTCTGGTGTTCGAGTGAAGGATAGTGATCTAGGTCCTAATGACGTTGGCCCGAGAGATACTTCGCTGTTACTAAGTCTGAGATTGCTTGTGGCTGAAAATAAAAAGATTTCGTTCCATAAAAAATCATACTAAACATACATTTAATGACCACTTCAATGATGAATGGTATCTTTAAAACTGCCGAAACCAATATAGGTACGAAATTATTCCCAAGCGGAGTTAGAATAACAGGAATTCCTTTTTACGTCAAGCAGTGAAACGGATTGAAAATAAACTTGGAGATAATATATACTTACACCTGAAAATTAAACAGACACCGTGAATCTTTAAACGACAGACATATTCAAGATATCAAATACTATTGTTTATATTTTTATTATATTTATTTATTTTGTCGACGAACAATAAACTTTTGTATGAAACAGCTTTTTTTTTCGTAATTTCAGGGTTGACCCCACAGAACAGATTATCAAGCATATGATTATGTTCTGTGATTGGCCCCATATTAAAAGTTGGTCAATATTCAAATAGGGTAAGTAAATAAGCAGATACTTACACATTATTGTCATTAGTGCGACCAATATCCATTTTATTCTCAGGTAAATAAAGTGGATATCCAAATGAGCACGTTTTTACTTTTCAATGAATCGCCTCGCGATTGTAAGTGTATTCGCTCTAAAGTGGCAGATACTTACATACGTCAGTCGTGGATTTGGTCTCTTTATAAGAGTTATGTCGGTTAAGCGTGTGTTGAGTCGTGAGCGGGCTGGCGGCGTAATCCCGGATCACCGGAGGTGGGGCTGCAGCAAACATGTAACCTGGTTATTGTCGGCCACCACCACACTAACGCAAATTAGGCAAAGCAATGACGTGATGATATTTTTAGATAAACCTTTAGTGAGGATTTAATAAGTCGAAAAACAGTTTTAAAGGTATCGTATGGCTGAAGATGTGAGGATAAAGTTCTCGAATTTCTGGTATCTAAAATGTTTGTATGGAGGAATTTTCGACGACAGCAGGAAAGCGGTGACGGAGTGCTACATACAAATATTGCCTGTTCTTCTCGTTGCAGCAGCCGAGGGCGAAAAAGCTGCTTTGGGCAAGTGTAGCTAATATGCGTATAGCGCGCTTTATCATATTACATAAAGCATTCACATAAAATGGTATTTAGCGCGAGAGACAATTTCACATCATGTACAAGTTACAGCGACGTACAACGATTAGAGCAAGCTAGGTCGGGGCACTGACCGAACTGGTCCCAGAGGTGAAGATGGTTGATGGCGATGTGTCTCGCGTCTCGACAGATTGTCATCTAGAGGAGGAGCTCAGGCTCCGGTGTGAGGGAGAATCAAGGGGCTAGCGCTTCGATAGATGTTTATAGATGTCAAGTCTCAAAACGAAAAATGGCACCTTGAAAACTAGGCTTATATCAAGTGTAAGCCTTGTTTCGTTGTCAGTCGCTCTATGATCGCGTCGGTGTCACGACGCCTTAATGTGGTAAAAACACTTCAGCAAATGTCTTCAAGGTTATTGCGGTAGAATAGTTCATATGAAGCTTAGATTCAGATGAAGTTACGTGTTTGATAATTTTTAATAGAACGCTGTCTCGATGCGATGCCACTATAGACGCCTTATTTTTAATAAGACATGACATCTATGAATATCTGACCATAAGGCTAGCGCAGTCGAGCCCGCGTCAGCGTGAAAAAGCGTCCTCGTAGCCCAGACATTCCCCAGAGGCGCAGAGACGTCCCCCTAAAGTAAGTGAATGGGCCGCCAGTGGCGGTTTCCCACATAGCCACCCTGCCCGCCCCAAGCGCTGGTGGTGGTTTCCATAAACAATTTTTCCTAGGTGAAAAAGGTGGTAAAAGCGATGGCAGCCTAGTTGGGAAAGGGCCGGCCTCTCAAGCCAGAGGGAGCGGGTTCGAACCCAGCCGACGGCACGCACCAATTTGTTCATTGTGTAAACATATGTATCTGTATGTCATCTAAGTATGCTACATGATTGGAGCCCGGTGTAGACAGGCTCGCTCCGTTACATTTGGGACTGAATATCGTCCGGCGAAGTGTGGGTGTTGTATTATCCTCTGCTAGCCCCCTCGGGGGAAAGGCGTGACGTTATGTTATGTGAAAAAAAGCAAAGGGGCACTGACCGAACCCGTCGGGTTTCTTGTCAGGAGCCGCGTAGTGTTCCTTGGTGGAGGTGGGGATGCGCGAGTGGTCGGAGCGCTGGCGCTGCGGCGGCGAGGGCTGCGGCGGCGGGCGCGGCGCCGGCGCCTCCGCCAGCAGCGCGCGCAGCGACGCGCCCGCCGGCGCCTCCGCCTCCGCCTGGCCTGGCAACGAACAAACAACTTTGTCACCTCACTAATCAAATCAAACAAGGCTGCCCTTACACTGCCGAATGATATTTTGTTTTTAATATTCTCTGTATTTTTGTTTTACTTTGTATTTTTGGTGTGCAATAAAGATGTATTGTATTTTATCGTTTATTTGCTTAATACATTCACATAAAGTCTAAAATTATTGTAGCCGGTTCCAACGGAAGACCAGCGCTGGCTGCTACACCCGGCATTATGCTGAGTTGGAACCGGTTTGTGGGAAGAAACATTGTTAGTATAGTTTTTAATTTTTTAATATTATTACTAGTTTATATTTGTCCTTTTTGTAAACTTACTTGTTTTTTGCTTACAAATAAAAATTGTCTATTGTAGTTTGATGTACCTATTCTGTCTGCATGCAGACGTGCAAATATTTAATGTTGTAAACTATTTCTTGTCATAATTTTATTTTAAAGCTCGGAAAGGTTCTGTTTGTCAGTCGAAATCTGCGACGGGGTGTTATACGTTTGACGTGTCTGCTTGTGTGTGTTTGTGTGCCTGTGTGTGGCATCGTAGGTCCTAAACGGGTGAACCTATTTTGTTTTTTTTTTGTTTGAAAGAAGAATTAGTCGGGAGTGTTCTTAGCTATGTTTGATGAAAATCGGTGTCAGGAGTTTTTTAAAAATGTATTCTGTAGTGAGTTGAAAAGTTGTGTGTTTCGCTCGGCAGCAAAGTCATTCTGCATCTCGTAACTTTGAAACCCTCGCTACGGTCAGGATTATAGGTACATAATATTATATTCAAATATAGAATCCTTTACTTGTTCAAGTTTCAATACAAGTACTCGCACCAAAAAACAACTTTGCAGCCTCGCTTAACAAACAACTATATTTATGCTCTCCAGTAATGAGATGAAAGAGTCGTGCGGCTGATGGTAGCGCCACGCTTCCCCAAGCTAGTCGGCTGTCACCGGCACAACGAAGAGTCTGCAGCCAGTTGCTCAGTCGACATTGTACAGGGTGCTGGTTTGAAACCTATGGCCTCTATTGAAACACCCTTTCAGTCATAAGCAGCTGTTGACAGCATGCTGATAAATAGATGCGTGCGTTGTAGGTAGGTACCTACCGCTTCTGTGCCGCCGCACCGCTGCCGCCAGCCGGCATGACGTCTTTTGCCAATTAATGCCGTGTTCTTTTTTCGTGGGACCTAGTGCCAGATTACAGTTTAAAGCAACCGCGAAAGTCTAAAATTGTATTTTGTTTACGGTCGGTTACATCGACAATAAGAAGCGCGTTGTTCATTCCGAGTTCAGTTTCACAAATTTGATTTTAATAGATTAAGAGTGGGCTGACCAAATGTCGAGTATCGCCTTTTTATATGATAATCGTGTAATGGGTACAACCTTTGACCTGATGTTAGCGTCTGCAGATTTTTGGGTGAGCTCCGCAAATAAAGGATTGATTGACTTTCCTATGACTTAGCCAGGAGTACACAAGCAAAAGATCAATTTTATTGACTGAACGATATCGAGGTCTAAGAGTGTACTAGGTCATCTCAGCATTTAGTTGTCCGACGATGATTTGAGTAGGTACCGTTGATCAGATCTTTATGAGATTTTGCAGGCATTTAGTTTACCTTAATATACTTTTTAAGTTCGAATATAAGCTAAATAGGACGAGGGGTTATGGAGGAATACGAGGTCTCCGTTTGAGGTGAACTGCTATAACCCATAGATAGGCTGCGGGCGCAGAAAAATACGTAGTAATGCACAAGAATTGCACGACCTGATCCAGACATCGCCGTTCTCTTATAATTGTACCAGGCGCACCAGTAAGAGACACCCTCTTATGGTGGAAATTCCGCCAAAACGCACTAAGCGTCTCAAGTCAACTTTTCTTGTAAGAACTGCAGAGGTGTGGAACTCGTTGCCTGCGTATGTCTTTCCTCCTAAATACAATCCGGGGGTGTTTAAGAGTAAATTGAATAGGTATCTCCTAGGCAAGCGTGTTACACCTTCGATCACGTCGACGCTTCCCATCAGGCGAGTCAGTGGTCAAACGCATGCCTAGTTTGTTGTAAAAAAAAAGTTAGTAAACGCGGTCGCCTCGACACTATCGCGGTGTTTTGTGTATTGTTACGCCAGTCGCAGAAACTATACGCTAATCTGTGGCGATGTTGTTTACAACTACCGATAGGTAACGCAGATTAGACAATAGTAGCCGCTCGAGCCGCGCGTTCCATTGTTAAATCCGGAACAAAAGAAATCTTTCTGGAAAGCAATTATTGTGCACCGTTTTTATGATGTTTTTATCTAGTTAATAATGGGGTGTTTATTTGAATCCGAATGTTCTAGATTGAACGCGTGGCTCCGCGTGATAAACAACTTTTTGTGTGTTTGCGCTATTGTTAAATCGGATGTTCTGGATATCTTAAATTGTATAAATACGCGGACGACCGACGACTCGGGAGTCAGTTTTGATTACGCGTTCAAAGTGTTAACATCGAAGTAATTGTACGAGTAGTGTTCAGAGTGTTATAGTGCAAGTGTCTAGTGTAGTGTAACAGTGTTTGTGTGAGTGTAACTGGTGAATAAAGTGAATCTTCGGATACATCGACGTTTCGTTCCTTTTATCCTAACCCAGCTTGTAACAGTATTATGGATCTCATAAGCACTAATAAAATCTAGTAGCGATAAGTCATGCATTGCGAATTCTCATTTGGAGTGGGTGCATTATAAAAACTTGCCTGATAGTGAATAATCTTCAGAAGACAAACTGGTGGCTGGTGGAGGCGTGCGATTCACTGAAAAGCAAAAACATTCAAGATTCAAGTACCTACACAAACACACTTGCTGACATTTAAATACAAATATTATTTTTATTGTTATGGACTAATACAAATATTGGTTACTTTTATTTTTATAGGTTTAAAAGTAGCTTGGAAGATATGTCAGCAACAAGGCTGATTGTGGTTACATTAGTTACTCAACCATTCTATTCTTCGTTCATGATTTCTACTGTGAACAATAAAGATGTTATCTATTCATCTACTGAAGCAGATGATAGTACAAATAAAGCATTTGGATAAGCTTGTAGTTTTGTGAAGGCGAATCAATGCAGTTTTAGACTTTATTGCGACTAGTGTGGATATGTGGCATTAGAAACTGCGCTACAGGTTACTTATAAAAGTTTTTACCAACTCTCTATGAAGTTTTATATTACAACTGGATTTTTTAACGAGTCACTTCGACCTCGGACACGGTTTCCACTCATTGTGCAAGGTACAAGTAATTGAAAGGGTATAATGTATCATAAACATCATACCCATATATTTATATGTGTATATGATACATTATACCCTTTCAATTAATTCAATATAAAATATATGATAAGGGTATTCAATTGCGCTTGGGATTGAACATTCATGCAATCTGTCTGCGCCTAGGATTACATGGATAGAAATCATAGTATCTGTCTGTAGTATAGTAGTCTGTGATCTAACCTCAACTGTTTGGAGAGTGTGACTCGTTAAAACAATCATGCTATATGAGGTGTGTGTATTCTGCACTACTTACATGCTCTAGAAGGTCGGAATATTTCAGTGTAGTCATTAATATTTGATATAACGGCACCTGCATCCTCATCCGCCTCTGTACCCGACGTGGACTCTTCCGCGGTCTTTTCATCCAGGAGGGTCGGTCGGTGCAGCACTGCGCCAGGGAATATTACAATAACATTATAGTCTGAAATATTTCGCTCTTTGTTTACAATTTCTTTTTAAGAATATTGGAAGGGATTAGGAGCCAAGATGGCAGACAGAAGTATGCCAAATATGATTTTTAACATTTTTGAAAGTTGAAACATACGAGAATAGTTGGTACTAGCACAAAATATAACCTTGTTTAGGAGGTTTTTCTTTGGAGAAGCTTTTCCTCACAGAATGCCCTTTTTGGAAGGGCGAGAGATCTCTGACGAGGGTGGGCATGGCCGGCGCTGGGCCACCGAACGGATGCACCTTATTCAGGTCGACCACCGTCAATAACACATATGTGGAGTGGAATGAACCTGCAATCTGGTACAAATCACAATTTAGAAAAATAACATTATTATTTTACTTGAACCATGCTGAGAATCCTTGTGCAGCTGCAATGTAAACATAACAGAACATAATGTCTTTTAATACATTAATGTATGACTTCTTGCTAGACTGTTAAGCTACAAAACTAGCAAAGGTGATTAGAATTATCATTCAGTTTGTTGAATGTCATTGGAGCTTTCATAAAGTTTTTTAGTGCGCCTCAGATGTGAAATGAGACAAATCTCGAAAATCGTGAAAGAAGTACAGGACATAGCTAGTATGGCATTGCTCACAAGTTGTGTGTGTGCTACAGTGACGTCGGCGATCTGGCCCCAATGACAGGGGACCGAGTCCAGCACTCGCGCCGGCTCCCAGCCGACCACGTGCAGACCGTCGTTGGCGCATCCGAGCAGCGTCGCGCCGTCCTCGCTGAATGTCATATGTCTGGAAAAATAAAGGGAAGTAGTCCTTTTCATTTCCTTTCCCTGTTTGATATGAATATTGCCATATTATATATGTTTTACCAAAGACAGCTTATAATGCTACAACTATTTGATTTTTATGTTAGTTGTAATGTTATACTTGCATTTGTATGTTAGTATGATATCACCAAACATAGAGTAGACTTTTTAGATGTAGGACATTAAATGTTTGCCAATTCATTACTTTCCTTATTGTTTGTACTATAATAGTAACGGTGGACCAGAGAAACAGCAGAGCTGATGTGTACCAATGATGACATAACTTTACCTAATAGATGTTTGTTCCTTGTCAAACTTTGACACTAGTTCAAACTTCTCCATGTCCCAGAAGTTGACTGTCCTGTCACTGCCACAGCTTGCGAGCAGAAACTCATGTGGATGGAACTTCACACATGTCACTGCTGAGGTGTGCTCTAAGAACTCCTGTAGCACTTTACCAACTCTCACATCCCACACTTTGACTATCCCTGTAAATAATGAATCACATACAATAATAACATACAACATAATTATATCATCACGCCTTTCCCCCTAGGAGGCTGGCAGAGGTGTGATACAACACCCACACTTCACCGGACGATATTCAGTCCCAAATGTGACAGGGGGCGAGCCTGTTGCCATACACCGAGCTCCAGTCATGTAGCAGATGACATACAATATGCACATATGATCACACAATGCACAAATTGGTGAGTGCCGTCAGCTGGGTTCGAACCCGCTCCCTCTGGCTTGAGAGGCAGACCTTCTCCTAACTAGGCTGCCATCGCTCTACACATACAAATACAATTAACATACAAATCACTTGATAATCGGATGTATAGCCAATTAAAGCCTAAGATCAAAAAAATGTAATACAATAACACAACTTACCATCTTCACAAGCAGAAGCAATCCATTGTCCATCGGGACTGAACTGTAGGCTGTTCACAGCAAGTCTATGACTTGAATAGGTTACAATACAGCCTTTTTTCCTAGTATCCCACAGTTTCACAGTACTATCACAAGAGCATGTGGTCAAATAGTCACCATATGGGTGAAAGTCCATGCATTTTATAGCACCTTTGTGACCTGTGAATGTTCTGAGCAGTTTGGCAGCCTCCAAGTCCCAGATTTTTAAGGCTCCTGTCTGTGAGCCTGCACAGACTAAATCTTCAGAATGGTTAAAGCATACACATTCCACAGGTGTTGTGTGTCCACTTAAGCTCTGCAATTAAAATAATATATTACTTTTAGAAAAAAAGGTTGATAGAATTTAAAGTGAGATGACACCATCTCACAACACTTCATACTACTTAAACTGTGACTGTATTAGCAAAATATTTATGAGCTTTAGCTCTACTATGTATGACTGTAATTTGATTTAGCTTAAATAAAAGAATACCATAATTTACTGTGGAAAACCTTGAAATAACTAGGTGTGAACATTATCTCTGTGGATATTATTTTTTCAGTGCACATAGATATGTGAGTTTACTAACCATTAAACAGCTTTGTCTACCGATGGCCCACAAATTGACTTTTTTGTCGTCGCCTCCAGTGGCCAAGACTTGATTGGACTTGTGTCCCATTGCCAAACAATTTACATTGGATTTGTGTGCAACAAATTCTTCTGTAAAAAAATTATAACATTAAAATTTGCTGTGGTAAGATACATATATACTAAGACACATAAACGTACGTAATTTCCATGATCTTCGGATGCTGTCCATCGTGAGTTCTTGTTCAACTATTTTGGTCCATGTAAGGTAAGCACAACCTTGTGATGTGATTGATAACTTGGTCACTTTATGTGAGGGTGGGATCGTTTTTTTCCGTACTCTTGATACTGAGATAAATTCTTTAGATAGAAATAATTCTTATTCTCTTAGGCAAAACAAATTTATCTACAATTTTACATTGTTTGTGTTGTGTTTAAAAATTATTTACTGCTTTGATTGTGAATGACTGAATGTGATGACTGACTGACTGATGGATGACATTTTTATTTGACGTTGACACAGTGTTTTTTTTGATTGGCCCAACGGTCCTATTAAAGCATTGAGGCCATACCACCTAGTCTTCCTTAAAGGATGAAGATAATTTTGAGTAAGTTAATCAAGTGCTTAAGAAAAAATATATTTAATGGGGCTAATTATACCACACTATGTACCTATCGTGTGCGATTGATAGCCAGGGGGGCTATTCTTGCGCGTGAGATGAGATTTTATCTTGGTCACTCTCAGACCTATGACGTTTTAAACGAGAGCAACAAGGACGAAGAAAGGTGAGATGAAAATCTCTAATCTCCGAATAGGGTCCCTGTGGGGCTATTCCTACACGTGAGATGAGATTTTATCTTGGTCACTCTCACATCTACGACGTTTCAAACGAGAGCAACAAAGACGAAAAATGGTGAGATGAAAATCTCAAATCTCCGAATAGGGCCACTGGTTATTTACGTAGCACTACACGATAACCAGTTCGGGTTTCGGCCTCGGCTGTCCACTGAGAGTGCCATACTGTGTCTTAAGCATACCGTGAAATACTATACTAAGCGCAGAACGCCAGTGTATGCTTGCTTCCTCGACCTGTCGAAAGCCTTTGATCTTGTGTCGTATGACCTACTGTGGAAGAAACTAAATGACATTAGCTTGCCACAGGAACTTGTCAGTATGTTTCAATTTTGGTATGCGCACCAGTCTAACAGCGTTAGGTGGGCGGGGGCAATGTCGGATCCGTACAGGCTCGAATGTGGCGTCAGGCAGGGCGGGTTGACATCTCCAACTCTATTTAACTTGTACGTAAACGGGCTGATCGTAGCGCTCAGCAGCCAACATGTCGGCTGCCACATTGACGGCGTTTGTGTAAATAACTTAAGTTACGCAGACGACATGGTACTGCTGAGTGCCTCTATCTGCGGATTGAGGACCCTGATACGTATATGTGAAGAGTACGCTTGTGGCCACGGTTTACAATATAATGTAGGGAAGAGCCAGTGGATGGTTTTTGAGGCCGGTAGTAAGAGCTCCTTGAACTTGCCTCCAGTTGTTCTTAACAGTGTTCCCCTGGAAAGGGTTGATCGGTTCAAATACCTGGGGCATGTTGTTACTACCGACCTTATGGACAACGAAGACATTGAGCGGGAGCGGAGGTCTCTTTCAGTCAGAGCGAATATGATAGCCCGCCGGTTTGCACGATGTTCAGCAGAGGTCAAAGTAACGCTCTTCCGAGCGTTCTGTACATCCCTCTACACGTGCAGCTTGTGGGCTGACTATTCTAAAAGGAAATATAGTGACCTCCGGGTCCTTTATAACAATGCATTTAGGGTGTTGTTGGGGTTGCCCCGATTTTGTAGCGCTTCAGGCATGTTCGCCGATGCACACATGGCTTGTTTTCACGCGACCATGAGGTCGCGAGCCGCGTCCTTGGTGCGCAGAGTGCGGGCCAGCACCAACACCGTCCTAATCATGATCGCGAACAGATTAGACTGTGCTTATCTCCGGCACTGTGGCGAGAGACATTTACCGGTACCGATGCCGGAGAGAAAGTACTAGTAATTAATAAGAGTATAGTATAAGTAATTGATTTCTTCCTTGACTTAATTTTGAATTTTTAATGTACTTACTATTTTATTTGACATTTAATTTATTTATTTTCTATTTTTTATTTTAATTGACATGTCTAGATGATTATTGATTGTTTTTATTGTTATCCATTTCTATTCAATTGTTATAAATAAGTTCAGTTTTTAATTTTACACATTACCTATACTTATATTAATTGACTGTAATTTACAATGTGTGCTGTTATGGGTGTCATGCCTGAAATAAATTAATTTTGAATTTTTTGAATATTTTCTATACCTCGTGATTCTTCGAGTGTTAAAGTGTAAATAACGAAGAATTTTTAACCTTTACCGGTTCGTTGACGTACACGAGATACAAACATGAAACGTGACTTCTCGTGTTATCTACAAAAGTCGGTAAATTATCCACGGCTTTAATGAGTAATTGGAAAAGGGGAGGGATTCATCTCAACTCATCACCCTCTTCTTCATCATCATCGAAAAAAAATAAAGTTTTGTATCCATGGCTATGAAAGTATCCATGGCTATGAAATCATTATTAAAAAAAAAAATAGCGAGCGCAAAGGTCGTTCGTTGTTGTTCGCTCGTCGGAGTGATTTTCCGAATCTACCTGTTAATGATACGAATGGACTGATGGAATGTTTTTTCGCTAATGGACAGTGTTTTTTTCATTAAAAATAAAATAGATGTTACAATTTTGATCGATCTAATTTTACCTTGTTTTTCCTGAACAAAAAAATGATTACGAGTTATCGCAGGATAATTGCGCCAAATATTTTAAAACAACTATCAAGAAGATTACACTATGTTCAAGGTCAAGAGCCTGAACCAAAAATTAGAGAATATTTTTATTACATTGATCATCAAGGCATGGTACATATTAATAATTATACCTACCTCTAAAAACCCTATTGTTTTTTTTAATTAAGAACTGATTTGTGCATACTAAATTTACTTTATTATTTCAGCTGTTTTTGGACGATTCCAAAATGAAGAATTTCACCTCATGCTTCAAAGAAAAAAAATTTTTGGAGTTCTTTTACAAGAGGATACGACTTAACTGTAGTGGGAGATATCAAGAAGATTTCCCATTCTTGTCATTGTGCGGAAGGGAAAGAAATTTTATAAGGTGTGATGATGTACCAATTGTATACACCAACCTAATAGTAAAGAATAATGAAACACATTTGAGTTATGGTTATGCAGGTGATCTTTTATCTATTACTTTTTTACCGGAGAAAATATATATGTTACCTCTAACTGGGAGAGTTTATCACCCAGCAGATGACAAGTATGGGGGAGTTGGACTAATTAAATCCAAATTAGCTATAGAATTAAGTAAAAATTTTGAATTTAGAAATGGAGAAACAGAGGCACCTACTCACTTTAAATGGAGCAAAAAAATTTTTGAATTGGATCAATTATGGTTTCACAATAAGGTTAAAGAATTCAATTTAAAAATAAATGCTACATCTGATTAAACTATGTATATTAAAAAAAATTGTAAATAGGTACTCAATTTAATTTTTTTAGATACAATTTTTATAACTATGTTTGTTGATTTTTCCTAAAGGTAAAAAAAATGCAAATATTTTAAAATATGGCAGATATACAGTTAAAATTATACATAACTATTTACCATTACTTTTTGTACTAGGAATACTTTATTAATGTGAATAGGCATGTATTAAGACCTAATTATAAAGTTAATCACAATGTTTAAGAAGATTTATAGTATCTTTACACTTTATTATAAACTAGGAATATGAATAATTATTGATTTTAATTATTCATGAATATGTTACAATGATAGCCCAATTTAGGAAGATGACATCCCTATACTATGATAAAAGTAAATACTTAGTAATTCTTTTATTAAGTATAATAACTATGTCCATTGAAAATGTGTAATACGAGTAAGTACCAATATAATAACTATGCTGCCTTTTTGAAAGAATAGTGTGCCTTGTTATGTTCACATAGGTGTTTTTTTTTTTGGTAAATTATTATTTTACATATCTGTCGGAGACAGACTTGATATTTTTTTTTTTTTTACAAATTTTATATTGTATGTGAATCAAAAGAAACCTTTAAAACTTTTAGTACTTTTCTATTAGCTGTAGGTGGCATTTATTGGTACTTAATAGTTAATGGTACTTTGGTTATGATGCTGCTTCATCCTTGGAGAATGGTTGGTATGATCCTGGTTGGACCCAGGAGGTTCCTTGGTTCATTCCTTCAGGCTTGGGAGGGTTCAACATCATTTCTTTGGCTGCATCATGGACACTAGAGTCATAAGGCTTAAATGTGATGTAATGTCTGTCCTCTGTAGGTGGGTCATCATAAATGTGGTCAACACTAGATACTATACATTCTCTGACTTTTTCCCTAAACAGTTTCCTATTGCTTTTGTACCTATAAAAAAAAAAGTGTCACACTCATAAATTGGTATTAAATAGCAATAAATAATGAGTTTTATTTTGTAAAACTATTTATATATTATTATGGAAATACATAATAATTTTAATTATGCTGCTCTTATTGTATTATATTATACTTACGCAACTGAAGCCTCAACATTGACAGGTACTTTGATGTTAACATTGTTAAAAATGCAGAGTAGATATTTGAATATCTGCCAGATATGGTCCTTCTTCCTGTCCCACTGTGGAAAAACTTCATTCAGGTTTAGAATACCTGTGTTACTATCTACTGCAGGGTGATATAGCTGGGAAGTGAATGTTAATACCTGTGAATAATAGAGGACAACCTTAATATCAATAATATGTACTGACTTAAATAATTAGATTCCAACTATTTTTAGCAAAATATGTAACTCTTACAGGCACTTCATCATCTGGAAACTTCTCTGGTAAAGTTAGAGTAAATCTAAATATTCCTGTTTCATAAAACCCAGAACGTACAAATATTACTCCATACCACACTGTAACAAAGAGAGCATACATAATATTATTTAGGCTACACTAATCCTAAAAAAGCATTGATAGCCTAGTTGGAGAAGGCTCGCCTCTCAAGCTAGAGTGTGGCGTGGGTGGATCCCAGCTGAGGCATGCACCAATTTGTTCATATGTGCGCATTTAATGTTATCTGCTATATAACTAGAGACCAGTGTATGGCGTCATGCTCTCCACCTGTCACATTTGGAGCTGATTATCGTCTGGCAAAGCGTGGGTGTTGTACAACTGTGCTAGCCCCTTTGGAAGAAAGGTGTAACAGTATTTGTTGTTGTTTAACCTAATCCTAATTAATATAATAAATGGAAAAGTGAGTTTATTTGTTTTTTACACTTTCACGCCTTAAACCTACTATCATGAATTTGCATACACATCATCAGTGATACAGAAAAAGACATCCACCTTTCATTCTGAAAAATTAACAATTCCTGTAGGACCACCACTGAAATCGCAGGGTGCAGCTATCAACATAATTACAAATTAGGAACCTACCTACTTCCTAGTAAACTGGAAAAAGCAAAATTACTTTTTATTCACAATGATTTTGCTATAAATACATACTTTAAGTATGTAAGGTTGAACTTCGTAGGCGATTGGTGTGTTATGTACCATCGAGATTAGCGGTTAATTCCTGTATATAGATGTATTGTGTGCTCATATCAGATATCTAGTTGGTAACTTTGCCTTGATAGTTGTTTCTCACGTGGATAAGGGTATGAAAAGACGGAAGAGTGTCAAAATACTTACGAAAAGAATTTTCGTAAGAAGGTATCGTATAAATGCCTTCTAAGTTTTCTGTTTGTAACATACGGCTGAAATGAAAAGAAATATGTAGTAATACAATAAATTTGTGATAAATAGTTTTGATATATAATTTGAGGTATAATTTTTAACAGAGCTAGCAACATACTATTCCGCCATAATTATATACTCTTGCCGATACATGGCATATAATTCCTTGTTTTCTCTTATATTATTAATATTGTTATCGTCACTCATAGTGATGCATTTAGGAAAAGAAATTCACAACTCCACAAAACACACTTGAACAAAAATAAAACTATGTTTTTGATTTCGCAAAACAACTTTTTCCCAAATTTTTCCTTTCTGATTTTGATATTGACTTCGTCAATGTCTTAATACAGCCAAAGTCATTTTCAAAAAAGTCAGTAAGTAGTTCCCCCAATTACCACAGATAATAATTTTCAAACAATAACGTAAATAGTTAGGGATAATGAAGAATGAACAAAAACATGAAACTGACAAGACACAACCCAAAATTTAAAAAAAACATACAAAGACTTTTAGATTTGCTACTCGCCACAAGATGGCGGTAAAAACTTCAACTGTACCCTGGCAAAAAGTCTCAAGTCACAACAGTCTCCACATCTTATCAACTTGTTTATAAGATACGCAGACTAGCAGGTACCACGATCACAAGAACAGGAGTAGCGGACAAATACTCAAATAAGACGAAAAGCTCTTAATAAATAATAATCAAGCTTAATTTAATTGATATGAGCCGAAGAACAGAATCAATAGAGCGTTGCATAGGGCGCGAGGAAGAGCACCTGATGATCCCGGGATCAGCGGCGTGCGCTTGCAATTAGCTGGGATTATCCCACACGTGGCGCGGGATTAGACCTCGCAATATATCCAAGTATCGTGCTTACCTGAGTATTTCATTATTAATTTGTGTAGGTACCTACTTTTATGTTTTATTAATCGTAAAATATTGCTTACCATAACAAATCAGCAAATTTATCTATAATTTTCAATTTCATTATAATTTTTATAATCGACCGAGTGAGTTGGCGAGCGAAGCGAAGTCTTTTTTGTCGAGGCTTCATCTTCGACAAAAATGCTTTCGTTTGTCTCTTTTTTCTGCCTTTTTTTTAATTCTAAATAATTACCCTGCATACTTCTTCTGTTGATTTGCAGGCTTTTCACGGCTCTTGATGTAGTCTAATTTGATAATTAGTTTCAGTACCTATATATCAGGAGGACGAAATTTGGATACTTACTATTTTCTGGATGAACGCGACCGAAGTCGCGGATAAAAGCTAAATGTAATTTTCGAACCTATTCGCAAATTGTTAAAAGAATCGGTTAAAAAATGCGACCTGTGCTCCTGTGCTATCGTCCTTGTTGCTCTCGTTTGAAACGTCGTAGGTGTGAGAGTGACCAAGATAAAATCTCATCTCATCTCACGCGCAGGAATAGCCCTCCAGGGAGGCTTTATCCAAGATTTTATCTTGGTCACTCTCACACCTATGACATTTCAAACGAGAGTAACAAGGACGGTGAGGTCTTCAGCTCACAGAGTTACTAGTGTTTGATTTTGATCTTATATTCTAAAAACTAAACTACTCTGACAAGACTAAAATAATCTTCGAACAGAATCTGTAGCAATGGGGACGCCACGTATCAAGCAGAGCGGATAAAACCTACCTATGTTCTTTTTATGATAAACAAACAGTTAATAATGTTTTATGTAGGGAGAATGTTTAACGAGTTTTATGACAGTCGTTTTCTTCGTGGAAAACAGACGTTAGTTCAAGGAAACATATGGGAGTAATGATGCTACTCGGTTTCAAAGTGCCGCTGGCGGCGCGTCGTCCATAAAACTCGAACATTTGATGTATCTGCAGTCCAGTGATTAAGTCTGCCTGTGTAAACAAACAGCTTTATTTGTCTTTCAATTTGCTGCAATTAAAATGATGTCCTATTTTTTTTTCTGAAAGCGTAGGAACCGATCTATTGGGTGTTTGAATCATGATCATCCATAGCTACTACTTTTAAGACTTGTTGCTTAACTTTATTTAACTTACCTAAATATGACTTAATTTTTGAGGCAGATGATGCATTGGTAAGTACTTACTAATAAAGTTCGTTGAAAAAATGCATGTCTTTTTAACCGAATACCTGGATGACTTATTCTTTTCGCGTAGTAACTTATATGTTTGCTAATATCGTATCTTTCAAACAGATGGACGTATAGTTATATTCGTCTTAAAAACTGTGTCCTTTTTTTAAACTTACAACAAGTGTCGTTAGATAGGCAGTCGGGTTTTTGATTTTTTTTATCAGACCCACTTGCTTTAAATAGAATAGGCTACTTACACGGTTTCCAGAAGTCATTCGCTGATGGTTTTAAGAAACTGAAAAAAAAAGATGTGCTCTGAGAAGCCTCACGCATGCGCCTGCAGCCGCGCAGTGAAGTGTGATGCAAGGCTGTAAGGTTCGTCAGACAGCTCATGTGACCCAAGGAAGCCCTACAACTCCGTGGGATAGACATATCTACCTACTTACAATTTAATAAGTACCTCAACTAAACTCATGTTTCAAACTAACATAATAACTTAAAACACGTACGACATTGTTGTACACACGGTCGTCTGACCCCAAAGTAAGCAAAGCTTGTACTATTCAAATTCAAATTTCTTTATCTCAGGCCTTTTCTTTACCCATAAACATTGTAAGTACTATGAAATAAAATAAAATAAAAACAATAAATTTAAATTAGATTTAAACTAAACGAATTAATTAGCACGAAAATAAAATATAACATACAAATAAAATCAAATAATAACAATAAAATGTCTTAACACATTGAAAATTACAAGCGACACATTAGTATAGCCTCTCTCCGCCACGGGCACGGAGACGTGTCTCTCGCAACAATGCCGGAGAAAAGGACAGTCAAGCCTGGGACCCTATTCGGAGATTTGAAATTCTCATCTCACCTTTTTTCGTCCTTGTTGCTCTCGTTTAAAACGTCATAGGCGTGAGCGTGACGAAGATAAAATCTCATCTCATCTCACGTGTAGGAATAGCCCCCCATCTCTGAGATGATGTTGGAGCTGGGACCCTATTCGGAGATTTGAGATTCTCATCTCACCTTTTTTCGTCCTTGTTGCTCTCATTTAAAACGTCATACCTAGGTGTGAGAGTGACCAAGATAAAATCTCATCTCATCTCATGCGCACTCTGCGCACTAAGAACGCGGGTCCTATGGCTGCCAGACATCCATATAAAAATAATAATAAAAAAATATTTTAACTACATAGGTACTTAAATAAATAGATATTAACACCCAGACATAGAAAAACACAAATGTTCATTTCATTGATGTTTTCCCTATTATTAGAACCCATACCGCCAACCTCAGAAGACAGGTTCTCTACCAACGAAGTCACCGAGGCAGTCGGATAAAAATAATTAAGTATAATTTTCATTTGATAAGCCTTTAGGTACCTAATTTACTTAACCATCTGCTTTGTATGATAGTCCGCGACCGCTTGAAAATATCAGTTCAATGGCTGTTTTATGCAAACTATCACATTGATCGATAAGCCTTTGCTAATAAGTAATATACTATAATATAACATATCGTTACTCCTTTCCTCCGAGAGGGCTGGCAGAGGTGTGATGCAACATCCACACTTCGCCGGACGATGTTCAGTCCCAAATGTGACAGGGGGCGAGCCTGTCGCCATACACCGGGCTACAGTCATGTAGCAGATAACATACATAATGTTCACACAATTAACAAATTGGTGCGTGCCGTCGGCTGGGTTTGAACCCACTCCCTCTGGCTTGAGAGGCGAGCCTTCTCCAACTAGTCTATCATCGCCATCATCTACTATAATAAATACTAAGTACATATATACTAAAATAAATCCTAAGTTTTTACCTATATCTTTCTACAGTGAGTACCTGCCTACCTAACATTTAGTGTCTGTAAGTAGAATGCCTACCAAAACATGGTAATAGGTATCTCATATGTAAGCGGTATAATACCTTGCAGCCTGTTCCCACGGTCTGCGCGGATTACACGAAATGCCCTTTTGGTGCTACGCTCCTACACTGACCTGCGCGTTTTACGCAAAAAGAATGTTCCGATAAATCACGGGTTCATTGTAAGCAGGATCCTGGTGTTCTTCGATAAGCATTGTAAAAGTTTTTTGCCGCGTTCGATCAGACGATGTCCAAAGCGGGTACCTGCGCGATTTTGACGGTCAAGGTGCCGTTTGTCACAATAAAAACTAAGATAGCATCGGATCAGTTCCGCATAAGAAATAATATCCTCAGCAGTGATAGTGATGATAAGAACTAGATGTGATTTTTTTTTTTGTTGTACTCGTGGTGTCAACTGATGCCAAGTTCGTGGTAATTTTAAAGCATACTTACCTGGATTTTTTGATAAAAACAGGCGGCGATACAAAAACTATACTAACTACATACTTATTAGGTTCTCCTTGCCGGGTCGTCTTCAGATAAAATACCTAGATACGATACCGACCGACCACACAGGTTGCGATACCTTTTGATTTAGGTACCTTTCAGTATTTCATCAAACCCGTAGATATTACTTATTGTTTCTATCTCATATCACATATACTTAATTACTAATTATAATGGAAGTAAGGTAATTTATAAACTGAATCCTACTATCCTTACTATAATAATATTATAAATGTGAAAGCGTGGATGTTTGTTACGCTTTCACGCAAAAACTACTTGACGAATCATCATGAAACTTTGTAGGTACACATATTCTGGGAGGTACTAGAAGTAACATAGGATACTTTTTAACCGCGGGTGAAACCGCGGGGTGCAGCTAGTTTAATATTATAAACGCCAAAGTTTGTAAGAATGGATGGATTGGATGGATGTTTGTTACTCTTTCACGCTAGAACGGCTGAACAGATCTAGATGAAATTTGGCACATAGATAGATTATAGTCTAGAATAGCACATAGGATACTTTTTGACCGGGGGTGAAACCGCGGGGTGCAGCTAGTTAAGTAATATTTTTTTACTGATAGATAAATTACTCTTAGATAACTTTATGTTAGTCCACAATTTTTATTTCTAAGATTTACGGCATCAGAGTATAATCAGCTCATATCAATCGTAAAAGCTATTAGCAGGTCATTTGTGCTCGTAAAATTTACTGCACCATCAAGAGCAGCAATCACCGTGAGCCGTGTCCAGTAAGCATGCATTTGAGCGTTTCCTTTCAGCAAATTGCGTATAATGAGCGAGGGCGGGTGAGGGCGGCGCAGGCGCAGGCTCCTCGGTCACAGGTGCGCGCGCGTGCGACCGTCGAAACAACATTAGCTACATATTTTGTTAAACCAGCGATGCTATTCACAATCATTCGAAAACGCTTCCGATCGGATCCCAGAAATTTCATACTCAAATTGTTCGAATCTCAGTCTAGTTTTATACATTTTGGAATACGGAATCAAGTATAAATCCTATCGAAAGAGTTAATCACGTCTAAAAACTTATGAATATAGACTGAGATTCGAATAATTTAGGTTAAAAATGTTTGAAATCCGAACGGAAACGTTTCCGAATGGTTGTGAATAGCCTTGCAGAAGACTATCTCGATGTGTCTATGCTCCATAGTTTCGACAGAAACGCTTTCGTATGTCCGAATTCTGTTTGGATCTCTGTCTTACTCTGCAGGTCGCATTTCTTAACCGATTCTTTTGAAATTTTTGAGTAAATTTAATAATAGAAATTTTTATTGAGTCAGTTTTTGAAAATTAAAAAAAAAACAAACGGAGATAACATCTATGCCACTTTGAACATATTTAAATAACTGTCTCGGCAAAAAAAAACTGTATGGTTTTCGAACGTGCGCACAAAATTTTACGAGGATCGGTTGAGGAATGCGACCTGTACAGGAGGAGAGACGTCGGCCGCAAGGTCTACAGCTAACAAAAATAATTCAGTTGCATTATGAATGGGTACAGCATTATTTAAAAGTTCCTTTTGAAACTTGAGGATTTTTGTTACGGAACCCTAAAATTTAGGACAATAATGATTTCTAACTTATCCACGGAACACTATCATGGGCGTATCACGATACAACATAATAACTTTTTTAATTTTATTAGATATTTAAATGTGAACGTATAAATGTACCTAATGCCAATGTTTTTTGAAAAAAGTTTTAAACTTACATACTGTTTATAATGTGTATTGTTTGCAGGGTTCATGGCAACTAGCGCGTTAAACAACGACATGCAAAGGACGGTTAATTGCATTTAATTTTACTATATTTAATGGCCACGTTAAAAAGGGATCGCCGCCCTTCTGGTATACACCTCATTGCACCGAAACCTTGCCAGTTGCACCCGGATGAGGCAATAGGTACCTATCTCCGACGAGGTAAGTAATCGACCGAGCGGACGCCTCTCTATGCTGAAGCTTTCGAAATGCTTTCGTATGTCCGAATTCTGTCTAAACTTCTGTCCGGATCTATGTTTTATTATTATTAAACCCGCGATTTCACCCGCGGTTATAAAGTATCCTATGTGCTATTCTATATCTATAATCTATCTCTGTGCCAATTTTCATCCAGATCTGTTCAGCCGTTCTGGCGTGAAAGAGTAACAAACATACATCCATCCATTCTTACAAACTTTCGCGTTTATAATATTAGTAGGATAGGATGAGTCCACGTTTGACCACAACACACCTGATGGAAAGTGACGATGCGGTCTAAGATGGAGCGCACGCTTTCCCATGAGGTGCCTATTCACTCTTGTCTTGAAGAGACCCAGGTTGTATCTATTGCTGGGGAATACCGAGGCAGGAAGTGCGTTACACTCATTGGCAGTTCTTATTAGGAAGGAGTTTTGAAAGCGCTTCGTGCGGGATTTATTAAAACTGACGACATATTGGTGGAATGTCTGCCTTGATGACCTGTGGCGGAAGTCAGACGATGGAATCAGCTCCTCGTAATTTTTTACTCTACAGGTCGCATTTGAGGAATGTGACTTGTAGAGGAGGATAGGTCTACAGCTCACAGAGATTTGATTTTAAAATTTCTTTACTTATTAACAAACACATATAACATTTTTTGTACACTCAGCGTTAGAGACTAAGACACAAGTAAACAAATTAAAAGTTATTTTGTAGGCTAGGACCGCCTTTTAAAACTTAATTGGTAAACTTAAATGTTATGTTTTACGACAGTTCTTATTGAACCATAATTGTGGGTAGTTCGAAAAAAAGTACATGAACAAGGATTACACACTACTATGGCTGTTTCGTATGTTTATGACATTACAGCTCACAGAGCCACTAGCGATAATTCACTGCATTACTCTTTACTACTTTGAGGCTACCCTAAATACTACGAGTATGTTACCTTTACATGTAACCTTGACAAAGTACAAATAGGGTATTACAAAAACCCTGTTAGATCCGAGAGGTGCGCATCTAGTATCGACTGGAGGATGCAATTATGCTAGTTTAAAGTAAATATTGACTTTAAAACAATTGCAAATACATACATCGCGCCCCGCCCTCCTAAAAGCGCGAAAGCAGCTACTAAACGCGTCGGTTTTATTTGTAAACTATTTGAGTCGTGCCGCTACTTTCTTAGAATAAAAGCAGGCATCATATGATACAGATTTGTTAACATTTCTGTGAAAATTCCTTTTTGTCATGCGTTTTTATACAGGTCATAACTCTTGCTATTTTTAACGTGCATATTTTTGGTAATTTTGCATGAATACTTATAACTCTGTATACCTGCCCATCAAATATCCAACAGGGTTTTCGTAACTCCCTGTATAAAGGCAAAAAGGACAAAAAATCCCGATTTTATCCCAGAGCCTGACTGACTTGACTTTGAATTTATAAACTATCTTACCTTTCAACTTTCTGAGATCAAGTAGATTTCCCGACTTTAGTACTATTTTTTATTTATTCATAAGATAAAGCGATACCTAGTACTAAGTACCTAGCATAGAACTATACATAGATCCTAGTCGTTTTTTTTCCGAATCTGAACAAATAAACCTCGGTGTCTCAGTTGGTAGTGAACCTGCCTTCTAAGTCTGGAGGCGTGGGTTCGATTCCCACCTAGGGCAAACATTTATGTGATGAGCATTTGTGTTTGTGCTGTGTTTGGGTGTTAATATGTATTTAAAATATTATAAGTAATGTATTTTAGTCTCTGGCCACCACAGTACAAGCTTACCTCAGTTAAGGGTCAGGCGACCGTGTGTGCAAGTGTCCCGAATATTTATTTTAGTACTTACCAAGGTTATAAGGTATTATTTATTTTGTGCCAAGTAAATAAAAGACGCATTTTAAAAATGCTAATTTACATTTACTATCACAATAAGTTTTTAATATAATAATAATTTCGTTACATAAAGATTAAGTCTAAAAATAATTAACACATTACGCGAGTATCAAAATTCAAATAAAGAGTTAAACAATGCCTTTCAAAAACGTACTGATATAAAACGATCAGTATTTACCTACGAGTAGCTATGTGTACTCAAATTCTTATGGCTATTTTTCTATTCTACAGCATTCCAATCAACAAAATGGGGAGTTGGGCATTCAGGTATTCGTAAATACTTTATCAAATAGGTACCTACTTAGTTTTTGGTCTACGTTTTGTACCTACTGTTGATTCTTTAATTAACATCGTCATAAGCCTGGATTTAGTGCTACACGAACGGTTCGTACGGAGTAGAGACGTCCGCCCCGTCCAGAGCTATCCCATATAAATCAACGTATAACTTATAAGTGGTTGCCCATAAAATCAAGACTATGATTTTAGGGCCAACAACTCAGTCTATAATAAACGTAGTCCGTACTAAGCCTGCACTGCTCGCGGTGGAAAGCGTGTATTACGTTTAGTAGGACACGGTCCGCTAACCGATAGGATAGCTCCGGATGACAGATGTCTGTACGGACCACGGACTGAATCCGAACACTAAATCCCGGCCAACAGTTTTTGACAAATTTTTGAAAGAACAAAACTGGCAGAAATTTTTAAACAATCGTTTGAGAACAGTAAATTTGTACCGGTTGTAACCAAACTTGATTTTAATCACTTGTTTTATTGTATTGCACGTTCATAAAATTATTTGTATTTAGTAAGTACTTTTAATTTAATAAAACATTACGTACTGACACGTAAAATGCTAAAATGGTATTGTGTTACCAGTTTTAAACTATTTGCTAAGATACTTATACGTTCTTACAATAATTTTCGGAAATTATGTTACAAATGCATTATAGACACTAGTTTCTTAGTTGTTTTGAAACGTCGTTACATTAAAATACTTATAGGTATTGGCATAAAAATGTTTTTTTATATGTAGGTTAGGTACTTATTTTTACTTAAATATAACACACTAATTATAAGACTAACATTGCAATGATAAGGACAAACGCATCATCAGAGTTCCATTAGAGGTATGAACTAATAAGAGTTTACGAAAGGACGAGTATTATTTTGATGGCATGACAATGTTACATTATGTAAATGTGCTCATTAAAAGTTCATTATTATCACATTAAAATAACTTTAATACATCACGTTTTGTTCCATTTCCGTTAAAAATCGATTGCAAAATTTGTTGGAATAGTAAAACAATAAACAGACAAAGAGCGTGGTAGAACAATAGTAGTGATAGATACCACATTTACTTGCAGATGCTCATTAGACGCATCCACACTTATTATTTGTATCATCAGTACAATTATCAATTCAAAATTCTTTTTCTATTTTGTTTGTAGCACGCGTTGATGTCTTCTGTAGGTGGTAGAAAACTCGTAGCCCACGAAGCCGTCGTAGCATGGATTCATATTTTTGCTAGTAATTTTTGATATTTTTGTGTCGTACACTTAAAGTATGACATAGGTGCAGCATGAAACGCTTTGTATGGTGTGATTTCCTGTTTCATCCTGTCACTTTTTTAAAAGGAAATCTGGATGCAAGTATGACTACAGAGGTGCACCTATGGGTACTAGATTAGTTAAGGTTTTGTTGAATGGCATTCTACATTACTACAAAGTCGAAATTAACTGAGCCCTTATCGCTTGCTTCCGGGCGTCGGGTCAATGAAAAGCCGCAAACTTTCAATATTTTGGCATAGTTAGTTATGACGCAGACGACTGAATTAAGGTAGGTATTCAAACTCAGTGAGTTGCGAGACAAGGAAAAGAGTTTTGCCTTCTAAAGCTCCGTAGGTACGCGTCCGCTTTAAGAAATGAGAGCACCTTGCGAGTGTGGCTTGATGTGCGAAGGATGCGGCGCGTGCGGCAGCGGCTGGTGGTGCGCGTGGTGCGGGCGCGGCGGGTGGCAGCGCTGCGCGTGGTGCGCGTGGCGCAGCTCCTCGCCGTGCTCGCGGTACGCGCGCTGCTTGTCCTCGAACTCGCGCAGGCGCTGGTTGTAGCGGTCGATCTGGTCGCGCAGCGCCGCGTCCTCCACGGCCGCGCGCTCCTCGTCGTACTCCAGGCAGCCGGCGCCGTCCAGCCGCTCCAGGTCGATCCAGCCGCGCCACCGCACGCACACGCCGTTCATTATGAACCGGGACACTATGTGGGCCTGCACACAAACAAACGCCAAATTAAGCAAAAACCGGAGCTCCCGCACCGTAGGTGGTATAGATAAAACATTTTTCAGATGACACATGGCACGGAAGTGATCTTTCTTAAAGCAGGTAGATGACTCGATGGATGAGGGTTTCGGTCAAGGGAGTATTAATTTATGACTTTTTTCAATACTTAGTAGATCCTACGAAATGTGGAAAGAAAATGCGCATGCAACTGTTTTATAATGTGACAATCCAAATACCATCTACTTTAAAAAAGTATACAATTTTCGATACATCTAAGATTAAGAAAATGAATTAAATTTATAGGTACAAACTTTATTTTTATCAAGTAAAAAGTCAATATTTCTGATAAATCTAGAGATTATTCATTTGTAATTTAAGTTGCCTGATTCATGTTGCTTTGCGGCAATGGCAGCCAGACAGACGGCGACAGACGGCAGACGAGCCCGAATGCTAAGATCGCGTGCGCTTTGTTCCGGCATCCGCCTCAAACAAACCTTTAATTGCCCAGACACTACAACATGCAATTTTAGTAATAACTTCCCTTGCGTTTCTTTGAGTTTTTGTATTTACCGCAAAACTACGCTTGCCGTATGCTATGCTTTCCAAGCTCGTACCTACAATCAGAATGTCTTTTATAAATGTACTATTTATTTTTTAAGTAGGTATTTATTTAAGTGCGTGAAAAGAAACGGATACATGTCATTATGCAATAAATGTGGCTTCATTATTTTTTGAATGTCGAGATGATAATATTATGTACTTAGGTCTACTTTTTGGATACTTATAATAACAATTATAGTTTTAACTCAGGCACAGACTGTTATGAAATAACAACAGGGCCGATATTGTAAACCTTACAGACTTACACTCGTATCACATTATATTAAAATTAAATTAAACTATTTCGGCTGGGATTTCCTGGAAGTGTCGCTCCTATAAGTAGCGTTGGAACACCAACACTAAGCGTTTTGGGAATCAAAACCGTTTAATAGAAAAGTAGAAATTGCTCTGCTAATTGATGCTACTATCAATATACTGGACTCGTTCATAAATCCAATTATCCATCGTCATAGGGAGGACAGGGAGAAGCGACGCCGGCCGGCGGCCATGTTGCAAGGCGGGACAGCGTCGCGACGCCCTCCAATAACGAGAGCTTTCCTGCTATCGATCCCGGGGGAAATGCTTTTCCCCCTTTCCCCATGGAAACCGGCTTTAGAATTATCCTTTACTGTACAGGGACATTTCCAGTCACTTTTCAGTTTGATTAAAAATAAAGAAAAATTGTAGGTAGCAGGTATCAAAAACCATTGAATCTGTTGATTACTGAAAAGTAGGTGCTTTGAATAATGAAATTTAATGATAATGTGAAAGTACAAGATGCTGCATTTTGAGAGATCTTTGAAGTACTTACCATCCTATTCAGTGGATGTTTGTACATACATGATACATTATGTTTCTACGTCGGATTATCGATGTGTCCGATTTTAGTAAATGAATATACATATATGAGCCCACTTTTCTTATGAGAATTGCAGAGGTGTGGACATCCTTGCTGGCGTTTATTTTTCCACCCAATTAAATTCCTGGGATGTTCAAGAGAAAAGTGAATATTAGGTATCTCCTAGGAACGGTCACCTTCGATCACGCCATCCTTCTCCCCTTTAGGCGAGTCTGTGGTCAAACGAATGCCTAGTCCGATGTAAAAAAAAGACGCTATAGACTAGCTAGATTGATCTAAAATCGATTCGCGATAATGCGTTGTCCAGCAATCGGCCTATGTCTGAACAGAGCCCCGGTTCCGAAAAGTCATTCAACATGGGCGCAGTTGCAGCTTGTTCAATCGCTATAAAATAAAGTATTACAAGATGAGCGCTCGAGTGTGCTCAAGCGCATTGTTAAATGAAGCGTATGTAAATAAATATAAGTATTAATATGGGAGCACAGCAGGCGGCCTCTCCTAACGGAGGGGCAAATTCAATAAAACTGCCTTGCACCGAAGGGCTTCTAGTATATTTGATACGCTTTTGGTAGGCGTGAAAATTATAACTTTTCCGTCGTAATCAAAAACCAGTTCATGAATAATGTTATGAAACAAACTTAAAAGACATAACTTACAAAATGTAGATTAGGTAGGTGGGTAAGGTAGGTATTGGATCGTAAAATGTATGTTAACCAATGTGTATCGTATGTACCTACCGCAGTTCAACCGGTTGAATATCAGAAGGTCTAAGTTTTATTGGCCTAATTTTACAACGCTTATAGACAAAACACCAAAATTCAAAATGCCTAATGGTTAAATACCTAATATTTACAATACCTTAGTATGATTGCTCTAAGGTTAAGAAGCTTAAAGAATTAATGAAGTTTGATAAGTCTAAGATTATTTACCTACATATGATGTCACAGTTAAATCTAACCGAAGTTAATGATTGGAGCCACCATTAACTTTAAGGCCGCTTCAAAAATGCGCTGGGCAGTTGTGTTTTTTTTCTCCAAAATATTCATGTATTGTCACAGGCAGCTTCCATCGATTAAACCTAACAACTTTGGTTCAGTAACTTTCCATAATTCGTGCTTTTTTTTCTCCCAAAACAAGAACACAGTTATTTAATTTAGTGTCCTGAACAACAACTTGGCGAGGATCCATTATGATGGAACAGGCAGGTCCAGACGATACTTAAACACTGTAATTTGTGCTCATCTAACAATTATAAAAAGTCAAAATTTAAAAAACGCCGGACACGGATTTCCGTCAAACATACTCGTAGCTCGCGACTAATTCACCTTTCAAAGAAGAAAAAAAATTAACACACACACACACAGACAGACACAGACGCGTCAAACTTATAACACTTCGTCATTTTTGCGCCCCGGCGCCTGTTAGAAATTAAAGAGCTAACATTTTGTCATATATACAAACTTTAGATACTTTGTATTAAGTATGTACCTACCTACATTAACGTGTTAAAGTTTTGTAAATATTCATATCTACACTTCTACATTAAACTATTATTATAAAGACGAACGAAATAATTTGTAATAAATAAACTCTACTTGTCCGATTTCAAAAATTATTTCACCATTAGTAAGCTACATTATCCCTGAGTAACATAGGGAATCAAACGCGAGCGAAGTTCTGTCTGTTTGTAGGATTTTCACGGCTAAACAGCTGAACGAATCTTTATGCAATTTGATTATTAGTTACAGTAAATCATTTTGGAATATTTTTTTAATACAATTGTCAGAATAAGCGCTAAAGATGTCGCAGGTAATAACATAACGCGGGTATAACAGCTGGTAATTAATACGAGTATATTACAGCTTTCAAGCTTTTTCTTATAACAGACATTCTACTATTAGTTGTAATTATCATAGGTCAATCGTCCATTAGGCCTGTAACCTATTAGAGATTATTTTGAAATTAGGTATTTCAATCATAAGACGTTTTGAACTTGGGCATTTCATCTTTAGGCGTTGTAAATGAATCGTAGGCCTTTTGATATGTAACCAGTTCAACGAACGCCTGAATTTTATGAAACATCGGGACTCGAGGTGGAACTAAACAAATGGCCTTATCGCAATTTTAACTTGTGCGTTTTGGATTGATAAAAGATTTTCAATGTTAATAGATAATCAAATCATAATAAAATCACTGCTTTGTTGTATATTTTCTGAATGAAAAAACGTCTTGCGGTTCGTAAGGTAATGTTGTTTGAGGCAACAGTCATCAAAAATGTAACATTGGTTTTGGTGAAAGCCACATCTTCAAAATTAATGCATTACCATGTTTCAAGCAGACACTCAAGTAATGGCCACTGCACATTAGGCGATAGAATAATTTGTTATAGAAAAAGTTGTCATTCACTCAACACATTGCATTAGGCTAAGGTAGAGCGTGACCAGCACGTTACAAACGATTTGTGTCTCTATTGTATCATTAGACGCTTAGATGTTATTTATGTCTTAATTTTCTTTATGGAAATTGACCGGAAGCATTAAGTCAGCGCTTTTGATTACGTGACGATTACGGTTTTACAATTATATTAGTACAGACATTATTTATTATTTATTTATGTTATATTAGTATAGACAGAGTATAGATTATGCGATTATATGCGAATAGTGATTGCTGACTGCACTCAATTGACAGCAGACGAACGAATTAATTAGTTTTTTCAGGTATATTTCATAAATGTTTATTAAAAGAATGTAATAAGTAAAACAAAGGAATAGTCAACTACATTTTAAGTAAGTATCAAGGAAAAGTTCAGCAAGAACGTAAAGATAAGCTATTTTGTATTGCGTCAGTCTTCGTACTTGTGGCTTTCGGGGTGATACGAGTAGGTAGGTGTATTAGGTTGTACGCACGTGGCTGAATAAATTGTACCATTGTGATGACGACTTTAGCCCTCCAATATCCGCGCGTTGGTCTGTGGGTCCGATGTTTTTTTTCCATAAAATAATAGACTAGTTTTGAGTTTTTGCTAGCTTCATGATTTGTTATAGACTTATTCAAACTTAATGGCGGCTGTGAAGTGCGTCGCAAGCGAGACTTTTCGGTGTCGCGCTTGTCTGACCCCCTCGCATACCCTCGTTTTCGCTACTGCGCGGCGTTTCGCGCCTAACTTCACACCCGCCATTAGGTTTGTTTCGGCTTATCCTAGCTTCATTTTAGTAGGTAGCACGCCTTTGTGCAAGTAGTGCGTACTGGTGTATTTGGCGCAAATCGGTCCGAAAGACCGACGTGGGTATTTATGCAACTTTTTTGTTTCGGTCGCCGTGCACCATCTCATTCTCTAGGTTGATGAGATCAACCTAGAGAATAAGATGGTACACGGCGTATGATCTAAGTGAAGCCAAAACCCATCCAAAAACTACGCTACTGTCGTATAGGTACACAACATTCACACAATGACGCAAAAAAAACTACGCTACTCGCTTGGTCATTCTTACCTCGACATTATGGACATTGGTTTATGGTATAATTTCGTGTACATACATATACATAGTGCATTATAAAAGTGTGGCCAGGACTACATTTTGGGGTTCTTTTTAAAAACTGTGCAGTTTTTTTACAAGCCAATTTTGAAAAAGCCGTAACATTAAACTCTTATAAATATGTGCAGTTTTAAAATATTAAATCTCTTAAGATTGTATATATATTGGAACGGAAATGGCTAACGTAGAGTTTGGGAATTAATATTAGTTTTTGTGCAATTGTAAATGTTTTTCATGGAAGCATTACCACGTACACACATTGAAAAAGAAGTGGCTTCAGCGAGACATCCACCTTTTCCTCTAGATTGATCTGAGGTTTCAGTACAATTTGTTCTATGCGTTTCATGCATGTTATTTTAATTAAATTTATTTTATTTTATATCATTTGTTAAACAAAATCCACAGCCGTTAGTTAAATACAATAATTCTTAAAATATGACTTTAGGCTAATTACGGATTTACATATTCACCATTTTGCATTGTATCTTTGAGTTATTAATCATTAATCATTTACAATTATGTAGTTAATTTCTTCATTACATCCTCTAGTATAGGAAAAAAAAAGCAAATTAAAAAAAATATTTCCTTAAAAAATTGGGATTTGAAGTTTTGGTCTGTGGCACCGTGCACGGCATGTGTGCAACAAAATTTGACGCGGGTATAGGAGGGTTAATTCGCTCCTGACTGACTACACGTTAAGCATTCATCAAGCTATCTAACATTATACACCACACACACAAGTATCCAATATTGTTTATGAGATAGATAACCTCATAATATAAGTGACACATGAAGATGAGAAACTTTTTGGTATTCTTAATTTTAATGACTGATCTGAAATCTGAAACTTTGAAAAAAAATTTAAGCGTCAATTTCTACCCTCTTGAGCTTATCTTGAGGTTATGAGGAGTGTACCTACTCTATTCTGATTCCCTACACGTGGTCCCCGGGTAGTGCTAACCGGGTAGCAAACTCTGGTGGGAGGTTTCGGCCGTGACTAGTTACCACCCACCGGACCAAGCCATGTCGTGAAATGACCTAGTCATGTTTCGGGATGTAGTCCGGTGTAACCGTTCCGAAGACGGGTCTGAGCAGTAGCGCACTTGTAGCGCCTCACTCAACTGCCGTCTTTGTACTTCTTCACTCTAGTAAACTTCAAGGCTAGAGTGAATAAGTACCTTATAGGTCGTCGTGCTCCATCTTAGACCACAACGTCGTTTAACATCAGGCGAGTTGGTGGTCAAACGCCGACCTATTTTACATTAAAAAAAAAAAAAATGACTGTCAAACTACAGACTACACGACGCAAGGATTCCTTTTTATCATTTTTATACGGTACCCTAAAAAAGGTGCACAACGCAATCTATGCACACACAAATTATTTAGGAGTCACTAATGGAGTCTAAAAGTGAAAGGAAATGTCGAATTGCATTTTGTGACGTTATTTTTGCGTTGGAATTTTCCTTATTGCGTTTCAACTTTAGATTATTCTAGATTTTTGTTCATCATTCAAATTTGAGTATTTTGATGTCATTACCTAGATTTTTGTATTTTCATGTAATAATGTCAAATTATTCACGTACTTCTACTAGTATTACAACATTTTAGTGAACTTAAAACAGATTTCCAATATTATGTTTGTCTTTATTTTGTGTTGTTGTAACTAAGAAGTCCCCATTTTTATTTTATGTTTTACCTACAATTTATTAAAATCAAATTTATTTCATTATATTATCCTACTAATATTATAAACGCGAAAGTTTGTATGTATGGATGGATGGATGTTTGTTACTCTTTCACGCCAGAACGGCTGAACAGATCTAGATGAAATTTGCTCTGGATTTTGATGCACATTGATAAATTATCGTCTAGAATAGCACATAGGATACTTATTAAACGCGGGTGAAACCGCGGGGCGCAGCTAGTGTTATATCATTGAAACAATGTGTGCTATTTTGATGGGTGTCATGCCTAAAATAAATTAATTTTGAATTTGCCTGAAATAAATTAATTTTGAATTTGCCTGAAATGAATTAATCCTAAAATCCTAGAATCCTAAGTAGCTTCCTCTGTAGCTAATACAGAGCGAATTTTGAAAATAAGTTCGGTAATCGTGTAATCAGTTGTCTTGGCTATGTCAATTGGCCGCTGCCGAGTTGGGTCGGAGCTGTGATTTTTCGCCGATAGACTTACTGTAAAAGATCAATGTTATGCTGATAGTATATCACAAATGATTCTGACGTATTGACCGAGCCATTCGTCAGATAAAGCCCAAAGAATAAACAAAATCTTGCAAATTAGGTTGACAGGATGCGCTCCTAAATATTGAGAATACTTGCTATTTCGAATAATGTATGAAGAAGTGTTCTTGTCAACTTCATAACAGTTTAAAAAAAAACTATATTTGGCCCACCCCACCCCATTTATTAAGCCATTAGGAGAGAGGACGAGGAATTTCATTTCAAACGAAGTGGTGAAACTACTTACCGTTGTAATTAATTGATTAATTTTAAAGAATAATAACCAATTTACTACAATGGTCAGTAGTCATTTTGTTGACCTTGATTTAAAAGTGATCCCAAATACTTATATGCCAAAAAAAATATTTTGGGGTTTTGAGTCTAGTTTAAAAAATCTTTATTTACCTATTGTACTTATGGTTTGAGAAAACAATTTAGGTTGGTTACAATGGTTTCAATTTTAGGTAATTAGAATTTTCATGTTGCATATTGAACATGTTTAAAATCTGAGGATTTTAAAACATAAAAATACGCAGAAATATTCAGGGAAGCAAAAATAATAATTGTTGAGTGTGTTATAAATGAAAAAGAAATGATAGCTTAGTTGGCGAAGGCTCGCCTCTCAAGGCAGACATAGCAGGTTCGATCCCAGCCGAAGGCACGTACCAATTTTTTACTATGTGAACTTAAGTGAGTATTTAACGTTCATGTGCAAAAACTGGAGCCCAGTATATAGTGACAGGCTCGCCCCCTGTAACATTTAGCAGTGAATATCGTCCCGCGAAGTGTGGGTGTTGCTTCTCTTTCAGTCCCGCAGATCAAAGAAATCTGTGGCTAGCCCTTCCGAAAAAAAGGCGTGACGATGTGTTATGTGTTGTAGATATTTTTTGTTTATTTGTTTGTTAAATGACGAAATGTAAATCGCTTGCTCGCTAACACTCCATTGACTCGGATGCTGCAGGCACTAAATCGAGTGGCAGAGGAAATAGACCTGTTTGTCTGTTCTATTGCAGAATTTTATAAGGCGGTATTATTCTTATTATGTTACGATGGGAATAATCATTGACTTTAATTATTATCATATCATATGACGTAATTTAATTATTAAAAATTGACATTATTGACATTATTTATTTGGACAAATGGAATACTTATACTAAATTTAATGTAAATCTTAACTTTGTAAACTAATTTTTAATGTTTTTGTAGTACCTACCTAAATGTGATGTTGACTACTCTATTTGTATTAGGTTAATCCTATAAGAATAGGTGTAATGAGAAATAAATAAATAAATGTTATGATTGTAATGTTACCTTGCCGTTTTCCTTCTGGAAGTCGCAGCCCCTGTTGTTGTACGGCGAGTGGTCGAACACCAGCTGCAGGTTGGTGCCCGTGGCCGTGAAGGCTATCTCCGTGTGTCCCTCGCGGCAGCCGCTCGTGAACCGCATCTGACGCTCCTCTGGCGGCCGGTCGCGGTACCCCGTGTACCTCACCTATGACACATAGAAAAATACTTGAGAAAACTATCTTCTAAAATCTAAAAAATATCAACCGAGTGTGTTAGAGAGCGAAGCGTTTATGCTTCAGCATTGGATATACTTTCGTATGTCCAGAGTCTGTCCGGCCGTTTTTCTCAGGGGGGCTATTCCTGCGCGTGAGATGAGATGAGATTTTATCTTGGTCACTCTCACACCTATGACGTTTTAAATAAGAGCAACAAGGACGAAAAAAGGTGAGATGAGAATCTCAAATCTCCGAATAGGGTCCCAGGTCGCATTTGTCAAAGTATTAGTTACTTATTAACAAACAAACAAAATAAGTATAAGTTTATTAAGTAGTATCGAACCTTCCCACGAAATTTCACAATTTCACGAGAATCAGTTGAGAAATGCGGCCTGCAGTTCTGAGGACAGTTGGACTGACGTCAGCCGTGAGGTCTTCAGCTCCCAGAGCAACAACTAAATATATATAATATAAACGTAATATAAATAAATTCATAATATAAACTGTATTAGGTTCATACATAAACGATCTACCACGTCATCGGGATAAGGATTTCATTTCAGGCACATAAATATTATGGTATCTTGTGATTTGTATGAGGAAACTCACTCATCTACATGAACCCTGAAAACGACAATCCCTTTTTTGGGCAATCGTGTAACTGCGATAAGAGGAGACTTATTATGGTAGTAGTACCTAGCTAGATATACTCCATATTACCTAATACGGAGTGTTATATAGTGTTGCAATTAGTTTAATTGGTGTTTTATAAGGACTGTTTAACTGTTACAATACTAGTTATGGTAGTAGTACCTATGCTCGTTATTACCCAATACGGAGTGTTTTGTAGTACTGAAATTAGTTTAATCGGTGTTTTACAGGACTGTTAAACTGTTACTATACGAATTATGGTATTAGTACCTATGCTTGATATTACCCAAATATGGAGTACGTTATTTTAGTATTGAAATTAGTTTAATCGGTATAAGTTCTTGTTACGTGAGTGGGGAAACCGTCCGTCGGCAACTGCTGTCAAGATGATTCCACGTTACATGTTTCCCGAACATTATTCGAATATTTGTTTCTTTTAGGAGTCGACAAGCATAATGCAGTTAATAGTTAAAGTGTTTACTTATGGCAACTAGTTTTAAGTAAAAACCCAATTAAATACTTAATTGACGTTCGATGATGACCTAATAAAATTGAATACTTTCCTGTTACTTTTAACAATAGCTTTATACATTATAATTATTGATCAATCTTCCTATAGTCACTTGTTTTGATTCATAACCTTTTGTACCTATTTTCAATTTCAATTATACATTGACTTTTTTTGATTGATTTAACAAGACAAGAATATTAGATATATGTATCTATAATTTTTTTTGGTATTGTGGATTGTAAATTAATAACGTAACGTACCTCGCTTTCTCTGCTCAGTCTTTTGAAGAGATCATCGGATTCAAATTTTCCTTTCTGGTCAGGAACTACGCGAGGCATTTTGAAGATGAAGCGCTGCTTAGGCTGTTCGTACAGTCCAATGGAGTCAAAGGGAAGCATGCCAGCGAGAGCTGCAGGGTCACTCATTGCGTGCATCGCATGAACACTAAGGATTAACAAGGATACGGTCCACCATCACTTTGGTACGCGCGTCACACTGACTCAACGTTATTGATGATTCAGAAACGTATCGCCTACTTCAACTTGGCCTTCGAACGGGAAACGACACGACTACCTGCCTCGGTGCCAATCGACAACTGAATGAACGTGCGGACACTCGGCCGGGGAGAATTTCCACCAGGGCGGGGCCACCTCATGGTGGGGAGCCCTCGGCCAATAGCGGAGCCCTGCGGCGCCGCCCGACGCCTCCTCGACGCGCTTTCGGGAGCTTTCAACCGAAAAGAGGGTTTCCCCCTCGAGATGTTTCAAAATAAATACTGTAAACGACAAAAGCACATGAATGTATAATGATGGGCATTATCCTCTTTGACGTTTGAAGTGTTTTATATACTTGTATCGCAGCTTTTGTTCCTTTGTAAAGAGATAAATGTACGTTATATGTTAGTATTTTATAAAGGGGGTCCAGGATGTGATGTTGCGATTGAAATGCGATATTTTTGTTTGCCATGAAAGCTGCTTTTATTGGACGTGAACATAGTAGCCAGCATAATTGTATTCCATGGCATAAATATCAATGCAGGGGTATCGTACGTACTAATTATTATTAATACGTTGTGCAGAGCCGGCATTTTGTAATTGATATGGCGAACGAGTAAGTACAGTCTGTAAAAAAGTAAAGTCTTTCTAACTATCCAAATCCTAACTATTATTATAAAAGCGAATGTGAGTTTGTTTGTTGGCCACGCTTTCCAATCGTTCTTCATGAAATTTTGCATGCACGTTGTCAAGGGTACAGAAAAGGACGTTATGGTAGGTATGGTTTCTATCCCAAAAAAGTTAGCGGTTCCTGTGAGGCCACTGGTGAAGCCAAGAGACGCAGCTAGTCAAAACTAATACATACATATTATCAGTGCGAAAATGAATTTGTTCGTTTATTTGTTTGTTAGGCTTTCACGCCTCAACTAGGTAGGTACTCAAACGATTATCATGAAATGAAATTTGCATACATGGGTTGCCAGGAGTACAGGACATAATCGTAAGATATTCTTATTTCATTCCGAAGAAATTAACGGATACTGTGGGACCGCAGGTAAAACCACGGGGCACAGTTAGTGTAATATAATAAATGCTAAGCTTGGCCAAACTATTTACATAAGTTTTTTTTTTTTTAATATTTAGTTTTGAATGAAAATATTCGACTTGTTTCCAAATGTAAGAGTATGTAAAATAAATATGCTATTACATTTACGATGTCTTCAATAAAATTATCAAGTTTCTTTACAAAAGTTATCATTATTAGATAATTTTCAGCTATTTTGTTGTGTTATAGCTCAAAGCTCAATACTGGAATTAGTGGTTTAAAAAGTTTACACATGGAGCAATAAGTACGTGTGCTGCAGTCAGGCTGAAAATGATGATGATGAAGAAAACCTGAGTAAGAGGGAAAAACTGAGTATCTGAGTAGAGAGTATCTGAGCAGAGAGTAGTATCTGAGTAGAGACAAAAACTGACTAAGTATCATAATCCAGTCCAAGTTATGTTGCATGACTTTTGCAATCATTAATGGATAGCAAAGCTAAAAAAAACTTTCGAATTGAGAATCTTCTCCTTTTTGAAAGTCGGTTAAAAATGAACTAAATTAAAGCACAAGTTATAAGCTATCAACACATAAGAAAGAACCTATAGGTAGGTACAAGTTAAATGTTATTGGAAATCATTTCATCAATTCAACCTAATAAATACCGTTTTACATTTACTGTTTATTTATCATGAAGTTAAAAATACAAAAAAAATCTTTCAAAGACATGATAACAAAAAATTGCTATCCATCAATTAGCTGATAACATCTTTGAGAGATTTTAAAGTATAGAGTATATACTTATCAATAGAACGCTACATTCCAACTTATCAGTGCATTTTCGAACAATGATCGCCGGGATCTTGTGAAATGTATCAAGTGTTGTTACAAGAAGTGATCCTACCGATAACAACTGTTAAGTGACGCCATTGTCGTTACATTTAAAGTATCCTTTTAACGAGCCGCGTTTTTATACTGTTAGCTAATAAGCATCTCGGATAACAGTGGATAAGGGCATAATTTGTCTTTCATCACCTCTCTCATTTAAAACATTTTTTTTTACATTTACATTTTTAAAATATTATTGCTAAGCTTACATTACATTTCATTACATTACATTACGTAACATTACATTTCATTTCATTACAACTAAATTGGGGGAGACCTTTGCCCAGCAGTGGGACAATGTAGATTAAGTTTAAGAAATATACAGCTGCCCCCCGCGTTGTTATCTAGTTAAAAGTTTTCGTAAATCCATTAGCTATCTCCGTTTCAAATTTCAACCAAAGCCGTTGATCCGTTTAAGAGTAAACGACGAAGTAAGAAACAAACACAAAACTGTCGACTTTAAAATTTAAATTAGGATTCACTTTCATAAGTACGATGCTAGGTACAGTGTTTTTTTTTTAATTATTCTAATAGTGCATTATAGCAGGTCATAGCTACTAACAAAATTTTCAATGCGTTAGTTACTGAGCTACGCGTTGAAAATTTTGCCGCGATTTATTCAAAATAATGACTAAGATTGATCATTATTGGATTTTGAATCGTACCATTTCGGTGCAGATAGTTTTGTGACGCAGAAAAACTATCAACTGAAGTTTTTATTCATTAATATTCATTTTTAATATGTGTGTCGTCACGTATAGTTTAGTCATCGTAGTGATGTGCACGTGGCGGCGGGCGTCGGTTTTGATCTTACGAGTAAAAAGAGGAGAGGGTCCGGCGGGACCTTCTCTCGCAGGGAGTCGGCACGCGCCCTAACAGCCCAAAAATTTTGAGACAAGTGCTATAATTTCGAAGGGATCACGAACGAGAAAGTTCATACACTCTGAAACTTTTGTTGTAACACTTAAAGATAGAAAAATGTTGTATTTACTTTGCTATATTGGAACTACTTTAGCAGCTCGGTGACGTATCATCTGAATACCAGCATAGGTATTCACAATCGAATCGGATCGGATTCCAAAAAAATTAAACTCAATTTATTTGAATCTCAGTCCGTATTCATCAGTTTTTAAACGTAATTCATTCTTCGGGTCGGAAAAGTTTTCGATTGATTGTGAATAGCATGACAGAAGTTCCATTGATTATGCGGTTCGTTCATTTGTGAAAAATCACTATCTTCAATCTGCAGATAGAGATATTAATATTATAAATCATCCTATCATTATCTCCTAGGTATTACACATTCGATCACGGGGACGCTTCCCATCAGGCGAGGCAGTGGTCAAACGCATGCCTAGTCTGTTGTAAAAAAATAAAGGTGTTCATATATTTATTTTTGCAAAATCATATTCTCACTCGGCCTGGATTCTCCTTGATGATTCCTGGATGAAGTTAAAAAATTTACTAGTTGAAACGTGTAAGCCACAACTTAGTTGTATAGATAAGTACTCAGTTCCCACAATGTTCCCAGTTCCCACGCCCACGCGTTTTTCGCCAGTGATATCAACAACATATACCTACCAATGACATGAAACCATATCGATACTCAATGTTTATCTACTACCTATTATAGTAACAGTAGGTATAGGGAACAGATAAGCTTATTTTGTAGATCCAACGGTCTGTCTAAGCTATTGATTGCCTAATACTAAAAGTAGTATATACAATCCAGGCAGTAATTAAGCAGATATATTTTAAATACGAACAATTCTTTGGATCCAGAAAGTCCCGACCAGTAGATTTAGTAACCTCACACAACCATAAAGTTTCATAAATGTGTTTTCTATGATTAATGAACACTCTAGACTAACTTTGAATTGGCTAAAGGTTTTCTGTAGAAATTTCGTCTATAAAAAGAAGACGAGCAAAGAGAGTAAGTCAAGATATTGAGATAAACCACTAAATTTGTCTTCAGAGTGACTAATTGCAATTTAAATATTTATATGACTTTCGCCTTCTTAAATAACTATGAATTTCTCTTGTATTTTGGATTAATTAAAAACACTAATGATGTAGGCAATCTCCCTAAGGAATGGGACTTTTGATTAATTTGACTAAGTAGGTACTTATCTATTGACAAAATCGGCCATAGACCTTAGAAATGGGGATATTTTTCAAAGCAAAAACCAAGACCAGTAGGGCTATTCCTAGGCGTGAGATGAGATGAGATTTTATCTTGGTCACTTTCACACCTATGACGTTTCAAACGAGAGCAACAAGGACGAAAAAAAGTGAGATGAAAATCTCAAATCTCCGAATAGGGTACCTGTACTTACCTACTTAACGAACATATGTACATAACGAAGTAGGTAACAATTAAGTAGCACACGGAAATATCGTATTATCAAATCAAACCACATCCTCTAGATAACAATTGATAGTTAACCTAAGTAGGTAGATTGCATTGATTCACAATAAAATTAATAAAAAAACGAATCGAAAAATATTTATCTGAAGCTGCACGTGGTGGTAGACTGAGAATGTTAGATTTTAATTTTATATCTTTACGTAGCAATACAAAAAGCAAAATCTATGATTGAATCTTAGAATAATTTAACTCGCCAAATTAGCAAACTGCAACCGAATTAGTTTTTCAGCAATTTAACTGACCCAAAAAAAATAAATGATTCATTCTTCCTAGCATGCAGTCGTACTGGCCAGTGCGGTTATTCTAAAGTTCGAATTTTAAAAACTCTTCGCATGCTAGCGGATAAAATATGCACTCGGATTTTGAATGATGAATATAATCTTTCCGAGCTCGTGAGGTGAAATAAACTTACTAAATAGGAATAGTTAGTAAGTGTAGTAGTTAGTCTTAGTATCAAATTACGAATGTAGAGCGTTACACTACAAACTCATGAACTCACAGATACGTCATAGTCTTGATTAAATAGGACAGCAAGCATAGGGACGTTTATCGCAAATTACTAGCTAGGCCACTGCCATTGTGTCAATACGTCATCGCACATTGTTTAGGACTCGCTCAAGCAACTACCAACGTCATAAACAATCCACAATTCTCACCTTGCTTTTTTGTCACTCAATAAATCATAGCATTGTTACTTTGAGTTCATTTCCATATTTGCACAGTGACAATGACCGTGCAGACATTTAATTAATTGACGCATAAACCTTTTCATTCCGTTGTAAGGCAAAAAGTACACATTGACCCCCGAATAAAACAATAAAAGAGCGCATAAAGAAAGGGTACAACATGTTCGCGTTTAAATGCTAGCCGCGTTTGGGCAGTCCCGTCATTTGTTACAGATCTTTTATTTTACCGCTACCCTTTGAAACAGTTGTTTGATCCCTAATTTCTTTGATAATACGCCTATTTGTAGTTTAGATAAGTTTTTTGTTTCTTTTACTAGACTATGGATAAATTATTACACAGTACCAACAAAAAAATAATGGTAACGAGTGGGTAAGCTAAACATGGTCACTTTCTTTTACCGACCTATTCAAATTTTTTAACAACAATATTTGGTTATGGGATGTCTGTCGAAAAATATAGTGAGATTCATGTTCATCATTCATGATGAAATGAGAGAATAGACCACAGTAAAGTAAGTACACTCCAGGTCCAGGGCTCAGGGGCTAAGGGGCTCAAGCCAACCCCCAAAATATCAAATTCACACTCTGCAATAGTCAAAAATGTATGTTTTTTTTAGTTGATTTTGTTTTTGCCTACATGAAGGTACGTCAAGCTCTAAACAAAGATCTTATCTACCTTGATAAAATTACTTTCACTTAGGTCAAACCCCAAAACAAAATCCTGGATACCCCAATGCTATAGTATAGTAGGTAGGCATAGGTGCTCAGATCGCGACCGTGGTGAGCTTAGAAGAAAGGTGGTGAGCTTTTATCTGTTGTGCCGTAGGTGGTACATACCTTAAGGCCTGGGTAAACGGTTGCTCTAAACGATTTTCATTTTGGAACATGTGCAATTTAGAGTCGGCTCGTTGCAAAGTGGCTAAGCCGTAAACAAAGAGGCAGTCAAAAATAGCCGTCAAACGTTGTTTATGCGAGCAATTCCGGTCATCGCTTTGTCTTTTGCCGCGCCGTCTTCGGACGACACCCTAATAAAAGGCGTGGCAAAAAAGGCCCTAATGGCTGCTGATCCTATTCCAGGGCAATAAAATGCAACAAAATTAGCTTTTGTTAAATTTAGAATTGTATAGGTTCATCGGAACTACAGACAGTTATGACGAGAACGACCGTGCTTTTCATAGAGTTCTCACTATTGTTTTATGGGCGCTAGTTCTATTTAACTATTATTGAATAATGGGTACGTCTACGACTAGCGGTATTTTTTTCTGTAATAATAATTATTCTATGTATTTTCAATGGCATTGTGTGTTTAAAGGATTAGTGTTTTTTTAAGTTACTAATTTTTAGAATCCATAGATACCTACCTATTTATAATATTGTTATCATAATAACTAGGTATAGGCACGTACCAATAAATGTAATTTTCCTTGTGTCTTTAATTGATTGATTTATTTTTAAACATTGTTTTTTACTCCACACATATGTACAAAATATGTATGGTACATTTATTTTCTTTTTTATTAAGTATGGGTATGGGTTGTAACAAATTAAGAACAGTCGGAACTCGGAAGCCTTTAAAGTAGTCGATAATCAATAAATTTTCCAAAGGTTCTTAATTTTGTGGACATGCATCACGCGTATTTCCCACTGGCTTTACGCGATTTCCACAGAATAGCTAACAGTAACTTGGCTACGGTCGGATCTAGTATGTAATCGAAATGGTTGTAGAATAATAATGTAATGCTTAATGCCGTTGATGCAAACGGTTCTGCGTCCGTTTGACGTCAGCTCCGTCACAGACAGACGCCAGCCGCCGCGCTCATAGCGTACACGGGAACTTACCTTATCCGTGCTCCATCGATTAATTAATACTTGAAAATCCAACTTTTTTTGGCACTTGGATAGTCCATGTCAGCTCAGCGTAGATCATCTTCGTCACATGGATTCAGAAACTTTGCTCGGTCATGTTCATGTAGGCGAGTTTGTTTATAATTATTGCTAACTTAATATCCGTGACCCGTGATTTCAGAAGTCATACTTTCTGATATGACTTACACATTTTTTATACTATAAGTAGTTTGCAAAGGTGTCAAAATGAATACCTTTCGATAAACACGCTACTATAATGCATGATAATTTGGTCCCGTCATGCTTGCGTACTATACTCGTAGATGTAGAACTGCTTCCTAATCTATGGGTCTAGTAATAACTAGTAAGGCAACAGGTATTTCCTCGTCAAATGTGGGTAACGCTTACTCACCGTGCCATTGACATGCGTGAGTCAATGATCTTGCGAAAAACGTTGTTATGTGACTTGTTTACTAAACGAATTAAATATTAAATGCTTAAGCTCTTTGTTGCACTTTCACTTTCGGACCACCTGTCTGTTTATTTTATTGTGCTGGTGCTTCGGTGATATTAAGACTTTTATTTTTGAAAGGAAGTAACCGCTAGAATGTAATGTTAAAAATACCTTACCTTTATTTATTCATACACAGGTCATCTCACCTAACATCTCTCCTAACACAGGTTTTCCAAACTTAACAGGAGAGACCAACCCCTGGGACCCTATTCGGAGATTTGAGATTTTCATCTCACTTTTTTTCATCCTTGTTGCTCTCGTTAGAAACGTCTTAGGTGTGAGAGTGACCAAGACAAAATCTCATCTCATCTCACGCGCAGGAATAGCCCCCCTGTAATTTACCAATTAGAGAAATAAATAAATTTTGAATCTTGAATTTTTGAATACACAACTCACACGATTTATACACAATTTTAAAGTGTATTTATTGTATTTTTATTACACGATTCTTCTAGTTTTATTCCGACTGTTCTAATTGCTTCTACTAGGTGGCTCTACCTTTCATCAGTGTCCTGTTACTTCTAGGTCAGCTACTTGTAGCAGTTGTAACCTAAGCTTACATCATATAGGTTAACTGCAACTGCTCGACCGGATAGAACTTTTATACAAGGTGTTGGTTTTGGGTGTACTTTTTTTTACTCCCTTTTTTTGTCCTAGAGCTGTTAATCTACCTGTCAAAGTCAACCACTGTTAGAACGCAAGTTTGCAATTTTCGAAAAAAAATTGGGTCTGTTAAAATTGATCACGTGACTAGGTATTTTGTATAGAGACGCAAATGTTCTAAAAGTTGTTCACTTTGAAGATAGAACAACACCCTTAAGAGGGCCTCGACGCTCTGAAATTTCCATACAAACGCGCTACTAAAATTTTTTGAAAACCATTTGTCAGATTATGATGAAATTTAGCATGTACAATTAAATTTACAATATCTCCGCCCCTATCTTCTTGTTTTTTTTTAAAAACGTTCTCAAGCGAAAATAGAGATATGAAAAATATCCGCATTTTTAAGGGGTCACTTTTGACTGATTTATTCAATAGGTAGACAAAGGAAATCAAAAATTTCATTACTTAGGGAGGTTGTCTACACCATTAACTGTTAAATGAATCCATAATACAAGGGAAATTCTTAGTTATTTAAGAATGATTACAGAAGTGCGTGCAAAAGTCATAAAAAAAATGAAATTGCACTTTGTCACTCTGTAGGTAACTTTAGAGGCTCGTCAGTATCATTACTCGCTCTCTTCGCTTGTCTTCTTCTTCTAGAATAAATGGCTATAGAATACCTTAAGCCAATGCGAAGTTAGTCTAAAGTGGTCGCCGGACTCTTAAATATTACTACACCCAAAACCAGTACCTTGTATAAATCAGACCTGTCTTAAATTAATTCCAATTTGTGTAGTTTTGAAAGCTATATGGGAATACCTATTGATTAAGGCCTTCGGAAAATACGCCAGTGATACTGGATATGTAAACTTGGGTTTTGTGGTCTATTTTCGCAATGTTGTGCACACGTAGTACTAAGAGTAGGTAAGGATTATTGTGAGCAAAAAGTTGATGAAAAAGTAGACGTTTAGTATGAAGTGTTCTCACAAACGTTTCAAAATATGTATGTTATTGGGTCATATATCACTAAAAAAAAAAAACTATCGCTAGTTTATTTCTACAAAAGTTTTTGAAAAAATCGAAACAATAATAAAACACGAGTATCTATGCGCCGAAGTCTAATTAGTAAAATTGTTATGCTAAATGTTATTGGCATATCCTGGAAGAAAAATGCAATAACTTTGTTTATCCTAAAAATATGTACTCAGTTTAATTATAGCTCTGAATCGTCCATAAAAAACATTATCTATTTATATCCATTAGCGTTAAGATTTAAATCATCACCTATTTTTTTTTTGTTTGATCAAATAAGGAAAACACAGCCTGAGAGTTTCTCAGAAACGTTGTCGCGCCAAGCCTCCGACAGACCTCGTCGGTTGCGTCAAGTCGACATCGGAAATTCCTGATCGTGACTACGCGACGCGCGCGTGGGCCCGACCGCCGACGCCGCCGCCGCGCCGCGCCGCCCGGTCCCTGCGTCCGAGACGCGACCGCGACCATGGCCGTCACCCGACGTCGGCTTTCCCGACGTTACTTCATCCAAACAAATGCCGACAACAAAGCCTCTCACACCTCACAGGGTTTTCCATCAACGCTCAATTTTAGAGTTTTTAGCACTATCCATCTAATAGAAATGAACCAGTTTTAAATTTTCATAAATCACCGATCGTAAGCGGATTTGTTGTTTGATTCGTTATCCCTAGATCGTGAACTATCATTAATCAGCGCTTTTTAGCAGCTCTCCAGGCGGGTCGCTTACACGTTATTACAGAAGCTTATTTTGTTAGGAGCGGACGGCACCGTTTATAAAACGTTATCTTCGAATGAGCACAATAACAAGTTTAATAATGGAGGTGATTAATGTGTGTGCAGGATGACGCGCACTTCGCGCCGAGGGCTCGGGAGGCGCGAACACGACACTGCGCAACTCTCGGCTCTGTGCCCGCCCGCCCCAAATGACCAGACATTATTTAATTGAAATGGTAGTGAAAGGGTGACAATTGTAATAGAAAACAAAAAGGGTTCCTTTTTTGCGACGCGATGAAATATTGCGCCAGCCGTGCACTGCAACATTTGTCCTTTATGATTGACTCTACGTGTGAATAAATTTTATTAATAGCAGAATAACAAATGTATTTATCATAAAAAGGGTTACAAAAATTATCGTTCTAAGTAGTTAAATATGAAACAAACAACAATTGGGCATGAAAACTGTAATTGTATGCTTAGTCAGGTGCAATATAGGCATTTTTTTTTTCTCAAGACTAGCTCACAAAAATAAGAAGCCATAAATCACAAAGTAAGTTAAGTTGTTTACTCGTCCAGTTAACTTCTTGTAAAGCAAAGGCAAATGTTTGAGTTGGGTAGTGCAGCAATAGGCGAGCTTGACATTCGCTAACTAATGATCCCGTGTCACAAAGCCCGCTCGCTCCCGTCGAGCGTCTTCAATGCGTATTGTTATCGAACATTTTTAACACTTCAATGTTTGATTTGCGCGAATTTGCGACATTGACAAAAAAATCAATTGATATGTCACGTTTTTATCGATGTTTGTATAGCTACCTGAATTTTGGGAAAAAATAAGGGTGCGTTGGGTAGCGTCGACAGTCGCGACCTTTGCCAACGTTCGACGAGGATATATGACAGTTTCATGGCCGAGTCGTTGACTTCATTGTGTTCCGAAATATATCATGACAGCCGGGTAATCGATGCTCTTTCGCAGAATTCTTCTATTCATTTGAATTCACAAGTGTTTAGCAGAATCTCTCGAGTATTTTGGTAGGTTACACACTTATTACTTAGATTTACATACATTACATTAGATCACTGCGGGGAACTAACGAGAGAAGGCCGGAGGACTGAAATCTCACTAAACACTATGGCTGTAGAACAAAGATAATATACTTAATTTGAAAATGTAGCCATTATTTTTTAAGTTAACCTACTGATAAAGTGGGTCTTGTAACGAATGCAGGCGTGAAATCCAATTGTCGACGCGGGCTCCAGCGAACATATTGATATTTTAATTAGATTTACAAAGTCGGATCCTCGCACTGCCGGCGACACCCAACTCTTTGAGTCGGTCTAATGGCACCCCGCGGACTGCATTCAAGGGTTGACGGACCCCGCTTTGTGCCTACTCAATATTTACTCCCAAATGCATTACTGTAACAATACTAACTTAGTTTTTTAAGTTTTCGTAGCAGCTTCCGCGTTATCGTTTTCAATGGCTTTAGAAATGTCACTCACGGCGTAATTATAGAGCGACCCAGCAGGTAGCTCCAAGCCAAAGTAGCGACTGTGAACGAAGTCATAATTGCCGATCCGTCTATACGTGTACGCCATAAAAAGCTTTTTTGTAAACGGTGAACACCTTTTGTTGTTGGCATTAATAAATACAGAAAAAATGTAATTACTTAACGAAACAGGATGCTGAATATTTTAACACTACCCAATACACTTTTTCCACCTTAAAATAATACATTATGAAGAAAATCATAAGTTTTTGCCTTCTCGCAGTTTTTGTAAGATTGGTCATTGAGATTTTTTGTACATATCCAACAAGAGATTACGATGCGAGCGCGTCAAGCTAATGAATAGATTTAAAACAAAAAGTTACTGTTACTTTTACAAAACGCATATGGACAACGACGAACAATACGTTTCTTCTCTATACATGTACATCTGCAAAACAATTTTCGTACGAAAACAAGGCGCATAATTTGTCGGAATATGCAATGAGGCGCGCCCGCTGCGAGCCCGCGGCGCGCTGCCTCATGCTGCGCCGTCGGCATACAGAACTCTAATTGACACACTAAAATACGTCAAGTAGTACAAAAGCATTTATTTTCTTGCGCCCTTCAATTTTCTGGTAATGTTTTTACAACGCCTCACCATACTTTATTTTTCTGGTAAGGTACAGTTTACGCATAAACCAACTGTATCTAAATTTCCATTTTTCGTGGATGTGTGTAACCGTTACGAGGGTCTATAATTTAGAATTTAAAAAAATATATGCGCAAAATTAAAGTAAGTTTTTATTTAATGAAGTTAGGTTTAAGAATCGGGGCTGGTTTTGAAAAATAGTCGAGTCTCCGTTCAAAATAACTAGTCACGTGATCAATTTTGTATAGAGACTCGATTATTCTTTTTACGAATTTAAAACTGATTGTTCACTTTGACGGGAAGAACACCACCCTTAAATATTAACTACACCAAAAATCAGCACCTTGTTGTAGGTCAGAGTTGATACAAAAATGTGAATAGTCAGATATTATTTAATTTATTTATAAGAGAGTAACGAGACGAGCGAGTCGCTCGCCTGATAGTAAGTGTCACGCTTGCCCATACCAATTCAATACATTCAGAATATAAAAGTCCAGCGCGGCAATACAATGCGCTCGTCTCGCTAAGAGCCTAAGATTTTAGATGTGAAATCTATTTGTGCCTAGTAATTTCTATGGAAATATTGCCCTTTAATGTGAAACACAGTAATGTTTGCACATTACTGCTTAGCGGCTGAATAACTGACAAAGGTGTGGTACTTCACCAGATGTACTCTGCAAAGGAGTCTACTAACTGACTTACCATTCTGACATCTATGCTGGATATGCTAAATTTACTGTCTGTATCCTACTAATATGTATTATAAACGCGAAAATTTGTAAGAATGGATGGATGGATGGATGTTTGTTACTCTTTCACGCCAGAACGGCTTAACAGATCTGGATGAAATTTGGCACAGAGATAGATTATAGTCTAGAATAGCACATAATAGGTAATACTTTTTACCCGCGGGTGAAACCGCGGGGCGCAGCTAGTATATTATAATTTAGAGTCTAAAATTTAAATAATAAATATAATGCAATAAAATATGCAGCATTACTTATTCTCTTATTTTGAATGAACTTAATTTTAGTATGGGTTAGAGCTATTTTTTTTTTAAATTCCATTGAAAATACTTAAAGAAAAAACATTGGAAATCCAGCCATACCAAAGCACATTCAGAAATGCCCCCGTCTCCCGTGCTGCCGGGGTCGCGCCCTCTGCCGCCGGCAAATATCTGCAGAATGCGTGTAATTATTTATTTGCCCTTACATCCCTCGCAGCGCCCACTCCAGCTCCAATAGCCAAACAAATAAATGCAAAGAACACAATAAGAGAGAAATTCAGGGAATGCGCTCTTGTGCTTTCTACTTGCAGTATAGAGTCTTAATTTAGGAACAGTAGTGAACAAACAAACATAGGTAAGTACTCATTACCTGTTCGATCTAGTTGATTTTTTCAATAGCGTAAAAAAATTGTTCAGAAACATTAGCAAGTTTCTGAAGATATTCTTTATTTTGCATAGGTAAAAGGAAGTTAAGAAAGGTCACATGAAACCTTGAGCAGGTAGTCAAAGCGAGTTGTTTAACAGTTTACATTTTTAAACGAATAAAGGGCTCAAACGGTATCGTTTTTCATGCAAGCTGTAAAGAATAGAGAGCACACAATGGAGTCTGATAAAGCCGGAGACAAATACCTCGCACTGCGTCGCTACTATTTTGACATTTTAATTTCACCCTTGCTCGAAATCCGTTTTGAATGGGTTCGGGGGCGCGACGCGTCGCTCTGGCTCTCTCGATACATGTATCAGAGTCACAGGAGAGACTTGATTGACGTTTATCGCTCGGATTAAAATACGATTAAAATTTATTTTTAAACTGATCACAATTCTTTTTTCCAACCCTTCTACTGCTTTCTAAGCGAAAGACTTCAACGCGCTCTCTTTTACTTGAAATCATTGAATACTCACAAATCACCTTCTGTTCAAAAGGTGTTTGAGTTAATGTATTTGCCCCAAATTAGAGTCCCAATGGTTTCGTTTATGGATTGGCGCTCGTTTGTGCCGGCCCTCGATTAGTCCTGTAATTTGTGTCAATCACGGATCCGCAGTATTGTGCTGCACGTCCGCCTCCGCTTTGGACCATTTGCCCTAATTAAAAACGGAGCCCTTTTACAAAAGTCAATCGCAGGATTAATGTTTGACGTGAAAGAACCATTTTGGATTGCACTTTTGTACTCGTTATGGATCTGCTAAAAGTTGGCTATTACGATGTCAATCCATAAATCCTCAATTTTTATTAGCAATCGTAGTAATTTTAAAGCAGTAAGTTACTAAATATCCGTTGTAGTTTCTTATCTAGGAAATGTATTTTTCTGGGCACCAAGAATAGGTTTAGAGCTTTCTATAGCACACCTTAATATGGACTTGCATGATTTCCCACAGATTATTACTTGTATGAGACCAGAGCCAAACTACATTTGAGTTTATTGCGTTCCAGTTCTATTTACAAATGGGGACTATAGCTGTAGTGGACCATAGTGTGACATTTTCATTTCGTATAATGGCTCATAGTTATGCCCACACAAAACCAATTTCATGTCCGAATTTGTTTGCATTTTCGATTTGCACAATTCTTGATTTGCGGTGGATGTCTTTATTATACGGTATTGGCTATCTCTATCGAACATGGGGTGTTATAAGAATGCACGAAGGGGACAGAGAAATAGCGCTGTGGGATTTTGAGTATTGCACAGTGCAACAGCAACCCTTTCGTTTAGGCTGTGACTGGTAGACGATAATTTGATTTCACGCGCGTCTGATGATTAATGCCGTGGCCTTATCGCTCCATATTTTACCGATTTAGTCCGATGTTCTTTTATATCGTCCCTTTAATACGTGTGAACAAGGCTTAATGCTTAGTTTAAACATAGATATTGCTTTTTATGCCACGGAAACTTTTGTACTTTAAAAGTCGAGCACAAAAATAAAAGATAAGATAGAATAAGTAAATAAATATAACTTAACTTTAGATGACCTATGTACCTATTTTCAATAAATATTTTACTGATTTAGCTATTTATCCCAATTAATTTTTGAATCAACGGATTTTTTTTTTTACAACAAAAGGGCTAAATGCAATGGCGTTAATTGGGGCATAGATGAATATTTTAATAAAAAATTAAAAGCTGATAACAATATTTAAATGTGCACGGGACACGTGTCTTAAATCGAGCATTTGGGTTATGAATAATTAGAATAGACAGAGGGAAATATCAACTGAAATATGTTCTCAAACATTTGAGTAAAGTCAAATGAGGACCAATTTGATTTTTAAAATTAATATTTAACTGATTATCTACGTAAAGCGTGATGCGCGGCGGCGGCATAAATAAATATAAGTACCTACCAAAGTTTAGCGCCGACTCTTATTTTTTGCTTTTCAGTTTTTTCGGTGTTTTATTTTTTATTAAAAAGTTATTAGTGTTCCGTACCCAAAGGGTAAAACGGGACCCTAATACTAACATTTCGCTGTCCGTCCGTCTGTCTGTCCGTCTGTCACCAGGCTGTATGTCTCATGAGCCGCGATAGTTAGACAGTTTAAATTTTCACAGATGATGTATATCTGTTGCCGCTATAACAACAAATTCCAAAAAACAGAATAAACTAAATATTTAAGGGGGCACCACACAGGGCACAAAACTAGCGGCGCCTTGCGGTTAAAAAGTACCCTATGTGCTAGTCTAGACTGTAATCTATCTCTGTGCCAAATATCACCCAGATTTGTTCAGCGGTTCTGGCGTGAAAGAGTAACAAACATCCATCCGTCCATCCATTCTTACAAACTTTCGCGTTTATAATATTAGTAGGATGGTAAAGAACCCTTCGTGCGCGAGTACAACCTGCACTTGGCCGGTTTTTTATTGGCTTAGCTAAGTATAATTTGTAAAAAAGTGCGAAGTAGGTACCTTTTGACGGTAGGTTCAGAGTCAACATAGCATTATTTTTCAAAACATCTGAGTATTGATTGATGTCAGCCAGCGTAGCACGCAAGCGCAAAGCAAACCCCTCTACACTTCGCGTAGCATCAGTTTGGAAAGATACGCAATAATACGCATCTTTAATAAATGAAATGTCCAGATGGACTAAAAAAACATTGCACGGGCCAAAAAAATAACAGCCAACTATTAGGTTCTACAGTAAGGCAACCAAATCTATGACGCAACCCTAAAAAAAGACGTACCTGTCACGCACTGTAAGTTGGCCTGACACTTTTCGTTTATTAACAGTACGGAACCCTCTCTAGACATAAAAGTACTCATATGTACGCTTAAAACCGACTTCGAAAAGGAGGTAGAGATAGGGAAGCTCTCTACTAGTCGTGGCTTTGTGAGCTAGAGACCTCGCGACCAGCGTCTGTCCTCGTCTGCAGATCGTAATTAAACAGTTTTTTTCAGTTTTTGGATTTTTTCACCACATACTTATAAATGCAGAGATAATATGATTTTGTTTTAAAACATAATCAAATCTCCGCCAGTTTGAACATAGCAACCTGTTAAGGAAGGAAGAGACCCAGACAGAATTCGGACATACGAAAGCATTTGTCTCGAAGCTGAATCATAGACGCTCGGTCGATTTTTTTTTTTTGCATATTGACGCGAAAATGTTTTCCTTTTCCACGGTGGCCCAATTTTTTAAGAAAACATTAACATAACATAATTAACATTCGGAGTATTCATGCCAATCTGAATGAGGTTCATCATCACCTGGAGTCTAGGAATCCGGCCTTGCTTTTCTTGACGGAGACTCAAACATCCAGCTCTGCCGAGACGTCCTACCTCTTATACCCTGAAACAAACTCGAACATACTTTATGAGTCGTGCCGGGGTATGCCGGGAAGATGTTGGTAGTGGTCGTCTTAGTGGCCTAAAGAATGTGACCTGTCGTCTACTTTATGTCTGACTATGGGGGTAGAACCCGAATCTATGCTTACCTCTACAGGGTTATATCGGGCACGCAGAGACAGGCTATAAGCGTACATTGAACCGAACTAGATTCAGTTCAATCCAACAGAGACGCAAGTTCACTGTGAAAAAAGCTCTTCTTGTTGTAGGTCTTCGCTTTCAGAACACTCCCAAGGTCAAGGTTTCAGAAACCGTTGGAATCTTAGGAGTTGACATTTCTGCGAACGTACACTTCCGTTATCAATGGACATATTGCGAGTAAGGCCAAGCTTCCCTCAAAAAATCTATCTTGTGCTTAATAAATAGTGAGTAGATAAATTTCTACAATTATCTTTGGCCAACCATGTCCATTGTATCTCTTGAAAGTATTTTTTTAAACAATTTTATTAGCTTCTCGTGTATGCACGAATACCAGTCAAGTATGAAGTTGTTGAATAAAGTTTGTTTAGGTCGCTTCAACACACTCAAATCCTCTTAAGTAAAAGATGCTGCTATTGTTGTGAAAAAGATCCGTCTACAGCTTGTATAGTGTTCTGATATCATGTGTATGTGCTTAAGTAATCAAATAACACTAATGCCTGTCCTAATCCAGGATAACGCCTTTGTTCGCCAGTTTCGTGCTCCGTTACGCCCTCGCTCAAATATTTGTTTATCTTTTACTTACCTACTTTTATCGCGATCTATTGGGCTTTTGTAAAAATCGGGTGTAGCTTTTTGTGAAATCGTAGCTTTTTATCAAAAAACTGTTCTGTTCGCGAGCACGTGGCGAGTGATCGATCACTGAGCACCGCGCTTTGTTAATTCCAAGCCATCCGTTTATTTTATCGTCTGTTACAAGAGACATGTGATAGTTATGTTTATGATGATTCAATCTATTTATTCATGTAACTTGATGACATGCCTATCTAAACAACTTTCTTAAATCATCATCATTATTACAGTATTTTACGTTTACGCAAGGACACCAACCTACCCTATGTCAAGGGTGACTGGACTGAGCCGTTATACACCACGCTGGCGGATTGGTGGATATCACATGCCTTTCACATGAATTAAGTATTCTTCTAGGACATGTCAGTTTCCTCGCGATGTTTTCTTTAACTGAATTTCATTACGAATTTTGATGATTGAATACACACAACCGAATAATGTTTTAAAACACTCAAATTTCATCCACGTTTAACGTAACTTTTAGCTACCTACGCCGCTCTATCTCCGGCTGTTACTTCTCAGTATCGTGAATATTTAATCATTCATCCCATTAGATTCAATCTAAGGCTTAGCGAGCTTACATCGATCTACAATTAAATACACAACCATGGGCTATTCGCGCGATCCCTGAGTAAGTGTGAACATCTGTATTTGCGTATGGCGCTCCCACTCTTGCGACGAATCATATAAAGCCGTATTCAAATAACTTTAATCGCTTAAGTACACAAATCCACTAACGAATTATAATTATTCATAGGCGACGACAGCGCAATCCTTTCGATATACGGGCCCATGTTTGCATAAATGCCACCGACACTGATTTACTGCGTAAAGTTCCATAATCTTTTTACAAACCCGATATCCGTAACGCTTAAAATTTTACCCAATAAAATAATATGTAAAAAAGTAAAAAATCTTCTTAGCCATGAAAATCTTTTGATGATTGCTTTAGTTCCCAACTATTCCCAAGTTAGTAGAAACAATATTTCACTTACACAAAACTAGCCTTCAATAACACCATCTATAATTGAATCAAATAGCACAAAGCGCAAAATGACAATTAACCCTTTTCAATTGCACTTTTTTATTGAATTTAGACAAGCATGCGTTTTACGTGATCAATAAAATGTACTGCGCTCACGCTTCTCGCGCGCAATCGCGTGTAAATGTTAAAGCGGGCTTCGTTTCACGCGCGGCGGAGCGTCGCCGTGACGTGTTCTCATGTGACATGTACGCTGGTCTGACAGACCACGGCTCATTGCACCTGTCATTCATATTTCATACTGCAACGGATTTGAGCAATGACAATTTGCTACGGGATTCAAAAGGTGTCAGATATTTTGTAGGAACAAAAATGTACTAAAAATTTCTTAGTCTTGGTAGAGAAAAATTGTATATACGAGTAACTCAAGGTCCCACACGCCAATCTGTTTGCCTTCGCTGACGACACGGCCATTATCTTCCACGAGAAAACCTGGGATGCAGTAACAAGAGCAGCCAATGAAGGTCTTCGAAGTGTAGCAAACTGGCTTCAACAAAATCTCCTGACACTCAATGCCACCAAAACCAAAACAGTGTTTTTCCGCCCATCAAGTAGATCTGCACCCAGACATTCCCTAGGTATTAAAATACATACATGCAGCTCACAAACCAATGATCAAGCTACATGTGATTGCCCAGCACTGGGGCAGGTCACAGATATTAGGTATTTGGGCATCCAAATTGATGAGTTGCTAAACTGGACCAAGCAAATCGAAACCATCAGTAGCAGGCTTAGAAAACTACTTTTTATTTTCAAAAAACTGAGAGCGGTGGCAGACTCCAAGACAATTGCAATGGTTTACTCTGCTTTATGTAAACCTATTCTGACCTATTGCATAACTTCTTGGGGCGCTGCCTGTGGTACAAAATTAATGAGAGCGGAACGTGCCCAGCGACTAGTCTTAAAAGTCGCACACAAAAAGCCCTACCGACACCCAACGGACGACCTTTATAAAGATACGAAAGAACTCAGGGTCCGGCAGCTCTTTATTAAGTGGTGTGCCCTCAGATTCCACAAAACAGCTCATCATACATTCAACTGCCCCCGCCCAAACACAAGGTCCTCGAGGACACTCACGTGGAAACTCCCCAGCAGAAAAACCAGGCTAGGACAGAGATGTTCCGGCTACCTGGGACCGTTAATTTACAAAAAACTAAATAACACTCTTAATATAGTACACTGTAAAAGAAGTGAAAGCAAAAAGAAAATTAAAGAATTTCTACTTACATTGGACTACCACGGCACCGAATCTCTTATTAAACCCGCGAGGTAAGAACAAGGCAAACAATACCAATAAAAACAACATTCCACTAAAATACACCCAGAAAACCTACAATTAACACTTAAAATATATTATACGAGACAACACATACCTATTCATTACCCTTGTCACATAAAAAGGACACAGCATGCACGTGCATCCTCACATACATAGATACCCAAGAAGTGAACTAGCTCCCGCAAACTCAGGGTATCCTACTGTGGGAGCTAGGGCATCCAACAATGTTATTTTATTTTGATGCTTAATTTTAATTTTTAATGTCTAATTTAAGTACTTTATGTTTAATTTTTAATATACTTTTATTGTGAAATTTTATTATTAATACATAAATATATTTTTATTGTCTTTGCATGCATAAAACTAAAATTAGATAACAATAACATTTGCTGTAATATTTTTAATTCAAATAAATAAATTTTATTATTATTATTATTATTATTATGCATCAAAAGCCAAATACCGTGGAATGCAGTAACTGTCTTACGATTACTTTTCCTACGAAAAATCCTTAGTAATCCTAGCTGCGGCCCTCGGTTTCACCTGCGGTTAAAAAGTATCCTATGTGCTATTCTAGACTATAATCTATCTCTGTGCTAAATTTCATCCAGATCTGTTCAGCCATTCTGGCGTGAAAGAGTAACAAACATCCATCCATCCATCCATCCATCCATCCATTCTTACAAACATTCGCGTTTATAATATTAGTAGGATAGTTTTTTAAAGATAAAACGTAATAAATAGCATTCTGTGATAAATTAAGACAGAAAATGGAATTGGCAAAACATCAACAACAATAGCTTTTTCATTTTCACCAGATGTGCGATAAACGTTATCAAGAGGGTTACCCGTGACCTCATAAAAAGCGGAATTTATTACATCTCACGACCCTTGCTCCGATACTAAGACAGCGGAGGAAATAATAGAAAAATATCGTAATTAAAATCCAACCCTTCCTGTTGTTGTGCCTTTTTATGGAGGGGTAAAATTGGAACGCGGCGCGCGTGACCGATTCGATGATATTGTGGAGTCCTGCAGACGGGCTGCGAGGGCGGGCCCGCGGGGCCAGGCTCGCTATCCGACGGGTTAAGCGATCTTTAATGACCCTGTTATCTCATTTATTAAAATGTTAACATATGACGGTCGCAATTAAGTTAACAAAACTTTTGTTTCCGGCTCAAATGCTTTTTCCAATAAAACATATGACTGGGGCTTAACGTTTTGTTTTAGGAAGTCAGCTCGATTATTATCATGATTACGTAAAGTAGACAAATTATTATTACATAAATACCTACACAGCTTTTACCTACATACTCGTAGTACTCTTTTAGTTTTAGTATATCGTTCCCTAGAAAAACCATACTTTAAAAACTAATTTGTACACCTACTATATGTATACCAAAACTTAACAAATGCCGCTAACTTGCTCTTGATGTGCCAACTGAAAATCCACGTAGGTGCCTACTGTTCTTGTGTTTGTATCTAATTAACTGTCAATCTCACGTCGAACTAGCAGCATCCGGTTGTTAGCTGGCGTGAAATAGAGCAAATAGGTCTAATGTGAAACATAAACAGTAAACACAGAATGACCTCGGAAAAATATAAATATGAAACGGGAAATAATTTCAATTTACAAACAATAGTAGGTACGAGTAGTAGCCGCTAATTTCCACCGGAATGGCATTATGGATAATGTTGTGGTAATAACGTTAAAAAACAGAAGTAGAACTTATTCTGACAGTGACTTATCTTTGAAACGTTGCCAGAGTCTTTTGGGTAAGCACTTTACTCGTGGATACTGACTTGAGCTCTGTTTATTATTTGTAATTTGTTATTTATAGGTTTACTAGCTGCGCCCCGCGGTTTCACCCGCGGTCCCACAGGAACCGTTTATATTTTCGGGATAAAAAGTACCCTATGTCCTTTTCTGTACCCCAGACAAGGACATAGGGTACTTTTTACATGACATGTATGCAAATTTTTAAGACGATTGGTTGAGTAGTTGAGACGGGAAAGCGTTACAAACAAACAAACAAACGAACAAACTCACTTTCGCATTTATAATATTAGTTAGGATGTTGTTAATAGAATATTTTTCACTTTGAAATAGGAACATTCAAACTATTATAGATCTAATCTTAGCACCTGACGTGCCCAGGCCCAGCACAATTAATATGTCAGATGAGCACTTTTAGAAGTAGCAAAATAAGGATTACATTTTATTACCCCTTTATTTGAACTCACTGGGAATGCTACAAAGTGTTAGGCCGGAAGCAGACTATTTCCCTCAACGCGCGCGAAAACGCCGTTACGCCTTTCCTACGCTTAAAAAGTTTTGAACAATCAATAGGAAAACTTTCGCGGGCGCTTGCGCCAATAGCCTGGTTCTGGCTTCACAGATTAATAATTTATCGACCGAGCGAGCATTGGCGAACGATGCGTCTCTGCTTTAGCTTCGACAAAAATGCTTTCGTAAATCCGAACTCTGTCCGGATATTTGTCATAAATTTCAAAAGAACCAGTTAATAAATGCAACCTATTTATTAACTGGTTCTTTTGAAATTTTTTGAACAAAGATTTTCTTTTAAACTCGACGGAGTCTTCATCTTGAATTTCAATAAAATTTCAAAAACTGCCTCGACAAAACATTCTAACTAAATTTTAAGAGAATCGATTGAGGAATGCGACCTGCAGAGAAATACAAACGTCAGCTGGAAGGTCCACAGCTAGTTAGTAGAGCCACTAGTTAATAAGTAAGTAGGCAATTAGTTTAGTCTTATTTAAGTAAGCTATGTATTGTCATTGAAATTTTTTTGAATTGTAATTGTAATTTAATCTTTTATTATTGTAAATTATTGACATTTTATTTTAATCTGACATTTAATTGACATTGATTATTACTATTCGTTTATCATTAGTGTAATTCGTTTTATCGGTGCTAATTTGAAATTAATAAATAAATAAATAAATAAATAAATAAGTTTTATTGTATTTATTTAAAATATAAATTAAAATTTGTACATCGGTTCCAACGTTCAGGAGCTAAGATGCTACACACACACACACACACACACACACACACACACACACACACACACACACACACACACACACACACACAAACAAACACACACGCACCCCACACACACAGACACGTCAAACTTATTAGCGTCGGGGGTTAAAAATAACTGAGAAATTGTTGATCGCATGACCTGCGTCACTTTATGTTACGTATAGGTAATATGGAAGCTGGGTGCAGCGCAGACGTCTCGGTCGGATTGAGACGTGACGGGGCGGAGACGCAGGCGGGTGCTCCGGCTCGGACCATCTCCAACTTCTGTTTATTCTGTAACATCACGTTTTGTATTGCTTACAATTATGTAAAAAGCGTAAACTGGCAGCCGAATTTGATGAGCCGACTCTCAATATCAGAGTCTAATCATTCAAAAACCATAATCACAATAAAGGTGTTAAAGCAAATGTTAGTGCAAACTCCTGTGTCAGATTTAGTTGAAATTTGGTACAGATAATTACGTAACTTTGGCGACAATGCAATTATAATGTACCTTGAAGCCGGTCTAATGATGAACTCGGAAGTAAGCCATAGGAACTCCGTAACGATACAAATAGTCCTGCCGTGTTTGCTCATTCGATGGTACGGTAAAGGTCTGATTAGAAAGCCAAAAGTAAGTAGGAGGTAGCAGCACGATTACAATGTTTATTTTAATAAACCAAATTCTTTGTCAAGGATGTTTTTTTACAAAGCTTTTATTTAACTTGCCGTGTTAGTTAGTTTATGTACCTAATCAATCTAGTAATATAAAAGTACCTACCATGAAGCTATAATTCTCAATGAATAAAGCGCAACCATTAAACTACCTACTGTACGAGTTATCTACTGAGAGGAAATGATGGACGAAATTTGTACCTTGTTCGCGGACCATGATCTTCATTTTGTGTCGACATCGGAGTCCAAGAACCTCAAAAAGTAATTAGTGCTTCTGACATTCAAAACCTTATGTTGTTATTGATGTTTAAATATTTCTATGCTAAAAGTCAAATTAGCTTTTATAACTGAAAGTAAATATACTTACCTACTTAATACATTCCGAAATTTGAATAGCTCAGCAATTCACAATTACATTTCTTAAAAGGAGCCATTATTGTAAAACGTATTCAGACATAGGATTTTCTTTTATCAAATTACTGACATAGAGCCAAACATTTCAATATAACTTTTTATAAAAACTTGAACTTGTACAATAGATTAGCTAAGAATGGAGGAGTAACATTACCTTGTGTCATGATATGCCGCCTGCATTTCTAACGTTGATCTATGATTTCAAATCTTTTTGTAAGTAGAGAAGGTTCAATTTGCGTTACAAATTTCTGAATGCAATGCAGGGATTGAGGTGCGATGCGCTAGTTGCAATAGTGTTTGTTGTTTGTTAAAGTATGCGTGAACAAGAGATCTCCAGACAAGTATTGATTGATATTCAATAGCAGAGCCATGAATGGGCCTTGACAATGCGATCTGCAGCGTCGATGCACATTTATTTTATTGCAAAACTTTAAGGTATTTTGCGATAGCATTATTTTTTAATTTAATAAAGTATTTGTTTAACACGTTACAGGTACGAGATATTCTAAAATTAAATTTCACGTCAGGTTATAAAAAACATTTAAAAACATTTTTAACATAGGTCGAAACATGGTATAATAATAAACTCCGCCAGTTATAGCATTCCGATCACGTGGGCAACACGTAGTGACGTCAATCGATGCTTAAGCAAGACTGAAATAAGTCATTTACAAGCAGTGCGAAAGAGACGGATGACGATGACGAGTGACGTCATACGTGTTTGCTCCTGGCGTGCTAGACCTTGTTTTTTTGGGTCGATACGATACAGTATTCATGCGTATATTTTGAAACTTCCGAAAAACTGTCTTCAACAAAAATGTTGTATGTAGATACTACCTTTGTTATTTCCACTGAATACGCCCTATTACATTATTTTCGCAGAACTTATTGGAATAGACGCATCTACTATCTATATACCTATCAACTTTGTCTTTTAATATACATAATTATTTATATCACATCTGTCTCTTCACACCATTCTTTCAGGTTCGACACTGGATCGAACCAACATTTGCTATGGATTCCATACTCTTGAAGTAGCTACACTCGCCTATGAATATCGATTAGGTAAGTACATGAAACAAGCACGCTCCAAAGGCTTGCAAAGCTGCCGCCAACTCCGGTGGTCCTCGCGCTCGCTACCCTTCAATGTCATCACCATCCTAACAAATAAAGCTCTCCTGTACTCAACAATCAATGAAAGGTACATTCATTGTAACACTATTGTAACATCATTGTAGAGTATTTATCTGGATATCAATCGAGTGTATTCGACCGTACTGCGCTTCTGTCCGGCAGACATTTCGACGTCTCGGGGCTTTCTTGACGATTGTTTGGATAGTTTCCTCGGGTGCACCTTCTGACTAAAGATTACTTACTTAAAAGTATTCACATTCAATACCGCGTGATTAGTCGACAATGTGTCAATTGTTACCTACTCTATTTATAAAATAAAGCAAATCCTTTGGAAAACTAAAGACAAGAAGAAACCAGACAACTGGTAGAGTAAGGAAGAATGTTTGTTAAAACCTACTTAAATAGTTTTTTTTTTCCCCTTAGTTTTACTGAGCCCATATATGGAAGAATTGGAATGAAATGCGACGTGGAGTGACAGAGCGAGGAGCGAGGGAGCAGGGAGAAACAAAGCAACGCGTCACGAGGACGAGGACCCGCGCGCACGCGCCACTTGATAACTATTACCGGCGTAGTGTGGGAGCTCGTACTTATTTTAATTACGATACAAGTTAGGCACAAATGTTAAAAATAAATAACTCTAAAAACAACATATTTTTATTATTACAACTAGCTGCACCCCTCGGTTTCACCCGCAGTTAAAAGGTCTATGTGCTATTCTAGACTATTATCTCATCCAGATCTCATCAGAGCCAAATTTCATCCAGATCTGTTCAGCCGTTCTGGCGTTAAAGAATAACAAACATCCATCCATCCATCCACTCTTACAAACTTTCGCGTTCAAAACATTGGTAGGATAATAAAAAGAGCTCAAGCCAGTATCCGCAGGTAAAGTATCCAAAAGACTGGCAAAGTGACCTCGTTAAATAGCAATGCTAATTTTGATTAAATCTTAAAGTATGTTTGTTTTAGCAGATTGGCATCATCCCTATTACAAATATAGTAGACTAACAAAGTACCTAAGATTGTGTCTCTCGTTAAATGCTCATGGAGTAGAGTTTAAGCAAAAACTAAATACCAATATGTATAATATGAATGACAAATTTTTTAACACCTGCAGGCCTAGCGCGACAACGGTATGTCGACAGTTTTTATAGAGATAGACGTATGTTTAGACATAGCCTTGTCACGTTCTCCCATGACAAAAAGTGACGAGATGAATTTTGTCGCGTGCGCATGGCTTGTAAATAAATAATATTGACTCAAACAGGCAGTTTCATACCAAGAAGATTAAAGGCGTAAATGTTTAAATTAAGTTTATATTTCTGTACTTGGATTTATGCTAAAGTGAAGTATAGTAAGTAAGTAAGGTGATATCCATTTTATCTCCATTACATCCATCTATAATATCGTGAACATACCAAGCAAGGGCTTTTCACCTAACTCGTTAGCGACGCACTGAAGCACATTCAGAATGTAGAATGGTAGTAGGTAGTATTTGTACAATGCGTTAAAACAATACGACCAACCGTACGTTGCCATTATGCTAATTGCACACCATGAGTTTTGTTTACTTTACGCTTCAATGGAACGCGTGCGCGATTTTTAAAAATTAATTAACGGCAGAACTGCGGACCGTTGTTAGAAATTTTTGCTATTTTTAATATTTATTTTACTCACATACAAAAGAAAAAATCGGATTTTCAATTATTAAATCAAAAAATCGAAAGTAAAATGCAGCTGTATAACGTCTGTGGCCAGTGTGAAACAACTGCTTCTTCAACTGCTACCATGCATCTAAAATTTGGTCCGCAGGCCATGTTCGAAAATTTTGTCGACTCTTTTTATCGAGACACAAGCTGCGCCCCGCGGTTTTAAAGTATCCTATGTGCTATTCTAGACTATAATCTATCTCTGTGTCAAATTTCATCCAGATCTGTTCAGCCGTTCTGGCGTGAAAGAGTAACAAACATCCGTCCATACATCCATTCTTACAAACTTTCGCGTTTATAATATTAGTAGCCTACGTATTTTAACGTAGCCTTGTCACGCTCTAACACGACAAAATTGATGAGAGGATTTTGTCGCGGCACGCATTATTTTTCAACATATGATTATTCAACATAAAAAATTAGAACATTACCACAGGTGTTAGTTTCAAGTTGATATTCTTAAAAAAATATTTACTCATACCATCCTCATTCGGTTAAACAAGAACGCTCAAAATCTAAATTAGCTATCAATTAAAAGTTACATCAAACCAATTGTGAAAAGAGTAAACGACGGCGACGCTCAACAATGTGCCGGCAATTAAGGACCGGCGCAGGCGCATTTAACGGCTAATGTGTCTATTAACAAATGTATTTGCCGTGTTCGAGCGCTCGTAAATTCCTACGAACAGCTTGGAACAGTTGGTTCCTGTCGCCGTTAAACGTATATCAATCAGTTTTAAACTGTCCAAACAAGAGCCTCTGTGACACATTTTATATCTCTCTCAAATCTTAAATTAAAAACGTTTTGGATAATGCCATTTATAAATTTAGTTGTCTTTTTGTTGTCGGACCCGCTATTTTACAGCAATTATCCATTACTGTAATACTGTACATATTATATTGAGATTAAAAGCTTATGCGTACATATATTCCAAATTTCACTTAAAACTGTTGTCGGTTCAATATTTAACAAACATTCGCGTTTATAATAATTAATTAGTGCAAAGAAAAAGAACTCTTCAAAAATTATTATAAAAGCTCATAAATTTTTAATAGCATTCTAACTAATATTCTGGCATGGATTCTGGACTTTTTTTTAGCAAGATAGGATTATTAATTTGATACTAAACTTAATGATAAAGATTTACTTATTTGTTAGGCGAGATTATCTTTATATTACTTTTGTCCTCTGACGTCCATCTTCATTAGTGTTAGGGCAATTATAATTTGTAAAAACCATTCTAAAAATGACATGAACCAAATTTTTTGAGGGGCAAGCAAACACTGAGATTTTTGAAGAATTAAAAAACTTGAAAAAAATTAACTATTAAATATTTTAGACACTGAATTCTTTACCAGTTTTGTTTGCACACAAAATATTGTAAACTGAATATGGCTACGATTTAGACCAAATATCTTAAATGGCATCGGGGACAAAAACAGCATTCTATCGTCGCCGTGTGCTCCCAGTGATTTATCTCCCGTCAGGGCGGAACGCGCCACCCGCGCGCCCTTCCCGTCCTTACTAATAACTTAACCCCCTTTTGTTTTTGTACCGAAAGCTCCCGGCTTATTTACGAGATCAACTGATTATGCCCTGACACGAGCCTCGCCTGCTATAATAGCTCTCAATAGTAGGATTTCTCTTAATAGAGCCATCGGCATCGCTCCGGCTCCTATCGCTGTTTTGCATCTCTTTTGTAGTTTTGTTTTCGACAGCTTATTAGTGCTAATCGTTGTTGATGTCGTATCCGTTTCAATTTGTATGAGGTATAAGACAATCTTGAGCTTTATAGATTCACTAGCTATTGCGATTTCGTTACCATGGATTATCGCATATATATTCCAAAAAAAGATTTAAATGTCTAACAGTGAAATATATAGGTACAGTAGGTACTTTTATGGAATACTAGCTGTTACCCGCGACTCCGTTTATTCAGAAAATAGTATCCAAAAACCTTCCTCGTGATATAATACTGTACTAATAATCAAACTTCATCAAGATCTGTTCAGCCGTTTAGCCATGAAAATCATGCAAACGACGGAGCTACTTTCGATTTTAAAATATTAGTATAGATTCTGTGGTAAGCTAGTAAGTACCTACCTCTCATACCAAGCCATTTATCAAGATACTTTTTTCAACTGTGAATGCGCTACAGACAGAGAAAAAAAGGAATTTTCGCTAATAATATTAGCAATGTTTAAGGATATTAGTATGTAAAGTATGGATAGTATGAACTTGCAATTTTAAAAGGAACCATAGAGTAAGGTAGAAGATATTATCCTAGATTTTAGATTTAAATACTATTTGTATGGAATTATTTTTACACAGCAAAATTGGACCCTTAAAACTAACTACATATGAAAACTTACATTACAAAGTACTAAGGAAATACAAGTACCTATAACCATATTGTATCATATTTTGCGCACCCCTGCAGAAAGATTAAATTATTTTTGAAGTGTAAACAGAAGCATCGCTAAAAGTTTTCAATTTGATTTGATCGGCCCCTCCGGTAATGAGATGCGCCATGTAGAGTTGAAGAGTCCATTGAATTGTCGAAATATGCGTTATTGTGCCGCCAGCGTATATCTAGAGTTGTGTGGGGGAGCCACAATAGTATTTCCCAAACAAAATAGATTGCCACACGTTCAAAAGTTTAGACTCTCCCTTTTAGCCACTTTCATAAATAACTTGGTCGCACTGTACACGTCAATCGAATACTCAGTAGAGTGTCGCATTGCTTGTCATTTAAATATTGCCATACAAAACGGGGTGACACATCGTGACAAGCTATTGTCATTGTAGATTTGTTTTGTAAGAACACTTCTTCACACGAGTGTACTTCGGATAGGTGCTGTGAGCTGAAGACCTCGCGGCCGGCATCAGTCCAGCTGTTCTCCTCTGCAGGGGGGCTATTCCTACACCTGAGATGAGATTTTATCTTGGTCACTCTCACACCTATGACGTTTCAAACGAGAGCAACAAGGACAAAGAAAGGTGAGATGAAAATCTCAAATCTCCGAATATGGCAACAGGTCACATTTTTATTTTAAAAAATCATATCTCCGCCTGTTTGTAGGAAAAAATTCCAAAAACTAGATCTGTACAAGTATCAATCATCGAACGTACTCACAAAATTTTAAGAGAATCGGTTGAGAAATGTGACCTGACAGAGGAAGACAGCCGGAGAGATGGATAGTCAGACGCCGGACATACTAAAGTATTATTGTCGAAGCTGAAGATGCTTCGCTTGCTCGATTACTCCTATACCTACCTAATGTCAACAGAAACAACGCAAAGAATAGCATGCAAATCTTTGTTCCAGATTTTTTTTCGTTTAGGAATGCCCTAATACTTGCCCTATACTTAACTAGTTACTAGTTATGTAGGTAGGTATATGTGAGCTTTAAAAAAAAAGCATGTAAGAACAGCTTTCATTTTATGCGGGTCTGCTATCCGTTTCCATGGCACGTCTCAGAATAGGCTGCGGTTTCCCGTCATCCGCTGCGCAGGCGTCGCGGTCGACGGTCCGTACTAACTGCTGCTTATGCTATGGCGATGGACGATGTTCGTAATAATTTCGCGGTTTCCAACATGCAGACATTACCTACCAACGCTGGGAATGCGGTTGTAAATCAAAAAACTCATTAGTTCCACCTCCATAGCCGAGATGTCATCACCGCAGATACAAAGTAATGCTCTTAAAAGCTAATAATTCAGAGAAGAGGTAGGAAAAACTCTTAAAAGACACATGACGATTTTAATCGAGCTCTACGGAAAAAAAGAAAATTAAACGATGCATATACGTGTACGCGCTAGTCTAGACTTCTAAGCCATTTTACCTCCTTTTGGCCATTTTAGCCTGGGCAAACCTAGGTTCTTATACTTATACTTAACCTACCTATTTGCTTTTTTGCAATATATTTTTTTAATGTTTTCAAATTTCTGTATGTTCCAGTGTTGAGCTCCTATTTAGCTAATGAATAAATACTACCTACCTTCTTACATTGTGCTAACAACAACACACTATAATTCAATCTGGTTTACCTACCTATTAATTTTGGATCGATTTATGCAGGTTATGGATTCTGTATCTAGGCATACACAGAAGCCATAGACCAACTTGCACGTAGTGACCTACACAAGTACACACGAGTAAAGATGTCGATGATAATTAGATCCGAGTGTAATCTGAGGCTTAGCTATCGTCGTATGATATTGGTCAGATGGACGACCACACGCGCGGGCCATATCAGTGTTCTATAACATTTTCCACTTCACAGTGGTTTGAGCAAAGCTACGGATGTAAGATACATACTCAAGCGAATAAAAAAATGGATATCATCAGTTGAGTAGGTACTTGTTTACTAGTACAGGTACTACTGGTACCTACTTACCACTAATTTCTTTAAGAACAATAAGGGATATTTAATTTTCTTATAATGAAAAACCACTTCAATCAGATACTTTTCCAAATATATTTACAACAAATAAATACAACGTCTACACGACAAGTTAATTACACGACCTCACGTCCGCCCGGTCCGAGACCGACTGACTAGCCCCGTTGCAACCACTTCAGTCTTCATCCCCTCTCCTACTAGTTAACAATTAATGATTGAACACAACAATTAACCAATGTTTCTATTAACAAATCATAAAAATTACAACATTCTACTTAGTGACAAAGTAAATCTCTTCTCTTGTTCTCTATCTCTTCTCATTAGGAAGTACAAAGGTAGTTAAAACAAAATCGCTTTCCGCGTCTGTCCCTGCTGTCTGTCTGAATCTATCCGCTAATAACTCCTCTTATACCACGCAACGAATTTAGAGGCGGCTTTCAACATGTTAAATATTTTTTAGCGGAAGCTTTTTATACTACTTACTTCATTTAAGTAAGTACTTATAACCATTTTTTTTACTTTTATATCTTACTCGTACTAGGTAAATCGAAACGGATTGCTAGTAAATCTATAGAAAAGGCTACGGAAAAAGTAAGCTAGCAAAGATTTTGAAAAATATTAATAACCCATTCTTCCATGTACCTGTTTAAGTCAATTTTGTCTACTTTCCACAAATTCTAAGTCTGATCGTCAGACCTAGTGGATACCTAGTAGATAAGTTAGTTTACTTTAATCCTATCCTACTCAGGGTATATTAAGTTGGTAAGTAAACTACAACATAATGTTTTAACTATTGTTCAATGGGTTTACAGAGAGATCAAACGACCAAAGGACTGTGGCCCTATTCGGAGATTTGAGATTGTCATCTCATCTTTTTCCGTCCTTGTCACTCTCGCTTGAAACGGCATAGGTGTGAGAGTGACCAAGATAAAATCTCATCTCATCTCACACGCAGGAATAGCCCCCCTGTGGGGCTATTCTTGCGGAGTGAGATTCAATCTCACAATTTTTCATCCTTGTTGCTCTCGTTTGAAACGTCATAGGTGTGACAGTGACCAAGATAAAGTCTCATCTTATCTCACGCGCAGGAATAGCCCCCCTGGTGCTTACCTCGGTCAGAGAATTAGCATTGCTATTTAACTATTATATTTCTACTTCATGAACAAATATTATCATGATATGAAATTAAACCTGTAGACATACGCGGTAGCGTAACCGTTTATGATATTATGCATCTGAAAAAGTAACATGACTCTAGAGCAGCGGTCGGCAACCTTTTGGCAGGCAAGGGCCGCACAGGGCCAAAATAAGCAAGAGACGGGCCGCACTTGTTCAAAAATTTTACCATAGGTATCTATTAATTTATGTAGGTATTATCTGATCTCTAAAAAATCAATGTGTATCTGTCTCTGGCAGCTCTTTCTATAACCGTTGGAATATGTCGCCAGTATAATGATATTATAGTGGACCATCATAGCTCAATTGACATATTTTTTAATTTTAAGTTAGTCAAACATTAGCTTGCATGATATTTGGACTACTTTATGTAAACAAAATAAGTAAAATAAATTCTTCTTCTTTTTTATGCGTAAGACCTACCTACGCATATTTTAATTATTCCTTCACTTCTAAATATAATTTTTTCTAATTATGTTACGATTGTAATCTCTTTTGTGTGCTATAAAATCGATTGAAAAATGCGACCTTTGAGTTTGACGGAATTTAAGTTTTGGATTCAAATTTGTGGATCCCACAAATTTCAAATTCAAACTGTTCGAATCTCAAACTACTTTTATAGATTTTAGAATAGGGAATAGAGTATAAATCCGATATGAAACATGAATCACGCTTAAAAACATGAAAACGGCCTGAGATTCGAATAAGTAGTTTGAGTTTAATATTTTTGGAACACAACGATCCGGACAGAGATCCAGACAGAATTCGGACTTACGAAAGCATTTTCATCGAAGCTGAAGCATAGACACTTCGCTCACTAACGCTCGTTCGCTCGGTCGATTAGGAAATTTTTGTTTATCAATGCTACAGTGCTTCTATTCATTTTTAAACCTGTTTTATTCCCAGAAGAATATTCGCCATCTATTGTAGAGTAGTAGTAAAAAAGACAGTGATTTGACGCCATCTATTAACAAGTAAAATCACTATTATACACGCTGTTTGATCTGTGGACTTGATGCTCAATCGGTCTTCTACTTGCACGATACATCACTGTTTTGGAAGTCTGTGGTTAAATCAAAATCCATTTTGTCTTGGTTTCTCCGTCTACGATCAGATTTTCAAAACACGTTTCTAGGCTGTCAATGTCAGTAATAATTTAATCATGCCATTGTCAGGAGTTTTTGGCGGGAAGCGGTAAAAGGTGCTGTCGTAATTTTGTGTTATTTTCTAAATCTTGTGATTTTACTGAAATGGGGTAAGGGGAGGGATTTATCGTCATAAAACACCTTTTCATCATCACTCCCTCATCTGTAAAATACTATATTAACTTGACATTGGCAAATGCGCAAGACGTGCGACGCCAAATTCCCCTGGATTGGGAGAGCAAAAAAAAAAAATGACAATGCCAATTTGTCAATCGAAAATGTATTGTTTCATTCCCATTTCCCACAAAAGTACAACTTTTGACATGATTTGATTTGTAGTATTTTAACATCTTGAAATAACAATTAAAAAAAGTTGATTGCAGCAGTCTAGGAATCTTGGTAGAGCCTGCGACAAAACGAACGTGAAGTTAATCATCATGGAAAAGAGACCTATTCCAAATTTACCAACAACCAAACTTATTTTTGAAGATATTTCGGACTCTGCATTCATAACTGAAGACTATCCCAAGAAACTTATTATGGATGATGAACTATTAGATAGTGCATATTCTTGTTTTCATAATCTGAGGCAATTAGAAATTGATATAAAAACACAATCCATGTTAAAATTAAAACTTGAAGATTTAAATGAGCAGTTGATACGCAATATTACAGTTTTAAAAACCCAAGCTTCAACAAAGTACTGAATTTTATTTGTGATTAAACAAGAGTATCTATAGTTTAAAAATAAAAATGCCAGTTTAAAAAAATCATTTTATTATACTTCCAAGTTTTATTAATTCTTCTTCTGTAACTAAACCTAAATGAAATAAACAAACTAAAGCTGCTCCTTGTTCTGCAAACTTTTTATTCTTCTCCCAAAATGATGATGTGTATTTTTTACCACAAAAAGTGATTATAGTGCGAAATAACTTTTCTATCTGTTGTGTTTCATATGTTGGTAGTTTTTGGCCATTTTTCCCCGCCCATGCATGTAGTTTTGCTTTAGGCAATGATAAGTCATTGAAGTTCGCTCTAATGAAACATACCTAAAATAATGCCAAGTATTAACAAACTTTTCAAATTAGGTGTTTTTTTCAACATTCATTTAGTGACACTCCTTACCTTCATCTCAGTCACATCAACAAGTTCTGTATCGCTAAGTTTACTTTTCTTCTGAGGTGGTTCCAAGGTATCAGGAGTGACTTGCCAACGGCCTTGAATTCCCACCTTTTGATAATGTGACTGTTTTTCTTTACAATACTCTCCAAGATCCCAAATAGCACTGAAAAGTGTAATTGAATTATGTGAAAGTAGCCTTTCTTTCATGAGCTGAAGCAATTATTTTAATTTACATCACAATAATAATCCTAAAAGTTTAAATCATCTCATGAACACTTTGTATAAAATGAATGGTAACTAGCAGAGCCGCTAAACTTCTTACTGTCATATATTTAAAAAAAAATGTATTTTGTTGTTTTTTGAAACCTTGTCTTGACTATAACTGATGCAAGAAAAACTAATTATCCAAATTAATGAAGTTGTTCGCAAGCTATGTGCATTCATACATTTCGGCGATCTATTTTTGTATAAATAGATTACAAAGTTACCATATTTGTTCTAAAGTTTGGCAATCCAGGAATTGTTTTCCTCTTGGTGTTTCTTGCAAGTCTCTCAATATATTTTGAACGCAATATTTTGTGTTTGAAGGTGAGTTATCATAGTCAACAGCTAACTTCAAATATTCCTGTATTACAGTGTCCATTGGGAGTATTCCTTCCTTTCTAAAGATTGAACAGTTCCATTCAGCTGCTCGAGCTAACATAACACTTTTGCATCCAGTAAGAGTTTTGAATTTGAGAATGTCACTGTATTTTTCTATGTCTTTTGAACCCCCACTGAAACAAAATTATGTAGATAATTTTGGTTTGCAATAATTGTTGAAGCAAAGAGTTGCTACTGCACAATATGTAACCTCATGTCAGTAACACAGGCTGGTTGGTTTTTTGAATGAGGATTCAAAAAGACAACTGATTTTGGAATTGTGAAAAATTTGTGTGTTGACAATTAGCAGCATACTTGTCAAGAAGTAAAAATTTTTATTAGAATGTTTTTCTAAGAGTTTTAGTGATTATTGTGTTTGTTTGTAATGTAATATCTAATAATATTGCATTAAAGTGTTTCTCATGGATATTCTGCTTTATGTGTTCATAGACATAGTGTGAACTAACATTCATAGGGTAGGGTGACCCAACAGGGGTCACGGGGCAGAGGCCTTTTTCCCAACAAAGGTTATGGATCACCACGCACAAATAAACACGGGAGAGTTTAATCACTTGGGAGAAACTGTGACTAATAAAAATGACAACATGAGTTTGATGTCATTTGAAAAACTGGATGGCGTAACAAACTACAACTCATGGAAATTCTTAATGGAGTTGTATTTAACGCATGAAGATCTATGGGAGTGTACGCAGACTACGCACGAAGATGGAACAGGCAAGAAAAGAGACCAAAAAGCGAGAGCTAAGATTTGCTTGATGGTAAAACCAGAGTGCCTTATTCATGTGCGTCAAGCAAAAACAGCGCGAGAAGCTTGGCATGCTTTAGAAAAAGCCTATGAAGATAACGGGCTAAATAATCGTTGCAGATTATTATCAAAGCTAGTAAGTCTGAAACTGGAGCAGTTCCAGACCATAAGAGAGTATATTTCGGCATTGATAACAACATCACAAAAACTGAGTGATCTTGGAAAGGAGATGGACGACGAATTATTGGCTGCCCTAATGTTACAAGGATTAACGGAAAATTTTCAAGCTATGCGATTGGCGATTGAAAATTCAAATATTGAGCTGACAACAGACTATGTTAAAACAAAACTGTATCAAATGGAGGAGACACATTCAGCTAAGACTGCTAACAATCAAGCTCTTATTTCCAAGAGAAATAATTATAATAATGCACTGAAACAGAAGAAACGGTTGGAATGCTTCATCTGCAAGGGACCTCATAAAGCAATAGATTGTCCAGAGAACAGAAGCAGACAGATCCAGACAGATGAAGCCTCGGTTGCATTCGCGTTGGCAACATCAAGCTCAGAAGCTGATTGGATAGTAGATTCAGGAGCTTCAAACCATATGACGTCAAAGCGTGAATGGTTGCATGATGTGAAGAAGTTTGACAGGGAAGTGTTAGTAGCGTGTGCAAATGGTGAAAGGCTGAAAGGGGTCGGTAGTGGTACAGTGGTAAGTGGAAAACCTAATGTTACGATTAATGCTATGTATGTTCCAGGACTAGCATCAAATCTGCTAAGCGTGAGTGCTATTACAAAGAAAGATCTTAATGTTGTGTTTTTCAAAGGCGGTTTTAACGTAGTAAAGAGTGGAAATTGTAAAATACTTGCTAAACCTTTACTTACAGGTGTAGAGGAAAACGGTGTGTACAAATTGAAACAAAGTTTGGAGCACACAGCGCTGGCGACTTCTGTCGGTAGTGAGATGGAGTTATGGCATAAAAGGATGGGTCACCTAGGCGTACGTAACTTAAAACTATTACGTGATCGTATGGCGACAGGGGTAAGTTTTTCTAACAGTTCTTTTACACTAGAGTGTGTAGCCTGCTTGAAGGGAAAACAAACCAGACAGCCTTTTAAGAAAGGTACTACAGCTAGCAGAGCTGACAATGTACTTGAGTTGGTGCATACAGATGTTTGTGGGCCAATGAATGTAGAGTCATTCAGCGGATTGAAATACTTCGTAACGTTTATTGACGATTTTACCCGAAAAACCTTCGTTTATTTTCTGAAATGTAAAAGTGAAGTATTTGATAAACTTGAAGAGTTCAAGAAGTTTGCAGAGTTGCAGACTGGAAAGAAGTTAAAGGCAATACGGTCTGACAACGGCACAGAATACGTAAACTCTCGGATGAAGGGTTTTATGCAGAAGTATGGAATTAGGCATCAGTTGACTGTCGAGTACACACCAGAGCAGAATGGTGTAGCAGAAAGAGCAAACAGAACAATCGTTGAAAAAGCAAGGAGCATGATCCAAGAAGCTGGATTAAGCAATAAGCTTTGGGCAGAAGCGGTGAAGACTGCTGTATATTTGAAAAACAGGTCTCCAACGATAGCAGTTAGAAATAAAACTCCTGAAGAAGCATGGACTGGAAAGAAACAAAATCTGAAGAGTATCAGAGTTTTCGGGTGTCGAGCGTTTAAGCATATACCGATTCAGAAACGAACTAAATGGGATCCTAAAAGCAAAGAGTTTGTACATATAGGATACTGTGAAGAATCCAAAGCCTACCGATTATTTGACCCAGAAACCAAGATGGTTCACAAAGGAAGAGATGTAGTTTTCTTCGAAAGCCAATTTCTCTTAGCAGAGAAAGGCTCTGATTCAAGAAGAGATGAGACTCTTCTTATTTTAGAAAATGAAAGATTAACAAATAGTGACAGAGAAAATACGCGAGATGTTACTGGATTCGAACATCAACGTGAGTTGGAAATTGACGAAGAACATAACGAGACAGTAAGAGAAATAGCTGCAGAAGATTCAAACCACAATCAAGTAGAAAGTAATGATGAATGGGAGTCTGTTGATGGAAGAGATGAAGAGGAAATAGAGGATATGCAGTCGGAATCAACCGAGGAGGTCGAACAACTGTTACCAGAACCAGAACAACAAAGAGAAAGACGATACCCATTGCGTGAAAGAAAACCTAGAGAATTTCCGGATCACGTCACATATCAAGCACTTCAAAGTGATGTGCCCTTAACTGTCAGTGAAGCTCTATCAAGTAGTGATAAAGAGAAGTGGAGAATCGCGATTGAGGAGGAGATGAATGCGCTGAGAAAGAATGAAACTTGGACGCTGGTGAAGCCACCGAAATCGAGCAATATCGTTGATTCGAAATGGTTATTTCGAATCAAAGAAGAGGCGGGGGGAATAACGCGCTACAAGGCTCGATTGGTCGCAAGAGGTTTTAGCCAACGTAGAGGCATTGATTACCTCGAGACGTTTGCACCAGTGATCAGACATGGTTCTTTAAGAGCACTGATAGCTTTAGCAGCCAGAGAAGAACTAAAAATTGACCAAATGGACGTAAAAACGGCATTCTTAAATGGTGATTTACATGAAGTCGTGTACATGAAACAACCAGAGGGTTTGGAAGTAAAAGGTAAAGAAGATCACGTCTGTCTTTTACATAAAGCACTGTATGGACTGAAGCAAGCTCCGCGAGCATGGAATGCAAAGCTGCATTCTCAGCTCACAAGGCTAAAGTTTAAGAGATCAGAAAATGAGCCATGTGTCTACATGCGCACACATGATGGCAAAATAATCATCATTGCTGTGTACGTAGATGACATTTTAATCTTTTGGAATAACAAGCAAGAGATGCTTAAGGTCAAGAGCGAATTGATGTCCAGTTTCGACATGAAAGACCTCGGGAAAGCTGAATTAATGTTAGGAATTCATATTGTGCAAGATGCTACTGGGATTAAGCTACACCAGGGGAAATATGTAGATAAGATTTTAAAGGCGTACAATATGGAAGACTGCAAACCGGTAGTCACACCTGCAGTGCCAGGTCAAAGGCTAGAGAAGCCTTCACATGACAGAAAACCAGATGGAAGGATTCCATATAGAGCATTGATGGGGTCTCTTATGTACTTAGCAGTTTGTACAAGGCCAGACATAGCTCATGTAGTTAACTACTTGAGTCAATTCAATGAGTGTTACGAGGAACAACACTGGGTCGCCGCCAAACGTGTGTTGAGATATCTCAAAGGGACAATAAATTATGGGTTGAGATATTACACGGGAAGAAAACCGCAAGAAGTGATGGAGGCTTTCGCTGATGCTGACTATGCAGGAGATAGTGACCGTCATTCATATTCTGGCTCAGTGTTCCTTATTCAGGGAGGAGCTGTTTCGTGGCAGAGCACTAAACAACGAACTATTGCTCTTAGCACAGCAGAGGCTGAATATGTATCGGTATCAGAAGCTGTAAGAGAAGCAATATTTCTGCGAAGATTTTTAGCAGAAGTATCAGATCGACGGGTCTATAAGTTGGATGAAGCCATAACCATCTACTCTGACAGTCAGTCTGCCATCGCTATGGCAAAGAACCCAGTACACCACCAACGTACCAAACATGTAGACGTTAGATACCACTTTGTGCGTGAGGCAATTGTAAATAATTTTGTGATACTGAAGTACAAGGAGACAGCATGCATGGTTGCAGATGTTTTAACAAAACCACTTCCAAGGGGGAAGTTTGTGTGGTGTGTGAGGAGTATGGGTATGTGTGTTTGAGAAGCATGCAAGATGTTTGAATGGACATTAGGTTAAGGAGGAGTGTTGAAGCAAAGAGTTGCTACTGCACAATATGTAACCTCATGTCAGTAACACAGGCTGGTTGGTTTTTTGAATGAGGATTCAAAAAGACAACTGATTTTGGAATTGTGAAAAATTTGTGTGTTGACAATTAGCAGCATACTTGTCAAGAAGTAAAAATTTTTATTAGAATGTTTTTCTAAGAGTTTTAGTGATTATTGTGTTTGTTTGTAATGTAATATCTAATAATATTGCATTAAAGTGTTTCTCATGGATATTCTGCTTTATGTGTTCATAGACATAGTGTGAACTAACATTCATAGGGTAGGGTGACCCAACAGGGGTCACGGGGCAGAGGCCTTTTTCCCAACAATAATGGATAGTGTTAATGATTAGAACCTTTAGTGACAATTTTCAATTTTCATACTTGGCAATAACTGGGATATGTATCCTCTCAGCCACATATTTGATGATGTCCATGTGTACAGGATGTTGTGGGCGTTCATTGCGGGTCCTGCCATGAATTGCAATTGCCTTTATACCAGTACTAATCAGCTTCTCTACAAGGCCAAGAGTGTCTTCTGCGGTATCTAATATTCTGATTTTACAACTCACAGGTACAGTAACATTAGTCACTAGAGTCTTGAGAATATGACAGGCCTTTTCTGGTTTTGCCAGAAGTGCAACACCCATCCCTCCTTTTATTGAAAATTCTTTAGGGCAACCCATGTTGATATCAATGGCAGCAACATCATTTTCACTGTAATAAAATAATCCAGTTCAATTGAATAAATAAAATTTACTAGTTCTATGGATTACTTGGTATTGATCTCAAAAATCCAGAAGGTTAATTAGAATTTGTATTTACACCAATTTAGCAACTTTTAGTGCTCGTGAAGCATCACATGTTCCAAGTTGTAAGACAACTTTATCTTTTTCTTCATTGCATGTCCGAAAAACTATGGTGCCATCCGTTTGATCAACATAATCTATTGTGTTCAGTGTTTCTGAAAATAAAATGTTTCCTTAGTTAAATTGTTTTGCTGTTATTCTAAACAACATGAGACAAATCATACTTGGATTCCTAATCGCCTGTTTTTGACAACCAGTAAATAATCATTTTTTTACAATGGCTATCAGTCTTATCAATACGAATAAATACTTTTGGGATTGTCTTACCATTAACCCTGCGTTTTGATCTCAAGAATTTCCAATCAATCAATTCCTCGGTGTACACAATATCAGCACCATAACGAAGCGATAGTAATCGCATTGGTAAAGTGCCAATACGCACCATTGGTGCAAGTATTAATTTATTTTCATAAGATATCATTTCACTAAAAACTACTCAAAACTTAAAAAACGTGCGCATCGACGCGCTCACTCACGTATAAATATTCAACTAGTGTTGGCTGATAGTCCCACTGTAAACAATAATACTTTTCGATATTCTCGATTGTTGATAGTGATAGTCGTTATGCTATCGACACTATTTGATACGATTGTTCATGACGAGTTTACTATCGATAGTTTTGGGCCATTGTCAGTTGTTTTCTTTTTCGATTCTATTTATTCTATCGATTGTAAGCTCAAGCTAAGACAAGCTCATGGGCATCATTATTATCGATGATCGATAGTGTTGCTACCTATCAATAGTGTTGTCAGTTTTATCCTATCGATTGGACAACTGATTTTCAAGGTAAACTATCGATAGGATAACTATCGATAGTTCGGCAATACTGTCTGTCTCCAATAGACAAAAAATTACAAACAAGTAAACGTCAAAGTCAACGAGTCTTCTGCGTTTCGAGTTTCGTTCCTAAGTCTATTCCTGCGGTATATCTGGGATAGCTAAGGTTTTGCCTGGTTAAACGACACATTTTGACTAGATTAAAAACTATCTGCCTCATTCCCGCGGGAGTTTTGGTATACAATTTATTATCTTGAATTTAATTTCGTCAAGCTTGTAAAACCTCCGTTCCCGGGCGCTACTCAGCTGAAATTTTGATTTGACTAAATATTATCCACCACGTTCCCGTGAGCATTTCCGGTATGAGATTTGTTTAAAGTGCAACATTTAAAGCAAAGTAACAAGATAGAGAAATTTTGATTTTGAGAGAGAGTAGGAGATTTGAGTTTCTGTCTCTCTCTAAAGTTTTTGACTGATCTTGTATTCCTTTGTAAATTGTCATATTGTTTGAGTTAGAGTTTCATTTTTATGATGATTAAAGGCTGATGATCGGACACATAGCTTATAAAACAGCTCGATAGGTATGGTAGCAGTATATTTTACTAAATTTTAAGACTCGAGAAGGAAGAGGAGAGGCTAAAATGATTATTTACGTTACACAGTGCACATACAATTTATTCATAGCCAGCAAAACTTTCGACTACGTACTATCATTAATCAACTCAATCGACAAAATCAAAAGTCAAAATGTTTTTATTCAATTGGGTATCAAAGATACACATAAGAACGTCAAAGTTTTTTATAGACAAACACACAAACGACAAACAAACAAAATAATAAAAACCAAAGGGCAACTATCTTGAATTTGGCGCAGGAGCTTTTCACTAAATATATTACGTTGTGGACACCGAGCACGAAGGTGCTGTGTTCTCTAGAAAACTCGACTTAAAATTTCAGTATGTATAATATCCATCTCATCTATCATCACCCTTTCCTATAAGCAACGAATGTACGAATATCACATAATAGATGACTAGGTGGTATGGCCATATTGGCTCTAGCCTGCCTTACAGGGCAAAACCAAATTGCAAAAAAAAAAATACTTTGAAGGTTTCCCGGTTTCCCCTCGAGAGGTGAAGTGACTGCTGAAAATGAGCTGGGCAAAGAGAATTTAAATACGAGGGAAGTGGGTTTCTCTGTAAAAAAAATAGTCTTGTTTCAATCGTTTGTTTCTTGCAAATTTAGTTGTATTGTATTTGTATTGCCCTCCGTGCCTGATTATATTAACCCCGTCCCACCCGGACAGTTTAATTGACAATTGATAGAAGTGAAGACAACTTTTGGGCTTACTTTTCTCTAATGTGGTGTTAGATTTTATTTAATTAAATTTCTGTGCTATTTATTTAGGTTTACCAAACCTACTATAGAACATAGGTACTGACATTTTAACATATTTGCCCTTAACCGATTAGTGCTCTAAGTCATCTTAGCACCTAAGAAAATGAAGCCAACTGTAGCTGCTGATGAAATGTTTCCTGAGGGTGTGGGACCCTATATGGATATGGAAGAGGTACGAACCATTCTGCCTAGTAAGGCTTCCTTCCTTAAAGAGTACACTTTCTTTTATTTTTAGGGCTAAGTAACAAACCAAAATTGTAGTTTAACTATGTAGATCCAGGTGTCAAGTCATGATTGTTTTGTTAATTCAGATTGGTTATTGCAGGTACATAGAACATTCTCAGTTTGTCTTTATGTACTTCAAAGACGTCTAATTCAAACGAGAGAATTCTGCTTGCTTCTTCTCCACTGCTCAACTAAATTGCTCAACTGCATTAATTTGAGCAGTGGGTAATACCAATACCAATGGTGCAACTAGTAATTGCTCCTATACCTATATACCTCTGATCTACCCACAGCTCAACTTACATGCAAATACATAGACACATAGACATGGTTTGTATCACTGACACATAGACATAGTTTGTATCACTGAACATTTTATGCTCCATAGCTCAACTAGTTTTGCTCAAGTCAGTCTAACAGTAGGTCATCCTATCATAAAATCGAACATGTAACCTACTGTCAACAGTCATTGAAGCACTAGCACTATATTTGTATTAAGGCTCAATGTTTTGTCTAAAGCGCAAAATTTAAAATTTAAACAGTTATTTTGGTTTTGATCAACTGAGTTGTATAGAGCATAAAATGTTTAGCAAAACAAACTATGTCCTACTACTCAACTAGTTGAGCAACGGGCAAGAAGTGACGAAGATATGTGTGTTATCCACTGGTATTCCAAAGATCTCTAATAATTTTATGTGTCAAAATCATAGGTATTTATGGCTTGCTCCCAACGACCACCACCAAAATGGCCACTACTGGTAGTTGTTAGGACAAAGTATTCATTTTTGTGCCAACCGCCACCAGTGGTGAAAACAGTCAGTCCAATCGAGAGTCAGACCGATTGAACTCTAACATTGAAAATATTTTTATTGTATATTTTTAATACTGTAACAGTAAATAAAAATGTGTAACCTTAGCTATAGAATCTAATTATCCATGAAATTAATTAAACCTGCAGATGAAATTATTCAGACAATATTGAACATTCACACAACCCACATGCAGATATTCACACATGCACATTTTATTTTATTTACTGATACAAAAAAAGGTGAGACTCTATTAAAAAAAACGTATACAAGGTACACTTAATTAAATAGGTATAACTTATGATGTTTAATTTGCATGATGCATTTGAAATTCTAAGAAAATCGGGTAACTAAAATGTTTGTTTCGGGAAAAATCAAAAATATTATTATTGTACTTAATTAGATTTGATAACAAAAAGCTGAAAAACATGATTATTTTTATGACCAAACAAGCACCACTGGCAGCAGTTGCGACAATTTTTTTTGCCAATATTTACTTACATAAATAAAACTGTCTACAGGCTGGAGGCCCATCAAATCTTTTGATGGATTTAGCAGCAAATGAAAAGGCTGTCCATGCTGATTTTTTCAATGGTAAGTTCTATTTTTTTTTTGTATTTGTAACACAGTGACGAGACTGGTAAGTTGCTCTCCAAGCACATTTCTTATATAAAGAAAAAAAATCTTAACTCATTAAGTATTGTAATATGTACAAAACTGAATCAGTATCTTTCGCATACCCCTGATGTCCCAACTGAACTCTCATACTGCACAATGACTATTTGTCTGACTGAAGCCACTCGAGCGCAATTTTGGTCGCGTGTATCGCGCTCAACAAAAATTCGGTTGAGCGGCCACACGAGCGTAATTTTTCTGCCGTGAGTCGCGATTTGCGGTTAACGAGAGTTGCCAGATTATTTTAGTTGTTATCCAACTTTTAGGCAGGAAAAATACTACTATAATACGTTTTTAAATACCAACATTGCATTCCGGTAAAAAATAGTAAATGAAAATGAGTAGGTACATAATCAAAGTCTGTTAAAAAGTCTTAAATATCGAATGTGAAAATTTGTAAACAAGTAAAATTACTTACGTAAATATCATAACCTAGACACTGTTAGGTGAAATTAATTAATGCTTTCAAATGCATTTGTTCAAATCAAGGCAAAAATAACTAAGTGATTTAAGAATCGAATATCTACAAAGAGAAAACTGTTTATCGTTATGTTTAATTTTAATCACTTTGTCGCCGAAAACTATGACAATATGTTTTTTTTTTTAATTACCAAGCGACCACAAAAGCCCTAGCGGCACGAAAGTAGGACCAATCGACGCAGAAAAATTCGCCGAGTCCAGGGATATATTAGGTCCTTACGTATGAAATTGGCGTTTTGTACGGGAGAAATAAAAAGTCGATTTTTTTTGTAAAATATATTTAATGAATCAAAGTATGCACCGTTGTTATCTATGCACTTTTGCCATCTTATGGGTAGTTCATTGATCCCTTTACTATAAAAACCATGGGGGCGAGAATCAATAAACTCTTTGAAGGCGGTTTGGACTGCTGCATCGGAGTGGAATTTTTTTCCTTGTAAGAAGTTGTCCAAATTCCGGAAGAAATGGTAATCTGTTGGAGCAAGGTCCGGGGAGTACGGTGGATGTCGCAGACATTCCAATTGTAGCTCAGCTAACTTAGTGGTTGTTTGTTGTGCAGTGTGTGGTCTTGCGTTGTCGTGAAGCAGCAGTGGCCTAGAGCGATTGACCAATCTCGGTTGTTTAACAGCTAGTTCTTCCTTCATGGTTTGCAGTTGCTGACAATAGATATCTGCCGTAATCGTTTGGCCAGATTTAAGAAAGCTGTAGTGAACGACACCGGCGCTAGTCCACCAAACACTTACAAGTAACTTTTTCTGAGTCAATTTTCGTTTAGGGCAGGATTTGGCTGGGTCTCCAGGGTTCAGCCATTGCGATGAGCGCTTTCGATTATCGTACAATATCCACTTTTCATCACAAGTAATGATTCGATTTAAAATCCCTTCATTATTGTGTCGGTTGAGCAAAGTAACACAGCAGGCGACCCGTGTTTGCAAGTTCGATTCACTCAATTCATGAGGTACCCATCGTTTTTTTACTTTCCCGATTTGCTTCAAGTGGATTAATACAGTTTTGTCACTTACCCCGAAGCCTGCTGCTATCTCTGAAGTGCTTTGTGATGGATCCGCTTCCACAATAGCCTTTAATTCTTCGTTTTTCACTTTGATCTCCGGCCGTCCACGGGGTTGGTTCTTGAGTTCGAAATTTCCAGAACGAAAACGTTGAAACCAAAAACGTACCATGCTATCTTTAGCGACACCAGCGCCGTACACATCATTAATTCTTCGAGCTGTTTCTGCAGCACTGGTGCCACGGTAGAACTCGTACTCGTAAATATACCGACATTTCATGTTTTCCATTGCGCGGTAATAAGCGACGCCAAAGAAAAAATAATGAGGAAAATAACAAATGAATGACTGTATTCCAAAGAAAAAAAAACCAGCTAAATGAATTTATTAATTTGAATTTCGAATTCTTAACCAAAGAGGAGATATTTCTGATCAAATTGATCAGTACGACAAAACGCTAATTTCATACGTAAGGACCTAATCTTATACCTTTAAATGAGCAATTCTTGTATATATATATATATATAATTGGAATCTCGGAATCGGCTCCAACGATTTTCATACAATTTAGTATATAGGGGGTTTCGGGGGCGATAAATCGATCTAGCTAGGAATCATTTTTAGAAAATGTAATTCTATTCGTGTTTTATCGATAATCAATCACAACTGAAAAATATGACTCTTCCTGACATCTATTGGCGAACACAATACAATTTTTTGTGAGCAACTACGAGTAATTGCTTTAACGACACAACAGCAGATGGCGTTGTTAAGTAACACGAAGTCAATGAGTGTTTGCTTTGAGGTTAGACTAAAATCAATTGTTTATTATCCAAAAACACAATTAAAAAATAAAAAAAATACCGAGCAAAGCTCAACCCAACTTTTCGCTTGGTAATTATTGCCTTTCAAGCGTCGATATAGGTAAATATTTCAGTTAATATTCATCCATAAAATCTGTATTTCGTAGACTAAAATTTAGCAATCCCCAGAAAAAATCAGGAGACCTGACAACACTCCGCACCCGGCGTAATTTCGGTTGATATAACGCGCGTGAGTCGGCAGACAACTCATTTTGTGCTGCAGTGTGGCACCAACAGCCCCCCCATTTCTACTAACCAATTGTTTTTTGAATTGCCTCAAATTGTCATTTTTTCTATGCCAGTAGTGTCAAAAATAAGCAATTCATTGACAGTTTAAAGCAATTGCTTAGTTACTTAGAATCGAGGCCCAGCCCATTTCTATGAAACCCAATACAGCTCAAATTACGCGATTCACGGCAGACAAAATGTATAATGCTCAACGCGCGGCAAAGTAGGTAGACCAACTTTGACGCGCCATGTAGCTCTGCTCCCGCTAGTGCGTTATAGCAGACACTGCACCTTATTCAAGTCATATCTTAGTTTGTTTAAAACCTGTCGAATTTAGGTCAAGACACTAAAGTATATGTATAGGAAATTTTTTCACTCACATAGAAAAGAAACAATTATCCATGATACCACTAGTGGGTCTTTGAGCCGAAGACTCGCTCCCGACGCCTGGCTTCATCTTCAGGTCACATTTCTCAACCGATTCTCGTGAAACTTTGTGAGCAGGTTCGGTAATTATACAGGTTTTTTTGTCTAGTCTGTTTAAAAAATAATAATAATTGCGGAGACATGATTTCAAGAGAATTGGTTAAGAAGTGCGACCCGCAAAGGAAGCCAGAGATCTGGATAGAAATCCTATCATACGAAAGTATTTTTGTCGAAGCCGAAGCATAGACGCTTCGATCGGTCGATCACTAGATCCATGTCAGTTTTTTTCCATCTTGCTCAGAAGTTGCCGAACAGCATAATTTGCTGCGTGCTGTCGCGCCAGTGCCAGTGCTGTATTTATAACTAGTAGCGTCGCGTCCCGCCGCGTCGTTCCACTGCCGCGTAGTCACTCCTACTGCGGTCTTATCGTTATAGTGATATATTGTGCAATTTTTTAACCATAATTTTATTTTGTTTCAGATTTTGAAGACTTGTTTGATGATGATGATTTAAAATGAACTAAATTCTTGATAACTAGGAAATTGATTGACCTATAATTAATTATTTTTTCAATTAAATTTACTAATTACAAATTCTTATTGTTTTTATTTTATTTTCTTACATTTATGAAAATAATAAGACCAGTCTACTGGTGATCTTCGAGCGTACGTCATTTAAGTCTGGAGTGAGGTCATTGAGAAACATGGGGAAGCACTCGCAGTTTCCCTTGACATCTCAAAGGCTTTTGACAGGGTTTGGCATGACAGCCTTATCAGCAAGCTCACTTCATTTGGTTTGTCCGCTGGGTTTGTTGCGTGGATATCGGATTTTCTGAGAGGTCGATCCATTCGAGTTGTCGTTGATGGCTGCTTGTCTCGAATGGATATAAATGCCGGGGTTCCTCAGGGGTCGGTGCTTTCTGCGACACTCTTCCTGCTGCACATTAATGATCTGCGTAAGCCCGGTACCCTTGGGTATGCAGACGACAGCACTGTTGTGGAAAGCTATAAATCTAATGCACAGTCTAGTGGATCTCACATCCAGTCTCTGAAGGCTGACATGGTCGAGCGCTTGAACTTCTCCCTCCAGGCAGTGTCCAGTTGGGGCGATGCCAACCTGGCCAAGTTTAATGCGGCTAAGACTAAGGCGTGTCTGTTTTCCGCAAAAAGGAGGCCATTCGAACTGGTTCCTACTTTCCAAGGTGTATCCATCCCGATTAATAACAACCTTGAGCTTTTAGTAGTTTCTTTGACTTCCACCCTTAACTTCGGCTCCTATATTGAGTCTAAGGCTCAATTAGCTGCTAAAAAGGTGAGTATCCTCTCGAAAAATCTACATAAATTTAAATTGAACAGTGACTATCACAATTATAACACTAGAAATAAGGATAGGATAGCTGTACCGAGATTTAGACTGACTAAGTCAAGAAAGTCATTTTTAGGCAACTGCGTTCGTTTCTACAATAAAATCCCGAAAAATATAACAGGGCTCACCGAGGGAAAATTCAAATCACATGTAAAAACTACATTAATGAAAAGAGGATATTATAAGGTTAAGAATTATTTAGAAGATAACGATGTCTGGAGCCTTCCACTTCCGTCAAGTAGCCACTAGTATTTATAGATATTACCTAGTTGTAAGCCAAAATTTGTGACTGTAATTTATTTAATAATTGAAAAAATAATGCCAGTTTCTTGCCTGTTCTTCTGAGTAGAGGCTTTTTGTCCGAACAAGGCGGTCGAGTCTATTTAAATAACTTTGACGTTCATAAGTGTATCTTTGTACCTAAATTGAATAAAAACATTTTGACTTTGTCTTTGCTGTCATAATATAAGGCACAGGTTCGGTCGTGCATGGAGTACTGTTCGCACCTTTGGGATGGATCGGCCAAGTATCAGCTCGAGGCGTTGGAGTCCATCGAGAAACGTGCGAAGAAGCTCATTGGCAACGACTCCCTTGTCCTTGTCCTTTAGAGGCTCGTCAGTATCATTACTCGCTTTCTTCACTCGTCTTCTTCTTCTAAACGAAATGGCGATAGAATACCTTAAGCCAATGCGAAGTTAGTCTAGGTCGCCGGACTCTTAAATAATTCTACTTGCTAGCATGGCTATAAAAATAAACAATTTTGTTAACCATCTCAAACAGAAATATATTTAAACATTAGTTACATACTGTTGCATTAAAGTAAAATAACTAGCATATCTATTAGTCTAAACTTAAATTTAATTATTAATAGCTAGCCTAACTATCAAAAAACAAACAAAGAAATTATGAGTACCCCGGAATTCTGAAATTCCCATACAAACGCGCTTGTCGAATTTCTTGGAAACTATTAATCAGATTATGATGAAATTATTCTTCTCTCCACAGACATCCAATACAGTAGTATAAGTCGCGGCACGAGAGTTTAGCGCTGAGGGTAATGTGGAGGGGATATCTGAGCATGGGTATAGTCGTGAACATAATACAATTGTAACTTTAATTAAAAACACATTTGAATAAATAGTAAGTCTATCACTAAGCAAAATCTGGAGGATATTACTGTCACAAACATTAATAAATAGTTAGTGTTAAAGTTTTGCATAGCTTGTAACAGGTTGTTTTACTATTCAAGACACAAGTTATTTTAGGCATATTCAATATCACTAAAAATACACTAGTATAAAAACTTTCACTAAATAAGAAAGGAACAAAAAAAAACAATAACAATGAACGGCAATAACAATACACTTTAGAACGCGACTGTACAGTCAGAAGTCTGCGGAGCGTCGTATCGGGGCGGGGGACGGAATACGACTGGCTAGCCAATCGGCGCTACGCACGCGCAACCTTCGTCCCTGTAGCCCCCCTGTGATACCTAATTTTTTACTTCTGCGCAATAACGGTCAGCGCTAGACTTTCGTGCCGCTACCTATACTACTGTATTGTATGTCTGTGCTTCTCTCGCATAATGTCTTAGTTTGTTTTTAAAAACGCCGTTAAGGGAAAATAGAGCTGAAAGATATACTGAAAAATATCCGCATTTTTAAGGGATTTGATGAGGATTGATTTTTAGATAGACAAATTCAGTTTCTAAATAAATCCATGTTACTGGGAAATTCCTAGTTATCCTTACTAATATTATAAATGCGAAAGAGTTTGTTCGTTTGTTAGCCTTTCACGCCTTAACTACTCAACCGGTCATCATGAAATTTTTCATACACGTTGTCAAGGGTACAGACAAGGACGTAGGCTATCATTCATCCTGAAAACGAAGGGTTCCTGTAGGACCTCGCCTTTTTGGCTACTTTCAAGAAAAAAATCCGGATTCTATGGTTTTGAAAAAATGAAATGAATGGGAATTGCTTTTGTCATATTGAGTTTAATATAAAGCAAGTAAAACTAATAATATAGAGATATTTGTCTAACCAGGAACCAGTCCAGTGCACAAATTAAAAACTTTATTTTAGTCGATTTTACAACCTAAATACAAATACAAATCGAAATACATTGTTGAATTGGTGTTTTACTGAAGACGACAATGCACGAATTCGCTGGTCGGAAAGTTAAATGTGTATACAAAACTAGAAATTATAAAAACAGCTGACCGTGCTTGTAGAAAAAACCAATACCACGCAGTGCGCGGAACGAGGTAACCATTTGCGTTAATTATTGGGCGCTTTTAAAACCATTTATTCAATCCAGAGGCGGTCAATCATGGGCGATCCATTTGACGACATACTCGTAATGCTGTTTTGGGCATACTATTTTCGTGAGAGGAACAAATGCAACCGGTTATAATAATATTGTCTGTGACACACTGTGGTGACACTAACATATATAATTATACCAGATACCTACTTTACTTACATAAATGTATTATAGCTAAAATAATATGCATTTCAATGTATGGTCACTGTTGTATCGATAAGTATAAAATTCTAACATTTCACTGTTTATACAATAGGGAACTTGCATGTTTTTTTTTAGTTTAATGTAAAGAATATTGTCAAAGTAATCGTCATTTGAATTTGATTTCCTAGAGTTCGCACCAAAAAGCAGGATTACTGGCGACGTAACGTGACGAGCATAATATCTATGGCATGACGTTAGTCCTAGCATTGTCAACATTAAGGGCTGGTGCTCACAACGGCGAGGCACGGGGCGATGCGGCAAAGGACATTTTTTGCGTACAAATTTTTATCTTATTACAATGAAGCGTGCACTGTCATTTCTTTATTTCATCATGAATAGACCGATACGTCGTACGTGATGCCGCGGAACGTTGCTGTATCGTCACGACCTGCCATAAGCTTCACTCTAGAGCAGCACAGTGCTAAACTGAATGAGTGAGCGAAATTCGGTTGCTTTCGTGATCACGCGGGATGCCACAACACTTCGGCATGCCGAAGCGTACCGTGCCGAACGGTCAGTGAGTGCCGGCCCTTATCGTATGGAGTGACGTCACACGAGCTTAACGGTGGTTGAAATTACGTTCCGTTTTACGTAATCTGTAATTGAAATATTTTGTAAGAAAACATTGGTTTTTCATTAGACTTGTCTCTTTCTTTTACTATATTCTTTATTTAATTATTGACGTAATTTGTCATTAAAATTTTGATGCAAGTTCCCTATTAATCTGGATTGTGGACGAGTATGATAACATGGTACGTGTGCGCATGAGTGACAATTCAAGGCAGCCAAGCTTACACGGCCTTTTACAAATGATGCGACGCATTTGAAACTGGTTTTCGACTGCAGTTGCGCGTGTAACCAAGGTTGATCATTTTCTATCAGCCACTGGATTGTCTTATCCAAATAGGAGCAAATGAATATTATAAAGAAGAATCTAAACCGCATTAACTGTGTACGCAGATGGGACTAAACCGCGAAATCCAAATTGCAAATCAGTTTCGAACAGAACCATGTGAACGGCCTAAATGAAAGTAAAAGAGAGCCTGCCATCGACTGGTTAGACGTCTACATCACTGCTGTCGTCGCTGTACTCGTTCCCTTCCTGATCTTCTGCTTCTTCCTCCGGCTCTGGTTCCTCAAGGGTCTCATCATCCTCTTCAGCCTCTTCCTCGAACTGATTTTCCAGTAAAGATGAAATGTTGTTCAGTTCGCCTTTGGCCATTTCTGTAAGTAATGGCCAAAATACAAATCAGCTTTTGGAGTATGAAAGTGTCTGCAGTCCAAGTCTCTGATTACTGTAGGCGTGCTTTTTAATTAATTGTTTTATAACTTAAATGCGAAAATTCCAATTACATTAGTTAATTTAATATAAATACATAAGTCAAAATAACAATATGTCACTAAAAATCAACTCAACATTGAATTGTAAAATAACATGTGTTACCAATAATATTGATCTAAAATTAAAATCAAAAATGAAAATAAAGTTTTTAAATTAAATGTCAAAATAAATTTTATAAAATTGTTTTATTAGTGCAAATGAAAGAAACTATCGAAGTGTTATGCTTATTTACTATTTTGTTGAGTATACAACAGGATTTTATAGTAACTCGCTATACAGCAAACGCCCTCTGACGCTGATATTTTAAGGTTATCACTCATTGGAGCCACTCGGGACCGCCTCGACTCGTTGTCAACGGGTGGTCAACCAGTGTACCTCGTGTGGTTAACGAATGAACGTCGCGTGGCCCACGAAATTTCCAAGTAGTCTGTAAGCGATTCTCATTTGTCCTCGCGAGAACCACTCGGCGGGTAGTCGCCGAGTGGGCCACTCGCCGTCCGTCCATAGCTAACGCCGAGGCGATCCGCAGTTGATGTAGTGAGCATATATTTATCGAAGTTCAATTTATTTTTTTATGTAGAATAGGTCGGCGTTTGACCACCAACTCGCCTGATGTTAAGCGACGTTGTGGTCTAAGATGGAGCACGACGACCTATAAGGTACTTATTCACTCTAACCTTGAAGTTTTGTAGAGTGAAGAAGTGCAAAGACGGCAGTTGAGTGAGGCGCTACAAGTGCGCTACTGCTCAGACCCGTCTTCGGAAAAACTGACTTTGGCGACTTGACTTTGACGGAGTGGCTCTAATGAATAATAACCAATTAGCTGCTTCATTATTTGAGCTGACATAGGTTTTCTCGCTGATTTAGTGATTAAAATAAATAAATACTTACGCTCGACATATGTTTCTAAAGATTTAGGAACCATTGATTTGAGTCTATCGATGTCCTCTTCTGAACATTCTCCTTTATCTAAACCTGGAAAATATACTGTTGTTAGGAAACCTTTACAATAATCAAATGTTTGCATAATGTATATAAGTAAAAGAAATATTTTCTTACCTAACAATAATCCCATTCTTTTTAAAATATCAATATCATCATGAATTTGGAATCTCTTGTTGAAATTAAACATGTACTCTGTCCTGTAAAAATATATTAATAAATTTAATAAAATTAGTTAGGAAATAGTAAATTTAATAACAATTATAAAAGTTAACAAGTATAAAACGGTAAATACACAAGTAAATGTAAGTAGTATGGTAAGTAGTTTGTTTGAAAAGTTATAACAAGTATAAAACGGTAAATACACAAGTAAATGTAAGTAGTATGGTAAGTAGTTTGTTTAATACCTTGGTGTTGGCTCAGATCAACCTAGAGGAAAAGATGGAACACTACGCTATATCTCGCTGAAGCCACTTCTTTTTAAACTTGTGTGTGTGGTAATGTTGCCATGAAAAACATTTACAATTGCACGAAAACTAATATTAATTCCCAAACTCTACATAAGCTATTTCCGTTTCAATATACAACCTTAGTAGATTTAATATTCTAAAACTGCATATATTTGTAAGAGTTTAATGTTACGGCTTTTTCAAAATTGACTTGTAACAACACTGTACAGTTTTTAAAAAGAACCTCAAAATGTAGTCCTGGCCACACTTTTATAATGCACTATGCATATTTATGTACACGAAACTATACCATAAATTAACGCACATAATGTCAAGGTAAGCATGACCAAGCGAGTAGCGTAGTTTTTTTGCGTCAATGTGTGCGTGTTGTGTACATATACGACAGTAGCGTAGTTTTTGGTAGTTTTTTGGCTTCACATACATCATACGCCGTGCCCTATCTTATTATCTAGGTTGATCTGAGGGTGTTGGTTGGTATTCTGAGGATGTATAATTTCTCCACTTACTTATCATTAGAAATACTGCAGTCAATCAATGCTTTATCACTGGTATTCACCACAATAAATGGCAAATGGATTGCTGATGAAGGAGACGGTTTGATTCCTTTGTATTCAGCTTCTTTATTTCTCTCTATCAAACTCTTGAATGAAACATGCTGCAGAGTAAAAAAAAAATACGTAAGTAAACTCTAAGCTAGATTTGCTATGCAATGTGAAAGTTAAACTTTAGCTAATTAAAAAAAAAATAAGAAACTTTAAAGAAGTTGAATATTAACCTGCAATATTAATTCTTGTAACTGTTGCGTCTTCTTCTGTATCTGGTCTATTTTGTTTTGTTTCTCTTTCTCCAGAGCAGTGCACTCTTGAACACTGTTCGTGGGCAACCCGAGCCATCGAATCTCTTTCTTTTCTTTAGATATAATATTCATTGCCATCAGAACGTTGAGAGCATCATAGACCCTTCTGCGTATGTTCTTTTGATCATATTGCTGTAAATAAATTTGACTGCATTTTTTTACATCACTCACAATGGTCTGCAATTTCACCTGCTATTCAAAGAGAGCTGTTTCTATATTTTTCAAGGTAATGTGGCCCATGTGTAGCTAATCTATTAATAACTAGCAGCGCCCTGCAGTTTTACCCGCGTTAAAAAGTAGCCAATGTATCAATCCAGGGTATAATCTACCTCCATACCAAACTTTATGAAATTCCGTCCACCCGTTTGAGCGTGAAGAAGTAACAAACATACAAACTTACACACTCACAAACTTTCGCCTTTGTAATATTAGTGTGATGTGATATTCATTCTGGTACGGCTTCATTAGCGTGCGATAATTCGTGACGCGTTGTCGCGCTAAAACCATCGTTATAGGTTATCGGCGATGTTCTTGTCTACATTAGTGGTCAGCTCGTTGCCTTTCTGCGGAGTTGATGTTAGCGATAATCCGATACATCGCCGAGGTAAAAACCTAACCGGCTATACTTGTCGCGATAGCCCGAGTTATCGCCAAAGGCAGCTAATGTAGCCGTACCATTCCAAACTTCATTTAAACATACTTCGTTTAACCACTAGACAAAAACATTTACACACAAATTTTCAATTTTCATTCATTCATATATTATAATATTAGTTGCGCCTCGCGGTTTCACCCGCGGTTAAATAATATACTATGTGCTGTTCTAGACTATAATCATCTGTCCCTGTGCCCAATTTCATCCAGATCCGTTCAGCCATTCGGGCGTGTTTGAGTACATCCATACATCCATCCAAACGTTCGCATGTATAATATTAGTGAGAAGTGACATGAGATTAGAGTCAAGTGCAATTTTAATAATTTTAGTTTGTATTAGATGTAGACATTTCCTGACGCAAAATTTGTAATTTCATTTTATAACCATTAGGTTACTGGTTAAGTAGCTAAACCGTTATTTTCACAGTAACAAATATGTTTTACTATCCTAACTAATATTATAAACGCGAAAATGAGTTTGTTCGTTTGTTTGTAACGCTTTCACGCCCTAACTAATAAACTGATCATCATGAAATGTTTACATACACGTTGTCTGGTCTATTACTCTATAACACCTATAGATACCAATTAGATTGATGTTTTTCATATTGAAAACAATAAATACGATCAGATTTTTTGCTTATATGTTTTAAGTAGATTGATGTGTTTCAGATTGAAAACAGTAAATACCTGGCTGTCAGCAGAGCCATGCATTCCAGCTGCAAACTCCAGAACAAGCTCGTCAGCCACCTCATTGTACGAAGTGAAGCCTTTGTTCCTCACTTTTTCACATACTTTCATTGAGAAGTGCCTGAGACCTTTGCCAACTCTGTCAGCATGCTTACGGCGTTTGGTTGTGCTGGAAAAATTAAAAGTGCATATTCAATAGTTTGTATGAAACGTATATACGTAAACATTAATCCCACCAAAAACATAAATGTAAAAAAGGAGAGCCAAGTACAATACAAAAATTATGCATGCCTGTGGGCTTCGCCGCAAAAAGAATAGAGATCTAAATGAGTGCCAAGTTCTATGCAAAATCGAAATATGTATTTATAGGAACAAAATAACATTATTGACAAGTATCAAACTCTATTTCTGCCGCGCACAGACTAGACAGGGACCCTATTCGGAGATTTGAGATTCTCATCTCACTTTTTTTCATCCTCGTTGCTCTCGTTTGAAACGTCATAGGTGTGAGAGTGACCAAGATAAAATCTCATCTCATCTCACGCGCAGGAATAGCCCCCCAGATCTCTAGACACGCGAAGCAAGATGTGTAGAAAATCGCCATTTTTTTTAAGGATTTAAATCAATACACTTGGCACAATATTAATTATAGTAGGTACATTCTATAAGCCAATTTTGGACAAGTCAGTTGTAGCAGTCAACCACACACTGCAAAGGCCTTAAAAAAAGGTTTGGTTGTAAAGTGGACAGTCTTAATTTTTTTTAAGGTTTATCAAATTCAGGATCCTTGTAATAACCACCCTTGCATCCATCTTAATCTTGACATTATTTTTTATTGTACTCATCAAAATATTCTTTGATATCAAAAATATTGATTTGTGTAAAAATAAGGTTGTGTTTAATTCAGCATTTCTCTTAGTACAATCTACTTACTATTCTACAGGAGGATCATCATCAGAGTCATGTCGCCGCCTGGTGCCATGTGACATTGTTGAAGAAACTGCCCTGGCTGAGGTCGCGCTGGTTACCACGATCTCGGGACTCTCCTTCACTGGAGTTGTCTGCACAGGAGTTTCAAAACTTAATTCTGATATGTCAGAAAATTCCAACTGTAAAGAAACAATTATTTGTAGAATGCAAAATTGAATTTCATTAAATTTTCATGACATTTTAAAGATTGGATATATTGACAGAAGTGCAGGGCAATTGGAATGATCAAAATTTAGTCATTCATAATAATGAAAATGAGTAACTATCATATTCCGCTACCATGTTTTGCAGTGGCAAAGTTTACAAGGCCACAAAAGACAGGTTCATTACCAACTGAGCCACCGTGGCAGCAAAAAGTCACAATCAAAGTTGAGTAAATACATATTGCATTTAGAGTCAAGACGAAGTCATGGTCAAAAAGGTAAGATATTGAGTAAAATAACTGTTTTAAGATGTTGAAATATTAGTTTGAGAATATAAAGTACTTAGGGAAACAATCATTTCTTTTTTGTTTAGGTGTTTGTATCATTAACCATTGTACTTTTCACACTAAACCATATGTTAATGAAGGCAGCACTGCATTTTCGAAAATATGATGTGGCAGCACTGTTTAAAGAAACAAAAAAAACAATATCAATGTTTGTTTTGAATTTTGATTCATCTGGTATGCCTTTATTAAATAAGGGCTATGTAACGGCACCAGGCTATTCATAATTGAAATAGAAGAAATCAACTAATTATTGAACTTTTAAGTAAAAAACATTACAATCATCTAACCACAGTATGTTTGTGTCTATGTGCGTGATAAGGCAAGTAAACACAGCACACCTAGCGAATTTGTGGCTTGCTAGATTTAAGTGCTTATGACACATCTTGGTCCTTGGACTGTTAGGGTGCTGTATGCAATTTTGAATAAATAAATAAATAAAATTAAAATATATGTTTTGTTGTAGTTCTGCAACCCCCTATGGCCTTCTGACTGCATCAGAAATCAGAATTTCAAATTGATCACTTCTATAGTCACAGTTGAATAATTGAATATTTATTATTAGAAATAAATGTTAAAACAAGAATTATTAATTTTTAATATTAGTATAGATTATCTTGAATAAAAAATAATTTATTAATGTAATGTTAACCATCATCATCAGGTCTTCAGCTCCTTGGTACTATTTATTACTGCAATGCCATCGAAGTTATGAAGGCATACCAAATTTCAGATTAATCAGACACAGATTGATAGATGATGTGATACAGACACGGGGACAGGTAAAAGTAAACAAGAGCTTGTGAAAATTAATACTTGATATTCAAACAGACATTTCTTTTAGAAACACAATAGAGTATGTTTGATCCTATCCTCTATATTTTTAGGGTTCCGTACTCAAAGGGTAAAACAGGACACTATGACTAAGACTTTGGTGTCCATCCATCTGTTTCCAGGCTGTATCTCATGAATTGTGATAGTTGGACAGTTGAAATTTGAATGAAATGTTGTAATTCTGTTGCCGCTTATAAAGTATAACAACAAATACTAAAAAACAGAATAAAATAAGTATTTAAGGGGGCTCCCCTCATGACTGGCTCTCTCTTAATTGCCATTTTTGTAGATACTGGTATGTAACATTAATTACTCACTTGATTTTCGTCAGGATCAGCTGGCTCTACTTTGGGAACTAGTTGTGGTAAATTCTTCAAAGAAGCTGGCAATTGTACAAGTTCTGAAATAAAATTTAGCCCTATGTAATTTTATAACGATGTATGGTGGTCAAAAGTGCACTTTTTTATGATGAAAAAAAATTTATCAGCTGTAAAATGTAGTCTACACTAAAACCTTGGTTACGAATGACGGCTGAACGCAAAATAGATGAATTTAATTACTTTAATGAATACATATCTTTCATAGATGATAGTATCAATGGCTGTACTTCTCATTGGTTTACAGGTGAACTTACAGTTTTGTCAAATCAAACTCTCATGATTAAAATAAACCTACTTACTTTCTCACATTTGATTAATATGAGTTTGATTACAATCTTTCTCACTTAAAAAAGTGTGGTTGAAGGAGTAATGAAACCATAAATAGTTTACGTAATATTTTGATGGGAACAAATATACTTACTTTGTCCACTCTTGACACTGCTTAGCTTGAGGGCTCTAGAGAGTGATACCTGAAACATGTTAATGTGAAATAACGTGTATGTACACTATAGTCATATTATTACTATATTCATTATTACTGACCTAGACCTAGACTATTTTTATCTTCTTCATATCTGCTTTTGAAGCACTATGTTTTTTACAAGTTTAGTACTTGTATTCAGTACATTTTTGCTGTAGCAACTAGAACTAAATTGACCTGATGAAGTTTTATTTTTATACGAAGTACATACTTACAAAACTTTATGGAGAGCTTTAATTATATTTGGCAGTTTAATATTCTGAGAATAACAGAGAGGTACAAACCTGTCCTTCTTGAGATGCAGGCAGTCTTATCACCTTCACAGGATTGGGCTTGATTTTGGTTTCGGGAATCAGTTGGTTATTTGAACTTCGAACCACTTTTACCACTTGTGGCTGCCCTAAAGTATAAAACAAAAGATTAGTAATAATTTTAGGACCAGCACTTGTGTATGTACTTCATTTTCTTGTGGAGTTTTGGGCAAGATATTGAAAGAGACATTGAAGGTAGTGCTAAGTGATATGTGCCGACTTCGCATAGATATGTATTTTTTGAAAAATTACGCTTGGGTTATCGGACACAGCGGCATATGCGAAGTGAGACCCGCCTATCCGAACGAAAACGTAACCTTCACTTCCTAATAAAACCCACACTTACTGTCCACAATAGCACACTCGTTAGAGAAAATACTCTATAGTATCTTCGTTTAAGTAAATTTTCAAGTTCTACCAAATAAAAGACAAATATTAAGCTACACAAAGCTTAGTCCGCAAGTAGCGTCACTACTAACCATTGGCGTCATGGATAAGGAAATTTAATGTACCATCGGTCTCAGACATTTCCTCCGAATTTGCTGCAATCGTTTATCCATCTATTTATGCACTAGAACAGTATTAGAAATTGGTTTATGCCCAAATTGGAATTAAAATACCTACTCAAAATATAGTCACAAAATCACAGGGTCAAAATGGCGACATAACAATTGTTTGAATTACTTATGGCTTGTTATTTACAACACGCTAATACTCGTGATTTAACTATTTATATTCATAGCTCATTGGCCGTGATAGTTATCTCAACAATTTATTAATTATTACAAGTTTTTTAGTCATAAAACTAAAAGCGGAGACGAACTCAGAATTATGGCGGGCTCAAGGTTTACAGCTGATAAAACGGATTTGATTGGTTCAAATAAGTTCACGTGGGATGTAATGCTGTCAAAACACTGTCATTTTTTTTTATTTTTACGCTATCTGTGGTTCAACCGGATGCCGAGAGGCGGGAATATTTCTGAAGCGTCTCTGTGACTGTCAGTACTATATTTTTTTTCAATTCTTGAAAAGGTGTTTTCGAGATGATTAAAGCCTACATTACTACGTCATGTGACTTGACGAAACACGGTGAATATTGAGTTGAATCAAATCGTACTGTTTACTATGACCGAAACCACTCTTCGAGCACCCGATGCGACGTTGCGTGGTGTGTTTAATGCGTTTCTGGCGCCCTATTCTAACGCGCGAGATATTTCTTGGTCACTCTCACTCATAACACTCTTGCAGCGAGAGAGACGATGAAAAAAAAAATCTCGTCTTGTTTAAAAATAAGTCTCATGGTCTAAATGAAAAAATGTCAAATGTCAAACAAATGCAGAATTCAACGTCAACAAACAAACGAAAATGGGGCTGCCAGCTTATGTAGCTTTATTCTCCATTTTGGGAAAAAGTAAAAATACTCTAGTGAACAAAATGTTGTTTCATTTTGCTGTTTAGATTACTTTAACCTTTTTTTTTAAATGTAAAGCTTAATCATGAAAGTTTTATTTTTTTCAGTTATAAAATAATAGTGTTCAATTTACTACATTTTGGTCAATGCAATGTTAAATTAAATACTTTGCAATAAGTATTTACAAAGTAACTATACCCGATTATTAACTATTACTTATATAACTCGCCCGGGATGTACCCAACCCAGCCCATAGGTGCCCAAAATACTGGCAGCATTGCCCCACTGGAAGGCGATATCCACCCATTGCATCCTTAACGAGAGTTACCGGTCTAAGAACAATAAAATTATTTAGTTACATATTATCTCTTCTTCTCTTCTTTGAATACTCGTATACAATAAAGTCGCTTTTCGCGTCTGTTTTTTTTGTCTATATATAAATAAGTTAGTGGATAGATCTCTATCCACTAACTTATTTAAACCATGTAAAGTATTTGGCACCAGTGGCCCTATTCGGAGATTTGAGATATTCATCTCACCTGTTTTCGACCTTGTTGCTTTTGTTTGAATAGTCTTAGGTGTGAGACTGATCAAGATAAAATCTCATCTCATCTCACGCGCAGGAATAGCCCCCTTGTGGAGCTATTCCTATGCGTGAGATGAGATGAGATTTTATCAAATTGAATAAAGCAGTCGAAGGATGTATAATTCGATTAAAGACCTTTATACATCGTGTTTAGATTTTTTTAAATATTTCTTAAAAAATAAAATTAGTGCGTGGAGTCCCTCCGCGCGGAAGAAGTGAAACTTATGTGTATCTTTCATAATACGCGCGCGTACGAGGGCCACGCATTCACTCTCGCTCTGTCTCTTTCTATTCCGCCTCCCCAAGAGCATTATACGTTTAACGCAACCTTGCTGGAAGTCGCATTAGAAGTTGATCAGTAGAAGTGAGATGAAAATCTCAAATCTCCTAATAGGGTTCCAGGGGGGCTATTCCTGCGCGTGAGATGAGATGAGATTTTATCTTGGTCACTCTCACACCTATGACGTTTCAAACTAGAGCAACAAGGACGCAAAATGGTGAGATGAGAATCTCAAATCTCCGAATAGGGTCCCTGTCCGCTTGTTCGCTTCACGTGGAACGCCAGGGGGGCTATTCCTTCGCGTGAGATGAGATGACATTTTATCTTGGTCACTCTCACACCTATGATGTTTCAAACGAGAGCAACAAGGATGAAGAAAGATAAGATGAAAATCTCAAATCTCCGAATAGAGTCCCTGGGGGGCTATTATTGTGCATGAGATGAGATGAGATTTTATCTCGGTCACTCTCACACCTATAACGTTTCAAACGAGAGCAACAAGGACGAAAAAAAGTGAGATGAAAATCTCAAATCTCAGAATAGGGTCCCTGGCGCCCCATTAGGCGAATGTCGACTATGGCAAAAAAACCTGGGAAATTTATTAATCTTATCTGGCAATTCGGTGAAAAAGTTTGAAAATTTAAGCTTCGTTGGAAGATTGTAAATATTTATTCACATTCTGTTGAAAAGCATGTGGTTAATACTACTTTTATTTACTGCTGTACTATATTTTAATGATACATTGTCAATTACACTCGAAGAATTAAATGTCCCACCACAACATATCAAATATGTATTCAACAACTTTGAGGATCTTTCAAAGTCGTGCTTAGAAGATGACCAGTGTGGACACAAAGATTTGGTCAAAGTAAATGCATGCTGGGGGTATGAAGCTAATTGCAGTATTAACGAATCTTATGATGTTAGACCCGCTTGTCCAGGAGACCATCGAGGTTGGGTAAAGACAAAAAAAGCTCAATATGATACTTTTTACACTCAAGCTGATTTTGGTAAGTTGTTTATTAAACTACTTTAGACGATTTAAATTTACGTAGGCTTAATATATGTAAAACCCATGCTAACTAATACTTAATATGTCCTAATAAATAATATTACTGCACACAGTTTAAGTGTGTTACTATTTAACCTTTGATTTTTTTGTTTTATAAAAGTAAACTAGCTGTTACTCGTGACTTCGTTCGCGTTTATTCAGAAAAATAGTATTCAAAAACCCTCCTCGTGTCATACTGTAAGTAACTAATTATCAAAGGACATGGGCAAAAATAAATGGATGTTGGTCCAAACGCCCGCAGGGTTGACACTATAACCAATTTGTAGGTAAGATTTATAGGTTTTATCATAATAAATGTCGCTGAATTTCAATCCACAGTTTTGGAGATATTTTGTATTGTAGTTGTGATTTAATAAACCCTGTGAAAGGAAAATTAAAAGAAAAATTGAAACCATTTATCAAATATTCAAACATATACCCACTGCACCCACCATGCAGGTCACATCACCGTGATTCGCGAGGTCACCATGGAGGATTTGCTTAACATTTCTGAAAATATATTCATATTTTACTATTATTAAAAATAAAATGTATCGATTTCTGTAGGTCAATTTTACCAGTGTCATCCTTTTTTTAATGCATAAAATAATCTACCAAAAACCAACCCTACTGGCAAACTTATACATTTTTATTGGACCAACTTGCCCATTGTCCTTTCATCAGGATCTGTTAAGCCATGAAAAGCCTACAAACAGACAGACAGAGTAACTTTCGATTTTATAATATTAGTAAGTATGGATACCACTACATTGTTTTAAGTACTAAAAGAAGAATTTGGCATAACTTCCAGGCTATGTAAAAGAACAAATTCAAGAATTGATGGTCATGTGTGAGGCATCTTACCCAGGTGATACATCATTAGAATGCTCAAAGTATCTGAGGTAAGTAACTCACATTAAAACATTCACCAACAAAATCTAAGTAGGTTCAAAATAAAGTTGATAATTCGGTATGTATGGTATTCTTGTATTCTGGTCACTGATTTTTTAAAGTGATTATCTAATACAAATACTAAGAAAACTTACACTTGACACTTTTAAATTTGTAAATTTGTCAATTTTATGTAAGTATTGTCCACTTTACAACAAACATTCAACTAAGTAAACCATAAAACATTATATTTTTGCAGGAAACTTACAATACCCTAATACAAAATAAAATATGATTTAATTTATTACTTTATGGGTTTTTTTTCTCATTACAGATTCTGCCGAGGGCGAAACATGATGCTCAACTTTACTGGGCTTGTTGGTCGTGGTGATAATCTACGCTATAAAATGGACATCCTTGGCCCAGGCCAAATAGGTAATGTTATTGTTATAAATTATCATAGACAATGATATTTATTTGGTTTCACCAGTTGTTATCAGAATATTGTTATAATATTGTTTCTTTAATTTTTTTCACACATTTTTGAGCGCACACACACGCAAAACCAAGTAATATTTTATCTAGATCTAATCTACTGTTTTGTTGTAAAAGGTGGCAAACAGACATACTCTCTCTAAACTGAAAGGGACTGATATTTTAATACATAATTTTCTGCAGAATATAATAGTCCTCTTTAGAGTCAGGGCCAGGATCATTAGTGCGTTCCGTTGTGCTGCGTCGTCACAGCGGCAACGGCACCATCGTTTTACATACGAGTATATATATTTTTAGTGGCATAACACATTTATGCGTTGCGTCGTCGCACTTGACGTTGCAACGGATCGACGAAGGAGAGACGAAGCCGGGGAAGGTATCTGTTGTGCTGTCGGAGCTCCGCGCCGGTGCGACGACGAAGTGTTCGTTTGTTACTTCTAGTGTCACATTCAGGCGTGCGACGATGCAACGCCTAAATGTGTCATACCACTTAAATGTTTGTAAAACGATGCAATGTTGACGCTGCGCCGCCGCAACGCAACGCAACGCAACGCACTAATGAGGCCTCCCTCATACAATACAACTCTATTGCACACCAAAAAACTACATGAAAATCTTAAAAACGAAATACATTTTTAGGCAGTTCAAAGGTAACCTTATCGCCTAAAGCGATTTCTTCTAGGTAACCTTTGGATGGTCAGTATCAGTATCATAATGTACATGTTTGTCGAAAATACTGTGGTTGCAATAGATTTATTTCCCAATTTATTAAATAGATTTTGATTGGTACACTTCCAGGTGGTCATTGCCGATTCCATTCTGAGAGGCTAATGAAGGAAGCAGAGCACATGAGCCCTCTGCAGTCTTGGGCGCCGGAGCTTGTGCATTTTGTTGAAACTGCTCAGGTGCCAATGAAAGATGGCTTGTGTGACATTATTATAAATAAACCAACTTATATCATGAAGATTGATGCCAGTGAGTAAAAATACACATCCATTCTACATCTTAGACTTTCAACTGCAATTTGTCAGTCTTTCGAATTTTTGTGAAAAAAGTATACTTACTTACTAACTTTATTGGTTCTTGCTCATGATGAACTCTTCAGTTCTTTAAACAATTTCGTCAAAACTGGTTGTTAAATATTTGTTAATTTAAATTGTACTGTACACAAAATGATTTTTTTATTGATAAAATTTTGTTGTAAATTTCATGACATTATTTCTAAATTCCTTATTAAATTAGCTTCATATATCAAATTGTATAAAGTTTTTTCGTAGATTTCATTAAATTAGGTCTGTTAAATTCGTTAGTTGAAACATCAAATTGTATAACGTTTAAATTAGATTCAAATATCAATTTGTATAAAGTTTTGTAGTAAATTTCATAAAATTAATTTAAAATATTCAAAATTAAAAAAAGAAAAAATTAAATATTTCTTGATGTAATTAATGCGACGTTAAAGCGGAAATACACTAGATATTAGTTCAAGTAACAATTTTGTTGTGTTGTTGTACTGTTATCTCTAAGAATGTGTTTTTTTGTTGCAGCTGTAAATATGTATCATCATTTTTGTGATTTCTTCAACCTGTATGCATCGTTACATGTAAACTCAACACATCCAAGTACCTTTTCGAAAGACAATCATATCCTGGTGTGGGAGACATTTACATATGAATCACTTTTTAAAGATGCTTTCAAAGCTTTTACTGTGAACCCTGTATGGGATTTGAAGACATTTAGAGGGAAGACAGTTTGTTTCAAAAATCTCGTATTGCCACTCTTGCCTAGAATGATCTTTGGCCTCTATTATAATACACCTTTGGTAAGTTAAAAATATTAAAAAAATATATAAAATATTCGGGACATTTTTGCACACAAGGTCATCTGACCCCTAACTAAGCAAAGCTTGTACTATGGCTGCCAGAGACTCTTATACAGACATACACATACATAATTTTTATAAGTACAAATTTAAATAGAAATGAACACCCAGGCACAGAACAAACACAAATGTTCATTACATGAATATTGTTTGTCCTAGGTGGGAATCGAACCCACACTCCCAAGCTCAGAAGGCAGGTTCACTACCAACTGAGCCACTGTGGCAGTCAGTTGTGAAGTTGTTTCTTTATTTTAATTCTGAAGCTTTGACCCAATTTGCATGTTATTGACGTGCATAGCAGGAAGCAAAGCTAGTGCAGACGCTTATGGAAGGTGGTCGTCTGTGTGTCTTTATGTCTGGTTCCATTTTTTCTTTAAAACATTGTACCATTATTAATGTAAATCTGTTTAAGCTCTCATCGCTTTAAAACTTATCAAAGCCTTTTTTTAATCAGTCGAGAGTCAAGGGAGAATTTTGGTTTTTCATGCGTTTAATATATTACAGATTTACGGATGTGAAAAAAGTGGCCTGTTTCACGCATTTTCACATCACATGATGCATTCCCTAAACATCAAGCGCCATCCTCGCCAGGACGATAGGGTGAGAGTAACGCTCCTATCCCGAGGCACCACCTACAGAGGAATACTGAACGAGAAAGAGATTCTAGAAGCCCTTGGGAAAGTCGAAGGAATAGAGGTTCAAAGAGTCGAGTATAACAGGAAACTACCGTTCCTGAAGCAGCTGGAAATCACGCACAATTCAGATGTGTTTATAGGCATGCATGGAGCTGGTTTAACGCATTTATTGTTCTTGCCTGATTGGGCGGCGGTGTTTGAAGTGTGAGTATTGTATTAGTGTGATATATATTTAGTTACATGGAGGGCTATTCTTACGGAGTAAGATTCAATCTCACCATTTTTCGTCCATTTTTTTTTTGTACTTAATTGGCTTGCGTTTGGCCGCCAACATGCCTGATAATAAGCAGTGATGCGGCCTACGATGGAGCACGCTTGCCTAGAAGAAACCGATTCACTCGAGACTTGAAGACACCCAGATTATAAGTGTCAGGGAATACACACTCTGGCAGAGTTTGTTGCTCTCGTTTGAATAGTCATTGGTGTGAGAGTGATCAAGATAAAATCTCATCTCACGCGTAGGAATAGCCCTCCTGTATCCTGTGGGATGATCGTAAATGAACCACAGGCCGGTCGCTGCTTTAAGAAAATCCAGATTTCACACAGTCTGATACTATTTGTAGGTACAATTGTGAAGACCCCAACTGTTACAAGGATCTGTCGCGACTTCGCGGAGTCAAGTATGTGACGTGGGAAGATAAAAATAAACTTGTACAACAAGATCAGGTAAGTAACTCATAGTCTATTTGCTATTACATTTTAGCAAACAATTATATTAGTTATCCGAAAATCGTAGTCAAAATCCATAGTTATCCTATCAGGACTAAATCGTAACACTAAATTTCATAAAATCAAGCAAGGATGTCTTGACAATAGTTATACTCAATCATGGGCAAGCGTGCATCTTGCCCATGCATCTTAGACCGTATCGTCACTTTTCATCAGATGTGGTGTAGTCAAACGAGAGCCCAATCAATCATAAAAAAATACTTTTCGAAAACAATTAAATTGGTTAAAGTTATTTGAATTATTCCTATTGGGCATAAAGTTAGTAAAATTGTAGTAATAAATACTCGTCAATTCGTATCAATTTTCGACTGCTGAAAACACGCGAGGCACGCAAAACCAGTTTTATATTTCGATGAAATATAAGGGAGAGACGGTACGAAAACCTTAAAATGGACCGCACAAATTAGGTGCTGTACTCAATTTACCGCAGTCACGAACAAATGCAACCAGTCCCAACAGTGATAATTATTGTTGTCTCGTTTTCGCTAGTCTCTTGCACGTCTCTCCATCTTTCCTATACACGTATATCTATATTACACGTAACAAAATACTGTCAACGAAGCTGTGAAGTGTCCGTTTGCTTGTAGCTAGGTATATTGGGTCCACGCGCTGTGTACTAGAAATTATATTTCTATTCTAAAATATTATCTCGATGCTTTTAAATTATAGTTTTTTACGTCAATTTTGTAGGGCCACGGTCCAGGTGGAGGGTCCCATGCGAAGTTCACCAACTATTCGTTCGACGCGAAGGAGTTCGTGAGATTGGTTCAAAAGTGCGTCGACCATGTGCGACAGCAGAAAGACTTCCAGGAGTTTGTAGCGAGCTCCAGAACGCAACGCGAAGAGCTCTAGTGAAAGTAACGATGAAACGAATGTTAGTACAGACTGATTCAAACTTAATGAGTTGGAGCCGTTTTGTGACCTTGTAGATTGTACAATTCCCTTAATGTTTTTAAATTTAAAAGGTCACAAATAAACTTTTTTTCTTTCTTTCTTTTCTTTCTAATGGCGGCTGTGAAGTGCGCCGCAAGCGAGACTGCGGCGTCTTGCCTCTCTGACGCCAGCGCAAACTTTTGTTTTTGCTACTGCACAGCGTTGTTAAGTTTGAATTGGCCGGTACATTACTAGTATGTTTCATACTAGTTTGTTATGTGCACTGGATATGAGACGAGTCCCTTACAAAAAGTCCCTCAGTCGTCTCCTTTGATACTTAGTTTTTAGCGATTAAACTACCTCGAAATTTAATCAAACTAAAAAGCCGAAGGAAATGTTTGGCAAGTGGAATAAAATAACTGATTTACGGTTTAATAGGGAACTTGCATTTTTTTGGTTTATCGTAAAGAATAATGTCTCTAAAATATGCAGAAACAATTTTATAATCACGATTTGAAATTTGAATTTCTAGAGTCCGCGCCAAATGCAGGATCACGTGACGTGCATAATATCTATGGCGTGACGTTAGTTCTTGCATTGTCAATATTAAGGGCTGGTGCTCACAACGGTGAGGCATGGAGCGATGCGGCTAAGGACGTTTTTCACGGACAAATATTTTTTTACTATTTCAATGAAGCGTGCACTGTCATTTCTTTATTTCAACACAAGCTGCGCTCCGCGGTTTCACCCGCGGTTAAACAGTATCATATGTGCTATTCTAGACTATAATCTATCTCTGTGCCAAATTTCATCCAGATCTGTTCAGCCGTTCTGGCGTGAAAGAGTAACAAACATCTATCCATCCATCCATTCTTACAAACTTTCGCGTTTATAATATTAGTATAGGGATGAATAGACCGAAACGTGTCACGTGATGACGCGGCACGTCGCTTCATCGTCACGACTTGCCATGAGCTTTAGAGCAGCACAGAGCTAAACAGAATGAGTGAGCGAAATTCGGTTGCTTTCGTGACGGAGTGGGATGCCACAACACAGGATCCTTCGACATGCCGAAGCGTGCCGTGCCGCACCGTCTGTGAGTGCCGGCCGTTATCGTATGGAGTGACGTCACTACGAGCTTATTGGTGGTTGAAATTACGTTCCGTTTTACGTTATTTGTAAAAACTATTGTTGTAAAATATTTTGTAAGAAAACCATAGTTTTTCATTAGACATGTCACTGTAGTATATTTCACTATTTTCTTTATTGAATTATTAACCTAATTTGTCATTTAAATTTTGATGCAAAGACCCTATTATTACCTTGATTTATTAACCGTATTAATTGTACAGTAGAAAAGGTGTGTGTGTGTGTGTGATCTCTAGCTTACTAGCAGAGGAACGACTTAATAATCAGTACAAAATATCATCCAAGCTCCTTATTAGCCGAATAGAAACAATAGAGCACTGTTTTAGTATAATGTAAAGAGTACGAGTGAGAGGAAAGAGCCATACATTCTATCAGCCTTAGAAATAAAAAAATGCATAAACATCTGCTAAACCAATTGAGTAGCCAATAAATAGCGCTATACAAACGTGTGACTATTGTTTGAGCAATAAAGTGTGAATCGGTATTGGGTATTTACACAAATGCTTAACACTTTTTTCTTTTTCGTCTGGCAACTTTTGGTAAATTCGTTTTTAAGAAAGCTCACATTCATAAAATACATACTCATAATTATTAATATCGAACATAGAATTAGGTACGTTTTGGAAAAGGAATATTAATCAATCTATGTTATGTTGTCTTTTGAATCTTTTGTCCAAAATTCGTTGATATTTCAGCTTTTGTGTTACACAATGTGTATACACATGTATTAAAACTTTATTTCTTAGGCTTTACATGTTAGAAAGAAATAGATTGATTTTTAGAACATCATTGCAACAGGAAACCCGTCAATTGAGAACTTGCGTTAGTTTTTTTATCAGGAGAAATAGTAATTAAAAATGTATTTGTTCAGCTTTTAATTGCAACTCGTAACTATCAAAACGATTTTTAGCAAGGTTTATGTAGTCCAAAATACTACATTTGCACTCAAAGTTATTTGGCGATTTCGCCGATTGTAGTTTAAACAATAGAATGAGCGTGTATGTAAACCACACGCTTTCTTTACAAAAGGAGGCTATAGCAAAATGAATATTGACAAATGACCGCGAACGTTGATGTAATCTGGCTTATTTATTGGCCGCGAATGCACCGCTAGCTTAATTGTAACAGTCGTTGAGTCCAAGTTCGTAATTACAGCCCGCGATGCTCAGATAAATAGTCCGAAAGAACGGAGGGCGCATGTCCGCTTGAAATATTGACAGAGGATCTGAGAATGGACCAATACTGCATTACTGTAATCACTGCGGAATACTCTCCCGTGTCAGCCGGAACGGAAAGTTTCATATCAATTAAAACAATAACATAGGTACCTTTTGTTTCGTATATAGGTGGCAATCAAGCTAACGGGCCGCTTAGTGGGAAACGATCACTGTTGCCTATGGATATACGGTAGGTATATTTAATACCTACCTATAGCTGTTAAATATACGTTTCACTAAATCATTGTACGAGTAAAATTAGATAGGTGAGTAGGTAAGTCATCGTGTTTTTTAGATTTTAGAAACTTATATTATTAAGCTGATTTTAGACTACGCTATATATGTATAGCATGGCGTTCATATAACGCGATATTATCGCAAGCATTTATAGTATATAGCAACCTCATTTAACCGCAATCGCCAGCGCAAGTCCGTCTTGCGCACAGGATCGTGTCCAGACGTTTTGTGTCACTCGTTTAGCTTGTGAGACGGCCGGGGGTGAAAGAGGAAGAGGGCGGCGCGTGATATAGCACAGTATGAACTCAGCGCATCGCACCAATTTTATAGCATATAGTAAGTAAGCCGATAATATTATATTATATAAAGTACAGTACAGTGTGAACGTTTCCATAACAATGTATGATGCGCGATATTGTTGTGCCATAAGTTATACACTAGCTGCGCTCCGCCCGCGGTTTCACCCGCGGTCCCACAGGAACCGTTTATTTTTTTTCAGGATAAAAAGTACCTTATGTCCTTTTCTGTATCTCAGACAACGTGTATGCAAAATTTCATGATGATCGGTTAATTAGTTAGGGCGTGAAAGCGTTACAAACAAACAAACAAATGAACAAACTCACTTTCGCATTTTTATAATATTACATTATAGTGTAGTCTGAAAGCCGCTTTAAGCTCTAAATACAAGGTATAATAAAATGAACGTTTACTTTAAATACGATTTATAATACTTTAAAATAAAAAATGAAATTTTTGTTGGTTACTTTTCAAATATTTCAAAAAAAAATCAGCCTATACTTCGATCAGATATACTGATCGCTGGCCTAATAAGTATATGTTTCAAAATGTATTTATTTAAAATGCAGTACATTTTTTTTTATCTAGTGTGAAATCGAATCTTTTGTTATAAGCGTGCTACTTAATAGGCTAAATAAACTAAATGAAAACAACGAGATTAATGTACTACATACTAGAAGAACAGCCAAACAAAAAAATTGTTACGTAATTTAATGAAGTGGGAGACCTGCCCCCACCGTGGGCTGACCGCAGTGACCGCAGGTTTGCTGCAGCGTTGAGTACTGAATTGCTTATTTACGTCCGTCCAGGTTCAAAATTTGATTGCAGTAAATAAGCGCCGCTCTGCACACAACCACACTGCACGCGTGTCGGGACTACACGAATGCACGGTGCAAGGATTTCAGTGCACTGAACTGAACGAAACATTTTGTTCGGATGATGAAATCTAGTACGTAGTACGTAAATATCGATGGTTTAAAAATATTTCATTAAGTATATTTTTTAGTTAACCGCTACCAGTAATTAATATTGTTTGATTAGAGTAGCTATTAGGTTTTTATATTATTTTAGTGTTAGTCCGTCCATGCTTTTAGTAAAAGTTGTCACGATAGCTACAATAAAATGTCGCTCGATGGTGCGATCTCCTTTAGAACTTATCATATTTGTAATTGTAACTAATTGTATAGGGTGGGCCATTTAGTTGTTTCTTTTTAATTCATAAGTTATTTTAATACTGACAACTCTTTCCAGATCAAAATATTGTCTAAAGATCAGTATCAATTTCCGCGGAACAAAATGAATCCATTTACTCTTGATAGATGTTGGAAATTATTGAAAACTTGTTACCAAAGTAACTGCTGTGTAGCCGAAAGTGCGAATTTTGAAAATAAATTTGGTAATCGTATAATCGTTTGTCAAATTGGGTCAGAGCTGCGATTTTTCGCTGTTAGACTTATTTTTGCGAGGTATTGCTGGTACTGTGAAGATCGATGTTATACAGATAATCTAAACCCACAATCGATTTATTTAGGCCCCTAAGTCAAATATTGACCGAGGCACTCGTCAGATAGGCCCCAAAACCATCAACAAAGTACTACAAATTGAGTTGACAGGATGCAATCCTGCCAAGCCAGGAACATAAAATAAATTGCATTCCATACATAATGAGAATATTTGCTCTGTCTAAAAAAAAACCAATAATATTTGGATAAGGAAGTGTTTTTGGTAACTTTATTGCATTTTTTAACAGAAACTTATAATTGGCCCACCCAATATATATTACTACCCAATATATATTTATATATATATATATATATATATATGTGAGCTATCCTATCTGTTTAGTTAGATCGAACTGCAACACGGTGCGCAAATTTGATTGAAATCTGTTAAGTAGTTTAGGAGTCTATAGCGGACAAACAACGTGACACGTAATTAATACATATTAAGATTATATATAGTTTAGTATTTTTTTAGAAGCTCAATGTGACTTAATTGTGATATAAAAGTAGTTAAGGATGAATTTAAATAATTGTATAAAGTTTTGTTATTGTATTAAGTACCGACATTTTTTTTTTCATTTGAATACGTAAACTCATATTTAATCATCATCTAACATTAAATTTTGTAAATTATATTCAACCTTACTTCTTAAATTGGATATGGCGATATCTAAGCAGAGATCTGACGAGGTCATGGTTCATTTATTAAACTTTGATTTGACCAAAAAAACTAAATATTTAATCGCATGTTCTCAAATCTTGCAATCACATATAATGGCAGCAATATTTACACATGAGAATTAATGACTACACCCGCGCCCGCCCCGGGCTTCGCGCGCTTTACTTTTGGCGTGTAACCAGATCGTATCGCGTGAATAACAATCAAACTGTTAATTGAAATTATTTCAAGACACATTTAAATTCAATGTTTATTTTTTGACAGTGAACGCACAAGGCAACTTACGCATTTATAGTGAATGTTACGCCTAGTTTTTAGCTTAATAAAATAAAAATAAATAAAAATAAAAAATAAAAATAGCTTTATTTTTCCTTACACGTTTAGGTTAAGAAACATAATTTAATACAAAAATTTTTTTTTTTTTTTTTTTTAGCTAAGATAACTAACTTAGTAAAAAGGTAAACAGAAAAACTTATATACTAGGTAGGTAAGTACTTATTATATTTAAATTAAAAGAAAAACAAATGCTTAGGTATTTAAGGTTAGTAACTTAGAGGTATATAAAAAAGGTACACTCTTTAACGATAATAATGTAAGTAATATTATGTATGTGTGTGTGTGTTTTTTGCTTATTAGTATTGTTTAGTAGTGTTAGTGCTTATGTGGGGTGGTACCTAGTTAGTTAAGTTAGTAGTTATTGTTTTTTTTTTGTTTTTGTAGATTAGGTATAGGTATTACATGCTTGGTTATGTAAGGACCGCTCATGCGGTAAAAGCCTCCTCCAAGGATTGCCAGGTATTCCTTTCTCTGGCTAGTCTTGGCCATAGTCTGCCGGATATCTTTTCTATGTCATCAGACCATCTTTTCTGTGGTCTGCCTCTTTTGCGTTTTGAGTCTCGTATTGTATAGTTCGTTAGTATGTGCGCCCATCTGTCTGGTTTCATTCTTTGTACGTGTCCTGCCCATTTCCACTTCAATTTTAATGCTGATTGGATGACGTCTTTTGCCTGTGTGCGTTTTCTGATAGTGATGTTTTTCACTCTGTCTCTTAGCCTCAAATTCAGAAAGCTTCTTTCGATACCTCTTTGACAAGTTGCTATTTTGTTCTTTGTGTTTTTAGTGAGAGCCCATGTTTGGCAGGCATAAGTCAGGCATGGATTTAGGCATAGGTTCATTGCTTTGGCTTTAAGTTTGGTTGGTAGAGCTCCCTTGAATATTTCCTTCATAGCCCAGTATTTGTTCCAAGTTTGTTTGACTCTTCTTTGGATTTCTTTTTCGTTACAGAGTTTGAATGAAATGAGGTGTCCCAGATAGATATAGTCTTCTACGTATTCTATTTGTTTAGTATTAAGTGAAATTGGTTTTATTTCTTTGTTTGTCATCATTTTTGTTTTGTCTTGGTTTATTTCAAGTCCGACAGTTTTGCTTTCGTAGTTTAGTGTCTCTAGCATAAATTGGAGTTGGTCCGGATCTTCGGAGAGCAGAACTAAGTCGTCAGCAAATCTCAGATGTGTCAGGTGTTTCCCGTCGACCTTTATCCCCCTACCAGTCCAGTCTAACCGTCTGAATATGCTTTCTAATACGGCAATAAATAGTTTTGGGGAGAGAGGGTCTCCTTGTTTTGATCCTCTTTCTACTGGGAAAGGGGCTCCAACTTCTTCAAGCCTTATCCTTGCCGTGCTGTCTTTATAGATCGCCCTTAGCATGTCTATGTAATCATGATTGACTCCTTGCTCTATTAACGCTCTCCATATAGACTCATGTGTTATGGAATCGAAAGCTTTTGAGTAGTCTATGAAAGCGACATACAATGGTCTGTCGTATTCATTGTATTTTTCGATTAGTTGTTTTAAAGAGTGTATATGATCGCAGGTAGAGTAGTTTTTCCTGAAGCCGGCTTGTTCCACTGGTTGGCTGTCATCTATTATATTTGTTAGTTTTTAGCTTAGGAAATAATTACCTATTGATTTCGAATTTAATCGGTAAATGCAATTTGCAAGTTTTGCAATCTATTAAACCTTATAACAATGTTGTTGCTTAGTATGCTTGTGTTCCACTTAAGTTTCCACTAAACCCCAGCATCCAACAAAGCAAAAACAGGAGCGGAGCAGTAAATTGTTTTTCAATTATATAATTTATGTATTTTTTTCATTTTTTTGTGATCGTACCTACATGTTAAAAACACAAGGTCTAGCTTTCCGGGAGTTGACACCCAACTACGTCACCCTTAGTGTATTGTCAACACAGACCTCTGTCGAACTATGCATCTATTGCCGTAAGTGCGTGTCACTTACGACCCACGTGACATTTTTGTCTACTACTACTATGGCGTTTAAAAAATACCAAAAAATAATAATACGGGTATCAAAAAATATCACTTGAGTGCAAATGCCACAAGAGTGTTTTTTCCATGGCTAAATTATATCCTAAAGATTACGAAAATGCAAAAAAAAAAAAAATTGAACTTGGCGCTTGAACTCACTATGCATAACTGTATCCAATTATACTATGATACTTCCCTAGTTTTATCAACAAATTCCTAGTCCACGCCCTTTTTGCTCTGTTGGATACTAGGCCTTATCCTATAAGAATTATCAATAAACATAATTTGACATGCTTAACAAATTAAATTACTACTAAATCATGTAGCATTGTAGATAACATTCCATTAGAATAGGCAAAGCCTAACTGATGTGAGTTAAATAATATGAAAAAGCGACCTATACGAAGTTATGTGAAATTGCTATGTTACTTCTGAATAAAAACATTTCACAAATACGTAACTGTTTTTGTACAAAAACCTATCAGTCTCCTAAGATTCCCAGTCCAAGGGTGTCTGTATACAGTCTTAGATCCTAGAGGTTATTGTTATATAAAAATTTGCCTTAGGGTAGCTATAGTCAACCGAATTATCATTTTTGTATCTAATTAGAAAAAAACCTTCAAGATCAATTTTGATGATTTATTTATTTATTTATTAGAAGTTATTTTACAGAATAGTAAATAAATGTAACAATTATTTCGAATTGGAATGAAACGCATTAAAAATGTGCATAGTTTTATCTCGCAGCTTAGTATCTCTGTAGGCTTTGCCGATGGCGAATCTAAGCGATAGATGCAGGCGAGTGCAGGAGCGCATTCAGGCAGAGCGGGCGGTGTGGGCCTGTAGTGAGGCCGGTGGCAGCGCGCGGCCGGTGGTCGCGGCTGACGACGCCTCAGATCTGTGTCCGATAGCGCTCCGGCGCCGGCGCCCACCTCTATTTGCTATATTTATCGCCGCCATTCGCACCACACTTGAATTAAACTAAAGCCTTCTACGCAATTTTCATTCGAGTCGCTGTCTGCCGCCACTATTATTGATCACTTCATTATTTCGTTACCTACTATTATAATTTTATGATCGAACTTTGTAGCAACTTATTTGTAGTTTGTTTTTTTTAAAGTAAAGGTATCTTGCATCCTTCTTTACCTTTTACCTAACAGCATTATTTTGCTGCCTCGGTGTCTCAGTTGGTAGTGAAGCTGCCTTCTGAGCGTGGGGGTGTAGGTTCGATTCCCACCTAGGGTAAACATTTTTAATATCTAGTTAAGTATGTATTTAAAATATAAATGGGCAAACATTTATGTGATGAACATTTGTGTTTGTCCTATGTCTGGGTGTTAATATCTATTTAAGTATGTATTTAAAAATATCTAAGTACTTATGTATATCAGTCTCTGACAGCCATAGTACAAGCTTTGCTTAGTTTGGGGTCAGGCGACCGTGTGTGGAAGTGTCCCGAATTTATTTATTTATCTATATCAATCTCTGGCAGCCATAGTACAAGCATTGCTTAGTTGGGGGTCAGGCAACCGTGTGTGAAAAATGTCCCGTATTTATTTATTTTACGGAGTAAGTTTTATTAAATGTATGTACTTTACTAGGTAAGTAGATACCTATCCATGAGAACGTAAAAGATAACAATTGACTTGGTATAGGCGATCAAGTCAATGTCACTAAAAGTACTTGTCGCTACGATAAATTGAAACTATCCAGAGTCAGTTACACAACGAATTGAAGCATGTTTACTGTGTCAAGTGGATTAACGGCACCTGAGAATGCCAACTGTAACTACAACAGAAAGAATTAATCTTAAGTCTACGAGCATTAATTTGTATAATAGCAGCGCGAATTAAAGCGACAAGTTAGAGATTAACAATAGCAACAAACAAACAGAAGGTAACAGAAAGAAGACAAACATTCGTGGCTCTTTCAAAGACGCACAATAGTCGTCATCAATTACAGGCAATAGATCGCCCAACATCATTTGTCCGTCCGTCCGTTACTCGACTGGGGCATTCCCACGGCTCGGGACGATCGTGTTTGTTGTCGGAATATGTCCAACGAGAAATACTAATAGAAAATTGTTTGTGATTGCTTCGCTCTCTAGTCGCACCAGTCGCCTTCTTGGGATCCGCGTACTCGTTTCTATCTTGTTGGTCATTTTCCATCGATTACCCAATCCGAAATATTATTAACAAAAGGCACGTCTGCGCGCTCCGTGCTTTATAAATCTTGTTAATCTTTTATCTTTCATGAGAAAAGTATCCATAGTCATATTGCAAACTTGAGGATTAAATTCTCGGTTTATAATTATGCAGAACGATGCATACCGTTGTTCTCTCGATGTTATCAAGAACAAGGCCGAAGAGAAATTGCTCCGATCAAAAGATAATCTCCCCGGAACCAAAACCGATCATTGATAGTAGGAGGCGCGCGCGTCCTGCGCCTGCGCCGCCTGCCACCAGCCCACGCCCTGCGCAAATGTTTAAATCTTTTTTAATTTGACCAATACTTTTACTAAAATATTGACATTTAATTTTAATAATACAATAAACTGTCATGGTTAAATATTTTGGCTTAAATCTGTCGGTAAAACTGACTTTGACAAATGAGAAACCCATTTAGGTACACCTACTTAAGTACCAGTGTTTTATTTTATTATAATAAAGCTACAGAGTGGCTTATGTGTGAATCTTGTACACCAAGAATCAGTTTTTATGCGTGTAGCTAAGTTAGTAAGCTTGGTGTCTATCTTAGCACACATTATTGGCTTTCAGATTTAGGCCACTTCTCAGAACAGTCTCATTCGATCTCTCGGTCAATAAATATCAGATTAAAGTGCCGCTATTGTAGCCTTCACGCACAAACTAGTACCGTGGCTTTCAATAACGGTTCGCACTATGCAGATTATCACTGGGGCGATAACCACGACGTGAAAGCGATAGCGGCGACACGATGCAGCGGAGCGGGTGGCGGGTCCCGTCGCAAGTGCTTCCCGAGCCGACTCGCGGCTCTCGGCTCCAGCAGGGGCGCGTGACGTGCCCCAGCCTCGCTGTCACTCGCCGACGCCCAACTGGTCTCGCCGTCACTTCCAATGACTTCATACCCTGTCTCTATTCATCTGTTTTATGGCAGAATGCGGCCTGACATGGGCGAGAGGTACGCACGCATTGGGATTTAATGAAGCTCAAAATTATGTCGCAGTCCAATGCTCTCGATTATTATTAGTAAGTGACCACCATGGATTTACTATCTAGATCTATCTAGATCTGGCCCTGTTATATCAACCCATAGTTAAATTATCTAGTATTTGTATGTGTATTAAACTATGTAAGTACCTACACAAATTTGGTAAGTAGGGTCAACTGGGGAAAATGCGTCTGTGGGGCAATTGCGTCTTTCAAGAATTACTGACAAACCCTTCACAAATTAGGCAACTAACGCCATCTAGTACAGATTATTGCAACTAAAGATAGAAAAAATTGTGAAGGGTTTATCAGTAATTCTCGAAGAGGCAATTGCTCCACAGACGCATTTGCCCCAGTTGACCCTATTATCTTATTTTATTTTAATTTTTTATGTATTTGACTTATGTTAAAAGTTTTGATGAATTTTGAATGATGCACTAATCACAGAATATGCTCTATTACATAGGTCCAGAAGGATAGTCTTCATACAAAACACGATTTCGAAACGTGTCAAATTTATTTTGATACCTTAATAAAACCTTTTTTTCTATACGTGATGAACTTGCCATTAAAAGAGGTTACCCGATTTAGTTGGGTAAATTATATAACGATCAGAGTTTAAAGAAATCACAAGACCGGAAACAAAGTATTAGGCCAGCTTAGGCCAGAGCTAAGCTACACACAAAGCCTTACCCAGATCCATTCATGACACTATTCTACAAACTAATATTATAGATTGTATGTAAACCTTAACTAAAATCAGAGTAGGTAATAGGTAAGAATTTAAGTAAAAATCAAGAGTACGAATTTGCGTTAAAATCAATAGTAAAGGGATTACTATTGATTTTAACTATTGATTTTATCTTATTTACACATAAATTTACATACTATCATTATTTACATCATACATTTAAGTTATTTTATCGGTTTTAATAAAATAACATTAAGTACATTTACATAAAAATAAAACTGACGCCTGCTTGTCACGATATTTCACTGTTACGTATATTTCTTTCTTGCGAAGGTGCACAGAGCAAATTTCGTATAGGGGCGACGAAGTTTCAACTAATTTTCATTTTTACTTTGTCGAATTATTTTTGTCCACTGATCGGCTAAACTGGATCCATAAAAGAAACCTAAAGTTTATTAACACGTTGAACGCCGAGGGAAAAATCGAGTATTCCCGTTCAGGCCATGGCGCTCACCGGTGAGCCTTACCATACTGAACCATTCAGGCCACGGGGGTCACCCGTGAGCCGAGTGCGAGGTTCAATGTAAACGCTTCCCACAAGCCGAAAAGAGCAGCTACCAAACAAAACGCGTATGGAAGTGAGCCGTGTGGCCCTGTAGCACAATCGGACAGCGTGGTTTTCAAATCCAGTTGAAACTCAGATTTTTATCAAGGTTGTTGTTATGATACTAGGGTTGGTCAACGATTTGGTCTAATTACATGCAACGGTATAGTACAAAATATTATTTTTTAAATTACAAACTTCTCAAAGTTATTTATGAAGATTAATAATCACAATGGCACTTTTTTTCAATATCACATTAGTTAAAATAATTAATCATTTTTATAAGAAACCTAAAAATTACCGGTGAATTCGGTTAAAATAAAGTAAACAAAATAGCTCCAGAGCCAGGAACAAATTTGGTCAATCATTTACTCCCAGACAAAAACTCGTACAAATGATTATGATAGATTCATCATAAATTATTGTGGTCGTCAGTAGCGAATCCGGTGGTGGGTTTAGCAGTATTATATAGATTATACACAAAGGCGTTCGAATGTGTTAGGTAGAGTTGCATGCATTGCAGGAAATGGTGCTCACTCATCAGGGATCAGGGAGGCTGTGAGAGAGAGATTCGAAGATGTTCGCAGATGGCTAAAGGCGCAAAGAGCAACTATGAATAGAATTAAGAAAAACAGAAATGTCTCTAAAAACACTAAAATGAGACTTGTGCGATGTATCGTGTTTTCAATTTCTTTACGGCTCCGAGGAGCTTGACCATGAGGTCAATACGAGCAGTGGACAGAAGAAACAAAGAGAAAAGAAGAAGCCTTTGAAATGTGGTGCTGGAGGAGAATGTTGCCCATATCATGAACAAAACGTACCAACAAATCTATTTTCAGCCAACTCAACGTCAAGCCACGGTTATCCACAATCTGATACCAAAGAGTTCTGAGCTACTTTGGTCAAATTGCCCGGAGGCAACCAGATAATCTTGACAAGCTGGTTATTGTAGGAAAGATAGAGGGCAAGAAGAGACCAGGGGGTCAACCGTCGACCCGATGGTCCGACCAAATAAAGACGATTACAGCTCTCCGTTACTAAATATTAGTAGCCCTGAAACAAACCGACAGCAGAGTGGTTTGGCAGCAGCTAGTCAACGCCGCGGTGAAGGCATTTCAAGATGGGCACGACCTTCAGTAACGATGAGCATGAAGAAGAAGAAGCCTCCCAAACACGTAAAAAAAAAACAGTCATTTCCTTCCGATTGAAAATTGTGTTGTGTTAAGATAAAGCTTTCAAACCCGAAAAAAAAGTCAGCTGGTACCCTGATGATTGCAAAGCAGGAGCTACGCAAGAGCTTCTATTGCCTATTTGAATGCATCAACTAACCAGCTTTTCCTTGGCATACTGCTAGGCTTTTTACAAGCTTTCATTCAATGGTCCAATCAAGTGGCTAAGTGCGTAAAATGCCCCACCAAACAAACAAACAAGCCTGCATTTGTTCTGCCGTGTTATTATTTTTGTATGTATGTTTGTATAGGTCACATGAGAACCACTTCCTGAAGTTCGATTGCACTGGAATTTGGTATACTTGCGTATCTTCGGTGCCAATTTAATATGGACCATGAGCAATGAGCTTCATCGTCTGATGATGGAGTCGGAGGATGTTCATAACTTTTCTATAGTCAATCGTTTATAAAACTAGCTTTTAAGAAGTGTACATCTGACTAATGTAGATGATGGTGAAGAAGTTAACAGCCGAACCGTGAGCTGGTCAAAGTGAGTTCCCACTAGGCTTCATGATAAATCTTAATCGTTGTACGAGTCTTCGTCCGGGAGGAAATGATTGACTAAATTTGTTGCTGGCTCGCGGGCTAGACTCGATCGCTGCGTCCGGGGAACGAGTGCACGGGGTGAGCCGCGCGGTGACCCCGCGGCCTCCGGGAACGGAAATTTAAAAATCGTTCGTAGAAGGCCACGGGACTCACCCGTGAGCCTTATGCTATATCTCTAAAACTAGGCGGTAAAAGTCGCTAATTTTTATTTTCTATACGAATTATCGCATTTTATATACTTTGTGATAAAAATCTCAAGTTGATGAAAATTACGGATTACCTGATTTTGGCTTGGCCCGAACGGAAAGGTAGGCTAGGCTCACCGGTGGGTCCTATGGCGTGCAACGTGTTAAAGGGAAAATATAAAAATACCTTGTGGCAACACTTTTTTCAGCAACTTTTCGCTCTGTTGACATTAAGAATTAATTACAATTATTAGCTTTTTAAAGCACATAAAAATATATATAAGACTTACGGATGATATGTGACGTTGCCTTTTTTTACTGTTTTGGATATTCTGAAATTTCGGCATGAATGGACTACACAGTTCACCATATTTATTGGTTAGTGGGGAGACTTAACCGCTACTGGATGACATCGAAGACTGATTAGTGAATTGGTTGACTTTCAATGGTTTGGTTTACTTTTTTTGGAATCATTATTTTTGACCGATTAGGGGTCTTTACTCTATGTCTATGGCACTAATGGAATCTTATCTGAAATAAATGATTTTAATTGATTTTTGATTTATATACCTTAGCTGACTAAGGTATTTTTGTCCGAATTGCGCGACCATACGTCGAGAAAAGCGAACCGTAATGACGAACTCAGGCAAGGATGCAGAAAGGCTTTAAGTTTAAATTAACACGCCAAGTTAATCACAACCAAAACGAACGATGTAGCAATAAAAAGGCATATCGCAACTTACAAGTTTCACAAGATTATGCTTGTTGTGGTCGAGATTGACATCTAGCCTAGAACTTGTCAGTAACTCGGCGCCAAAAAGGTAATGAGGCTCATTGAAAACAGTCATTCAAGTTGTGATGTGTAAAGTGTTGCAATGAATGTCTACCTGCCTGATTCAAACTTAGCACATGTTTTATCCATAGTTATTATCGTTGTTTGTATGATATATGATGAAATAAAGGTGAATTACGAATAAACAAAATACGATAGTAAACTTTGGAGAAGATATGAATATTATAAACATCTCTACTCTAGGATATCATTGTACTCATCATAATGACCAACTTTTACTATTGGCCAATCCTGAAAAATTACAGTTGTTCCATAGACAGGTACATTTTGTCGACGATCAATAAAGTTTTTGTATGGAACAGCTAAATTATTTTTACGCGATTTCAGGGTTGTTCCCCATAGTAATGATTTGTTGTTGGTGAGTTCAAAGATATCCTAGAATATGTCCTTCGTTTAAAGATAGGTACAGCCTTTATACAGTTATACAGTATACCTTTACACAGTTAAGCAATCTAAAATCGTAAATGAATGGCACTGCATCAAGCGCGGACGAGACGTTTATCAATTTTTGTAGCTTTTTTGCAATCCGAGTTAGACAAATAATCCTGTGGTAGAAATCTAATAGGTATATACTAGGTAGGTATATAGGTAGGTCATGCTTAATCATAATGTTTTTATTCCATCCAAAGGTTGTCTGGAAGAGATCGCTCTTAAGCGATAAGACCGCCCATTGCGCCTATATTTTTGAATGTTTAGTTTAGATTTATTTTGTATTTGGTGTCAATAAAGAGTTTTTGTATTGTATTGTATTGTCTGGGTAGATTCCATACACATGAAAGCCACACCCACCCACTTGAAAATACAGGGTTATCAGGAAAGTGGCTTAATACACCCTATCCCGACAACCCTGTATTACTGTCACTTATCATTTTGAACGTCATTGCGTCACTACCTCTTTTTAGCCATATCCTATTGGTCTTATTTTACTCTCCTATATAAAGCACTAAGTTCTTAACAACTTTAAAATATACTTACATTGCAATGAGTAGTACAATGTAAGCAAGTACATTCTTATTTATTAAATCCACCGAATCTACCTAACTTTAATCCATCAGAGTTACTTACAAGTTGTTAAAAACATTTAATTGTACTTCCATCTTTTATCTAAAAATTGATGAAATAAAATTCCATGTTAAGGCTATGAGTACAAAGAAAAGTCTATCGAGCACATTCTAAAAAGATCAAAGGTGAGCATTGCTATGATTTTGTAGCAGTCAGCTTTTGAGATATCTGTGTCTTGGCAAAAACTTAGTGAGTGACCCCAAGTGTCAAGGTGGGTATCGACAGTATCCCAATAACTGTCCGAGTAAGTAGCACTCAATTAAACAGACAAGGTCGCACTACTGTCAGATTCTTAGAAAGCATTCACATGTTGATTATAAGGTGCCCTATTAAGTGCCATTGTAAATATCCATACAAATATGCCCGTTGTTGTTAACGGTTGGTGTTGAAATTTTATTTAAACGAGTTAAAATCGGGTTGGGTAATCTAATCATGCTTACATTGGTATTAATTGTATTCATTAATTTGTAACTTAAATTGCAATAGGTACTGAATAATAAGGCTCTAGCAGCTAGAGCCTTTTACCTCCTCTAAGTCTAGCGTGAGATTAGAGACCACGGGCTATGATTGTGGGCTGCCGAGTTAGGTTAACACCACTAGCGGATCCAGAGGGATTGCTAAGAGGATCAAACCCACTAAAGTATCTTTTAGACTCTACAATAGTCGAAAAAGTTTTTAGTGTTTTTGTGTTTGTCTAGCTTGATAAAGATTATCCTCAGTTAAGTCAAGCCCACCTAAACCAAAATCTTACCTACCTTGATAAAGTTTACTTTCATCGAAGTCAAGCTCCTCTCCCCCTAAACAAAATTCTGGATCCGCCACTGGTTAGTACTTACTTATCCCAGTAAATCCAATTTTAGGAACTAAACGAAGCTTTCACGAGCCATTTTATTTCTAATATTGTAACAAAATAAGCACTTTTTACTAAAAACTTTTTTGGAAGAAAATTTTAAATATGAATGAATCAATTCAATGGCTGAAAATAGTTTTAATAGTTTAGAAGAAAATTATATTCAGGAAATGCGATTAAATGGAAATATGTATAACTAGCTGCGCCCCGCGATTTCACCCGCGGTCCCACAGGAACCGTTTATTTTTTCGGGATTAAAAGTACCATAGGTCCTTTTCTGTACCTCAGACAACATGTATGCAAAATTTCAAGACGATTGGTTGAGTAGTTGAGACGTGAAAGCGTTACAAACAAACAAACGAACAAACTCACTTTCGCATTTATAATATTAAGTTAGGATAAACAACATCCTGTGTGTTAACTAAAATCTTGCTACATCTATCCATGCATCTGTTGACATTGACTTTAAACTGGAAAGTGACCGTATCACATAATTATTTTGAACTGTCTAGAGATTTAACGCGATGTGGGTTTTCAATAACACTTAACCTTTTGTCCACGTGCGAGTCACCAAATAGAGCATTGTGTGTGATGCATCCAAGTGTCAGTTCTTAGACTCAAGTGTTATCCTAGCCTAAGTAAGTGCTCTCGCTGCGAGTGCTTCACTGTATCTGTGGTATTGAAATGCGATAGTATCTACTCATTTAAAAGTAGGTACAGTTAGGTAGAAAAATAGTATTTTGTATCGTCCTAACTAATATTATAAATGCGAAAGTGAGTTGGTTCATTTGCTTGTTTGTTTGTTCTTAACGCTTTCACGTCTCAACTGGCTTGAAATTTTGCATACATGTTGTCTGAGGTACAGAAAAGGACATAGGGTAGTTATATCTTTTATCCCGAAAAAATAAACGGTTCCTGTGGGACCGCGGGTGAAACCGCGGGGCGCAGCTAGTATGATATGAAAACGCTAAAATTATGGTAATAAAAAAAAACTTTTAAAATGCACAGGTAAACTGTAGTGAATATTGTATTAGACCCTACATCCATAGCTTTAAATATCTTTGCCTAGCAACGCTCGATATTTTTCAAACTTATCAGTACCAGTGCCTTACATCTTGGTAAATTCAAGGCGCGTAGGAAGTCTTAGCTCTGATATTAGTTTTACTGTTGCAATATTCTTTCTTCGTATACATGTAGGTAGGTAATAGGTAAGCATCTGTGCAATTTATTGTGCATTGTCAGGTGGTATCGATTTTAGTGTCTCGATCAAAGCTCGGGCGACATGAATGGGACTTTCACCCGAACTGATGATTCATTCTATTAATGCACTATTCTAATAACTGGCAGCCAACACATTTTGAGCGCAATATTTTCGAAGATATAAAACAAGGTTTACTGTGTTTAAAGTAGGTACCTACAACATTTTTTTCAAGTATAGTGAATGCTGGCCTAGATAATTAGATAGATAAACACTTTTTATTCACACCAGAAATAACAAAACAAAAGAACAGAAAAAACTTAAACTATAGTGTAACAACTGGCGGCCTTATCACTAAGAGCGATCTCTTCCAGGCAACCTTAGGATGGAGAGGATACGTATGAAAAAGTAGGGGATATGGGTGTGCAAAAATTAACAAAAATAAAAAACGATATGTATTATTAACAAAAAGTAAGAGAGTTAAATACACTTACCTAAACAATTCGAATTATACTTACATAAACATACATGTCATACTAATATAATACTTTCGAATGCTTAAAATACCTATAATTAATAAAATATACTATTTATATATGTATGTATATCAGTCTCTGGCAGCTATAGTCATAGTTTGGGGTCAGGCGACCGTGTGTGACAATGTCCCGAATTTATTTATTTTATTATGTACATATAATTTTACTAAAATAAAGTAACATCCTTATTAGATAAGACCAATAAATAAATTCAACAAGGCAATTTTGATAAATACAATTTTAAAAAAGCATTTTGGTTTAAAGCCTAAATATACCTTTAAAGACATTCTGCAAGTGATTTTAACTTTTTTGCTAAATGATCATTTAATTTTGACCTGCGTTCTTTTAGGTACTAGGTGTGGGCACTTTGATAGATAGATAGATAGATAAACACTTGTTCAACATTGTTCGCATCAAAAATGACAAAACAAAAGAACAGAAAACTTAAACTGTAACAACTGGCGGCCTTAAAAAAAAAAACAATGACTTTATTTATTTATTTATTTAGGTAGAAATACCAACAGCTTACACTTTAGACATTAATCAAGAAAACACTTACTTAATAACAGAGTTCTGAAGTGAAAACCTATTGTAGGTATTTACAACATTCCTTTTCTAATACTTTAACTAATTTATTGTACATGTTCACAATTTTTTTTATTTATTACAATTTCTACATTTATTTGCTAAAGTTAGTGTAAGTATTGTGAGGTTGTTTTTAATTTAGGCTCAGTAAGTTGGAGAAACAAAATGAAAAAAGTATTGCAAATGAAATGAAATTAAATTTAAACCGAAGATGATAAAACACATTTTACTTATTAGAAACTATTATTAAATACTAGCTGCGCCCCGCGGTTTCACCCGCGGTTAAAAAGTATCCTATATGCTATTCTAGACTGTAATCTATCTCTGTGCCAAATTTCATCCAGATCTGTTCAGCCGTTCTTGCGTGAAAGAGTAACAAACATCCATACATCCATTCTTACAAACTTTCGCCTTTATAATATTATATATATATTTATATAATATATATAGTAGGATTAGAAATGTAAGTTAAACTTATTTTTTCTCCTTGCGAAACTCTCTCTAGGCAAGCATGAGAAGCAAAGGAACAGACAAATCAGCCAGCATAGTGTTTGGTGGACAGGACGTCTCGAGATAGGACGGGGGCCCGCGCGTGTCCTGCGAAGAGTCTAATGGCCGCCGCCGCCGCGGGCGCAACGTGCCTCACAGTTTAAATTGAACGTCAAGCTATCGATTTGCATAAATCACAACGTTACCATTTTCAATTATTTGACTGAGATCTATGTACTCGCCCGTAATGGACCATCAGATTCTTTGCCCATTTCGTGGAATGGAAATTGAAAAGCTTAAATTTAATAGTGATGCTTAATAGTTGGAGTTTTGGGGGCTGAGCTATCCACGTCCGTAGGAGTGTACTCTATTCTGAATCCCTACACGTGGTCCCCGGGTAGTGCTAATCGGGTAGCAAACTCTGGTGGGAGGCTTCGGCCGTGGCTAGTTACCACCCACCGGACCAAGCCATGCCGTGAAATGACCTAGTCGTGCTTCGGGATGTAGTCCGGTGTAACCGTTCCGAAGACAGGTCTGAGCAGTGGTGCAGTTGTAGCGCCTCACTCAACTAGCGTCTTTGTACTTCTTAACTCTACAAAACTTCAAGGCTAGAGTGAATAAGTGCCTTATAGGTCGTCGTGCTCCATCTTAGACCACAACGTCGCTTAATATCAGGCGAGTTGGTGGTCAAACGCCGACTTATTGTCAATAAAAAAAAAAGAAGGCTCTCCTCTCAAGCCAGAGGAGAGGGAGCGGGTTCGATCCCAGGCGAAGGCACGCACCAATCATAATTTTGTGAATTGTGTGTACTTAATGTCATCATCTGCTATACAACGTGTTGTTTTGCGTTCCCACGGAATTTTAGAGGTAGTTATACAGCACTATCAGAGCACGAATAAACTAGGAGACAGCCTTGAAATCTAAAAAAAAAAGCAACTGTTCCATTTATTTTGTCGACGATCAACGAATTATTTGTATGGAATAGCTGATTTTTCCTCGATTCCAAGGTTGTCCTATACCTAGTCTAGCCATTAGTTCTGTTACAAATGAAAATGCATTTATTTTTTATACTGTATTGTAATGTTAATAAAAGTTATATGTACACATGTATTGAAGTCTTAACAATAATATAACTATTATTTTATTCAAAATGACCACCTTTGGCCTTGATACAGGCCTTTAGTCGGTCTGGCCAAGAATCTATGGATTTACGGACTGTTTCCATGGGAAATTTAGCCACTGCTTGCTTCAAAGATTTCTTAAGTGACTCTATGTCGGCGTATCGTTTAGAGCAGGCCATGCCCTCTAAAACTGACCATAATTTGTAGTCCAGGGGGTTTAGATCTGGACTAGAGGAGGGCCAGTCCTCAGCCCTTATAAAGTCCGGACCATTGGCTTCCAGCCAGGCTTGGGTAGTTCGCGCCTTGTGACCAGGTGCAGAGTCTTGTTGGAAACTCCACGGTTGATTTTTAAAAAGTGTATTGCTAAGGGGTTTTACAACACCATCTAAGACGGTCTCTTGATACACTTTGGCTGAAGTTTTCACACCTTTTTCACAAAAATGAAGCTTTGTGACGCCGTGATAGGACACTAAACCATGACTGACGCAAGATGATGACCACGCTGTACCTTTCCAACCACTTCCGTAGCTTCTTTAGAGCTGTGAGCGTACACTTTGTCGTTTTGCTTGTTGTAGTGCTCTTCCATGGTGAAATTTTTTTCGTCAGTAAAAATAATATTTCTGTAACTTTCACCTGCGTAACGGGATAGAAGACGTTTTGATCTATCCACTCTCTTTAACTGCAGCGATTGGTTAAGGGCATGTCCTGTATATCGGCGATAAGCACCAAGCTTCAGGTCTTGTTTTATTATACGCGATAGAGCCCTAGCCGGTATCTTCATTTCTCACGTTAAGATCTTTTGTTTCCTCATTGGGTTTTTTTGGAATTCTGGCTTTAACAGCATTAACAGCCTTAGTAGTTCTCATCGCACGCGGCCGCCCCGATCTTTTATGGTTTTCAACAGAGGAAGAGTCGGTATATCTGCCGATACTAAGATATACGAACACACGGCTGATACCAAGATTTTGAAGAGTCTTGAAAATGACCGACGGTTCCATACCCATTCTGTGCAACGCAATCACTGCAATCCTGTTTTATTTAACACCCCATTCCATGTAGTAAATTTAATAATAATCACGAAAAATATAATGTACAATGGCGGGAAATTGATTGTAGCTTTCAACATAATAAACGCATTCTAAATTTAAATGCAGAAAAAAAAAATAAACGAAGGAGTTTGTAATGTAACAATATTTATGGCCAGACTAGTTAGTTTATTCGTAATCTGCTAGTGGAGTATAACTATCTCTACAAATTTCACGGGAATGCAAAACAACACGTTGTATAACTGGACCCCGGTGTTTGGCGACAGGCTCTTCCTCTGTTACTTTTGGGGCTGAATATCGTCCGACGAAGTGTGGGTGTTATATAATAACAATAATACACCTCTACCAGCCAGCCCCTTTAGGGAAGGGCGTGACGATGTGTTATGTTTTTTTGCAACGGACAAGGGATGTGTTTGACCACTGACTTGCCTGATGGAAGATAGGACGTGATCGACGTCAACATTCAGGGAAATTATACATTTTAAGTTTTTTTTTTTTAATTAAACCCCACGGACTCCGGGGACCGTGACTTTTGTTAACATAAATCATTAATTATTATTTAAGGGGAATATAGGTAGAGGGAGTTACTCGTAGTTATTAAGTCTTAATCTAAGGTTAGGTTAAAGGTTTTCAGATTTACTTATTGCATTGTGAGTACACCACGAGCAGACCAGCGACCCGCAAGCAGCACCCGATCACGAGTATGACACATGTGCCAGCCATCGGCATTTTAGGTTTTCAACTGGGCCTGGGTGATTTTTTTAATGAGTATTCCTTTCCTAAAATCAAATAAAATGCCTCTACCTACTACTACGAGTACTATTAGGTACTAAGTATGTGAGAATGTGTTTATTTAACACACTACGAATGTGATACATTTTTATTTAAAAAAAACACTACTGTAGCACAATACTGCAACCTATGGACTTAGTATGTTAGTCTATCCATGCATAGCTTTTCCTGCAAAATTTGTAAAAGCGACCAAATACATAATTTTAATAATATGTATGTAAGTCCGTACGTATATATAGATCCGTATAGGTAGGTACGTATAACACAGGCATTTAGGTAAGGGAAAGCTGACGATGTGAATAATTTTTTATTGCGTTGATTCATTTATTATTCGTGATTCGCCTTCATAAATAACCGTGTATTTTGACAATATTCGTTGTAAGCTACATATTTTGAGTAATACTGACTTTCAATTACAGCGATTCTTCATTTATTTTCATAAATAATTTAATTTATGCTTGCTTTCGAGTCAGCCAGCGTTGGTGGCGACAGTGAGATTTGTAAAACCAAACAGAAAAAAAGCACTTTAAAAAATACTGCACACGTCTTACACCAATATCCTACGTAAGCGGGTCATTGCATTATCCAATTTGCAGTACACTAGCTATGCTAGCGTGCTAAAATTGGGCCGCGTAATGGCTGTTAGACAATTAACAATCTAATTTATTTCTATTAGACTATCATCCGATCATCATCTGCGATGGCAGCCTAGTTAGGAGAAGGTCCGCTTTCAAGCCAGAGGGAGCGGGTTCGAACCCAGCCGACGGCACGCACCAATTTGTTCATTGTGTGAACATATGTGCGTATTGTATGTCATCTGCTACATGACTGGAGCCCGTTGCGACAGGCTCGCCTCCTGTCACATTTGGGACTGAATATCGTCCGACGAAATGTGGGTGTTGTATTACACCTCTGCCAGCCCCCTCGGGGGAAAGGCGTGACGATATGTTATTTAATACTCGGTTATTTATGAGTTTTAATATTCCACCTCCTCCCCTTTTGAAGTCGGTTAAAAAGTTAATTACTTGCTTATCTAATACTCGTTTGTTTGTGAGTTTTGATATTCCGAGGTGTCGCCATAGCCGCCCCCCGCGCGCTTGCTCGGAGACGGGGAACAATGAGCCCGCGCTCGACATCTCCGCTGCTTGAGAGCTCGGCCACGCCTGCCGCTTTCCGCGAACAACTTGACGGCTCTGAGGCTCTGATAAACGTCTTACTTTATGACCACGATAAGCAGCTTCAGCTTTGTTTTTCATATTCTGCATAGTCACGCATCGAAAGGAAAAGCTTTTCCTTCTTGGCCCTTTTGCTGAAAGGAATCGCAAAACAGCACATCTTTGCTGCGTCGTTGGATAGATTTACCTGCTTAAATTTGTGGTGAGTATTTAGATTTAAGTACTTTCTCAATATAATAAGTCTCAATGAATAGCATTATCGAAACATTTTTAAGTATATCAGTTAATTATGACCACGTGAGTACGCGTGTCATTTCTATTTTTGTAAATATTTTATCTTCAGAATTCACGGCGTTCCTTTTCAAAACATACCAGATGTCTTGATATTGATATTTTCATTTAATTTATTAAAAAAAAATCTAAATTACATAAATCAAACCTATTATCGTGGTCAAACTAGTAGGTATCTTTTAAATATTTATGAATGCGACCCCTTTGGTACCTCGTCATTGAATGATAACATAATTAAGACACAGACGGTACCTACTTATTATGCAGGTTCGGCTTCGCCAGTGTTTTCTACGATGACGAAGCTGTATTATTAATCTGTGACTGACATTATTTATGCAGCTATTGTTGGTACTTCAGACGTGAACTGACGAGTGATGGCGTGATGCTCGACTCTTACTAGGTATTTAATTATAACAAGCTGTTGCAGTTCAACTTTTTAATAAGTAATTAATAAGTACTCTAGAATACTTGTTTGGATTACCTTTTAGTATTAGATACATATTTATTCTCGTTTCCCCCTCCAAGATTGCTTGAAACTTATAAGTGCCTACTTAATAGAAACTGAAAATTGAGTCTGAGTCAGGTTACAGTAGGTTACTCTACTACGTATTATACCTACTTAAAGCTACCACCTGCATTTACTAGTTACTCAATGCAGATTTTCCCTTTCCAATAAAGTAGTTAACTAGTCTTAAATCAAAGTAAACAAATAGAGTGTTCTCTTAAAAGGGTCTTAATTGTTTACACTTTCTTGAAATCCTGGTGTAGCGGTAGCTAGTGGATTTAATTGCGGTCGAGCACGCGACGGCGGCGGCGCAGCCTCCCGCTAGTGCCTTCGCCTCGCCCTTTACTAATCACGCTCTATAAACGGCATATTACTCGCTCTTTATATCATGCTTGTAGATTTTATGTTTTACTAGATGTTCTTACACTATATAAAGATTATAATTTCAATTCCTAGATCCTATCAAAGCTACAATGTGAAGGCAATTCTTTTTAGAGCTCCAAAATTGCAAACATCTCTTTTTTTTGATGATTTAATCAACACTTATCTTCTTAATATATATAAATCTCGTGTCACAATGTTTGTCCTCAATGAACTCCTAAACCACTTAACCGATTATAATAAAATTCGCACACCATGTGCAGTTCGATCCAACTTGAGAGATAGGATAGTTTAAATATATATATATAAATAATAAACGCGAACGAAGTCGCGGGGTGACAGCTAGTATCATATAAAATCGAAAGTAACTCTATCTGTCTATTTGTAGGCTTTTCACAGCTAATCGGCTAAACAGAACTTGATGAAATTTTAGAATTAACTAGTCTGGCCATAAATATTGTTACAATACAAACTCCTTCGTATATATTTTTTTCTGCATTTAAATTTGGAATGCGTTTATTATGTCGAACACTACAATCAATTTCCCGCCATTTCATATATTTTTCGTGATTATTATTAAATTTACAACATGGAATGGGGTGATAAAGAAAACAGGATTGCAGTGATTGCGTTGCACAAAGTGGGTATGGAACCGTCGGTCATTTTCAAGACTCTTCAAAATCTTGGTATCAGCCGTATGTTCGTATGTCGTAGTATCGACAGATTTACCGAAACTTCCTCTGTGGAAGACCATAAAAGATCGGGGCGGCCGCGTGCGATGAGAACTACTAAGGCTGTTAATGCTGTTAAAGCCAGAATTTAGCCGAAACCCAATGAGGAAACAAAAAATCTTATCGCGAGAAATGAAGATACCCGCGTATCTATATCTCTATCGCGTATAATAAAACAAGACCTGAAGCTTGGTGCATATCGCCGATATACAGGACATGCCCTTAATCAATCGCTGCAGTTAAAGAGAGTGGATAGATCAAAACGTCTTCGATCCCGTTACGCAGGTAGAAGTTACAGAAATTTCCTTTTAACCGACGAAAAAATTTTCACGATAGAAGAGCACTACAACAAATTTGGTATCCTATCACGGCGTCACAAAGCTTCATTTTTGTGAAAAAGGGGTGAAATCTTCAGCTAAACTGTATCAAGAGACCGCCTTAGATGGTGCTGTAAACCCCTTAGCAAAACACTTTTTAAAAATCTACCGTGGAGTTTCCAACAAGACTTTGCACCTGGTCACAAGGCGCGAACTACCCAAGCCTGGCTGGAAGCCAATTTCCGGACTTTATAAGGGCTGAAGACTGGCCCTACTCTCGCCCAGATCTAAGCCCCCTGGAATACAAATTATGGTCAGTTTTAGAGGGCATGGCCTGCTCTAAACGACACGCCGACATAGAGTTACTTAAGAAATGTTTGAAGCAAGCAGGGGCTAAATTTCCCATGGAAACAGTCCGTAAATCCATAAATTCTTGGCCAGACCGACTAAAGGCCTGTATCAAGGCCAAAGGTGATCATCCTACTAATATTATAAACGCGAAAGTTTGTATGTATGGATGGATAGATGGATGGATGTTTGTTACTCTTTCACGCCAGAACGGCTGAACAGATCTGGATGAAATTTGGCACATAGATAGAATATAGTATAGAATAACACATAGGACTTTTTAACCGCGGGTGAAACCGCGGGGCGCAGCTAGTTTTGAATAAAATAATAGTTATATTTCTGTTAAGACTTCTATATATGTGTAAACATAACTTTTATTAACATTACATTACTGTATTAAAAAATAAATGCATTTTCATTTGTAACAGAACTGATGACTAGACTAGGTAGTACTACTATTTGACGAGAAAGGTTTTTGGATCCTATGTTCTGTATAAACACGAACGAAGTCGCGGACAACAGCTATCAGTTAAATATTAATTATCTAGGTTGGCTACTGAAGCTTAGTGGTACAATCTTACAAACTCGGCTGCACTCTAGTTTCCATACCAGCCGAATATTTTGCGAAGATTTCGCCCCGTAAAAAAAAAAGGTGTAGCAAATGACTCTGCTGACTGCTACAATAGAAAATAACAGAAAGTCATTACACTATTGGTTTAACCACCATTTTACTATCGACTCGTGTGTAATTTATTTTATTGGACACTTTACGACTTATTACTATTATTGGTAGTGCGCTGCTCGTGTCGCTCGCGACTCCGGTTGCTTGGACATAACAATAAAATAGATAATATCTTCTAACTCAGTTTTATTTCGGATTCTTAAGAATCACTCTATAAACTGTAGATATGTCGCAGCCAACTTGCTGAATTAGCCGGTTCATTAAAAGCCTAGCTTTTTCACTCAACGGCGCCGTTCAACTTGTGCCTAGTTTGGTAAGAAGAATTGTGATGATCAGATGCAAGAAAATAGGTATAGGTGGTAGAAAAGTAAAGAGTAGAAATTTAAAAATAGTTCTAATTTTGGAAAAAAATAATTACATTTAAAAAAAAAAAACTTTTTGAGTCTGTTTCTCTTAATTTTCAACGTTCACAACACAATTTTTTTTCGATTATTAAATAGCCAGATTAGTTCCCTAAAGTTTAACCAAGTAACTCATTCTTATTAGTGTTCTTGTTACGATTAGTACCAATAAAAACGGCGAGAAAATAATTAAAAAAGAAATTTTAGGCGCCGATCTTATTTTACCATCAAAAATGGCACGCAATTTTCAACTCTATATAAAAGCGGTTTAAGTAAAAGAGTGTGCGGGTGGAAAATCGTGCTATGACCGGGCCGTAAATTACTAGGCTAGGCAAGTAGTTAACGTTGTCAATCGAAGTCAATTTGCCTAGCTGTTTGATTGAATGGTTAAATACCATTCAGGCCGCTATTTGAACAACACCGTTTATTGAAAAGTTATTTGAACGGCTGACTTAACTAGTTGACTGCGACATTTACAAGGCGCTGGTTTTGGGTTGAGTAATACTTAAGGATGTTGTTATATAGTGAACAACTTTTAGAATACAAGTTTTTAAAACTCGAGAAAAAAAATATCTCCATACAAAATTGATCATTTGACTAATTATTGTATAGGGAGATTTTATAGGGAGACTCGATTATTTTTCTTTTTAATTTTGCAAACTGACGTTCTTAACGCTGTTCAATGTGACGGGTAACTCAACATCCTTAATTATTGCGTACTACACCCAAAGCCTTGTATACATAATGACACCGTCGACACAGAAACAAATATACTTATTTGAAGTTTGTATGTTTTTTGGTCTTGTAAGTTGAGTAACAAAGTTTGTAGGCTGAGCTGAAAAGCCCAAACGATTGTTGTTCTTTAATATACAACTGTATGTTGTTACCTAGCTAATTTCGAATTATACATCAACCCTGAGACACTGATTTTCATTAAACATAGATACGAACACTCTTTTTTTTTATATACAACTAGCTTCTGCCCGCGGCTTCGCCCGCGTGGCTTACAGAAAATGTATGACGTTTTTAACTTCAGAAATAAATATTATAAGCGGTCACACTCACTCTCAATTGAATACACAAACTGACAATATCCCAAGCAGAGCAATATGGACAAAGTTCTTTAGTTAACAAAACTATCTCTGGAATGAGAAAAGTAGTAGTAGTATCAACAGTAGAGTATGGTATCAACAGAACTTAAAGCGTGTGTGAAAAGATAAAATAAGAAGACAACGGAAAGTAGATAATTGACAATTAATAATGTTTACAACGAAAACCTATTTTTTTTTTCTTTTTTAGAAAAATCAGGCTGCTCCATGAGCTTACTCTGTAGCTGGCCACGTATAACTAACCGTGTGAAAAGCATTTTAGTCAATTATGAGTTTGGCTTGAGATTTATTTATGGTCATGGCAAAGCAGACTTTGAGGGTAAACTGCACTCTTTTTAACTCGAAGGGGTAGTTCGGTGGTGTTAGAGATATTAGAGAAATCCTCAGCATAAACACAGACTCATTCGGAAACTATACCATTCAGTGTGCTGGCAGACCTTTAGTTAAGACCCTCGAAGCAAAGACAACCCGTAGAAGGTTTTGTCTTCCTAATACTAAAGCAGCTTCTTCTATTGACTTCGTCTATTTTTGCTAAATACTGCTTCTAAAATCAGACTGACATAATTATAAATTTCATCTCCTAGCTCATCTACCTGATCTTTATTGACAGAAAATCTCTTCACTTGCCGTTTGTAACCTTCTGACAGGCTTGGACTTAATTCTTGTATTTTTCTCTTACTGATAAAGTAGGTTTGAAATTTGATAGAATGTCAGCAATTTAGTTCACATATTTAATCGGAGATTCATATGAAAATTCAATGATAGCTACGTATTTAATGTCATCTGCTACATGACTGGAGCCCGGTGTACGTATGGCGATAGGCTCGCTACTTATAACAATTTAGACTGATTATCGTCCGGCGAAGTAAGGGTGTTGTAATACACCTCTTAGGGTAAAGGCGTGACGTTTTACCTACTATACTCGTACGTAGCTACTACCGTTATCTAGATCTGTGCCAAATTCCAAGTTGCTGGCTATTACAGTTTCCAAGATAATCAGCTCACAGACATACAGACAGACAGACATCGGAGTTTCATGATAAGGTTCCATTCACCATTTTAGTACGGAACCCTAAGAATGATAACAGCGTCGTTTGTAGTGGGTTAATAACTTTCTCAACAAAGTTTTCGGAGTAAAAAGAAGCCCTATTAGACTCTGTCGGTGGATGATGATGATGATGATTTTGGAAAAACTGTGATACACGTGTCCCATAATTTTAATTGAAGAGTATTTGTACCAATTTTTGAGTCAATCGACCCAGAGAATAAAAAGTTTCATAGAAATTTGAACTCCCCATTTACCCCCCTTAGGGGTAGTATTTCGAAAAACCCTTTCTTAGTGGATGCCTTCACTACACAAAGAACATATCCTCCAAATTTCATGTTTCTAGGACCAGTGGTTTAGGCTGTGCGTTGATATAAAAGTCAGTCAGTCAGTCAGTCAGTCGGTCAGTCAGTCAGGACTTTGCATTTTATATATATATAGATAGGTCGGCGTTTGATCACCAACTCGCCTGATGTTAAGCGACGTTGTGGTCTAAGATGGAGCACGACGACCTATAAGGCACTTATTCACTCTAGCCTTGAAGTTTTGTAGAGTGAAGAAGTAAAGTAGGACAAAATATTACACCCGAGTAATTCACCTTTCAAACAAATAAAAAAATCAAAAATCAGTTCATCCGTTCAGGAGCTACGATGCCACAGGCGGACACACACACACACACACACACACACACGTCAAACTTATAACACCCCGTCGTTTTTGCGTCGGGGGTTAATAAAAGTAGTTGTTGATATTCATGCCTCATCCTGGAGATGAATTCAGCGAAACGGCTGAACGGATTCTCTATTCCTACACAGCGGTGCACTGAGCCGAGACCTGACGCATTCTCACTTAATCTACACCGATTAGCGTACTTGGAAAATTAGCTAAGAACCGCCGCTCGGCCCCGCTCGAGGAACGCAATTAAAGCAATCATAATTCTTAAACAAAACGAGAATAATGTCTACTTAAACTTAAATACCCCCGTTTAAACACTATAATAATAATCAAGCGACGTTTCCGTAAATAGGTACACGTAACTCGACCAGTTGAAAGAGCTTTTGATACTTAGGTCCTCTCAGCTCCTGCATTACGGCCGTGTTAAAGGTGAGATGTTATCTTCTCAAGCTAAATACTTAACACCGAGTTATGTATGGTTAATTGACGTAGAAACAATGAGATTAGAGATAACTCTCCTTTGTTCATGCACTCATTAAGCTACTCTACATTGCTATTGCTTGAATAAAGCAAAAGGTTTTTGCATAACATTAGGTATATAACATATCGTCACCCCTTTCTCCCGAAGGGGCTGGCAGAGGTGTACAACAACCACACTTCGCCGGACGATTCAGTCCCTAATGAGTCCAGGGGGCGAGCCTGTCGCCATACACCGGGCTGCAGTTACGTAGCATGTGACAATAAAAACGTATTTATTATGTTCACACAACGAACAAATTGTTGCGTGTCTTCGGCTGGCTATAAAACCCTGAAAATAGACTGCCAACTAAGGTCCGTGAACACAAGAGCTACTTACAGCATTATTAACTGATATCACGTCGGTAACAAATCCGAACACTCGTTTATTTAAAGAACGGTTATGATTTGAATTTCGTTAAGCTCCCGGGTTCTGTTTACCGACCATTGTTTGAGACGTTACGGGCCGAATACGGCGACCGCAGCCGCACACCTGTTGGCTACCCGATAGCTTACTAACTTAACCTACTTTATTTAGCTACTTTAATAAATGTATGACTAGTTTACTTAGTTAAGCGAGAAAGCCTGCGCGTTGTAGCACTGCCGCACTCCGTTTTAACAAAGGGCTAGATACGATACGGTTAGCAAACTAATCGTTATTTCAACTTTTATGAGCTCGTACAGAATATATCCATTTTCTTAATAGTACAATAGAAACCATGAAATTGGTTCCTAGTAATTAAGAAACAAATTTGAAAAAACTTGAATTTAGTAGCGCCGTGTTGAGCGATCAGCACCATGACTTCTGCTCGAACTGTTAATGTAACATTCGCATTTTTAGCTTCACGTCACGCGTTTTCATAGCTTTATTTCTTCCCTAATTCTTCTAAGCGATGATAGTCTAGTAGGAGAAGGTACGCCTCTCAAGCCAGAGGGAGCGGGTTCAAACGACAGCCGACAGCACGCACCAATTCGTTGAACAAATGTGCGTATTGTATTTCATCTGCTATACAGAACTATGCTACACTGTCACATTTGGGACTGAATATCGTCCGACTGAAAAGCGTGGATATTGTATTACATTTCTGCCAGCCCCCTCGGGGAAAAGGCATGACGATATGTTATGTTTTTTAGACAATTCCGAGTAACAAGCAAACATATTATATGTAACTAGCTGTGCCCCGCGGTTTCACCTGGCAATAATAATAAACAGAACAAAAAAAATTGCGAAAATATTCCATCTGTTCACGCGTGATGCGATGACCAAGGGAATAGTGATTCATTTTTATAATGTTTATTTAATAACTATGTAACTAATTATATTTTATATGTAATTTGCTGACTGTATCACAGCAGCACCGTCTTCCTTAATTTCAACGTTTCAAATGGAATCCAATATAGGTTCGCTCCAGAAAAGGAGCGTGTACACTTGCACCGTGCTCTTAAATTGGACGTGCGTGAGGTAGTGCCCGATATGTGGCGGAGATGTCGATTTGGGTGCCGTTACAATGTGTATCGTGTAACTAGTGCGGTGCCGCGGTACCGTGCTCCGGCGGCCAGGGTGCGACAAGGGCGTGCGACGGACCGTTCCAATTTACGGGTCACGACGGACCACTCGCGCGCCGACCTATCTGCCTTTACTCCATAATTGAATCCAATGGCGTGGGAGACTCAACACGGACAAATAAAATATTCCATATTATCACTGTAATTGTTAATTTTGTCGCAACAATAGCAGTGAGCTAGATGATTCAGTTTTGGTAGAACCTTGAAGGTAATAAGGTGAATACTTAGGTTTATTTTATTCGTTCTATTACCTACCTATTTTTAACTGTGGTCATTGTCTTCAGAGTTGGGAGTTGCAAAAAACACTCAATCATTTATGTATTCATTTACATACTTACTATAGACATAAAATAAGCTATAGATCCTCATTAACATTGTACTAAATATTTTTTTGTGTAAGTGATTTTTATAACACAATCGACAGTTCGACACAATGTGCTATAAAAGTGCTTACCATTTTGAATACAATTCTGCATACAATTTTCATTCAAGAACCGAATATGAGCATAGATCCAAATTTGTTCTTATATCCTTTATACCCAAATACGCGTAATGTCCAAAAGCGGCATTTAGGCCAGCGGCGTAACGTACAGTGTTAGCTTACAGGGCTGCTGAGCCTTTTTTGAAAGTGCGTCGGCGTCAGCGCCGGCGCGGGCGCAGGTGCGCGAGTATCGTGGATCGGCCGCCGATAACAGCATTCAACTTAAATACGAGATCAAACTACGAACACTTGTGTTCTAAGCTATTGCAATTGATTGCTTGTAAAATTGCCAGGCCATTTATCTTAAATGTCCTCAGGTTTAACGCCCAGTTATTGTTTTACAGGCTGTTTATGGGAATGATTATGTTACTTTGATTGAGCACGATAATTCGCCTCGAACGACTCACGTAATAGTTACGTAACTTAAAGTATTTTAGTACTTTTTACCGTTAACAATAGTCGGTAGCTTTCCACCTTTGGCTTTACCATTCGGACTCTTTATAGTGAAATGATTTCAGAGACCCTTAGGGTACATTTTTCCTTAATTGTGTGGAAGTGCTATTGCTCCAAATTTAGACAAAAGCCGCAGCCGTTAGGCGTGTATGGAGAGCGCATTATAAGGCGCATAAACCGCGATACGGCCGCCGGAAAGGTTAAGGGCACAAGACACCACGTGGGAGGTGCCAGTTTAAGAAACCCGAGATCCTGTCTTGTTCACAAATGGCGTCTATTTTCACTGCAACTTTGTCCTGGAAGTGCATTAAGCACACAGGTACCTATTGAAGCTTACTTTATGGAAATATGTTCCACTTTAACTGTCGGGATAGAGCCACTTGAATACATAATCATGTAGATATTTCCGTTAGGCCCTTATTCTACCAACTATTGTGTTCTGTTTTTAAAAAAATATATAGAAAACTATATTCATAAAATCTTTAAATAAAAAAAACCGACTTCCCGTCATTTTAATTGTATTCTGAAATTATATGGATAGGCCAACTAAAAGCACTGCTACAAAGAGACAGCAAGGTTTTGGAGTCGGAGTAAACGAAAATATCACCGATGTATAAGTACAACTTTTGGATTTTTGTTGATTTTATTAATAATTGCTCGTTCGATTTCGATAAAATGTAAATGAGACCTCCTGGGGACCTTTTGAACCAAAACATCGATTTTCCAAATCGAGGAACTTACATTATAAAACGATTTTCATGCATTGAGAACCTCTTCTTGAAAGCGGTTAAAAATCGTATCTGTTTCTAACCTACTCAGTTACCTAAACAGATACAACGGTTGGAAGTACTAGGTTACTATAGGTATAGGTGGTATGAAGTTAAAAGTATCTAACCTACTAGATATTCCGCAAGTCGAAGGAATACCAACAAGGCAACGTTCACACAGCCGAATATCATAAGTAGGGTTGTTTTATATGGCGTACGGTGAGTGTTGCACGACTTTCCGAGGCGCGGATAGTGGATTACGTGTGAGTGCGCAAGCGCAGTGCAGTCGTGCACACGAGTCGGTTCATTATCGCGCGTGATGCATTCGCGCCCACCGCCCACCCTCGCCGCTCCGATACCCGCGCTCTCAACACTCCAACACAACTAAATCATTGCTGATTTGGCATATACACCTTCTATTGTTGCCATAGAGGCGGCGTAAATGCAAACATCTTGTTCGTTTCACGAACCCACCTTGCCACCGGGGCGCAGTGTCGTTGCAATACTTACGTCACTGCACTCTCACTAGTCCACAGCTTTAAACTACAGTTACGTTTTTAATATGGATGCGTAGTGATTTTGTTATCATCTAATTCTAGAACGTAAACAACGTCCTCGTGAACTTCACAACAGGATATGCTCGAATTTCCTACGATAAATAATGGATTTACTGAAATACATAAACAACTATAGCCAACTTACATAACAATAGTGTTTTGCACGACACAGGTAGTCTTTCAAGGGTTGTCAATTTTGCGAGATCAAGCCGGTACGTCTACATCAGGTGTAGCGGAACTACTGACTGAGGGAAGTAGTAGAGCGAGTGTAGGCAAGTAGTTTATACAAATATCATTTTTAAGTTCGAATATGACAGGAATTGGACGAAGAGTTATGGAGACATGCGAAGTCTCCGTTCGTGGCGAACAACTGTACAGAACAGACTCTACTGAAAGTCTCTATAAATCGCAGTTTAAGTCTATTCGCACACGGGCCACGCGCTACAGCCACGAAACGCCGCCACCAGGCTAAGGACTGCAGTTTTCGTACATTTTATATGAACTGGCCGCAGACGGTTGATGCCTGTGGTGACTACGCTAGCCGCCTCCAGCTTCAGGTGGCAGCGTTTTGTTGTTGTAGCGCGTGGCCCGTGCGCTGCATGCCTTATCATTACCTAAATACCTTAAATTGTTGGTCCATTCGCTGCACCCTGTTGTTTTACTGGAAATTTACGTGTTTTCTACGTTGTCAGACAGAACCATCGGTAGAGGAACTAAGATCGGTGCGGATGAACTCTTGTAAGCAATCATACACTAAAAGAAATCAAAACCTCGCGTACCTAAGTCACAAGTTTTTAATGTTTATGGGTGTTTTAGCTGCGCCCGCAATTTATCCGCGCGGCGCGGTCCCACAGGAACTGTTAATTTTGTCGCGATAAAAAAGTACCCTATAGGGTAGTCAGAGGTAAGTACAGAAAAGGACATATATGTCCTTTGACAACGTGTTTGCTACATTTTATGATAATTGTTCGAGTAGTTGAAGTATAACAAACATACAAACTGATACATAGAGGTACAAACATTATTACACAAATAAAATTTCTAAGAATAAACTTCCTATCCTACTTCCTACTAATATTATAAACGCTAAAGCTTGTAAGAATGCATGGATGGATGGATGGATGGATGTTTGTTACTCTTTCACGCCAGAACGACTGAACAGATCTGGATGAAATTTGGCACAGAGATAGATTATAGTCTAGAATAGCACATAGGATACTTTTTAATCGCGGGTGAAACCGCGGGGCGCAGCTAGTAACAAAATGATTTACCTACCTACTACTACTAATATTTACCTACTTGTAAGATGATGAAAAAAAATACATTTTTAAGGGCACCCCTTATTTTGAACCATCTTCCATTTTCTTCATCAAATCATTTCCAATGCTAAGTGTGGCCCATGGTAATGGATGAGGAAAATGACGCAGTAAAAATGTATACAAGGTGTTGTTTGAAACACCAGACATCGAAATGCTATGCAACAGGATTCATAAGATGATTTGTATTTGAAAAGCTACGCAGTTTTTCAAATCCAAAATTAATCAGACAGGTTTATTTAGCTCTTTGTCAAGCAATATTATCTTATTGTACAGCTGCATGGAGTGGAGCAGGGAAAACATTGTTACTAACCATCGAGAGAGCTCAACGTGCGATCTTCAAGGTGTCAACTTTCCGTCTCTTCTTATTTCCTACTAACCTTCTCTACAAATCTTGTGAAGTATTAACCGTTCGCCAGCTTTTCATAATGAACATAGTACCAAAGCAGCACGCAGCTACTCCTTACAACACTGACATTACTAACAAAAGACGGAAAGATATTGTTTGCCATCAAAAAGCAACAAAGCATGCTTTTACCAGAAAAAATTTCATGTTTTTAGGTCCGCTTCTTTACAATAGACATAATTCTCTCGGGCAATTATTTTCCCTTATTTATATAAAACTAGCTGCGCCCCGCGGTTTCACCCGCGGTTAAAAAGTACCCTATGTGCTATTCTAGACTATAATCTATCTCTGTGCCAAATTTCATCAAGATCTGTTCAGTCGTTCTGGCGCGAAAGAGTAACAAACATCCATACATCCATTCTTACAAACTTTCGCGTTTATAATATTAGTAGGAAGGATATTAGTAGGATGTAAGCAAACTGTTAAAGAAGCTCTCCAAAATGTCCTACGAAGATACAGAGAAGTTGTTATTTGTTTGTGTTTAATTTGTATGTTTAATTTTAAATTTACATTAAGTTTATTTTATATTTTAAAATTAATTAGAATTTTACTGAATTAGAATATGTGAGTATGCAATGATTATTTTAAATTAAGTTTTTGCCGTATCTTCGCCTGACAAACAGGACTACCTAGTTCAGGCAAAATTATTTTATTGTTCCTAACAAAATGTTTGTATCTGATTGTATCTGTTACAGTTATTCATACCTAGTGCAGGGACCACAGACAACACTACTTTATCTTAGGGTAATTTGAAAATGTTTAAGAATAAGTTGTTTGTGTTGGATAATGTAAATTTTTGTTCAAAAAATTATTTGTATTTGTATTTGTATTTGATAGTTGTTATCTTTACCATGTAATTTTTGAAATAAACATTTATTATTATTATGGCAGTTATTTATTTATTTTCTTAGTTTTTAAATTTACAATACTTATAAGAAAATAAAAAAAACAAATATCATAAATACCTTAAAAACTAGGGTGCAGCCGGCAGCGGGGCGAGGCCCAAGCCCCCGATGATTAGGGCTGCAGAGTGAGGAACCTCCTGACAGTACGGCACGTGTCTAGGATCACTGCTTTTTGCATCTGGCCCTTGATCCAACCGTCTAACGAGAGCCTCTTGAGATGTTGGTCGATGCTCTTCGCTATGAGACCGTTTACCGTGACGACTATCGGGACAATGATCGTCGAGTCAACATCCCACATGGTGTTAACTCGTGAGCCAGATCAAGGTACTTGCTGATTTTGTCCTTCTCGGCCATCACGAGGTTCACGTCATGTGGGATGGTGATGTCGACGAGCACTGCCCGGCGCTGGGATCGGTCGACCAGCAGGTTATCAGGCTTATTGGCAACAATAGTCCTGTACGTGATGATAGAGCGGTCCAGCGTTATTGTTATTGTTATTGTTGTATTCCCGCCATATTTATGGTGTCGATTGTACCATGTATACTATATCACTTAATGGTACAATTAAAGATCTAAAACATTTAATTAGGAGCCCAATATTTGATATAATCAACCGTGCGACCGTTAGCGAGTGAAGCGTCCATGCTTCAGCTTTGACAAAAATACTTTCGTTTATCCGAATTCTGTCCAGATCTCTCTGTGTTTTCTATCAATCAATTAATTATCTCCGCAATTTTGAAAAACTTCCCGAAAAAAGACACGGCAAAAAAGAATCAACAAAATTTTACAAGAATCGGTTAAGGAATGCGACATGAAGATGAGGAGACGTCGGCCGCGAGGTCTACAGTTAGTTATTTTTTGAAAAATCGAAATCAGCCTCTATCGCATCATGAGTATTGTACCCACGGCGCGCGCGCACACACACAGACACACACACAGCTGTACGTAATCGACCGAGTGAGCGTTATTTATTATTTTAGATTTTTCTGAAAGTTTCTGTTTTTTTTATGATGATCTTTTTATGATTCTTGCTCTGCTAGTGGAGTATACCTACCTCTATAAATTCTGCGAAAATGCAAAACAACAGCTTGTATAACAAACACGTGTATTTGTAACGAACAGAGTCTACCTATCTGCGTAGGTATTTGATTTCTAAAAATCTCATCCAGGACGTGCACGGTCAATAACATTGAAACACCTGACGATATATTTTACTCCCACACATTTGGAATAGTATGTTTTTATAGCTACTATACTTCTACGAAGAACATGAACTTTATTTTATAAGCACATGCATCGTAAATCGTAAATACGAGTGTCGTGAGGCGCACAATCTCTGACTATTATTAAGGACTTCGTCAACAAATCTCGAGGAGCCGATTCACCGCGGTCTTAATTCCGATCGATGATTTACAACTTGTTAATAATACCGCAAGTATGAACCGCACACACATAAATCAAGATCTGAACTGTAGCTTAAACGAAAATATTGATTGTAATGCCCTGGTTTACGTGCTTACAACTTACGGCTGGTAACTGATTTTTGCATCAAGTAGAGTTTATGATGTAACGGTTCATCGGCCCTATAATCCCTGTTTAATTGAATCTGAAAGCAGCGTGATTGTTGAGGAAAAACGTGAAATTGCATAGCATAACTCACACACATATTATACCAAGCCAGCACAAGGGCAGCGATAATTGAAATCGATCCTTTGAACATTATTAATCAAAGCTTATTCATTGTGCAACCGTCTGGTCCTCACCTGTTTGTGTCCATTGGGTGAGGTGAATTTGTATAATTCCTATTCCGCATTTAAGAGTGAACGTAAGTCTGAGGATCTCATTTGCGTGTAGTTTAGGCGGGGCCATTAAACCTGCTCGTTTGTTTTCGCAGGCTAATTGATTGTTTGATGCGTTAGGCGGGCATATCAAGAGCGGTAGTCATTACCGCAGAGACAGATGGACGCAATAAATACAATTTTAACACGGTCACGAGTCAGGAATTTATACTCAAGAAGAAATATCTGCGTCAGACATAATTAGTAACGCAGGTGTAATTTGTGTTTTGATGGGCGTTCTGCCTTATTGGTGTTTCTAATTACTAAAGTTAATTTAACCGCTTCATATATCGCGCTGGCTCCGAGAATATCCACGAGAACGAGTATAATCGGTCCATTGGGATCGGTGTTACAACTATTCGTGTAATTTGTTTAGGATTAATGGAATAGTGTTTCGTGCTTGTATCCTGCTCGGTTGGTAGCATATTTCGCTAAACGAGTTCTAAGTACTTAGCATGTGTTATTTTATTATTGAAACTATCTTCGAAATGCGACATAAGAACTGCGCAAGTAAATGATGTACTAGTTGTGAAAAACATTAAAGTAGTGATAAAGTTGTTGCATTCGTTATTCGTTGGTGCTGAATATTAAATTGCTAAATGATATAATCAATCGATTAAAATGAAAGTTAGATGTAATAATTAGATGGATGCGACTAGATAAACGAGATGTTTGTTCATCGCTTATGAATGAAGATCAGAGATGTGACCTGCGCTGGGTGGTGGAACAATAAGATCTGTTGTGCCGAGCCGAGGGCTGTCAGCGCTCGATTACCATGAATATAACTAAACCCGTACTGGAATCAAAGTCAGAGCATAATTTTGGCATTGCTAGAAAAATATTACTGCATTCAAAATTGTATCTCAGCATTTATTAAAGGTATACCTGGAAGAGAGTGTGTAACAACACAACTCTACCACAACGGCTCAGTAGATTTGGAGAAAATATATATCACGTGTTTCTGATACTGAGTACTACTGACTAAATAAGTTAGTAAATGACGTATTAGGTTTCGATAGCCAGTCCAGGTCCTAGACGATGGTGACCCTGCGGCAGAGCTCGGAGCGGCCGCGGGCGCGAGGTGAGCCCCGGGCTCCGGGGTCACTGCTCTGACCTGCGCGTGGGCGCGCCCGTTTCCGTCCGCGAAACCGAATCATTGCGCCCCACACTCCCAATCCTCTCCGATACACCACCTCACGCTCCGAACACAGCGCAGACGACCGCACGACAACCGCGCACTGATTGCTCCCACTTATCATTTTATAACGAACAATTTCATAACACTTATAAAATTTTATTCACGCATTATAAATTGTACGACGCTACCTTTACGACGAATATTAATGGTCCTATCATAGGACGGCAACGATTTGTCATAACAATTGTGAGCTGGTTACGAATGTAATCAGATATGAACTACTAAATTCGGCTAGTTAATTCGGTGGGTATCTACAACATGTATAGATCACACATTGTTTTCTCAAGACTCGCTCTTTACTTTTACGGCATGCTTTATTGCTACAAAGTGAGGAAAGACAGAAAGAAAAAGAAATTTGTTTATAAGAAATACTGAGTATTTTTTTTAAGTATTTCTTAAAACAAAAAACTATTTGAGGGACAATAGAGATAGGAAGAGTATAGATACGAGAAAGAGAGAGAGTAACTAGAAAAAGCCAGAAACAGCTTCCACAATCAAAAGATCGGTTCAAAAAGAATAGAAGGAGTACCTACATACGAGTATATATTACTTTCAGTTAGCCTTTTCTGTTTATTTTGATACTAACTGCGCCCCGCTGTTTCACCCGCGGTTAAAAAAGTGTCCTATGTGCTATTCTAGACTATAATCTATGTCTGTGACAAATTTCATCCAGATCTGTTTAACCGTTCTGGCGTGAAAGAGTAACAAACATCCATCCATCCATTCTTACAAACTTTCGCGTTTATAATATTATACTAGGATGAACAGATTAAACAACAACTTGTAAAAGTAAAAGAACTAAGAAAAGAAACATACGAGCAACCATTTATACTCGTATCAAAACAGTCTACGAAACCTGACATCAGTGCAGCGATTTTTCCGGTTTCATTGTTAGTTAGTGCGTGCATTGTTTCCTGCCACTATCGGTACAATTAATAGTTTAAAACAAAAGCTCCGTTAGTTCACTCGATCTGCGTCAAGAGCTCTCGCCGAAATATGTTTATCGGCCATCGTCGGATCGAACACTTGAAAGTCCTAAGAGTTGGCTAAGCAAGTGTGGAGAAGGTTTCGGCTAATATCAAAATCAAAGATTTAAGGTAAAACAGGAAGATTTTTATTTTGTTATGCAATGCAGTTACTAGTGACTCTATGAGTTGTAGATCTCGCGGCCGACGTTTGCCCTTCTTACATCCTCAACCGATTCTCGTGAAATTTTGTGAGGATGATACAGAGTTTTTTTATCGAGTCAGTTTATGGTCATTTTTCAAAATAAGTTTTTTTGGAATTGCGACCTGTAGAGGAAGACAAAGATCCGGACAGATTCGGACATACGAAAGCATTTTCGTCGAAGCTGCAGCAGTATGCAAGAAAATACTTACTACATATATACCAATAATTATATAATTAAAACTTACATTAGTTTGTCACTATTACTATATTATCTACAAGCATTTTAGAGCGTGACAAAATTTAAATCCTAATGTTAAAGATGTCATCATAAAATATTTATGAGCCCATTAAGTGATTTGTCATTTAATTATGCAAATAAGTAGTATAGATATCATTTTTATAGATTACAATACGGAAATATGTAAGCGTGGGTGGATCGTTTCGATTTGTTAGAGTTTACAACGAATCGCTCTCCACATTGCTGTATCTGAGGCAGATTTATAAAAAGCCACATTTGCATACACATGTAAGAATCACAATGGTCGATTTAATTACGGTTCATTTTTTGTATGAATTAATAGCAGGTCTAAATGCGAGAGGGCTGTCTGCGGCCGTCAACGGCGCGAAGACACTGTTATGTTCAGGTACTTTCCAGTGACATTTAAATGCCAAATGTGTACTCTACTTTCGTTACTAAACTAGAGTAAGTAGTTTAACTGAGCTTTAGAAAGAGTTATGCTCCTAATGGGTCTAAGTAATACATTTTTATACAACAGCCGAGAAGTGAAAACTCATGCTTTGGAGCAAAATAATTATAATAGGTATCACCTATTTCAACTTCATACTCATGTACCTAACCAAAACCTAACTTAGTTACTTCGATCACTTCACTTCTCAAAATAAAACTTGGCCTTTGAAATAAATTTAAACATAGATATTAAAATAATAATAAAGCAAGAGAGAACTTTCATAAACGCGTTCGTGGTAAGCGTTTACAGTCCAATATTTTTTGGCACCGAGCCATTGTATGCAAATGAAGTAATGAATGTTTTCACTGCAACAAAACACGAGTAACGGTTCCCTTAAGTGAAGATTTGTCGGCCAATAATAATTATCACCGGCTTGTAACAAATCCACGAGTATGTTCGTTCCTACCTACTTATCAACTCAAATGAAGTGTGGGTTTGTATGCTAATGCCTTCCCGTTCCGAACTGGAATAGAATTAAATTAAACTGTTTGTTGGATCACTTGAGAGGAACACCTGTGGAATATTGACATTGAGTAAGTCGGTTTTCATTCATAAAAACATCGTCTATTTTTTCTATTGGGCTTACACGTGAATGAAGCTAACGTCAACATGTTGTTTTTCTAACTTGGTGTTATTCGGCACTGAATATCCGGTTACATCACAGCATCCTTCTCTTATATTGACAGCCGCTCGTCTCAGTCACGATGTCACTTTCATAAAGGTAACAATAGTGTACTGTCCCCGATAATAACCGCAACCTTATCTCTCAAAGCTTCTTAGGTAGATACGCGCTAATATTGGGCCGGTATATACTTCCGAAAGTACTCCAAGTTATTTGCTCCGGTTGATAATCTCATAGTTATCGAGTGTCTATGGACCGGCTCGAGCATTCAGGCTTAAGCGCAGAGCCCCGTATCGCGGTTTCATCGGGGATTCCTCGAAATCTGTCGGTGCGATAACGCGGAAGAAATCATAATTTCGTCAACTAAGTGATATGAAACTATGGTAACCATGATTAGGCTCTTGTTTACAGCGCCAGCGAGATAATTATAGTTCGATTATTACTTTATTACACTCGTTCATCCTCTTAGACTAACTTTATGATTACTAATTGTAGACTTGCCGGGATCCGTGGCTAATTCAATCTGATTCAAGGATCGTTGGAGGCAAACTCACCCAGCAACCTGTTGTCCCAGTCCCATGTTAATTAGCATTGCCATTATTACTATTTAAATTGGACTGTTTGTTTAAAAAACGTCTTAAGAATCTTTATGGCTCGAATAATATTACTCGTGGTGCGTACGAGAGTAATATTATTCGAGTCATTCATCGGTCAGATAGATTGTAGTGCGAACTGCAAAGCTTATTATTTTGGGAAATTATGTCTGAGAAATGTTATGCTATAAATTATTATGATACTTTATTTTGGGGACCCTACACCTAATGGTAGTGGCGATGACTGGCGACTGATTCAATTAGTGATTGCGTTCACTTGTCGCCGGTCGCGGCCGCGCAGGCGCGGAAGCGGCGCGCGGCGGCCGGCGCGGCGGCTGCGCACCGCTTTCGGCGTGATACCATCTACTTTTCAAGACAATGTCGTGATGTTTCAAACTTTTAAGCTGTGATCCACAAAAAGCGAACGGTTGATGTTTTAGGCTGCCATTACCATTAAGCGATATTGTTGAGTTTAAAAAAATATATCACAGACATTCAACGAAAAGTTTAGCTTTTATTGCTCGTTTAATTTTGTACCTGACTGTAATAATTATACTTGTAACATTTTTACATTGTGTAGGAAACTTTCAGTTAAAGTTAAAATCCACTTATCACATTGCTGAAATATTTGGATCTATTTAATACCTACTCTTTCACTAACTGTAACTAATGCATAATTATGTAAATAGAACGATAAATAATAATTTGCTTCTTTTATTACCTACGCTTAGACGAGAAACTAATGTTAGCCATTATTATTTTAAAACGTTTAGAATGTTTTAACGGGCCCCAGATTATTAGTTATCTGTCATTATTATCCGATTAAATGCTTATTTCCGTAATTGGCGGAATTGTGCAGCGAGTTTAGATGCGCTTTATAAATTCTGTTACGTATTGTTCAGAACTGATAGAATTGGTTTTCATCACTTTTATACCAAAGTCGAAGGAATTTTACCATGAAATTTGTAAAATTAGCTAATATGTTAGCTATGTGTAATGTTATGAATAAATAAATAAAGAAATTTTTGAGGAGTCGCTTCTACCCTTCGATAAAGTCTGGCCTAAATAGCATTTGAAGACAGGTTTCAGAAGACAGGTTTGAAGACAGTTCAAGGGTTCAGACAGAAGGAAGAATTTGGATGTAGAAAATATGATGTTGCAACCTATTTAGGTTTGGTAGATTTGTATTTACATTAAATCTTTTCAAGAAGAATAATGTGTTCGCAATTCGACAAATGAAGTTTTATTAGAGGAGTCCTGTCGTACAGTAGCGTTGGTCTGCGGTAGAATTGTTTGTCTATCATCAGTGGTAACGTAAATTTGTCCATGGAGATGTACGTAGCGCATCGTGCCCTCGCTAGGACAATTATTGTCTTGTCACTCCGCCGGAGTTACGCGCTCCATCCACCCGGAACATTGCTTTATGTGAGATCACCCATCGCAGATCTACCTATGCATGCCCTGGAAACTTGCACGAGACTAAACAATCAAAAGATACGATGGATCAGTAAGTAGGTATAGACAAAGTATCATATCCCCGTTAAATGTCCATGTCCAACTACAATATTGTGCTCATCACGTGTCTGACTGCAAGCCATTACTTTAGTACAAAAAATTGAGTGATCGACTGATTGTAGCCAAGCACGCGTCTCCACAAAAACTCGTGAGATAACTAACTAACCTACCTACTTATAGATAGGAAATAGGTATGAGGAATAAATTCGTGCTTAAAAAATCTTTGAAATCTATCGGGAACGCATTAAAGTAATTATCTAAGACAATTGCGTAGTAAAGATAAAAGCTCGAGGAAATGTATTCGTCGCGCGTCGCGTCGTCGTAGCGTACAAAGATGTCTATTGGCAATACTAACAAAAATGAGCCATTACGGTTCAAACCTATAATAAAGATAATAGCCAAAAAGCGGCCCACTAAGTATAGTGGTGTAATTTGCTTTTGTGAGCAGGTTGTCAGAGATGGTGACCTCACGGCGCGAGAGCACTCGTGGGCGGGGCCGTTTTGACTTTTGGTAATTACATTTGGACACCTTAGACGGACATTTAGATGAAATAGGCAATTATTATGTTTCATCATAATGTGTATTGTACGTAGTTTTTTTATTTCTCCCAGTCGTGCGGCAGGTAGGTACTTATGTCAAAGTATTGATGTCCATCATTTGAAAATATAATTATCGCAATTCGTTTGCCTCATGACATATACTATTATGATCATAGTAATATAACATTAAAATATTTTTATCTCTTCCTATTAACTAATTAACTTGCACAACAAAACCACTCAAACATATTATTATATCGTGCCAATAAATTATATCCTAAATGAGCGTTCGTAGAAACATAATAAACCAGATATCATCTTAAATAGTTTAAGGGAATGACCGAAACGAGATGCTTCAAATGAAAACATATAAATTACAACATTAGAAATCACTAATTGCCGACTGTATCTTCGCTGCATCGATCTCTTTGTTTCACAACCAACAATAAGAAAGGTCAGCATGAAATCGTTTTACACTTTTTAGTTTTTAAAACACACTTTCACCGTTAAACTTGGTTTTCAACAACGACGGCAATTGTACAATTGGAAACGTTTCCGTAAATTAATGAAAAACGCTGTCACTTTGATTTTAATGATTTAGAAAGTGCTGTTGGGACACCCAAGCAATTTGAAAAATGAAAATACTCGTACCTACACCACACGTGTAGACTGTAGATACTTTTCTCAAATCTATGTGATCTTGTTACTTTTTTCTTGTTAAAATGTAAAGAGTGATTTAAAGTTCAAAGAGGAGCCGTCTTTCGATGAATGCTAAAGAAACAATATTTTGATCTCACAGATCAAAATATTGTTTCTTTAGTCTAACACTGAATTAGATGTTTTACCAAAGGCTGTGGTCACATAAAAATAAGCATCTAGGTTTAACATTTAATCCATATAATGGTGCTTACCAATTTCTTTTACTTAATTCTTAATCTAAGTTGAACCCGGCACGACAAACTACAAGCGACAGTCTTGCGAAAGCTCAGCGAGTCCTTTCAGTGTCTTCGGACTATAAAGATTTTAGGACACTGGACGTTCTCAGCTCAAACATTTTCTTGAAGCTTTTTTTTCATAATATACCTGATGGTTGTCGATTTAAGTTTTCGAAGATGTTAGTGCAGTTGTAATAAGCTGGCTAGAGTTCCATCGGGAACATGACCGTGGCCGCGGGCGCGCGCCGGTCGTGCGCGTGCGCTGCCCCGCGGCTTGCGACCGACACACGATCTATTTCCAATCGATCCGCGGTTCACTTCATTTGCATGCTTGTCTACAACTGTAATCGGAATCACATTTGGGTAGTCGGTATCGAGGAAATTATTTCCACGATCAATTGACCAATTGAATCCCATTATTTTGACTTATTTTCGTTTTCTGCATTTCCTAGCTGAAAATAGCGAATTTTGATAGTTAGTATAACCTTTTTTCCTTTTTTATTATTTTTATCTGGATAGGATTCTAGCTATGATCTGTATATGTTCTTGTTCTTACACAACAGTAACAAGCTGTCTGTAAGTTCAATTTTTTTATAAAAATGAACGAGTGAATAATAGGTGAATAATTCGAACTAAGTAATCATAAAAAAGAAATCAGTTCAGCTTTGTTCAGCTGGGAATCGAACCTTCAGGTCCCAAGACAAACACGCCAGACGCACTACTAACTAGGCCATATTGGTCATCAATACCAAGAAAACCTTCACGTAAACCAGTATAAATTTTGGATATTTTAGCTAATTTTATAAAAGCCCATTAATTTACGGTCGTGACAGCTGAATAGGAAATTAGCAATTTTTGTGACATAGTAAAACTAGGTATTCAAGCATTGGAAGCACCAGATGGATCGGGCTTCCAAGAATTCAGACAAAGAACCACTTCGCTTACATCATTATGGCGATCTAACCTATATTTGCAACTTGTTTTGATTTCCACAGAACTACGTCTAGAAGTTTCGTACCAACATACCATCTATGACATTTTTTTTTACTAATAAAAGAAAAAAATATTATAATGGAAGCTCATTATAAAATATCTGTAAGAAATATTTAAAGATCGTCGCTTGAAAGGCGCCGAAGCCTACAGTAGTGCCGACTCTACCTTACGTTTCGACGAATTTCTACGCAACATAGGATTTGTAATTAATTTGAATTCTCAGAGTCAGAAACAGGTTCAATCGTTGTGATTTATGTGAGAGTCCTGTTTAAACTATCGAGTATATTTAATTAAATGGACGACTTATTTTATTGCTACGATTATCTTGAACGTTAAAATTAGCTTAACTCGACTTAATGCCTATCTATAGGTATAACGTAGTACGAACTTCGTTCTTGCACTTCATCTACCCACCCTAACCCTACCAAATATAAAGCTTTCAATCTAAAGTGTTTACAAATAAGTTGTTGTAGTTATTATTTACGATCGTTCTCTAGGAATCGATACTAGTCTTATTTTGAAATCGGTTAAAATTCAGGTGCACAATCGAGCGGGTGAGTCAGTCACCCCAGACAGTTAAACGAACACGCGCCAATGTACTTTGTATGTCGACAGAGTTTGCTCTTTAGGCTTCGTCCTAAATATGCAAACTGAGCGGCTGACTGTTTGTCTTCAGTTGGGCACCCCCCGAAATTATTTTAAATTAGCTGACCCTTCGAACTTCGTACCGCATAACAGTCGATTCTTACATATTTTTATCAGGCAATATTAAAAAAAATCGCATTTTGTTTGCTACAGTTCGTCGTTTACTTAACATTGAGGTTTGCACAATACGCAACTCAGAGTCAGCCAGTGGACAGTTAGCAGGTCACAATTTGCTTAATCAGACGCGATTTTGCCTGCTCTCCTAGAAAATGTTTTATTCTTTTCTGGGTAATAAACTTGGACTTTATAGTTAAGTAGTAGTAAGTAGTATTGTATTAAGTTAAGCTTTTATGGAATTGAGTGAGTAAGTATTAAGTATACACCATAGGTAAATACTTACCTACACATACTTTCGTATTAACAATATTAGTAAGGTTTGAAATTTGGTCTGAGGCTATACTTCTGCCCTATAGTAGGTGTACACGTAGTAAAAAAATATACATACTTACTCATGGATAATAATAATATGTATACTTAACGTTGAACAATAAAACAATACGTTTCTTAGTTATGTTTATAATTAAGTTTTCCGTAAATGAAAATAATAGTAGAATGCCTATCCACACGAAGTTTAGGCGAAAACTTTGTTTCTCTTGCACCGATTTGATGTAGCTTTCCCGCGCCTGCGCCGGTAATGTAGATCTTCCCACGATTTATGCCGATGCCAAACCACCTTGGATTTCTTCTTGCGGACCTCCAACTATGTGGGAAACGGACTATCGAACTGTAGAGTAGTGATTATTTTGCGCTACGTTATCAAATTGAGGTCGTTATTTATTTTATGAATGCAAGAGAGTTTTAACAAAGCAGATACCAGATACCTTCCTATTTATTTATGATATGTGACTTTTTTGTTTTAAAATAACCTTCGTTAACTGAATTTGCATTAAAATAGGCTTTACATGGAACTTGAAAAAATAATATATTCAAATATCACTGGAGTCAATTAAAATTATCTAATTCTGTAAAATTTTCAGAATTTACAAATATTTTTTTTTGTAAAAATAACCTTCGTTGACTGAAATTGTATTAAAATAGGCTAACTTGAAAAAAAACCCCAATTCATCTTCAAATATCAAATTGTGTGTCTGTTCAAATTATCTAGTTATGTAAAATTTCCAGAACTTACAAATATTTAGGCCTTTTTCTAACGTTGACGCTTCAGTACTGACTTAGTTCTGACTTAGTTCTGAAGCGTCATCACGGTCAAGACAATAAACAAAATATACAACGAGCACCTAATTTCTATAGCCACCTACTTCAGATGTGCTTAACCAATAAATTTGAACCGGGCAGTATTCAATAGCAGCAATAAATAACTCTACAACATCTCTGTTCCGACCTATCAGTTATAAAGCACTAGCTAACAGTAACCAAATACGTAATGTCCGAACGATATCGTTTCTACAGCAACGCCTTTATTGCTGCACGCATTCGACCACGACCACTAAACGTTCATAATTATGTTGTAAAAGTCATCTGATTAGGAATACCGACTCTACATGCTCAAATAGTGCAGGTAATTCTGTTCGGAATTACTTAATGGCATTCAAATAATACAGGACTCCTGTTCGAGGTCAGGATTGTGGTATCCGATTTATTTGTTTACAGCTTTACGAGAAGTCGACAGCACGCACCAATTTGTTCATTGTGTGAGCAAATGTGCGTATTGTATGTCATCTGCTACATAATTGGAGCCCGGTGTATGGCGACTCGCCCCCTGTCACATTTGGGACTGAATATCGTCCGGCGAAGTGTGCGTGTTGTATTACACCTCTGCTAGTTCCTTCGGGGGTAAGGCGTGACGATATGTTATGTTTTACGAGAAGGTATACTGAGCTGTTTACTTAGAAAATAATTTTGCCTATGGTGCTTTAAGGTAATTAAGACTAACGATGTCATTTTTTTTTTCGAAAATTTTATAGATCATGTTGTTTGTAGTATTTTGCTTTTGCTGATTAATACGGGACTTTTAATATTTATGATTAGATCTAATGTTTTCTTTCTTATCAGAAAATCTGAAAAGAAGAACAGTTCGGTTCTCATTGATAAATATATTTTTTTTCGGTTCATCTTCGCGAGAAATCGTTATGATTGTTTTGTCTTACGTAATTTTCGCGATGTTGAATCGATAAAGCCAAACGTGACTTAGCCAAGACTGTTACTTAACACGATACACGGTTTTGATACAAAAGAGTTGTACTTCGCGAACCATAACTCATTTGTGTACGCCATTAATTTTAAATATGATTTAATGAGCTTTTATGAGGCGTTAATGAATTGCTGAACTTTAAGCTCAGCTCAGCTCGTTGTTGTTTTGATCTCATTAAGATACTTCTACTGATAGTGTTATCGTATTCACGCGTACTTAACAAAGTAATAAAGATTATTCTAAAGGTTAACTTTGAATCTAACTAGTATTTTAAATTAAATCAATACTATTATAAAATAATATACTTTATAATCAATATGATGTTTATAATAGTGTTTATTTTTGTAAATCGTTTCTTTAATGTGCCAAGTCTAAGTTATGGCCCGAACGAGACACACATAGGGTCAACTGGGGCAAATGTGTCTGTGGGGCAATCGCGTCTTTCGGCAATGAAGGCCAATTAGGCAACTAACGCCATCTTGTACAGATTATTACAGCTAATTTAGGTGGCGCATAATTTGTGAAGGGTTCGTCAGTAACTCTCAAAGGACGCAATTGCCCTACACACGCATTAGCCCTAGTTGACCCCATAGCACGTTTGCTTACTGTATCTTTGATTCTAATAAAGCTTTTCTTTAATAATCAAAGGTTTAAAAAACTCTTATTCACCCAAAGTCAGTGGTAGAGAGTGTGTACATATTTAACATTTTGATTGCTCTACATTCAATTAATAGTTTAAATTTTAGCAAAGCATTCCGATAGGGTGCATGCGTAGTGAGGTGTGTGAGCAAATCAAGTAGCGGGTAGTTCTCGAGTGTCGTTCCGGGTCGCGCTGCGCCTCGCTGTGGAGCAGCGTTTCTGTGGTCGCGTAGACCACCGACACCCTACACTAATTGAACGGATTGAACGCTATCGGCCGGGTAGAGTTCCCCACTGCGCCCGCGCCGCTTTCTCCGACATGCGAGACGCAGATCAATCGGAACACTAGCTATCGGGTCAATGAAAACGGTAATTCAACAACAGACTGATAGGGTTAAATTAACAAGGTCTATTTCAACTGAATAAGTACTCTATCATAACTAGATAAAAACCATCGAAGTAGGTGAACATTTATTTATTAAATCAAATTTTTACTATGTAGCCATGGCAGCCTAGTTGGGAGAAGACCCGCCTCTCAAGCCAGAGGGAGCTAGTTCGAATCCAACTGACGGCACGCACCAATTTGTTCATTGTGAGCGTATGTCATCTGCTACATGACACGAGCCCGGTGTATGGCGACAGGCTCGCCTCCTGTCACATTTGGGACTGAATATCGTCCGGCGAAATGTGGGTGTTGTATTACACCTCTGCTAGCCCCCTCGGGGGAAAGGCGTGACGATATGTAATATTTAAGTATCTGTTTCAGAAGTTCAGGCATAACTGTGTTAGATCCCATAAGTTTTACAGTAAATCAAAATAATATTAGAGCCGCTCCTATATGCCCTTGTAAATTTACTCCATACTTATATCAAAAATGTTTACACTATGCAAGATATTAATATGCCTTCCAACAGTGGTCTGGACTCACGCTGCTTCGGTAATGTCTGCTAATCCGAATGTAAGGCTCGATAAACATCACGAACCGTGCATTTAACGCCACCTGAACAACATGAAAGTCATCGGTCCATCATATTAACGGCGACAATGCTATCTGTTGCGCATCGAAAGTCGATATCGGTGCAAATGATGGTCGACGCTGATAAACTGGAGAATAAACCTGCGGTGAAGGAGCGTTTTTACGATCTCCTTCAATCCAAGCCAGCTTTCCATTTTGTTATTAATTTAGGAAATAGCATCAGATTTTTTTGTTATGAGCAACTTGGGTTGAAACAGTTTTTCAGTCACTTTTATCGCCGTTATACATCATCCAGACTCTTAAACTTACGTTTAGGTAGAAATAACGTTACCAAAACAGACAAAAATACGTTGTTCGACTTTTAATAAAATTATAGTTGCTACCGTAGACCGTAGCAAATTTCGGGCACACCACAATTACTTGCCTACTTATTGTAACTTTTATAACGGTCATCGCGTTTAGTACGTACGAGTACTGCGGACAGAGTTCACGACTCCGTCCTAGCACTATACGTTAAATAGTAAAGACAGTTTACCGAGTTCTGGGCCTAGAACTCGAGGAGATGTCGATCACGGCACTATAACTGAATTCCTTTAGCAACTACCAGCCGTAATAGCTCACGCCGCCCGCGCCGCTCCAATCAATAACGAGGGCGAATATTTTTGAATAACTAACAAATATTCGTATATCGAATGAAGCCATCTACAGAAACTAACGAATAGACGTCTCGAGACTTCACTGTTGCTATATCGCATTGTTATATTGAGACATTCACAGCTCATGTAGGTAACCTGTGACATCACATCCTGCTTGTGCATTTCAAGTATTTGAGGGTAGCGCAGTATGAGTAACTGTTTTTGTGATATAATGCTGCGATCGATCATAATTAATCACACGGCTATTAAAGGGAAAATATGTATATTAATTTATGTGCATTTTTATTCGGAGATTTTAAACTACGCATCCATTGATATTTAACGCAACAACAACGTTGCATCACGTTCAATGCGACACGATGCACCGAGAGAAAACATTGCATAATTCACAAGTTCCTCGTATGTACCTACTTAATTGTCTGGTTTAAGTTCACGATAAGGACACAATAAGGAATGATGTTGATTTAAATCATATAATGCCTTCATGTTCCCAACTAATATAAAATACATATTTGCAAAAACGTCCAATGAACATAATAGACATTGTTTATATTTTTTTTACCATCAAACTTTTACTTTACTACCCAAACAGAAGTAAAACAACATTGTTAACAGTGCCTAGTTGATTGGTTAATGGTAACAGGCGCTTGTAAATCAGTCCAGTTAATATTTAGTAGAGCACCTTCTCAATTAATTAGGTGGATAACGGGCTAGAGGAAAGTTAGATGCCAATACATTAATGTAGATTGATGGCTGCGTGTAAAAATGTTGCAAAGTAAAGCACTGACGACAATAAGACGACAAAATACTGGTGTGCCTGGAGGCAATGGCCCCAGGCGTGCTCTCTTTACAATGTTTGCATCTACAATCGTTGATTTGCGGCTTGCCCTCGAATAAAATTAATCATTCGATTCTGTTCGGAGCTGAATTAAATTACAGGCGGTTAAACGAATCTCGATATGATGCATTATATGTGCCGCAACACAAGTAACAATGCAAGTAAAATTCATACCGTAGAAACTAGACAATATTTGATACTTTAATCAATTTAAAAAAAAACATTTTTTGACTCTGGAATTTTATAGGTTGGTACTTTTCAGCTTATGTAACTGCAAAAATTACTTATGTACTAAGTTATTCTAAATATATTTTTGATTAAAACAATTGATTTATTATTTTTCCTTAAAACTTGTAGGTAACAGTCACCTGCGTTATGATATCCGATAAACCAATTGGACACAACATCTAAACACATTTACGACAGATTACACAAAACTATGACACCAAAAGAAATTCAATCATAAATCACGGTCATAAATACCGTCTTTTTTATAGATGTATTACCTACTCGAATTCGTTCCTCAATGAGATAATAAAGATAAGAGTTTTTTATGTGTATCGGGAGAGCTCGTGCCACCCATGATCTGGTGATGTAGCGCGCCGTTCTCCGCGGACTTAACAGTATTGTTTGGGTATTGATGTGTGCTGCAGGTAATAACACACATTAATAACATTGTGTAATTGAGTGTAAACATAGCCGCGGCATCGAATCGTATGTTCCTGGTCTGTGTGGCGACCAGTCAAATTAATAAGAAATAAATAAATAATGACCTCTTCTCTTCTCATGAATGTATTTTAGCCAGCTCGGCGTACATCGCGACACTTTTTGCGAGTCGAAAAAGGAACACATAATAAGATATATTTCTTATTATGTGTTCCTTTTTCGACTACGTCATATATTTGACGTAATGCATAGAGCACATTAAAAGTTGCGCACGTGTGAAATCTTAGGCTTTGTAAAAGGCTTTAGAAAAATCTAGGCTGAGGCTCCTAAAATAAATCGCCTGCTGCAGATTCTCGTCGACTGCCGCCAGTTTCCGCTGACTATGACTGTGATCCCTATAGACTTTTCCTTGGCCCAACTAGAACCAGCTAACAATCTGTCGTCTGTGGTAGCTATTGTACACTACAAATCTCAGGTGAGCGCAGTAAATCAAGGTGTTTAAAATGAGTCATTCAGTCTGAGGCGAACCGTACGAGAGCGACCTCCGCACTCATTTGCAATCTCAACGACTTGATCCTGAGCCCACTTTCCTGCTCTTTACTTATCTTTCTTTCACAGTATAATGGAAGATGCACTTATGTTCGTAATGTCTTCATCTTATAAGGTTTTATCAAAATCATTTTATGCGTTTAAATTTAATGTTTTAGCACTGTATTTTGATTTATAATTAAAATTTCAAAATCTAAATTCAAATTAATATTTTTTTTATAATTCACTTAACTTGTGTGTTCTAGATACAAACAAACTCATAATAATAACATAACATACATATCGTCACGACTTTCCCCCAAAGGGGCTGGCAGAGGTGTAATACAACACCCACACTTCGCTATACGATATTCAGTCCCAAATCCTAATAGAGGGCGAGCCTGTCATATTTGGTCATATTAATAAAGACATAAATACCTTTGTTTCCTTCGATTTACGAAATATTTTTAGGTTCGTTTCAGACCTAACTTTTTTGTTTTGTTTTGTTCATACTATATCAAGTTCAATCCAGCGGATTTATTTGATAAAGTATTAATAAACAAATATAAGTAGTAAGCATCAAGAGGGCAACCATAATAATGTTTTTATTGCGGATAATAAAAAATAATATGTTTAGATACACTATTTTCGGTACTTACTCGTACGTTCAACATAGGTAGGTAATCGTAGCGCATCTATGGAGCAAGCAATCAAGAAGCTGCTGTTTCTGTCATACCACAAGTGGACGTTTGATCTCGCCATACTCTTTTTGTATGTGATGTTGTGTGGATATTAGCTTCCAACTTCGGACCAGATGACAGCATGAATATGTAGCCGACGTTCATTAGTGCACTCTACTAGTTGTAAAGAAGCGGGCGTGTCTTGAAGGCGCGCGTCAACCCGAACTTGTCGCTACGAGATTTGAATGAATATAAATTCAAGGTACTCGTATGGTGCGTTCGATCTACGAGAATAGTAAACCTTATAGTAAGTTCGAGTATTTTATGCACAGTCTTTGGAGTAAGGCTGACTAACGAGCAAGACCCTAGCTGCCAAAAAATTGCATGCAGAATGCATGCTGGAGAAGAAAATGGTAGGGAATCACAATCTTTTATGTGTATTATACAGCCAAAATCGGAACAAAAATGCCTACCTTTATACTATTTTCTTTGTATAGGTGCATCAAATCGTTTCTCTTAACCATGTTTTCACCCATGAAAGTTGCCGCAGTTTACAGAAAATGACTTAAAAGTTAACTCTAAAAATTACAACACTAAAATATGAAATCATCAGTAACTGTAGCAAATTAAGCAATTAACGAAAGTAAAATGTCTGTCACTCGTACTATGCTACAGTAAATAGAGTTTAACTGTTCATAAATCATACATCTCGTTAGTTACACCATACATGGATTTTGAAAGAAATTAAGCCGTAAGTTAAAAATGACAAATTCATTTTTTACATGTAGGTAAAAATCACACCTACCTAGGCATAGCTACATACAAACATGAAACAATCACAGCTTTCGAGATGGCTGTTATCATCGATAATAAACTACAAATGACTGTTCAATGAGCTTTCACACTATTATTATTCATCACAACATTATCTGCTGTTAACTAGACAAACCCCCGCGAATTCATCTCCATTGTTCGCGCGACGAAATGAAAGTTTTTATTTGCATATCTTAAACGCTCCGGTTATCGGGTCAGCCATCACCAACCTACCTTCATGTGTTATATTTTATTATTACCGCCTTCAAATATTTTATTACAAATCATATATCTCTGTGCCATTGTTATAAATAAAACTATGATTTTTATTACGTTCATATTTAATGTAGAGGATGTCAATATGACAAAATGTTCCAGTATGATAATGAAGGCTACAGTTAAACATTCACATTCAATATCTAGTTCTTCGCCAAAATAGCAAAAGAAATAACATTTCTTGCTAGACAGACTAAGTAATAACTCAATCTATAAGATTAGTATCGATGTGAAATTCGAGCTCTAATCACCAATTAGGATAGTATCGTATCAATAATTACAATAAGCGCACGTTTTATACATCAACTTAGTTTAAGTAAAGGTATCTGCGATGATCCATAAAAATAATGAATCACGACAGTTGTAGGTAACGAGATCACGGCGTGAAGGCTCCGGGTCGATATTTATAACTTGTTGTCGAAGCATGTGGCCTGTGGCGGGCGAGACGCGTGCCTTATTGTTGTTCAACATGATGACTTCTTGACGTTGGCTTATTACAATTGTGAAAGTAAGATATTTAAGCGGTGGAGCGTTGTACCGTTGACACGGACAAGGCGCTGGGACGCGTGGGCGCCGCCGCCGGCTCCCGTACTCCGCCCCGACAATACGCGTACGCCACCGACGTACTGCCTGCGCCTGCGACCCGCCGTCCGCACCCATACTATATCTATTGACTAAACTATTGTAACAAACCTATTGTTTATTTACTCAATTTATTTATTATGCTGCTGGATAAGTCTCACAGCTTATACAGTAGGTCAACAAAGGCAGTCATCTATATAGTTCTATCAGAATGTCGGTTTTTTTTACATTTTTAAATACATAATAAAATAGTCTCATTAAAATGTTATTTATTCTTCACGCAAAGAGTAATAATCTTTTGAGATCAAATATATCTTATACATATAAATAAACGTATTACAGAATTGCATAGCGGTCGACATTCGTAACCGAGCAGTCAAAACATAAAAGAGGATGTTCATCAGACGCGAGCTCATAAAATGAGCCCTAAAATGTTAAACGACTGTTCAAAATTGGTGGTAAGAAGAAATTACAAAATAAAAGGACGAGAGAGAGATTACGGTACCTCGAACGATTTTTGAGAGACTTAACCTATATTTCACTTTATGGGTGAACGATTTTTACAGCTTTCTTGCGGACAATCAGAATGAATACTACGACTGCTCTTTAGAAAGTTTTTGAAATTGTTACGAAATCGTCTGACGATTGTGTCCGTCTGCTTTTCCTTGTTTAACCTTTGTTCGAGTTATAATACCTTTCGTTTCGTTCCGATGATAAATATAAAGCGATTTACTTTGGTATTCAGCGAGTCATATCGCTCTCGGCTCGCGCAGACCTGTCGCAGGTCACTGCACTTGTCGTACACATCATCCGCGTTCATAAAGGCGGTGCTTATTTGTGGCTGCATAGATTCATATTAGTGAGACGCTCTTTTTTAGAGACAGGGTTTATTGGGCTAAGATGTTTACGTACGGTTGTCAGTGCGGCCGGCTCCAGCGGCTTGTAGCATTTTAACAAATCGGAGCAGGCTGACAAAGCGTGTCGGCCGGTGACAGACGCGCGTCGTTGTCGCACGCCTCTCTATGACAAACCCAACGCTATGAGTGATTGTGTCCGTCCGTCGCTCGGCACTCGATCTCTTTGTGTTCTCAAATAATCCGCTGCGTCGTGATCTGGAGTCTAACGGTGCAGGTCTGCGAGCCTATTGAGTGCGCTCTCTGTAATAGGCACAATTTTTCAAGCTTTCACATAAGTCCACACTAATGCCACGCTAATACCTGTTACCTGTTAAGCCAAAACATACTTACATTATTGTTTGAATAGCTTCCCGATTAACATTAGCTATTGTTATATTATCGTGGTCGCTAATTAGTTATATGTATTAAGTTGTCATTTGTAACCATAGCAAAACCTGAGTCCAATTTAGTTTGGTAAATATCAAAGAAATTGTTAAAACAATAAACACCCATTTTAAATGAGTAACAAGAAACTCGATTTGGTTACAGGTACGAACATCACGTCACATTACCCCGGCCTTATTAAATCTTGGTTTTTTGTTACCGAAATCTGGAAATACGGTAGGCAGCATGCGTAAATTTTCACACTAATATGAACCTGACGCGAGTTAAAATCTCAGGTCTCACCTGCACCGGCGAGCCACCTGTTAACTGCAACTTGCCAATATAAAAAAGAAAAGGAGCGAGCGCCAGCCAGTGCAAAAAACGAGAATCCAAGACGACACGTTTGGAAAATAAAAAAAAGCTCTCGCCCACCAGATGGTCGCCTCGACGTGTCGAGAAACCCGCTCTTGGGCAGGTTGTGACTTACCACGCATATGCATTTGCGCTTTTGAATGTGGAGAAAATTGAATAACAAACACGATTAATCGCGATACAAACGCCTACCAAATGAAGACAACAATAACTGGATTTCTACTAGCTAATGACAACGCACCTGAACTTATTATTTGTAGCGCTACGAGAAAAATATTTTTACTTACCGCTAGGCGCAATATATCTTCTGCAAACACTTTATTGTTTTTATTGGACAAAGGTTTAAGAATGTATGCTACTACTAGCTACGCCCCGCGGTTTTACTCGCAGTCCCACGGAAATCGTTAGTTTTTTCAGGATAAAAGATACCCTATGTCCTTTTCTGCTATCTCTAATAGGATTAGGATATACGAGTAAATTTTGGTGCGTTCTATCACTAATTAATAAATCGATTAATCGTGGCGACTATGAGGCGGCGCATAGTTTCCTGTTTTTATTGCACCTTTAAAATTAGTTTCAACTGAGCCCATTTAGTAGAGCTAGCAAATAAATTGGCCATATGTTTTCGTAACGTTGTTCATTAAGCAGCCTCTTTCAGCAACGATATGATCCCATATGGTGCAACGTTTTTTGTAAAGTTGCAAAACAAAAACGAGTCGAAAATATGAAACCGACAAAACAATCCAATAACGGATAAAAAATCGGACGTGCCAACCTGTTTTAAATTTAAATAATGTGTCAAGTCATCTCATCACCTGAGTTCCTGTATCTTCTTTTATATTAAAAGAAACGGTTTTATAAATGATACTCCGGACGAGGCATCACGTGGAGCCTTACGAAGGTGGAAAGGTTGTATGTGCCGCAAAGTTATAAATTACAATTACGCGTCCACTGTTACTCAAAAGAACATTTCGTTTGGTAACAGGAATAATACACGAAAATAACCTGATTTAATTTGAAAGCAACAAAGAACATATATTTGTCTCCTAAAGCAAATTTTAAACCTAGGATGGATTATAATTGCTCTAGGATGAACGTATAAGGCATTGAAGAGTAATTGTACGAACAGTTGATCACGTTGCTAGTATTAATTGCTTCAGCACTCGCTGGAAATCTGCCCGCCTCCGCAATTAGTTCCTTACTAATGCTCGTGTAACTTATTGCCGCCGATAGCCGTCGTCGCATGTCGCTCATGGATAAACTAAACTCCATTACTAATCGACTTCAAACACATTTCATAGAAGCGACCACCTGATTATCTTTTTTGGTCGAACGTTATCTCAAGCAGCGTTACTTCTCGTTTAAAACAATGATAAGCAGACGCTGCCAAACGTTTAACAGAGAGATCCGATCCGCTCATAAAAGATAATGGTCTCTTGTTTTTCTAACACCCGCAGATCGAAAGTGTTAATCAGCGACATGTGTTGGGACTATTATTTTTTAAGGGTGTATAGTTTTAGCGATGTTGGTCAGTGATGAGCTCAGGTGGTGCTACCTGCGCGACGCGTGCGCACCTGTGCCCGCATGCCCGCTTCAATAAATGATACACGCAGGCCATACAGCCATGACATAAGTACCATAAAAAAGCATGCTTTTATATACTTATAGGCTTTTTTTTGCATTCTTTGTATTATAATCCTAGTATACGAAAGTGCTACTTAGCATGTACATATGTATAATGGAGATGAAGAATAAGATATACAGACCTGACCAGCTTTTACAATAATATGTTTCAAATATAAGTAAGTACAAAAATATATGTATGTATCTGATCTGTCAGTAACCTGAATTGAATCAAAAACAAGATCCAATCATACGATAAAATAATAAATGATACCACTCCCGCACATCAACACTTAAGTCGTTAAGGGCACTTCACATTACTGAGCACGCGCTACCGACATGCACTTACGGGTCTCGTTGGAATTATATCTCTTTAAAATGTCGACTCATGCGTTCTCAGTAATTAGTGTTTTGAAGTTACTCTGCAGTCCGCACGCACTTGTCCTGAAGCCTTAACAGTAACCATTTAGTCGTAAATTCTTTATACGAGTATGTTTTATCTGCTTTGAAATAATAAAACCTATCTGGATAAGTGACAGCATCTGTGGTGTGAAAGTGGCGTAAAAATCGTAATATGAAGATGTCTGGGTGTTAGCTGAGGGACTTGTAAGACGGACGACGAGGTGAGGGGAACGAGGGTATCGCGAGCGCGAGGCTGCGTCGGATCTTATCGTTCTTATCTTCGATATTGATTGCGCCCGTGTCGAAAGCCTCGCCTGGCCAAAAGCGGCGCAAGCGCAGATTGAAACCTGAACGTATACGATGATTGATTACAGCGTAATGGACACTGACGCCTGCCAGTGAATCGCTCAATACGGTATTTTAAATACCATTACAGTATAATCGCAATAAAATTTCGCGACAAATGGTGACACCAGGGCCGGACCGCTCTTGCAAGCCTAACAAGTGCCAAATGTTAATATGGTAATACTCGACAATTTGTTTTCAATAGATATTTTCAAAAACAATGAACCCATGAAACCTCAGGATTTGTGAGTTAGTGTTATGGTGGTTCTGTTTAGTTAGTTGTAATACAAAAATACTTAACAAATATCTTTATATAAATACCTATTTGTGATTTCTCCATTCCAGAAAGACAAACTGCAGTCGCTTGAGTGATCAATTTAAAGTATTAAGCATACTTACCTTACGTAAAATGTAAACTGGTATTTTATTCATAAATTTACTTTATTACTGACTTCATTTTGTCCAAAAAATTAATCTGAAAACGGTCAGTTACCTGAATATTACCAATTACGAAAATTTCACGCTCTTATCGGACCCATAACGGTGATGTAATGAGTTTTAAAGAGCTTTTTCGATCCGTGGAATTCAAAATCTTTGTAAACAGACAGGATCTTAATCTGAAGATCCGAGATGTACAGCTCAGATACAGCACCTCGAAATCGTTCATCGGAGATGTACTCGTATATTTTCTCTTAGCGTATTTTCCACGAAACATTCTTCATGGGCGCGTGATTTATGTCGGTATTCCGAAAACGTTTAAAAATTTAATGATGATCTATAGTAACCAAGTGCTGAATAGGTTTGTCGAGAACATTTACCCGTTCGGCTTTGACACGGAGCCGGAGTACAGAATTTCGATGCAAATGGTATGATGATAAAAAGTCCCGAATTTTGATGAGGTTAATGCGTTGTCGCGATATGTATGACGTGTTATTAAGAATAATAACGGGTGATACAGCCTTAAATTATTATTTAAAGTGCGAAAGTCGGAGCGCTCGCGCAAGATTCGCTACTCTACTCTTCACGGTTGTGAATGCATCTTTGGTTGATGAATTTAACTTGCCGTCAAAGTTGATATATTGCAGACATTTGTCAAGAAAGATATCATGAGTGATCTACTTTACTGGAGATGTGATATTTACGAGTGGCATTAACGAAAAGGTGGGATCATTTATCAAATGACATACATGATGTATTAAATGTTCGTAATAGGTACCAGATAATTCCTGAAAGGAAGCCGTTGAACACTGATCGTGGCAGTAGGCGATGGAAGAAAATTTTAAGACTTGGTAGTGTATTCTCGTACGTTACACGTAGATATGTAGGTGTCATTACCTACCATAGAGAAATGTCGGGGCGCATGTAACGGCGCGTGACGTCCACCTGTCGTGTGGTGGGCGCGTGCAACTGCCAACGCGGCTCAACCGTGGCGCTGCACTTGCTGCGCCCGCGCCGCTGCCCTGGCCACCACACCGTGGAGACGCGCACCTGACGCCCGCTGCCGCTGTCGGTCCTTGTTGCTATGACAATACTGTTTGGACAATGGACATACATTGCTTGGACAATTCGCGCGTCGCAAACATTGACGCCACCTGCGGATAGATCGGAAATTGGTGTTCTGGTATTTTTCAAACGTACAATTTAGTAATATAAATAAATTACGTATTTTCCGGGATGGTTACATTTTATTTATTAAGAATCAGTTTGCCATCTAATGCCACCACTTATTGAACTAGATTATTTCGTAAAACTGACTATTATCTTACGTGCAAGTACATACTTTACTCTATATCATTTAATAACTCACTTAAGTATGTACTTACCTACTTCTTTATGTGCTGGACCGGTTTAAAAAAATCTTGCGTATTTTATCCAATTACAGATTGCCGCCGTGCTGCTTGAATTGAGATGCTTAATAGTCCACTTTTTGTTCACCGTCCACCTATGATTTACCAATTAAGGAGACGGACCGACTTGTATCATGTGAGTAATGTAGGAGCAATCAACTAATCATATTATGAAATCATGCGGGTACAGGACCTGCCGAACGACTACGCCATCCACCTGTCTATGACGATACTTGCAGGTCCGGGGAATAAAAAACAACTACTTACACTTAAACACTCGATAAATAATAAAAGAGCACAGCACCAAGTTTAGCGGTATTCACACTATTTTATAGAGTGCAGTGTTATATTTTGTGTGGGCTGTAAACAATAAAATTGCATTGATGCTTAGTAAAAAAAAAATTGTTTACTACACCAACTCCCAGAAATGCACAGGTTCTTAAATTTAAAAACTAACTGTTGTTGTCTTGCGTTCCGTCCTACGCGGGCAACATATCAATCTAATTAATTCAACGGTCTCACAGCAGACCACTAACACTGTCCTGTGATTTCATCAATGACATGTTATCACCTTTCGTGTTTCAGAGCAATAATGGCTATGTCACAAAATATAGACTGCATATAAGTACCTCACTTTTTTTATATTAGAAGTGAGCAAAAACTCTTGAGCCTGTAAAATATACGCAAATATAAAGAATAATATCGACACACTGGGTGGCCGGCGGTGAATAAACAACTAGATCGCCTACGCTTTCTTCATTGTGGCAAAGGTTATCAGAGACCGTGCAAAAGATATTACGAAAGTTAAAATTTATCCGGTGCTTGTTACATCAATATCGCTCCTAGATCTCTTCCCAGTGTGCTAGCTCATCTCAGTGAGTTAATTCCAAATAGAAGTCGTTTATTGTTTATTGTAAGCCGAATTTCATTTCATAGTTATGATATGATTGTACTTACTAAAACAGTAAACACTCTTCAATCAGTAAAAAATATTTTTTATAATCCTAGTTATATTTGAAGTGTTCTCAGTCTAGTAGCGGATTTACATCGTTTGATAGGACAGACAATGGAGAACTTGTCACGGCAATTCATTTCGCTGACGGTACTTGCATAAAGCGTTCATAAATTGCATTATTCTTTTATTTTTGTTTGTAAAGAAAACGTTATGAATTCAGTATTTATGTGGCGGACGCGTGCGCGCCGTGTGTCGGCGCGTGCGCTGCTCCACGCTCTGCTGCTCTACACCCTCTACCCCTATCCTCGTGACATTACCGCTTTTTACAACCTAACTAACACTCTTCTAACCGTCATGTGCACGACAGTTGGACACAGAAGATAACACAATTTATTTAATGTTAATAATGCCGTGTAATTAAAACAACGGCTGATGGGTAATGGGCACGTGCCCAATTAAGATCCACTCGTTCATAAAGCTCGTTATTTACGGTAAATATACTATTTTATATGGTCAAACAGTAACATTTTATTTACCATCGTAGTCACCATTTCACCAAGGTAAACCATTTTGCGAAAAATAAAATAGTACAACGAAACTATAAATATGCTACGTAAAGGCTACGTTTTATTTTATTGAGACCCAGTATTTGGACTTTATGGTTAAAATCCTTAAAAGAATGTAATAGCCTATTGTGCTCTATAAATGTGGTAAATGGGGCAATATAAAAATGAGTTCGGCAGTTGCGGGCGGGCGGCGGCGCAGCAGCGCTCTGCAGCGCGGTGCGGCGCCGTCTTAGCGCTCTGCGGCGCGGTGCGGCGCTTCTCAGCGCAGCCGATGCGGGGGCGGCGAACGCACGGTTGCCGTATTTTATTTATAATTACGGGCGACGACCCGAGAGCCGGACCTGTCGCGATTTCACCTGCTATTATTGCCATTTTATTCATTGTTATTGCATTTATTACGTTGCTTGTTACAGATTTTACTGTCTGTAGGTTTTAACGAATGGCTTTTAATGACGAGAGTATATCTCCGCGCGATTTCTCCTTATAAACGCGCACGTGTAACGATCGCATCGCGCAGTGAGCGGTGTCGATTTAATTGATATGATTAAGTTTTTAATGTTCCCTCAGTCCAGATACACAATGTTAAAAATGAAAGTAAAAGAGAATTATCCATTAATGTTTTGACTTTCTTATAATCAGTGTTCTTCGTCCTGTTAATATTGATGATCCGCTTTATTAATAATAAATGTTGTAGTGAAAACATTTCTTGAAGCTCCGTTCCATGTTTTGATTAATCGTGCCAGTCGGTGCGTGTAGGCAGGTATTACAGTTTATTGAACGGCGCGATCGTGTGCAATATTGGTGTATGATTAAAAAGCGATTTATCTTAAGACATAGATACACATGTCGCGATTGACGGCGACACGGGTCGGAGGTGAGCGCAGTGCGCACGCGCCTCCTACGCGCGGTCCCGTTACACACCGACCGGTTAATTTTTATGCAGACAGAAGATTATTGTATTAACGCCCGCGCCCTCGAACATCGTACGAGGAAACATCGCCGAAAACAAAGCCAGTTTTATATCGAATCATGTTCGTGCCTCGTACAAGCGGATACCTAACTGCTTCGGGTGAATAAACATTAAAATAACATTACTTTACAGTCTTAAGGAATGTGAAGGTAGCCATTTAAAACAGTGATCATTTCTGATATTTGCAGACTGATCTGCAGAAAAAAAAGGTTTACATTAAAATACCTGAAGAAATTTTGCAAAAATAAAAGTATTTGACGTAATTTATATAGACTACGAGTATCATTGATCTAATAAGCTATTCATTGACGAATATAATTTGAAATTCAACGTTAACGTTTCGTCAAATGTAAATAATAACTTTACAGTAAAGTGTAAGACAATCTCGTAAACACAATTAGCATGCTAAGTTATGCAGTTATTGTCTGGTGCGAGTTTATGCGGTGACACGGCACTGCGTAATTAACATGGGATGCTAATGTCTACTGCTCGGTGTCGACGTCGACTCACTTAACTATGTTTTGATTGTGCTTGAAATGCTCAGCTGTGACTCATGTCGCGACCACCTACACAATCTTGGGCATGAGTTATTTTTGAGAATATTAGATATAACATTACACTACTACGTTGCTTTACTTGTTATTCTACATGTTTTATTGCAAGGCTTTTTTCGAAATTGCTACCGAGCCTACTAAAGGAATGGTTACTTTGAACGTGCTTTGATTGTTTAATTTCAATGATTATATATTAATATTTTTATTCTTTGAACGTTCTGTGACGAGTGGTTGTTTGGAAAAGGTATTCAATGTAAGTAAAGCTAATTTAAGCGAGGAGTACGGAGCGCTCGTTGATGTCTTTTGTAGAGCGCGCTCCGACTACGAGAGACGGTCGTCTACCGTAGCGCTTACATAATACTACAAAAGCTTAGGTTAGTTTTCTTATTAATTTTATAATATGTTGTTATACATATCAATGTTATGTTTATACTTGTTGATTGAATTCAACAAATAAATGTTAAGATAAAAAATATATTTATGACTTTATTAACTAGGAAGATATTCAACTCATTGACTTTATTTAAAGAGCTATAAAAAGAGATATGAAAGCTGCAAAAGTAAGGGTCATCCAAAATTGTTTGTTAGTTTTAGATATTGTGAAGTATTAGTTTAATTTAGGTGCGAAGTAGGTTTAGTTTGGTCAGCTAACCAATAGCTAGCCAACAGCTTCCAAACATTATAAACGTCAAGAGAGAACTTGTCGAATGTAACTTTCATAGCAATAAACATTTACTTTATTCGTCCGACTTATCACATTACAAAGACAAGATTACACAATCGCGGCAGAGAGCTCGGGGATATAAAGCATCGAAATCCATTTACGCGGCGCGGCTCCGCTACCAGGGAAATAATCTCTTCAGAGTTGTTGAAGCGCGACGTTCGGCGCCTACGCAGGCTGAGGGCCGTTCCTCAGCGAGCCGCACTGTCGCAGTTATTGGCACTGGATCTCGAGATTTATCGCCTCCTGTCGCGCCGCCATCGGAGCCGGCGCTTTGCTGGCACCAATGTGCTCGTGCTGTTGTGCCTATTGATATTTCCTTCCTAGGCGAGCTTTGTTTTATGACGACACTTAAACTAACTGAGCGTGGCAAAAGGTTATCACTCTCCCTACACTTATTTCATTGCATAATTTTCTATTTTCAAGTATTAGTAAAAAATATGCCAGGATCGTAGCAAGTGGAGAGAAATGGTCTCTGCCTACCTCTATGGGAAACAGGCGTGACTATATGTATGACTGTATGGTATGTATGTAAAAACTATTTACAGTTGAGTACACACAAAAACCATTCTAGAGATAGTTTTCTGTGTGTGTGATACAAGTTATATCCTAGTAAGCTAAACAGTAATAAACAGCAATAATTATGTATATTTGTAGTGCTGAATTTCTTCTTTAGCTTCGGTCAAAATGATTTGGTATGTCCGTCCAGCATCTGTCCGGCTGTCTTCTCTACGAGTGGCATTCCTCAACCGATTGTCGCAAAATTTGTGAGTAGGTTCGATAAATACGAGTATATAGTTTTTTTTTGTCGAGCCATTTTACCAATTTATCAAAATGGTGAAGTTTTTTTTTAATTCTCTCACTCTCTCTCTCTAACGTTTTCAGTTCATAGAGCCACTAGTATAAAAATAATCGGGACAATCATTCATCTCTCTATTTGGGGTCATCTGCTCACAAGCTGAGTAAAGCTTGTACCATAGCAACCAGATACTAATATATTGCATACTTATAAATATATTTTTACAAACATACTTAAATTAAATATAACACCCAGACATAGAACAAACACAAATGTTCATCACATAAAAATTTGCCCTAGATGGGAATTGAACCCACGCCCCCAAGCGCAGAAGCAGGTTCACTACCAACTGAGCCATCGGGGCAGTCGCAATTATTAAACATGTTCTACTAGCTGTGCCCGCTAGGTAACCCCGCGGTTAACAACAGTGGTAATATTATTAAAAGAAAAAAAAAACCCGGCTGCAAAATGTTGTACCCTATGTCACTTCCACTATCAAGACGATTCAAATGACACCTCACATGTGAAATCCATGAAGCTGTTTAGGCTGTAGGCCGTGGCAAAGAACCCTCACACATACATACATACCCACCCACATACATACATACTTATATACACTCGAAAAACATGTCCATCCTTTTTGCGCAGTTGGGTAAAATTAGCCGATGTGCTCTTCGAGACTATAATCTGTCTTGTTTCATCCAAACCTGATCTATTGTTCTGGCGAGATTGAGTAACAAACATCCATACATCCAAACTTTCGCGTTTTTATAATATTAGTGTGATTATGTGATACACACTAGCACTATAATAATAATATTTTTTTATTTCAAAAACTGTATGGTAAAGATAAAACTATCAGATACAAACATTTTTTTTTAGGAACAATAAAATAATTTTGCCTGAACTAGGTAGTCCTGTTTGCCACAGTTTTACGATTTTACTTTACGTTTTACTTTTGCATATTGATCTTATTCGAACGTCTGTACCTATCTATAACTGTACCTATTAAGGATACTTATCAAAATTAAACATGATCCAAACTAAGTCACGCATTTCCCCCGAAGAAACAAGTGGAGATGTAACAACAACAACAACAACAACTCTTTATTAAAAACATAAAATAATTACAATAGTACTTAAATAAGGCTTAACTAAGTTTTTAATGGGCGGACTTATCGCTCAAAGCGATCTCTTCCAGGCAACCTGAATGGACAGGAACATTTATATAAGTTGAGGCCTTGAAAATTCTAACACTAAAACAATAGTAATAATCTAATAAGTACATAATTTTATAAGACGTAAAAAAATAATAAAAATACACAAAATAAATACTAATAAGTAGACAAAATAAATATAATATAAATACTTTAAAATGTTTAAAATTAATGTCACTAATATAAAAATAAATACATACATAGTGCGACTTTTGTGACATACATACTAGTATCTTACTATCTTTCAAAACGGCTATTGTTTTGAAAGATAGTGAGCCTTGACACGACTCTTAAAGACGTCAAGCGAAGGAGCACGCTTAACGTCGATAGGTAGGTCATTCCACAAAATAACTGCTTGAAATGTAAAAGAGGAGGAATAAAACTTGGTTCTGTGTGAAGGAATGGCTAACTTAAGATTCTCTGCCGATCTTAAGAGTATTTCAACACCTACACTTCGCCTGACGATATTCAGTCCCAAACATGACACCTCTATTTGACATCTCGTCCCCGCGAGCCTGTTGCTACACACCGGGTTCCAGTTATGTAGCAGAATAGCAAATAACATTAAACACGTACATAATGCTCACACAATGAACAAATTTGTGCGTGCCTTCGGCTGGGATCGAACCAGCTCCCTCTGGCTTCAGAGGCGAGCCTTGTCTAACTAGGCCATCATTGCTTCCTTTAAACATCCTCTCACTAATAAACGTTGTATAGCCTTACTATACAACCATTCGTATAGTGTTTCTTATTTTTATATCGAGTAAAATTGTAAACACTGTATATGACAATATTGCAACACTGTACATCTTTCTAAATGATACCAAAAACGTCAAATTACAAATAACTTACAATAAATAATTAAAAAAGACACTTTTTTTAGTTATACTATTCCAGAAATAAGAGAAAATCCTCAAAAAACAATGTTTAACTCCACGCGACCTTGCGTAATCGCCACATTTTTGCTCTGCTAAATGCGACCGTACAAAGAACAGCCGTCTTTTTAATACTCCATACTTTCTCTGCAAATAAATGAATACCATTGCTATTTTTCAATTTCCTAGTAGTGCCACCATGATTTAAAAAAAATGTATCGAGTCCTACCATTAAAAACTCTATCTAAGTATGACATGGAAATTAAAGTTTATGCATAGAATAAACTACCAGTCCGGCGACAGACTAGCAGTTTATGCTGTACTTACAATAAATCACACACGCAATTTTAACAGGTATTTTCGAACGTAACACGATACTACTCGGTTACCTGTTGGTTTTTTGCACGCTTTTATGAACTACCGTTTTATTGTACCACAAATTCCTAACGTAAAACAATTAATATTGTCTTGAGGCGAGTATGTCTGCACACCGCGTACCTGCACAGTTATACGACAGGCTCGTTCTCGTATCAAGTCGTATTTATGCACTGGAGGTACTTAATGCAGTACTTAGGCCTGCGCTCGCTGTTCTCTCAGCGTAATTTATATAAATGTGATTAGTGCATGTGACAGCCTCTCAGTTTATTGGCCATGTTTACGAGTATTAACGTCGCGACATACGTAGATATCTACATTCCACCTTTAATTAACATTTTAAACCAATTGCAGGATATAAACCAAAGCCATTTATTGCGAGGCTCATTCTACTACGTCAGATAGATATTCAATTATAGAGATATGCGGGGAAATTGTTATTGCAGTTGTTATTAATGTCTTTAAATAATTCGTCTCGTATGATAGTGCGTTACGAGTTCTTGGTGTTCCGTTTAGACGAACTACATAGGTTTGTGAACGTGGTTCCTTATTTATTACCTTTGGTAGATTCCATACCATAATACTCTCAGGAAATGCAAAGTCTATCTCCGAATATGTGAAGACATAGTAAATCTCAGCGTTGTCATATCACGAGTGGGTTAGGTAATTTATTGAAAGGTGCGCATTGAAATCACATTTATTTGTGCGCACGCGCCGACGCGCGACGGTACAAATCATGCTTATCGTCCGCCACGACTTGGTCCATTGCCTCCGCCAGCTCTAAATCTGTTGGATCTAGATATTTACCTGCGGAGTAACTTCTTCACAGTCAGTATAACATAAGTCAACAGTTTCCACCATTCGCGTAGTGCATATTTTACAACAGTTTCTCGAGGGTAATTAATAGGCGAGCCAGTACTTACCTATGCTTGCTCTAGTTATAATATTATCGATCGATGATCTCCATAATGCAATAATAACGTTTCATTCATTTAAAAGACATAAATAATTAAATATAACAATAACAAAGCTCTTCTCGAACGAGGTCGAGTTAATGTCGAAACCAGTTTACGTTATCAATAAGGCGATCGTTTAGAAGTAATAGAAAAGTTCAAAGTTCTATTAGACTATTAGTTGTGAACTCTAATTGGTACCGCATTATCTGCGATCGATATCGAATTAGATAATCACGATGCAAATAGGAACAGAATTAATTAATGAGAATGCATTGGATTGGGTGGAGTGTCCGGCGCACGCGCAGCCGCGGCGACCAATCGCGCACGCACTCGCCTTCTCTACTCTACACATCTTCACCTTCCACCACTAATTGGCACTCGTGTAGGCTGATGTGCGTTATCCGTCTGTAATTAAATGTATTGCATCAGCTAGCGATGGCTAACGACATCGTTCCCATTAACTCTTGTCTTAAACTTATCTTAATTAGCTCATTGGAATAGGTGATCTAGCCGATCATCGGTGTTGTCGAATGACCGATCGCGATTTTATCATTGTTATTGAGTGGTCTAGTATTTCACAGGGTTAAATATAAGATAAGTCTTATTAGCTTTTTAGGTCAGCTGATCTCTTTATGTCGGTTGCGTAACCCACTCTCGATAATATCTTAATTCCATTGAAAACAATTCGATAAAAAGTGCCAATAGTCGTTCGGTGTCTTTTGAGAAACGTGCACTTGTCTGACAGGGTCAAAGGTTAACTGTTAGATGTTTATCTTATTGGACAACTTTCCTATTAGCTAGTGACACGATATTAGCGTTGGGTTTATATAAACCCTATTGGATTACATTGTCAAGCAATTACATGAATGCTTACTCACTTGCTGAGTCAGTCTCGTAACTTCTCTAAACTTTGGACACAGATAATTCTGTTCCTAGACGGGTTTATGACGTTGAATTTATAGGCTACTTACTACTTGTATTTGACATGTTGTTGAATATTCACAGTTGATGTTTATGTTTGATAAATGAACATACAAATTCACACCTGCATGCTTATTCTGACTCGCGAGTGTTTTAGATAGAATTTAGCAGAATTAGAATGTTTAGTAGGTATAACATAGCTATCTGTCTTTCACAGGTAAAATTCATAATAAAAGTATTTGATAGATAAACTTTACTTGGAATATGATTAGTATCACTGAGTGTTCTTTTCGGGTATAGTTGTAAACTGGTACGCAGAGTAAATAGGTAATTAACGTTTTTTGAATTTATCAATCTTAAAACAGTAACCGTTAAGCCATGCCAGAGGCCTTGGGGCAATTAAAAAACGTTGACAACAGGGCTGGCCACTCAGTCTGAATAAAAATTGCTTCTTACGATTTTCCTTTTTTTAAAAGCATCACGTATCTACTTATTTACTAATACATATCATTTATTTATTTAATTATACATAATCAGTCGCCTAATTCAAAAACTCATGGAACAAAAGTTGTTAAGTATGTAATGCGGTAGGGAAGCTGACTGTTGGAGTTTTTAACAATTAAAAAATTACTCTGTAAGCATTATGCTCACCATGTTAATTGGAACTACTGGAAGTAATGTCGAATCGTATGTTTGTCAGAAGATTATAGCTAGCAGTATGGATAGTTTGGTGACCCCGTGGCCGGGTGACCGTCTCAGTGGCGCCCACAGACTGCGACCCACATCTGACCCGCGAGCCATTGTCTCGGTAAACTGGCCGGCTTACCGACTCACAACTAATCTGTGTCGCGCCTTAATAACTTTACTGTTGTACTGCAGTTTATTAATTGTATTACAGTACACGGCAGAGTTATTTCAGGTTGACAACTTGGCTAGACTGTCTAGCAAATAACACCTAAAAAAATAATAAAATTTGCGAATAAAATTGTGTTTATTGTAATAAATTTGAATGAACGAGAACCTAAGCATTTCATTTCAGCTTCAAGTTTCACACACTATCTTTAAATTTGCCCAGAAAATAATAGTAGCATATATCTTCAAGCCATATCTTTAGTCTTAGTTTCCGTTCGTTTTAATATTGTTTGGTAATTTAGTTCAGATTTCTCTTTCATTTTCGTTTCTTCCTATTAGGTAGGGGTCAAAAAGTACCTTATCCTATAATTTAAAATCACCTAATTAATGAGATCAAACTTAGGAATTTTATTTACACATGAACGGAAGAATAATTTAAAGTAGCCTATGGGTTAGGAAAACTACTTTTGACATTATTGTGCGTTACCAACTGTGAACAATATTGTTTGGATCGGGGTTTACGATATTCAAAAACGCCACTATAACTTTCTTGAACATGTAACATATTTTACGTCGTATGAATCAAATGAAAACCCATAAATTTAGTTTAAATATTAAATATCAGAAATACCTATCTGATTATAAACAGGTATTTCACACGATGAGTAGTTTATATAAAAATGTTAAATAATACAAGTATTTCGTCAAATCAATCATGTTTTATTCTTTTCGTAACGGAGGTAACAATAAGGAACGCTATTGGGCGATTGGCTCATACATATATAGCCTCTTGAATAGATACAATCTAAAAATATATTACAAGCCTTTTACTGTAGATTTTTTTCAAAGAATATATTATTAATTATTTATACGTACTAAGGCACTTTGTACATGGCTTAGCCTCAAGTTCATCAAACATGTTATCAGACATTTATAAGATAAAAATAGGTGTTTTTCAGCAATCTTCTGCTAACATTTTGATGAGCTTGGGACTTAGAAAAGAAAATATACTTTAACCGTGTAAAACACTTGGCAAATGCCATATGACTAGCAATATCGCTATGTGCGCGAACATAATACAACTTATATTATTATTTCTTCTTATCTAACTTAAACATAACTGCAAGTCTAGTCTAGCTAGTATACACACACAAAATATTCCAAAATATTTACATCAATAATTTAAGTACTTAATAGTATAACTAATACCAAATCAATGCGTTGGTAGTTTTACTGCTATGGAGATCGAGGATTCTGCGAAGGCTCAGTCTTTTTTAGTAAGCATGTATTGTTGCGGGTGGGAGCTGATGATGCGCGTGCGCCGGCAGGCCCTCCGGCCGATACTCGTAGGGCGGCGCGCCCGCCGTACCGCATCCGCCTTCTAGGTGCTTGCTCAGCAGAGACATACGCGAGAATGTCTTGCCGCAACCGGTACAGGAATATTTTTTGACGTCAGAATGGGTCTGGAGGTGAGCTCGGAGATTAGAGCGGTCTGCGAATGCTCTGCGGCAATGGTGGCAAGAGAACGGCTTCTCCCCGGTGTGAGTGCGAATATGTCCCTGCAGTAACCACGGCCTCGAGAATGCTTTGCCGCACAGGTGGCACTTGCACGGCAACGTGTGCGTACGAATGTGCATCTTTAATGCACCAAGTGAGGTGTACACCTTCGCACAATATTTGCAGCTGAAGCTCTTCCTCGCGAGGCTACCTTCGGCGGCTGCGCAATGATATTGTTGGTGTTTCGAAAGACCGGAATAAGTAGAGTAAGATTTCGCACAATCAGGGCACTGATAGCGAGGTCGTCGGGGTGCCGAGACTGATACTCCGGAGTCTGAGGAAACGGATCCCGGTGATCGGAGGTCTTCTGGACAGAGTGGCGGCGAGATAGAAGATGGTGGTGACGCCGGTGAGTAACGGGGGTAGAGATGTGGGTGTCCGGGAGGTGAAAGAGCCGGAGCGGCAGGGTACAGCTCTTCCAAGGGAGCGTACGGTGCATACAGGGAAGGCATGTAGGCGTACTGCGGCGTTGGGCGGGCGAGCTCGGTGGGCGCAGGCTCGAGGCGCGCGCGACACGCCGCTAGGTATTCTAAGTGCTCCATCTGCTCCAACTTCATCTGTTCCACCTTCATTTGCTCCACCTTCATCTGTTCCATATTCATCTGCTGGCTCCAGTCCCGAGGTTCTATTTTCACTGCAGTGGCAGCGACTGGTGATGACGCTTTGCTCGGATACTTGCCAGTCTTGGATAGGTCCTCAGGCTTAGTGCTCAAATTTTCAGGTTCATCATTTTGTAGATCGCCTAAGGACAAAAGAAATGACAAATTAAAATCAATTTCCGCGCTTCTTAAAAGATGATAACTAAGTACTTAATTCTCCTAAGAACTTTTTTTTATGTCTTGTGTGTTTTTTAAGGTAACGAACAAATAAAAAAAAATAGTACACAAAGTCGTTTTGAAGTATTATAAAAGCGCATTATATAAAACAATGTAGAAGTATATTTTATAAACCATTTTTTAAATTAATTCTAGCGCGGTAATATAATCGATTGCTAACATATTTTTTCTGACCATCAATATTTACAGTTATTAAAATAACAATTATGTGACAAAATAAAAATAACGCGTAATTTTATTTCAAAGATACTTACAATTATTATAATCATAATAGAGCGTAGTGGCAAGGTGGGCGGGGTGCGGCGGCGTTGTGGGCGGCGTGGCCGGCCGCTCCTCCCGCACCACCGGCCGCTTCTTCAGCGGGCAGTGCGCGTACTTCTTCGACATCATCACTCGGGAACTCTGCGAGTCCTCCACGAGCATTTTTCCCGAAGCACAATTTTCACAATCACAACAACCGGGAAAGTTCAAACGAGTTCGTATGATCACAAGTTCACAAATTGTAACAGTCCAAACATGACAAGATGCGCCGGAGTGGTCGTAGCGGAGTTCGTGTTCGGGACGCGGCAGACGGGCACGTTCACTCGTCGGCGTCCGAAGCTCGAGTGGTGCGGCAAGGGGAAGGCCGAGGCTTATAAGGCGCTCCCCGCGGGCGGGCGGCCAGGTGGCGGCGCGGGTAGGCTCGCACGTGCGCCGGGCCCAATCGGCGGAGCGCGCGGGGCTCCGGCCAATGGCGGAGCGGCGCGGCGCGGGGCGGCGGCGGCACCTGCGCCTCCGCACCCGCCGGAACCGCTGCCTCTCAGTGCGATATGCCCAGCTTCGCTGCCTCCGCTCCACGCAGCCACCACCGGTACCGGTGCCAACCGTCTCCTCTCTGAAAATGAACCAATTTTTTTGCACAGCTCTCGGGGTTAAGCACCTTTGAACTGAGCCATTTCTTTCTTCTTTTAAATGGTCCCGACAGCTTTGTTCGTTTTCCATTTGTTGAAATTTTGATCGAAATCAACAGCTGGATGATTAAGAATTAATAAGTATTTTTAACATATTATATAGGTGGATGGGATTACATTACATGGATTAAACATGGATATTTATACCTGTCCTAATTTATCTCCTGCATATGAAGTATTTAGGCAAATACATACTCTGAACGTTTTTTGTTGCACCATGTTACAATGGCCGTGTTCACGAAGTGGCTGAAAAAGTAAAATTGCGCAACACTAAATTCAGTAGATAAATGTTAATACGATTTTGAAACTCATGGAAACCATTACCGTGCTAATTTTTTTTAAGTTCTATACAATACATCATTTTGATATTATAATCGTAAGTTTGGGATTTGACTTCATTAATTAGGAACACTTTTTAGATAAATGTTGCTGTAAATGTAAATGTACCATCATTAGCTACAGAACGCATTTTTTATACTTACGAGTGCTAACAGATAGGTAGGTATAAGCCAAATCCTAAATACATAATTGGGCCTCTCATAGTCGAAGATAGTTAGTAGGTGATGGAAACTGCAAATGGTACATTCATAGTAGGCAAGTAGTTATAATCTAGTTATCCATATAAGTACGATTTGACCCACATTTTCCTAACAAAGTTTGTTATACGAAACTTTGATGACACATAATACAACTAAGTATTTATTTTGTTTAGGTACACACCATAATATGCCTAGGGATGTTATCGTTTCTCACCTGACCTTGTCCTCCTTCCTGTGTACATAATAGGTACTCTTCCTGTAACGCGAATACGATTCTATTTATTTTGTCAAATAGTATACTTGACATGTCTTTAGTTCGTGTGTCTTCAACTCGATATCACGTACCTGCACAGTATTGAGTAACGTTTTCTTAATAATTAGTTGTGATGTTTTTAGACTCTGAAATTATTTGAACATTACAAAACAAAGTTGGCTGATAAGTCTTCTCCTTGGTTGCAGTAAAAATACGGAGTTCGTATGTTTAGGAATTACGGAATTCCGTCCAAATCTGCTAAGTTATTTTGGCTCTAATAATTCCAAAACTTTTGCGTTAATATGCATTAAGTTAATACTTACCTACTGATTGATGTAATTATGAGTAAGTAGTTACTGTAGTATATGTGTACGAGTGAGTAATGCAAGTGTAAGCCAGATCAGCGGTAATTTCTCCTTTGCAATGTCGCACGTCCACATCGTCCATCATTGAATAGGTACGTGTCGTTTGAATGCCTACCTTTTGTCTTTCTTTATTATCGTGATTCATTTACGATAATGGAACTGTCACTTGATCAATATGTCAGCAGCCAACATAAGGTTACTGATATAATTGATACACATTCAGACAGCACATAAAAACATGTTACTAACTGCATAAGATTATTGGAATGTGTCTTTTGGTAATAGGTAAGTGATAAATCTATATTTTATGTACTTACACTGAGAAGTATATTTCAAGGTATTTTGCCTTTTTCTAATTACGAATCTGGCTTTCTTTGTTATCGAGTAGCTTCGATAGGTAGCCTTATTCTTCATCTGAACATTTTCGGTTCCCCTGCATTTTTTTTTTCGAAAGTTCTTTATTATACAACATGTACTAACTTGTAATGCAAGCTATCCACATTTAATAAAATTAAAAATCGTTATCCCAATCGTGCCATCTGTTGAAATTAGAAAAGAGACCGTCATGTCCAAGCCCGACAGTCTCACGACAACAGACGGTTATTCGTACCTAGTATGTAATAATAATGTACGAGTCTGTAATCGGAAGGTTGTGAAACCCGTTTACGGTGCTGCAAAACGTGAACAAAAAGACTTCCTTGTGTGTATCAAACCAAACAAGATACGTTTGCAACCCCTTCCCAACGCGGAAATATAACGTCCTTAGTGCCATTGTTATATTTTTTATGCGACCAGCGCTAATTCCCACAGGTCACGCTGTTTGCAGGAACATTTAGGTTTTCTCACAGAACAAGTCCATTCGCAGTCATGCATACATTCATTATAAGAACTTGCTTGAATGGGGCTGAATGCTGCCCTACTTTAATAAATATAATGATTTGTGTTGATTAGTCATTCGGATAAGAAAGGAAGTGTGAATTACATAGCAATTGCACTTTAATAGCAGAGTCAGCAAGTTCAAAGCGCGAACTGTTGATCCGATCACGGTGACGAGACTTTGCGTGGTGAAATTTACATGACTCAGGCTACGAGAGCGCCAAGGGTTTGACACATAATTGACATCGATTGCTCGATTACATTTACTAAACTGTGAGTAATCGTTCAGATCGATGGACAAGAATAACAATCACGCTGTAATATGAAACCTCAGGTCATTTGTATCTTTCGACGCCTTATTAAGTGGATGGTAATGAAGTTCTTTTAAAATAAACAGAGCGACTGTCATTACCTAATTACCTTGGGAGCGTGAATGAACACCTTATCTCGATTGAGTCCTGGGAAATGTAAACAAATCAGCGAATGGTTGATAGTAAACAACGTTAGACAAATCACTCTATCGAATTGAATGACATTTTGGTAACAGACGAGGTAGTATTCTCATTAAATACATTTTCTAAATCGTTTTTCTGCTCATTTGTTTGCCATAAATATTTTTTACATACGAGTATCTTAATATATATAAATCTCGTGTCACAATGTTTGTCCTCAATGAACTCCTAAACCACTTAACCGATTATAATAAAATTCGCACACCATGTGCAGTTCGATCCAACTTGAGAGATAGGATAGTTTAAATATATATATATATATAAATAATAAACGCGAACGAAGTCGCGGGGTGACAGCTAGTTGATTTATATTTTTAAGTACTTAAGATTTAGTATTTCTTAATAGTACGTACAGCTAATAAAGGTGTTGAAACTCTTCCAGTCTATCATTCTACAAGTGTGTACTTGTATAGTGTAATAAATAGTGCTGAGAATGGGATCTTTAGTCACGTCAAGTTTGATGATTTACTAGCATTCAAATTAAAGTCATCCCCGTAAAATCACGAAATGTGAGTTACTTAGCGTACTATTTGTGGTGTTAATGGGAGTTAGTATACAGGGTGTCATCGCGACGTAGTTATCATGCAAGTGCGATGTGTCAAGCGGCGGCGTGCCTCGAGCGGGGTTGTATTAGGGTTGCTACTTCTATAAACAATCTTAAAAATATCTAAATTGTAAACTGTTCTACAACTGTTCAATGCTTCACCGTAGTAACCAAGCAACAATCAGCTAACGTTTTCCATAGACGTAAAAATGTCTCATTGACTTCGTAGAAAATATCTCTAGCAAATTACGATAACCTTCGACTTGGAATTATAATAATAACTAGCAGCGCCCCGCGGTTTCACCCGCGGTTATAAAGTAGCCTATGTGCTATTCTAGACTATAATCTATCTCTGAGCCAAATTTCATCCAGATCTGTTCAGCCGTTCTGGCGTAAAAGAGTAACAAACATCCATCCATCCAACCATACATACAAAATTTCGCGTTTATAATATTAGTAGGATATTCGGGACACTTACACCCACGGTCCTCTGACCCAAAACTAAGCAAAGCTTGTACTATGCCGGCCAAAGACTGATATATGTACGAGTACATGCATATACGTATATTTTTTCAATACATACTAAAATATATAATTAATACCCAGACATAGAACGAACTCAAATGTTCATCACATGAATTTTAGCCCTATGTGGGAATCGAACTCACGCCCTCTAGCTCAGTAGGCAGATTCACTACCGACTGAGCCACCGCAGTCAATTAGTTTTCGACATTGAATTTTAGTGTCAGGTCTAGATACTTATGTAGAAGCTTACAGTGAGGACGATGTAGTATCGGTATGACAAAGGGTGTAAACCCTAGTCGAGACGGCCAGGTGGTGTGTCGCGGGGGCCGGGGCGCGTGCGTAACGGTCGCGGCACGAGCGGCGCAGGGGCCGTGCGCTATGGCGGAAATAGCGATGGACAGGGGCGCCCGGGCAGGTGGTGCTGCCGCGACGCGCAGCCCGCTCGTAATCTCGCGCAACTCGTATTCGCGGCTCAATGTATGCTCACTACGGCGATGAATACGAAACCAGGATTTTGGTTGGGACTTACAATGTTTTATGGTAAAGCGTGTTGGAACGTTTTGATGTGTAGGTACACCATGTTAAATTTAAACTATAAAATTCATGTGTCATTGCAAAAAAATATAATAATAAGGTAAATGTAGAGGTAATATTATAAATATTATAAACGCGAAAGTTTGTAAGAATGGATGGATGGATGGATGTTTGTTACCCTTTCACGCCAGAACGGCTGAACAGATCTGGATGAAATTTGGCACAGAGATGGATTAAAGTCTAGAGTAGGATAAGGATCATAGGATAATTTTTAATCGCGGGTGAAACCGCGGGGCGCATCTAGTATTTTATATTTTCTTGTTAAACCAAAAGATGATTACGTATGCTACTTTAAGCTATTTCTTACATTTTTTTTTTGTGAAATACAATTAATAATTTTACACGTTACGAAAAAATAACTAAATATATTGTAAATTTAGACTACTATCAAGTACATATTATTATTACAAATTAACGACAAAAAGATCATGGCACACCTGAGCCGCCCCGATCTATTGTTACGTGGATTTGTATCATTGTTTGTTGAGCTTACCTACACATAAAATGTTTTACAAAAGCGAGGCACCCACGAGGTGAGTTCGACCCTGCATTTGTATTGAATCAGTGCACAGCTATGCCAGCAGCTGGCTGCGCGTGCAGAATCACATGTCTGTACCCGAATCGCACATCTGCACCGACCGACCCTCCCGAGACAAAACGGCTGAAGCGTCAAAACAAATCTGAGAGTCTTCCAAAGAACCTCTTTTCACTTACTACCTTTTAGTTTCATGTGCCACGATTAGGGTCTCCCCCATTCATTGTTCTCGACGCTCGTCACCAAAACGTCGTAACCGCCTGCCTTGTGAAAGTGCCAACGTCCTTTCGTTGCGGATTCAGCGATTTCATTTCGGTTACATCGCCATACACCACGTAAACTGAGGTACAGCTTGACAACCCTCCAAATATGGTTTAATTTTAAAATTGCGCAACTTCGTCTCTCTCCCTTAGGTTTCTTTTGAAACCAAATTAAGTAGTGAAATACGTCGTTTTGGAGCTGAACATGTTTATCCGGCAGGTAGGTGAGTAGTTTAATTTTAAATAATGGCATAGCGTAGAGTTTCTATATAAAGCGCACAGGGCCATTCAACGCTTTTATAAACACTTTTAATACAGATGGATTGGGTTTTATACAGGTTGTTCACAATATAATGTGGTTTAATGTCGTCTGCAACGTTAACCGGAGCTCGGTGTATGGCAACATGCTCGCCCCCCGTCACATTTGGGACTGAATATCGTCCGGCGAAGTGTGGGTGTTATACAGCTCTGCCAGCTTGTTCGAGGCAAAGGCGTGACGATACGAGTGTATGAGTATGATTGTTCACAAGCTACTTATCTTTCTTAATATATATAAATCTCGTGTCACAATGTTTGTCCTCAATGAACTCCTAAACCACTTAACCGATTATAATAAAATTCGCACACCATGTGCAGTTCGATCCAACTTGAGAGATAGGATAATTTAAATATATATATATATATAAATAAATATAAATAATAAACGCGAACGAAGTCGCGGGGTGACCGCTAGTAGTTATTTTTAAATGCAAATGAACTTTAACTTTTAAAAACAATGTATTTAAAATTTAAAGTTCATAAACATCTCAGACTCTCTGTCTATGCTACGAACACAGCTACGACGACGCTACGTAGGTGTCTTTTTTCTACAGACTTGTGTAAAAGAATATTTCGTACATTTTTTTTATCCAATCATTTGACCATTAAAATATTATCTTGATAGGTAGTTTCTAAATATTAGGTCCTTACGTATGAAATTAGCGTTTTGTCGTACTGATCAATTCGATCTGGAATATCTCCTCTTTGGTTAAGTATTCAAAATTCAAATTAATAAATTCATTTAGCTGGTTTTTTTTTCTTTGGAATACAGTCATTCATTTGTTATTTTCCTCATTATTTTTTCTTTGGCGTCGCTTATTACCGCGCAATGGAAAACATGAAATATCGGTATATTTACGAGTACGAGTTCTACCGTGGCACCAGTGCTGCAGAAATAGCTCGAAGAATTAATGATGTGTACGGCGCTGGTGTCGCTAAAGACAGCATGGTACGTTTTTGGTTTCAACGTTTTCGTTCTGGAAATTTCGACCTTAAGAACCAACCCCGTGGACTGCCGGAGATCAAAGTGAAAAACGAAGAATTAAAGGCTATTGTGGAAGCGGATCCATCACAAAGCACTTCAGAGATAGCAGCAGGCTTCGGGGTAAGTGACAAAACTGTATTAATCCACTTGAAGCAAATCGGGAAAGTAAAAAAACTCGAACGATGGGTACCTCATGAATTGAGTGAATCAAACTTGCAAACACAGGTCGCCTGCTGTGTTACTTTGCTCAACCGACACAATAATGAAGGAATTTTAAATCGAATCATTACTTGTGATGAAAAGTGGATATTGTACGATAATCGAAAGCGCTCATCGCAATGGCTGAACCCTGGAGACCCAGCCAAATCCTGCCCTAAACGAAAATTGACTCAGAAAAAGTTACTTGTAAGTGTTTGGTGGACAAGCGCCGGTGTCGTTCACTACAGCTTTCTTAAATCTGGCCAAACGATTACGGCAGATATCTATTGTCAGCAACTGCAAACCATGAAGGAAGAACTAGCTGTTAAACAACCGAGATTGGTCAATCGCTCTAGGCCACTGCTGCTTCACGACAACGCAAGACCACACACTGCACAACAAACAACCACTAAGTTAGCTGAGCTACAATTGGAATGTCTGCGACATCCACCGTACTCCCCGGACCTTGCTCCAACAGATTACCATTTCTTCCGGAATTTGGACAAGTTCTTGCAAGGAAAAAAATTCCACTCCGATGCAGCAGTCCAAACCGCCTTCAAAGAGTTTATTGATTCTCGCCCCCATGGTTTTTATAGTAAAGGGATCAATGAACTACCCATAAGATGGCAAAAGTGCATAGATAACAACGGTGCATACTTTGATTAATTAAATATATTTTACAAAAAAAAATCGACTTTTTATTCCTCCCGTACAAAACGCCAATTTCATACGTAAGGACCTAATATGTATTATAAATATGTACCAAGAAAACATGCACACATTGTAGACGTACGTACGTACGTCTTTTGTACATTGTACATATTACGAATACCTATTTCTGAATAACTATTTTTTTCGTTCAAAACTTACTTTCCACGGTCTTCGGACTGTGAACGTGACTGTTAGGTAACTTAATTATTATAATTTCAGGAGAACACAGGAAAAGGGGGGTTAGCTGTCAAAATATACACACATACATGTAGTCACGCCTTTTTCCGTAGGGGTAGGCACTTCTTTCCACCAGCTACGATCCTGGCACACATCTTTCGCTTCTTCTACTTCCATGAGTCCCTTCATACATGCTCGTCGGTTACGGGTATTGCTGAGCTGGCCTTGTTTCAAAACGTCTTGGATCGCGAAAGTTTGTAAGAATGAATGGATGGATGTTTGTTACTCTTTCACACCAGAACGGCTAAACATATCTGGAAGAAATGTCGCACAGAGATAGATTATAGTCTAGAATAGCACATAGGATACTTTTTAAGCGCGGGTGAAACCGCGGGGCGCAGCTAGTATAAAATAAAGGAAATTTGAAAAATGAGACGCATCACCCTGTAGAGCGTGTGGCAGCAACAGCTGAGATTTGGGCACACGCTACGCGGCCGGTGCGTCACCGCCGCCGCCGGCCACCTTTCACCCCTAGCGACGCCGCCATCCACCGCACACCGGCCCATACTGCACCAGGTACCTATGTACTATACATACATAGCCTAACACAGAACACACAACTAAATAATAATATAAAACACGCGTCGACTTGTAAACCTCCTTCGTTTCGTCGGTTAAAATTTCACACTTACTTCCTCTTTGCGAATGTTGTGAATACCTATTATAGGTATACATAAATCAGAACTGCCATACATACTAGCAGTAAGATTTTTTTTTATATGTATTCCGTTGGTTTTCCTTCATAAATAAAAAAATAAAAAAGCCATTTCTAATTTTACATAGATATACAAGGTGCTGGTTACGTGTGTAGTAATCGACCGAGCGAACGTTAGCGAGTGAAGCGTCTCTGCTTCAGCTTCGACAAAAATGCTTTCGTATGTCCGAATTTTGTCTGGATCTGTCTGTCTGTCTGTCTGTCTGTCTGGATGGAGACATATTTTCGTGTAGTTTAGTAAGTTTCAAATATTTTTTAAATAACTTAATTAAGTAGGTAATGCATTAGTAAGTTAATTATAGTTTTTAGTTTCATTGTACATTTTATAAGCTGTGTACGGTCATAATTGGACTATAGGTTCAAATTTTATATATTTAATTTAAGTTGGTACCTACATATGTCATAGCCTATAGTCTGTTACCGAACCAATTCAAATAAATAAATAAATCACATTTCTTAACTGATTCTCTTGAAACTTTATGAGTAGGTTCAATAATTATGGGTAAGTAAAGGTTTCTTTGTAAAAATAAAGTTTGGAAAAAAAAACTGTACTTATAAATATCGAACCTCACAAAATTTCACGATAATCGGTTGAAGAATGCAAACTGTAGAGATGGATAGACGTCGGCTACGAGGTCTACAGGGTGTTGCTCTACCCGTCAAATTGAACTAATTTTAGAACATCAGTTTGCAAATTCGGAAGAAACACATCTAATCGAGTCTCAATACAAAATTACTAGTCACGTCACAATTTTGTATGGAGGCTCTTCTTTTTTTACTCGAATTTTGCAAGAACGTTTTGTAGGGTTTGACGGTAGGTTTAGATACTAAAGCCAAAACCAGCACTTTATAAACATCAAAATAGCCGATGAGACGTACTTTGTTGCTATTTAGCTCTATATATACTTTACCAGAAAATAATGGACTTTTGGTTACACAAACAAAGTAGTATAAAGCAGCTTGAAATTTATTTGGTAAAAAAATATGTTTCCCGAGTTCAAAGGTGTACAAATACACTGCTAAAATGCTCCACGCCTTGCTTGTTAAAGAGTAAGTTTTAAACTGACTTTAGGATGTAATTTTGTCAAATTTGGTAAAAAAGTTTTTAAAACTGACTTAAGGATGTAAGTTTGTCAAATTTAGTAAAAAGTTTTTAAAACTGACTTAAAATGTAATTTTGTCAAATTTAGTAAAAAAGTTTTTAAAACTGACTTTAGGATGTCATTTTGTCAAATTTAGTTAAAAAGCAGACAGAAAGTCAGTACTACTTTCTGATTAAATAAATGAAGTGTTAGTAAATTAAGCAGTGCGTAATTTATTTTCCTAGTTTTATTTACAGAGCATTCAAACTTTTACGGTAAACTACCAGCGCCGCGCCATTGCGATATCTGATCTAATCAACAATTAATTTTCTTCTAATAAAACACCTGTTAGCTATTCAAATTAAGTCAATTACGTAGCAGATGAAAGATTTCTAACAATTAATTACTGTAATTACTCAGCCGTCCGTAATCTGTGGCGACAGCGAAGCACCGCGACCAAGCTCGTTAGTACCGGCCGGGCGCGGCGTCTGCGCAGCGCGCATATCTACGAGGACAACTCCGTAACCTGACTCCAGCCGAGTGCCCGCTATCGTAAACCCTACCTAACCTGACAGGATTTGCGGCTGTCTGTTTTGACTATTAACTCGAAACAATCCGAGTTTCTAAACAATAGATAACATGCATTTCTGACGCGGCCCGATTTACCAATATTAGATTTCTTAGCTGGAAAAGAAACAGGAATGCGAGACATTCGACAGGCTAACGTTAGCCGGAACTGACAGATATTTGGGTAGCGATAGGACATTAATCCGGGTCACGGAGAGAGTTACGAGCACAACGACGTTGCGATCTAGGGAATAGAGAACCGTTCGTTTCCCACAAATTTTTTTGGAGAATCTCACCGTTATTGGATATTTTTTGCATTCTTAGTTTCGGAATGTATTTATAGTGTTATGGTATGAAGGGGAATATGGATCTGGGGTCGCAAGGGCAAGGGCAGCTGCATCCACGGTGGAGCTTAAACAAGTAGATCGTTCGGTACCGGATTAACACAACCGTAAATGACGAATAACGGTTTCACGTTTTTTGTCTACGTACTTGTACCTATGATAGTAATAAAAAAAACATTGTTAAAAATCACATCTTCTACCTGATGCAACTTTACTGTAAAAGTAAAAACCCGTGGCAATAACGACGTTAGTACTTGTTATGCTATATTTAGAAAATAATATAGTACATGACCATTCTTTGTTAATAGTTTTTCAAGATCGCATTGAAGTCTTTTTCTTTGCCAACGCTTAGGTTAAAGTAAAAGACTTCAACGGCTTCCAATTTATATACACTTTTACGGTGCGAACTTAGTTTTATTAAAACGTAAAACGTTTAGTTATTTCTTTTACTATAAGAAATCCTAAGGAACTGAACTAAGAAACCATAATGGGTTCTTTAGTTTTTAAGAAAACTTAAAACTCTTCTTCTGAGCTTTCTTAAAATAACAAGAACGCCGATATATTTCTAGTATTGGTATTTATTTGATTTTATCTTAGTTTAGCGTTCCGAATCTACCTCATTATAACCATAAAAGGACTTCAGTTTACCATTCATGAATTTATGTACAGATATCAAACAAACGTAATTACTTAGAGTAAACGGTGGGCACACCCGTTCCGGGACACCTTTTCATTTGATCAAAACTTGTTTGCACACCCAACGAACGGTGTTTTGTCCGCGGAGGGCGAACAGAGTCGCCGCCGCAGTGCTGCAAGCTTGCACCCGAATCCTGCACACCGGTTGATTCGGCGTCGCCATCTTTTGATAGATCTTTTTTATGTGTATTGAAATTTATTAAAAGCGCAGCGAGGGTGCGCGCGACAACTGCGGAGATTGCTCGCACCTGGCCGCGCACACTCCACGCGCACATGCGATGATACGCACGTTGTGAACTATTGTTACCTACTCTAATGTATGTACATAGTTTTGTGTATAATTATTTTCAATTCATAAACATTTAAATTCGCACTTAACAGCTTAGGTTACAGTCACTTCCGGCGTAGTTATGAATAGCTCAATGCTGTGTCAAATTAATATTCAGAAACAGTAACTAATAAGTTATACGTAAGTATACTCATTCGTGTATAGAGTGTAGTGTCTAGTGCAGAATTTAATTATCTAATTTAAAAGATTTTAAAAAGATGCCCTTCTGGGCTTGCCTAATGCCCGGTACGCTGTCGAGGCCTCAGTGGCCTACAGCATAGAGTCATCCATAATTTTTTTTATTTAATAACTAAAAAATATTTAGTAGGTAAATGAAAGTAAAGTTTATGGGTTAAACGTTAGGAGTTTTTGATTTTGCTCTTGAAAAAAATTTTATTGTACTTACATAAGTTCTGCGTGTAATTTGCCGTGCGAAATACAGTAGTTGTCGGGAGGGCGCAATCAATTGCGTTGTTACTCGGACCACACGGCGGCGTCGATCGGCGCAGGCGCAGCTTGCAGCTATACAATGTCTGGACGTGCAGCGAACATCGCGTGCTGCGCACTCCGCTTACTGACGAAGGACAACGATGCGCCCTGTTCTCATCATACCATCGACCACCCAGAGCCCTCCCTCCTCCCTGTCTAAGTACTCATGTAACTTTACATCAACAAGTTTTATCTAAAACATAATTGTCTCGAACCGTGTAAACTCTGACCTACTACGAATACCACAAAATCGTTAAACGCGACAGTTACAAGGAACTCAAAAAAGAAAGTCGAAATCTTAATTCCGAGCTATAATCGTTGACGCCGCTATTGAGGTACATGTAAAACCGACCAATTTTGTGGCTATGTAAGCTTTTATTTACAACTTCATCTCCTCGCACGTGAGCTGGGCTAAGGTACAAGACACGTAAAAGTAAAATACGGTTACTTTTCAATCATGGTATCGATTTTTTGCGAATAGATAAACTATTTTTAACCATGAACCTTTTTCATTTTGGAAAAAAAGAAAAGCAGACGTTCAAAACTAAGCAACCCAAGTAAAGAGCTACTCAGTTGCAATAAGAAGTGTGGAAGTATTTGACGGGAACAAAAAAGGTGTTGTCGTAATTTTGTATTATTTTCTAAATCTTGTGATTTTCGAGTGCTAAAATGGAATAATGATGGATTATTAACCTTTATCGGTTCGTTAACGTGCACGAGTGTGGGCAAATGATACAAACATTGCAAAATATCACTTATCGAGTTCTCTACAAAACTCCACTTAAAGTTTCAGTAAAGTATCCATCACTTCACTGAAATGGGGAAAGGGAAGGGATTCATCATCGTCACCATCACCTTATCATTGTCACTCCATCATCTTTGAAATACTATAATAAATTGACACTGGCAAATGCACAAGACGTGCGACGCTGAATTCCCCTGGATGGGGGAGCAAAAAAAAAAAAGAAGCGTGCTGTTCGGAAACATAAGATACTCGGGCAATCGGAGTGATTTCACAAAATCAATGTGAATGTGAGTGAGTAGAGGTCGGCTCCGGCAAGTCGTCTGTTGCAATGGGCGCCTTTGTCCGAGGCATCAACGTCGTCCTCGTTGCCAGCGGAAACAATACCAACACGGAGCACATTCGTGCATCGCGACCGCGGCCGTGTCGTGTCGACCGCGGCCGATGTTTGCGCTCATAAAGTGTCATTATGGTAACAGTACCTCTTTGTTGTTTTCGGCGATGGTCGTCTCCCTATTTTCCTCGCTCGCCGTGTAAAAGCTCGACTCGTCACGGCGAGTTAAAACCGAAATGGGTTACGACCGACTCTTGCGAAACTTTTACGGGCCATCGTCTGCGTCGAAATCTCGTTCGATTTAATGGCCTTCGAATTTTAAGAGCTAAAGAAAGGTAAATCACTTTGACGTGTCTTGAACTTAAATTCGTGATTTGACGAGGACTCGAATATTTTGGTACGGTAACCGTAAAATAGCTGCAATCACTAACGGTGTGTCAGAGTAAAAGTACATCTTGCCTAATTTTTCTGAAAAAAATGGTTCTAGGGATAAATTATAAGTTCTTAGTCAAGATTATAAAACTGTGCGTAATACCAATTTTTTTTTTTTTTTCATTAATTTTTTAGGGACATTTAGACCACAGGTCTACGTCAGCCCTATCGTAACCTTACATAATTTTTTACACTAAACTAATTTAAGAATTACCTTAAAATTTATTATCAAATTAACCAATTAGGTAAGAAATTATGATTCTGAAGAGGCCCTGTCTACTTTCATGAAACCTATTAAATAGAAAATATAAGTACATTACTTAGACCCAAGTTCATTACTCTTACCTACGAATAATTATGATCAGTTTTTTTCCACATTTATTAAATTATATTTTATCATTGACCCTGATATTTTATTCGAATCAGGGATTTTGTTTTGCAGTTCCGAATAGGTACTTACTTTTTTTCAAGTGAGTAGGTATTGTGTTATTTTACCTACTTCCAGCAATACATTTATTGCTGGAAGTAGGTTAAATATCTATATAGGGTATCTTTTTTGTCTTAGTCATATTAAAACATGACTAAGACAAAAAAGATTACGTAACTTTATTTACATTGTGAGACATTGTACTATATGAAGTCCAATCGCATTTTCATTGACATATTTGGTAGGAGTGTATATCTCGCCACAACCACTTGATAAATAAGGTTTACGTTCCACGCGTTGTGTGTACATATTTGGCTATGCTATCTCGGTTAATTAATGGAATAGTATAAACAATAGAAAGTACAATCAAACCTACGTACTTTCATTTCACTTCCTACATGACGCTTTCAATTCTGCTTAAAATCGAGACTCGAAGTAATTATCGAAGTAATTGCGGCTATTGTTCGTGAGTCATAAAACAATGATTATTGAAAATCATTATGAAGATGTCAGCTCCTGATCAGAGTTATAATAACAAACGATAAAAGCATGGATGAACAAGCAAGCATAATGGCCCTAATGACTTGGAAGACAATGGTTCCTGGAGGCGCGGCTCGGCGCGGGCGCAGTCGGCGGACGCACTTACGCATTGCCACTTGGCTGGAGCTTGCTCGCTCGGATAGACTCGACGCTAGTGCATATAAATGTCTTCCCTTTGTTGCGAGGACGTTGTCGGTGATTTATGAAAATGTTTATTCAAAGTACAAGAACGTATTAAAATTAATGAATGTATTTGTAATGTAATTGTTATTTATTAGTCAGAAGATTTCGCTCTAGGTATATGAAGTGAACAGATAATATAAATGTCTATGTGCTTCTAAAGTGCAGTCTGAATAGTCTATGTTATATTTTGCAACTAAAATATCGAACATAGTTAATAAGTTTTTTAAATATAATTCTAAGTCGACAATACGTGTACGTACTTACCTATGTACTTTGTAAGTACTTTAACTGTGGAAATTAACTAAATAAATAAAACAGCTGATTTTAGGCTTTCGTACCCAAAGGTTAAAACGGGACCCTATTACTATGACTCCGCTGTCCGTCCGTCTGTCCGTCTGTCAGCAGGCATGAACCGTGGTAGTTAGACAGTTGAAATTTTCACAGATGATGTATATCTTTTCCGCTATAACAACAAATACTAAAAAACAGAATAAAACAATAATATTTAAGGAGGCTCCCATACAACAGACATGTTTTTTTTTTGCCCTTTTTATAGATAACTAGCTGCGCCTCGCGGTTGCACCCGCGGTCCCACAGGAACCGTTAATTTTTTCGGGATAAAAAAAACTCTATGAGCTTTTCCATACTCCCGACAACGTGTATGCATATTTCAAGATGATCGGTTGAGTAGTTGAGACGTGAAAGCGTTACAAACACACAAATAAACAAACACGCTTTCACATTTTTAATATTAGTTGGGATTAGGGTAGGATTAAGATGATATGGAACCCTTTGTATGCGAGTCCGACTCCCTCTTGGCCGATTTTTTTTCACCTATTATGGTTGGTAATGATATAAAAATGCATTTACCATTGCGTAGTGCAACAATTTATATTTATATTACACACATAAAAGTTATAATTTTTAAGGGCAAAAAGAATACAATTTCTGCTTCATAAAAGGCGTCCATTTGAATGATGACAGCAGCGGAAGAAGCGCGGATGGCGACAGGGGCGGCTCGTGCACGCACAAAAACTAGGAAGCGGATATACGACGATTCAATGCAACGCAACTGAACATTTGATGTAAGTAACACTTTTATTGCGCACATAAAAATATGTACCGGGTGTAAGGAGACCGTTCTCGAAGCCGAAACGCCGTTATTATACTATCTATACACAACCCGAAACCACTAACTATTAGCCATATAACTGTTATTTTAAACTTTTAGAAATTTGCAAACCAGCAATGTAACGCGTTTATATCGCGGGGGTCAATGGTCGGCGCCAGTACCTACGGAAAGTGCGACGACGCGCCGCCGCGGGCCGCGCGCGCGCCGAGACAGCGGAGGGCGCGGGCGGCGCGGCACCTAGGTCGCGACCGCGCGCAGCTGTGTGCGGGCGTTCACCTCTAGCGTCAGCTGTTAGGCATTTAGTATTAGACTGCCGTTAGGGTAATTTTTTTTTTTTTTTGGTAATTGGTGTTTAAACTAGCTTTTTAAAGCTTGTATAACTTGTGTCGATGTTAAAATATCAGATTTTAAGTTTAAAAAAAAAGTCTTTTTTTCGCGTTTTTTTTAGTCGCTTTGTATTAGTAATCCCCACCACTATTCCCAGTTTTCGTTTTCGAGAACGGTCTCCTTACACCCGGTATATACATTTGAATCCGTTTGTAAAAGGGATTATTCATTAAGATTACAGCATGTAGAGTCAACTGGGGCAAATGCGTCTCTGGGGCAATTGCGTATTCCGAGAATTACTGGAAAACCCTTCACAAACTAGGCGCCACCTACATATTTTTTCTATCTTAAGTTGCAATTATCTGTACAAGATGGCGTTAGTTGCCTAATTTGTGAAGGGTTTGTCAGTAATTCTCGAGAGACACAATTGCCCCACAGACGCATTTGCCCCCTATATTACACAGTAAGAGTTGTTCTGTAGTAGTTATGTATTTTTAATTATCCACGGGGTTTTCTAAGATATAATCAAATCAAATCAAATCAATCAAATCAAATATTTTTATTTTGGCACGAACAATAAGTACAACATATGATATGAATCCACTATACACATAAGTATATTTAGCTATGCTAGTATAATATCTGTTTATATAGCAGGTTATTTTTAAGAGCTTTAGAACATTTTTTTATGTATAAAAACAAACGTAAAAATTAAAACGTAAAAACCAGTACAGTGTACTCTTTCAATTATAACAAACTCTACAATTTATGTAGTTTGTTATACAGTTTATAAATACCTACAAACCTATACTGAGTCAGAAATTTTGAGCTACTACAAAAGGAGCGAGGCGTCTCCGTTTCAGATTGGGAAAAAATGCTTTTCCATGTCCAGATGGACTGATTTCCGGCTGTCCTCCTCTACAGGTCGCATTTTTCAGCCAATTCTCGTAGAATTTTGTGATCAGATCCTACAATTATTACCTAGGGTCACCTGGTACAAATGCGTTGCGTTTTTCGAGAATTACTGTCAAACCCTTCACGAATTAGGCGCCACTTACATATTTTTCCTATCTTAAGTTACAACTAGCTGTGTCCTGCGGTTTCACACGCGGTCCCACAGAAACCGTTATTTTTTTTGGGATAAAAACTACTCTATGACCTGTTTTGTATCCTAGACAAAGTAAAAGCGAAATTGTATGATGATCTGTTTAATAGTTAAGGCGTGAAAGCGATTCAAATAAACAAACAAATGAACAAACTCTCTTTCACATTTATTTATAAATACATACATGCATACAAGCTGCGCCCCACAGTTTCACCCGCGGTCCTACAAGAACAATTATTTGTTCGGGATAAAAAGTACTCTATATTCTTTTCTGTTCTCCAGACGTGTTTGCAAAATTTCAAGATGATCGGTTGAGTAGTTGAGAAGTGAAAGCGTTACAAACGTTTAAATAAACAAACAAACTCACTTTCGCATTTATAATATTAGTTAGGATTAGGATTAGTTAGGATAATCTGTACAAGATGGTGTTCGTTGCTTAATATATGAAGTGTTTGTCAGTAATTCTCGAAAGACGCAATTGCCCCACAGACGCTTTTGTACCAGTTCACCCTACATACAATATTACAATTTTAAATCAATTGCCTCTATAAAGCAAATATTTGTTAATGACGAAATATATTTAATCCGTGTATTTTTAGTAATGCATGTTTTTTAAATAGGTATGATAATGAATTCTATTCTATTCTATAGTTTTTTTGTCGATTAAGTCATTGGTAAATTCTCAAAACGGCGGCGATGTGGGAGTTTATAGCGTAAAAAAACATATTTCAGCCATATCGAACTTTGCAATTAAGACAGACTCGCGAGGTTTTCAGCCCACCGAGCTGCTGCATAGTAATAAAAGTTTCCTACTCGAACAAGTGTAAGTGGAAATGTCTCAGAGAAAACCGGTAACGATTTCATTAAAATAGTATCGGAACATTAGTTGCGTACGAGTTGATATTGAAATAGGAACAGGTTGTCCAGGTAAGGCTCGGGTTGAATGGAAGTGTAATCAGCGCTATTGAGCCGAGTCGTCACCTGCAGAACTTGTTGTTATTGTGGCCATTCTTGGGGAATTGAACAACGCCGCGGGCCGCGCCGTGCCGCGTCGCTTAGCGCGATCGGGCCCTAGCGTATTCTGTTCGTGAACACTGAACACTGAACAATTGTGGCTCTTCGTTCGAGTCATAATTGTTTGTTTGTTTTTTTTTTAAGTATATCCTTCCTAATCAAGCAATGATGTTGATGGAGCACACTTCATGTGTGTAAACAAATACTTTTAGGTACTTGTAAAAAAAAAAACAAATGAACAATTACGGCTCGAACGTAGAGCACGGTGTTGAACACGGGTTGTTCCATCCTCATGCCTTATAAACTAATCCTCTCATGACTAACTGGAGGACAGAGGATTCTAATTGTGTCACCAAACTAATATACAGTATCATTAAACGGTTTCATTTCGCTGTACTCGTACCTTTGTTTTAAATCTGAAACAAAGATCCAAAACAGTTTGTGTCCGTGTTTATTTTGACTCTTAAATTTAATACAACATTTTAAGAAGTGATATTTGTTTTTAAAAACATATAGGAAGTGCATTTTACTTAATGAACAAAGTTGTGACAAATAACCACTTGTGAACTATGCCTTAAAAATACTTACTATGAAAATTGAGCAATTTTTTACCCGACTGCCCAAAGAATTGTTGTTTTTCGCGCGTATCTTGCATGTATGTAACTTTATTTACTACCCCGTATCTTCCAAACCGTTATATTGGTCTTCAAACTCCAAGAGTCAAATGTAATATAGGTGTTGAGGTGTGCTAAATAAATAAAAAAAACCTATCGAGTAGAGTATCAGTAGAGTAGAGTAGAGTTGAGTATCAAATTAAAAGGGTATTACAAAATAAAATTACTAAATGATAATTGCAGTTGGATTTTAGATATTTTTTTTGGGCTAACTTGTTACAAATAGATACTTTTAGCAAAGTAAGTAATTTATTCATTACGCAATTTTATCATCAGCATTAATTATGTAATAAATGTTTATTTACCAAGGTCGTCAACCCGAACCTGACCCGTACACTGTATTAGCCTCTGACGGTGCAAATTAACGTAACGTTGCGTAATTAAAAAAAAAATATCCAATTTTTACCTACATTGGGACATTAAGAAATGTTGTTCAATCCGATGTGCTCTGACCGGAAACACTTGTTTGTACTCTCTGTTCTCAGTACGCAGGTAAGTTCCCATCGATGTAGGGTTGCCATGAGATAGTGTCTTGGAAGTTTTTTTTTATTTTCATGGAAAATTCTAAAACATGTTATTTGTTTTTTGTTACTGATAATCAGCAACTAAATTTACTAATAATTTTACAAGAACAACAGACACACACACAAACACACACACACACGTTGATATTATCCATGATGGTGTTAGAATGAGAGTCACAATCAGATAATGACAAGATAGGTACATGCGTTACGAAAAACGAAGGCATGCAACTAGCACGTATGTAAAACTTATTAAAATAATGGTTCTGTGTATAAAACAACAACTGATTATTGCAAAAAGTAATTCTGTATATGTATGCAAAGATTTATCATATGCTGTTTAATTTACTAAACAGTTTCAAATCTTAATTTGTTTAACTGAAACTGCTCACTGCGCCCCGCGGTTGCACCCGCTGTCTAACAGGAACTGCTAAATTTATCCCTAAAAAAAACGGCGAAGTGTGGGTGTTTTACACCTCTGCCAGCACCTTCAGGGGATAGGCGTGACGATATGTGTTTAAAAAATATGTTACAATGTTTATAATATTAGCATGAAATGTGATACTACCCAAGTATTCAACTTCTGGTAGGTACATTAATTACTTATTTGCAAAGTGATGGTAACCCTACTGATCGTTGGTGAGACTTCAGTAGCATCTGAGAGGAGTTCCGCGGGACCCTTCCGTTGAACACGTGCAACCTTTGAGACGTACTCACACTCGCTTGTACTAATCCTCACTTAGAACCGGATCTTACTGCGTCGCTGATCTTTCAAGTATTATATTATGCTTTCACAGACGTTACTAGCTACATGTACAAGTATACCTTTCAATGGGACACTGATGTACTTTATTTACATTTATATTATACCTACTTCTAACTTCGCGTTGCGCAGTGAGATAAGGATATAAAATAGTATACTACGACTAGTAAAGTTTCATTTAGCCGATGTACCTTTTTGTGAAACCATTTTGACTGTGCCAGTGACCTATATTTTGTTCATAGTAAATAGATAGGTCTACTTAATTTATGCGTAACAAAAATATATCTACATAATTATCTCAACTTTGTTCTATTAACTTAACATGTTAGGACCCTGAGATAAGGTTTAAATTAAAGTTACTAAATGGGAAATAGTTCGAACTAGATACTTAAACACAGTTGCGCTTAGACTATTAATCAAACAATAGGCACACCTCGAAATAGTGTGTCGGCGAGATGCCAGATAAGAGGTCCGGTAGCGCCGCAGCCGGCGCGCGCGCAGGCTTCTCCCGCCGCTACCGGGCACTCGCCTCGCGTCGCCTCGCTCCGCCTCGCCGCCGCGCTTGTGACTCATGAGCATTGAACATTTCATGTTTATAGTTGAATGCTCCAGAATAATCGAAGAAGTTATTTATAAGTTTCCTTTTTAGAAGCGAATCGTGTGCGCGATCGGAGCCGGATGCCGCCACCCTTCGAAGGGCATGCCTTCACAAAGGCATTTAGTCTATTTAAAGACATCCTGCTTAGTGCGGGGGCCGAGTCCGCTCTCGCACGTGCGTCAAGTGTCCTGCGCCCGCCGACCTGTCAATTACTGTCACCCTCAACTATCTCCGCGGCAGCGGCGAAGCGCCCGCGCCCGCGCTGATCAACTCGCCAAGTCCATCATTCTGAATCTCGCCCATACAGCGGAATAGCTCGCCTCGCTGACAGTCGTGTTTCTACAATACCGGCTACGACGTCTCGTACTCGCTAATGTCACCTCGGTGTCCTTCCATGAACATAATTGGATTATGTTTGTTGTGAGAGAGCGGTTGTATCTGCGTACGTGATGTTACAACTTTCCACTCCATAAATATACTTCCTTAACGACCGATTATGAAATAATCTTTCTCCGAGTATCGCTTCTGACCTTCGATATGAGACGCGACGTGAGTCACACAATGCAACGGAGTCGAGCGAATTTAGTCAAAGTAATCACAAAGAAACTCAGGAAATTAAGAAGGCATCCTGTTCCGCTCAATCGACCAAGATATTGCTTAACGACGACTAAATTTATCGAAGGAGCATATCTGACAATATAATGGAGTTGGAAACAATGCTGAGCTATTATAAAGCGCAGTGAAGCGTAGATTATGGCGTTCGTATGAGACAAGCAGGGCGCGGCGTCGCCGACCGAGGCGGCGAGTGCGAGCCACTTGTTGGCAACCGGCGCGGGCGCAGGATGCGAGCCACGAAAACAAAACGTAAGGTTTACATACAACAGTAGACAACGAACCAGGCAAAGTAAGCACCATAATCAAAGATTTGAACACAGTACCTCCGTGATCGGATCATGTCCAACCCGGCGGTGCTCAAACAGACCCAACAGTAAATAAATCGGTTTATTATATCCAGAGAGCTAACAGTTATTAAATCACATATCACAAAGATGGCATCGTTGCTCTAACTTACATCGTTCGCTTTATTGTTTATTTTACTGCCAGTGTCTCTTCGATCTGATAGGACATCAATACATATCGTAAAATGTGAAATTGCGATAAATCATCATCATAACCCTGTCAATAGACGCAATAAAATATAATATTGTAGATGGTAACACTACACACGGTAAGATAATATCGGGCCACGATACTTCAACTGTACCGGAGATCAATTATATCGGCAATACAGGTGATTAAAACTCTTGTTATAGAGTTTATAGAATATAAATGGGAATAAACCAAGAACATTAATTTATCATTTAATTAGTTAACTCTTAGCGTCTTTATGTTTTTTTTAATGAACTATGAATTTAATTCAACTATTTATAATGACTTATGTTACATTTTTGGAAAATGCTTTGATTTCCATCAAATGTTAAAAGTACTGATGATTCTAACTCAATTAAATTTATTTTTGAGAGACTTTTGCTCTTTAAATTGTAGTACTTGTATTTTCATAACTTGTGATCAATTTCAGGAAGAGTAACGAAAGAAGAAGATAGAGAGAGGGGGAGCATTCAAGTTGACAAACCGTCACCTGCGCGGGCGCTTCCCGGAGTGAGACACTCACACAAGCCGGCCTTCCTTCACATATCTCACGTGAGCGGCATTCCGCCGCGACAACCCTCTTTTACCTCAAATAGGACAATGACCCCGACGCAGCTTGCTCCCCTCATGAAACTCAAAAATATCGGACCACATGTTCTTGACCTTCCTCATACTTTTTTCTGAGCTTAGAATAATGTTCTCTTCCGATCCCAATCACATGGCAACAGGGGGATGAATTATAATGGGGACTTACCTGAACAATCAGTGAAATGCAATTGTGTAAGAACTCATTTATTTGGAAGAATAAAAACCAATTAGGAATTTTTACACCGACATAAGACCGACTAGAAACAAAACCTCCCAAATTCCGATAGTGTTACCTGCCGGTAGAACTAACACTATCCTATCCTACTAATATTATATTATAAACGCGAAAGTTTGTAAAAATGGGTGGATGGGTGGATGGATGTTTGTTACTCTTTCACGCCAGAACGGCTGAACAGATCTGGATGAAATTTGGCACAGAGATAGATTATAGTCTAGAATAGCACATAGGATACTTCTTAACCGCGGGGCGCAGCTAGTAAGACATAATTTAATAAGATTGAATCCTATTAAAGCCGAATCCGAGATCACCAATTTACTCGTATGTAAACTTATTTTATCCAGTAAAAATAATCTAATCAAAAACCTTAAGTAAATAATAGATTATAATTGCATGGTTTGATTGTTTCTGTGCACTTACCTAATCGTTAAATTGTTAGAAATGTATCATTTTCAATTGCCTTCCTCGAGGACACCCACAGTTGTAGAGTAAGTTTGGAATTGAAACATTACACTATAATTTGTTGATCAAAGTAATGGTTGCCATACGTCTCAATTTTATCAGTCAATTGAACTAGTTCTTAGGGGTCCGTGAGGTCATGATCGTGATCACAAATTGGAACAACATTTTTTCACAGCAACGAGAACATCCTTCTCTGTTGATGCTTAGATATGGAAATAAGCATTATTATTTTGCTTGTAAGCAATTGAGCACTTATTTTTGTTTTTGATGTGTTGGAATAAAAGTGAGTTGCCTACATACGGAATCCAACGCGCACGCGTGACTCCGAGCACGGGCTGTATGACCGGTTGCACTGTAGACAAATTACCGTGCCAGTTTTAATTAATAGCATCCATAATGTTAATGTGTAGGCTAGCTACTTAATATACGTATTAGTTATTCTCAAATTACATGTACTTACTCTACGTATCTTGTTATTGAAACATTGATGAAATCAACGAATTAAGCTGTTCACTTTTATTTAAAGTTTATTAAGCTGAATGTTGACAGTTAAATCACTTATCTACGGTTAAGTGTCAATAACAGTTCGTTAATAGACCACAGACCTGTTTGTAGGTTCAATTTAAAACAAATCAATTATTTACGATTCTAATACTGGAATACTTTCAGCAGTGACATTATTTCCGGCATCAGTTACGCAAGCGAATCAATCGAGTTCAAATATCGCACAGGCCATCTCATTTTCTAATCGAGTCACTTGCATAATTGGACCGATTTGCACAGTGGCCGCATCGGGCACGGGCGGTCGACGGCGGCCGCCGTCGGAGGCGGAGAGCGAGCCCTCTTGCGCAATCGTAATAATCGATGCTCCGTCGATGAAACGGTGAAATCAATGCTCGCCGAAGCCATCAGTTACAGCATCGATCGCTCTACATTCCTTGACATCTTAACATTATAAGGAAACAACGGTCGCTAATTGTCTGAGAATGTTTGTTGTTATTTTGGTAAAGCAAAAAACTTATTGCCCTGCGCCGACGACTGGGAAGAGACCATAAAAATAAGTGGCACATTTTTATGACAGCTAATAAGATGTTTCGTTCGTGGAATGAGGTGAAGTGAAGGGGCAACGTGGTCGATCAGTATGAAGGTAGATAGCAAAGTTGGTCGGGAACAGTAGGTACCGCACGGCAAGGTTGCTCTCCGCCGCACCCCCGGGACCTGCTGTGCAAACGCACCAAGTACGCCTTTATATCTCATGATATAATTGTGCCACACAGAGTGCGGCCAGTGGCCTGCTTCCAGTCGCTGCGCAGTTTCTCGCCACTTGGCAGCTACAAGTGTATACAAACCTACATTATTTGCGTGTCACATTCAATCACTTCAATACGCCTAGAGCCGCTTGCTCGCAGAACTCATTACGGATAATTAGATAAATATCTTGTCAATTAAATTTATATACGACGTTAGAGAAACGTGTTTTATGATTGTTAAGTTACTGCATATCATTACTGAATTGAGGAATACTAAAGAACTTGGTTTTATCCCGCAACAAGACATTATTTTAGCAAGGCAGAGAAAAGGCATCTGCATTCTTTTGTATTCTTTCTTTGCACATACCTTCAGTCGCTAGTCCCAAGTTCAGCAGCGATAAAGTGAGCCATGGCGGGTAATTACTATCGGGAGATAATGCACTAATTGAGACACTGGTACAATCTCCGCTCCGTGTTTATGACTCCCATATCCCGAGCTATCAAATAAATTCCGAACATGCAGGAGATACGAGCTCGCGTGTAGCGATTATAACAGGCTCATTTTGTTATCTCAGCATCTTCCAGTCATAATGTAACATTATAGTTTAGAGATCAGAGTCGCCGGTAGTCGGGCAACTATTAAATAAGTAGCATGAAGGCTGTGCGTCGGACAGAGTCCGGCAGCGGCGGGTAGGTGGGTGAGTTATTAGGGTTGGTTCGCAGATTGCGTGAATGCGTCCAGTTCACGGCCGCGGTGCTTTGCTCGCCGCGCTGGGTGGCCGCGTGTCGCGCGCCGCGTGCTCCACATTGTACACCACCACACACCACGTACCTACACCACAGATTACGTTACACTCTCCTATAGGTACCTACTACCTGCATGTACTTACTCTCTACACGACACAACACGCAGACAATGCATTTTGTGCAATTTGCTGCGCTTTCTTGTCTCTGTTTGGAGATTACAGCTGACAATCACGAATCTTTAAATATTTATTGTTTGGATAGACGAAAATATTTGAGATACTAAATGCTACGGGTCATTTTATACTTCGATGTAGATATTATTATACCTATTACATGACCTATAAAAAAGTGTATTACCTACAGTTACTACTGATACATGGGTAAGTAGGTATAAGTACATACATATATGTGAGGATGAAATATGGTCTTGCGAAGTGTGGGTGTTGTAATACACCTCTGCCAGCCAATTCGGAGGAAATGCGTGAGGGAGGGAGTGCGGAACGATATGATCAGTGAGTACTGAGTAAGCATGTATATCAAAATATAAAGCTCTTTCCTACATAGGAATAGTGAACGCCATTAAACTTAACCCCACCAAGTTCTTGAATTTACCTTCTGTTCCATGAATCAGCAATAATGTTGTTTAAGAAATAGCTATGTAGTAGTAGAGATAAAACAATAGTGAATTATGCTATCGTAGTAACATGGCGTTTTGTCTACGAAATAAACTAGACAAAGATAATTTCAGTTGTCTTTATAGTGAACCGGACCGGTACTATGAGTCAGCCGTGATTGTTTAATTCAGTGCTTCTAAACGTGTCTCGGGGACTGTGGCGCATGCTCGCAGTCACAACAACTTTGATTCATATTATGCATGCGAGCTTACATAGGCTTGTTACATCATTCTAATTTTAACATAATGTAAAACACAGATGACAAATAGGTTTGCAGTATCTACACTACATAACTACGACTACAAAGAACACTGCGTTCGTACACAGGAATTGAAAAGAGGCGACCACGCGTCACCTAAACTAGAAGATAATCGCAGGGGCATGTACCTGTTGCGTTGCGCGCTCCTTTCATGGAATATTCTTCTTGTTATAGAGCACACGACACAAAGCGAGTTTATCTGTGCGCATTATGAGGAGCATCTCCGCTCCCAGATCTCGCGATAATGCTCGTCGTCGAGCATTCGTCGAGTTACAAAAGTGGTCCGTGGCGCACCGACTCACGATATGCATAGCAGCGCGGGGCGGCCTGCGCGATGTAAGGTGATCTCGAGCCGCGCTGACCTTTGTGCGCTCCGGGCAACCGTCGATCGTCTTTGTGTCGCGGCGAGCTTGTCAGCGTCCTCACAAGAAGGAACTTTGTTGTCTTTCTCGAAAAGAAAGCGGGTAGAGATATCGATGTAAACCATTGTTCCGCCTTCGAGATAATTCAATATAGTGCTGCTGTCTATCGAACGCCATTTTTGTTTAACATTTGAATAGGTCTTATTGTGCTCGATGTTTGGAGCTCTGAATGGTGAGCAGGTGTGTCTTACGAAGCTGACGGTCGCTGATCTCAGCGAGTCTGTATTGATGCAGACCAGAGAGCGACTGCAGGTCGAAGCCCTATTCTTACGCGTAACATATTTTTTGGTCATTTTTTCTCTCCTTCGAAAAGTCATAGGAGGGAGAGTGACCAAGATAACATCTCATGCTTCAGAATACCCCTATTCTGACGGATTGACTGCTGCTAGATTGAGCTTAGTAGGTAGTAACTTAAAAAGGCACTTCCAATTCTACCTTTACCAACTAATGAAAACAATTGCCACTTTTCGGACTGGCCGCAATCCGCGTCATATGCCTCAGTACCTAACACTAAACTTTTCATGAAATATTTACACGTAACGCTCAGTTACAAATGTATTTTGAACTTTGATCGCTTTCTATGAAGATACGGCAGCAGCAGGTTCCTTAATGTTGTTTTATCATAATTTTCAGTTATAACATTACTATTATATTAGGTGTATGTTATCTAATCAACAATCTTTTCGGTCACCTTGTAAATCAAGCTCGAATTAGCACCTTAGATTGAAAACACTTTGGCAACCGACTGTAAAGGAAGTTAGTGGGCTGTTGTGAAGGAAATAAAACCATAAAATACCATTGGAGATTATTATCGTTGATAAAGTCGTCGCGTCGCGTCGCCCGTTTCCAATGAGATGGACCCAGACGATTCATTGGATTTTAATACAAAGATGTCAAATGGACGTGTTTAAGCTATGTTTGCAGCCGAAGAGGTGTCAGTTGTTTTAAATAAGAAGTTTCAAAAATTTCTCGTATAATTTAGTAGTATACAGGGATTTCGGAGGATACGGGACAGGTGTCGTGATGTTGTATTAATTTCTAAATATTGTGATTCTTCGAGTGCCAAAGTTTAGTATTAACCTTTATTATCATTTGCCTACACTCGTGCACGTTAACGTACCGCTGTTAACGTGCACGTGAGTGATACAAACATTAGGAAATGCTACTTTTCGTGTTTCCTACAAAGTCGACATAAAGTTTCAGTAAAGTATCCACGGCATTACTGAAATGGGAAAAGGGGAGGCATTCGTCTAATCTTTCATCACCCTCTCCTCTATCATCATCATCTTAGATTTAGCAGCTCATGTGAGAAAAACTGATACGGATGACAAGGCGGTATGGCCATGTTGGCTTTAGCCTGCCCTACAGGCAAAACAAAAAAAAATTGTCGACGAAATGAAGCCTAGCGAGTCTTCTGCTAGTGTTACTCATAACGTACATACCTTTTATATCTACCATACCAATTTAAACCATTAGGCGACTGCCAATAAATTGACGAGAGAATTTTCTTTACCTATACCTAGCAAGTTAGCAACTTTAATTTTATGACTTTTAAAACTCAAATATTTTTCTAAACATAGAAATATTTAAATAAGCTCTAAATTACAATAACTATAAGCGGCTTTAAATAAGAAGAAATACGAGCAAAACTGAGAGGCTGTTACTTTTAAGTTAGTAAGTATCTGATGGAGAGACGACAGCTCTCTGACTATAAGGTTTGATTCACTTTGTTATTTCGTGAGATCGTCGCGGTACGGCGTGGACACGCATCCGAATAAAAGCTTATTAAACTTAATTCAAATCACAAACGCATATGAATGGAGGCTTTACCTGCATTGATTTCCCTAAATCATATCTTGTTCAATCATTTGACTGATTATTATGATAATACCATCGACTGTATTTCCCACACACCTTACATCATTATGTTTGTTTTGAACAAGTTACAAACAAAAATACGAAAGCTGACACCTGAATTTGAGTCAAATGAAATGTGACCTAGAGCAGCCATCGTGATCATACTTACTTATTGTGCGATAATATTACCTACTATTATAATTATATTTTACGTCTTTCTATTGTTTTAATTGCTGCAGTATCAACATAAAAATAAACGAATGGCATAATAAAACAGTTACAGACGCCTAATCTGGTGCAGATGACGCGCTGCGCGCACCGGCCGATTAGGTGAGCCGTGCTCCAACAGATGTGCCAAGTTAGCCCGTGTCACCTCGCCTCCCCGTTAACTATTAACTACGTCAATCTATAGAAATGGTCAGCTGGTGTATTTTTTTACCTCTCTGGATCAGTTGGCCGCCTTTTATACGTCTGCTGACCCATATGTCTCGGACGTTACGAATATCTCCAACAGTGCGCAGTATCGTATTTGAGTGTTTTTCGTTTCGATATCTGTTCACGGTTCAAGACACCTACTTAAAAAGCAGCGTCCTCTTCCTCTTATAAAATAATTAGGCAACCCATAAATAAAACTGCGGAAGTCTCGTCTCATAAACTGATCTTATCTTTTAAGGTAATCAAATATGAATTTGCAGAGTAATAAAATAACAATCCTTTTAATAAAGAGTCGTTCTTAGCCATCCAATATTTTACGCTAACAATTAAATTTAAATATTAAACTGTCACTGGCGTGTCCCACACAAAGTCGTCCTCGTAAACAAGTGGGAATTTCAAAAATTAAATACACGTGTACTTTAAAAGGAGAAAAAAACAGTAGAGAGTTTACAAAGTAGTCGCGTCTGCACAATACCTGCGCAGGCGCAAGCCACAAAGTATTCCATGAATGTGTAATCAGAGAGTTTATTGATCGCCGCAAGATTAACACCACTCCGCATTGTCTGACTCGACACGTCTTAAATTTTCCCTTTTTGTGCCAATAACTTAAAGAATTCACGAATTATTTTTTTTTCTTCACCTTCATGAATGTCATCATTTATCACACACGGAAAGAATTATTTTTCTTATGTTGCACTTTCGTAACCGCGTTTCAATTGTAAATTGTAATGTTTTACGACTATCTTTTGTCCCAAAATAGAATACACTCATGAATACATCATCCGTGACCTCTGTGACACGACGAGGAAGTCCAAACCTGCAAGGATCTCGGGATGTCTTTAACAATAGTTTATTTGCATGCGTATTGATTTTAAAGCCGTTCTTGGGAGATATGTGGCATTAATTACATGCGTTGTTTACTGAGATGTTTTTATGCACATACATGGAGGGTGTCCTAGAGTCGCGCATCCTGCGGTGCACGTGCCGGACACGCGCCGGAAGTGGCCCACTTATCACGACCTTCGCCGATTTTTATAAATCACCCCGAATCCCAGTAGAACAGAAAACAAACTTTCCCCGCACTTCTGCAGCCTGATGGACTCTGCTTACTTAGAAATTAACCCTCTTAGCAATAAACACTGTATGACCTCGGAATAGATATACAGCGTTTTGTCTTTTTCTTCCTTAAAATTTTATTAACTCGATGGAAAAAGACAAAAGACTGTGTAACTATTCCGAGGCTATACAACGTTTATTGCTAAGCGGGTGTAACTTTATCAAAACGTCTGAAGCCACAGAACTGTGTGGTACCTACATGTGGGATGGGGAAACGAAACGAACATACTCGTAAATGCTTAGTCTGCTGTTTGAATGCTTACTCAGCGTTGTAATCACGAATTGGATTTTATTAACATAGCGTATAAACATATAAGTATGTAACTACTTTTATGAATTAGGATAGGTATTACATATCCTGAACAATTGATTATTTATCCTTAACGATTATTCTCATGGCTTTGGTTATATCCTTGTAATATCTACTTAAAATCACGACTATTTCCAAAAGGAAATATTTAACTTATTCTAAAATACTCTACCTCTCCTCTTTTTAACTGATTTCAAAAAAGGAGAAGGTTCTCAATTCGACTGTACGTTTTTGTTTGTAACCTACTCGAATATAAGTAGGTACATTACGTATACAGAAAACGGTGGTCGGTGATACGTAACTCGTAACCAACAACGGCCAATGTCATTGTCAATACCTGCCACTGAAAACAGTAACAACAATAAACAAATTGAACCACGATTTACAGTTCGTTGACAAAGTCCGTGCACGTTTTCCTTGTTTTCTTATCTCAAAATCAATTTGGGATAACTCGGAACAAAACTGTGACATACTTCTTTATGAAACATCCATACATGAATATATTGCAAAGATCCTGAGATACCAGTATTCGTAACATAGAATGACACGTGGAATTAGTAACACACCTTCGTTCGTTACTTATTTGAAATGCGATACGAATCTGTAACCTTGATTTTGTTGTGTATTCAGTGTTATTTATGTTAGTGTTATGTAACGCATCATGCGCATCGAAAAACTTATCGGGATCCTATTTGCATAGGTTTTGTTGACAGACCTTAGGCTCCAAGATAATGTGGACAGGTTGGGCTTATCTTCGAGCGCGGACATCCGCGCCCGCGCCTCCCCGCCTTGTGCCGGACCCAGGGCTGTGGATACTGAACGTGCGCTATCCGACTAACATACTTTTATTATCTCACGCACCCACTCTTTGATCATGATCTCTACAATGTTTCGGACGACGGACTGATAAAATATTCATATGAAGCAGTGACATATTTCCATAATATACAATCATCATCATTCATAGACTCCGCTTGGTTATGTCAGGTGTTTGATGTCAAATACTTACGTTCTTCGGATACCGAATTAATATCTTTACCGCTACATATTTAAAATTCGGTCAAACTAGTGTAAGATTTTTGACATCACCAGCAAAAACAAGACACGTTTGATAAAAACGTGATTTCATAACATGATTATTCTGCACATTAAATGAATCAGCAAAATGATCAAGGCACCGCAAATTAAGCAGACAGCTTCGCAAATCTTAGATGAAAGATGCACGTGATACAGTCGCAGACGTATCGCCTATTTACAGTTCAATCGTACTATGACCCCACTATTTGTATGAAAACTATGTTAAGACGATGTTAAGTATACCTACTCTACTTTGCTTTTGTGTATTATGCAATGAGTAAAAATAACAAAGAATAACTACAGGTAAGCCATCGAGCGCAGTTTGTCATGGTTAGCTGGTAACAAAACAGTGTGATTGTTCGTCTGTAAAGCAGAAAGCTGAACAATGACCCGTTGGAGAGAACTTCGACAGTATTTTTCCAAAATCTCCTTTTATTCGTATTCAAAAAGCTTAATGGAATTTCGCATTGCGCCGCTCGGCGCATTGTACAACGGCGCGGAATGTGGATAAAATCAACAACGCACTAAATCACACATCCCGATTACCCAATAGTTTTGTACAAGAATATTTACGCTTCATGCCTTTGTACGGAGAAAAATACCTAAATCGAAATATGTTTGCTTAAAAGGATTTAGCTAGATTTAGGTGTCAGCTCTGACGCTGTTGCCTGTGAGGCGCAGCCAGTAGTACGAACGGGACGTAGCGTAGGTGGGTGCGTGTTCTGCAAATCGCAGTGGGTTTTATGCGGTAGGTGCTCGGGGCGCAAGTAGTGTTAGAATACATGTGCATAAATCTGAGTGCAGCGTGACGCGGGATGTGGCAAAGCTCAGTGTTCACGCCTACGCCACGGCAGCAGTACGGCGCGCGGCGGCGCGGCGGAGAGGAGAGCGCGGGCGCACGCTTCGAGATCTGCACGTTCTTAGCATATCTGAATCTGTATACACGCAGCGGCACACCACCGCCGCCAGATATGGGCAAAAATTGAAACACGGAACGCACATATCTGAGTGGGCCTCTGCCTACACATAAAGCGTTTCGTTCGTGCTTTCTTTATGTTTCTCCCCAGTATGGCGAGAAAAATAAAATCTTATCGACGATCTGAATACCTTGCCGGTTATTATCAAAACTTTCAGTTTGAATATTAATTTTACTAATCTTGGTCAGGACTGAGTATCCCACAGTACCTACTTTTCATAAGCCCAAACTAAGTGCGTAATACCTACTCGTTACGAAAGTAAGTTGAGAAATTGATGGACAGACAATTTTCTGCGAAGTTATTTGATAAATCCAAGTTCACGTGAGCATGTACAATGTGAGCATTATGTTGGTTTTTGCGCATCTCCTTACCTGTCGCTGGAGGTCCCACGGGCTGCGGCGGCGGAGGCGCCTCAACAGGTGCGCACCTGAGCCAGACGAGCTTTTTCATTACGTACGAGCAAACAAAACGAATGGCTCGTTCGAACGATGGCCCGATTCATTCATCCTTCGTCGTGGAATGCTTTTATGTTTATTGATCGAACTCGATCTCATTTTTATTGTCTTGCTCTGGTTTTGCACTCATGAAGGTACTTACCTGGCCGTTAAGGATCAATATATGATTTCACAAGTTTCACATTCACTTTATATAATATATTAATGATCATCAGCCTACCGCCGCATACACCATTACGCCTAGTCCGAAAGATTCAAAAATAAAACATTCCAAAGCCATTTCTTTTTTTACTAGAATATCTAGGTAATTAATCTCAAATTTAAACTCAGCTAAATCTAATCGTTATGACATCTATTTCCAATAAATGTTATATCATAAACAGCAAAGTCAGCGTAACTTACTACACGTGATGTACAAATTTTCTATTCAACTTTATGGTAGGTATCTCTTTATTCTAAGAACAATCACAATAAGACTCGAAACTCAAGCTATTTGCTGAATTAGCTCATCTCTAAACGAAATATCTTAGAGAAATAAAACATTACTTATTACTCGTAGTAAGTATTTTTTTTATTTAAACTGAAATTAAAAATCATTTATTTCGGAGTCCATACCAGTCCATAGTCGTGCACATAATCATATCATAAATTAAATCTAAATTCAAGTCAAATTTAAATTTAAATGTAAATACAGTTAATACGTAAACTTGCCCTTAAAAACCAACACAGTTTGTCTTTGTTCTTAGAAACAAATAAAAAAAACGGACTAATAAATTCTACTACATACGTACATATAATTCTTACATGTTCCTAATACGAGAGGTTTGGTGTCGATCATAGCAACCTTGAAAGCACTGGACAACGCATTTCGCAGAGGACATTGTCGTTTGCTTCTGGCCCACAATCCACACAAACCTGACACTGCTACACGCGGCCACGCTGCTTGTTGCTACCTGCAGCGGAATTCGGAACAAGTGTTAGGCAATACTTCACTTTTTGCAGCTTGCCAGGCATGTATTTACATCATTTTGATAATGGTATAACTCTAGGCTGGTCTAAGGCAAAGGCGAAGAAGATTTGCTACATTGCAACCTATACATGGATTAGAAATTAACCATTGTAGGTCTCCAAATTATTTTGCTCTGGGTATGCTTCAAAAGTAGGTAGGTACTCGTATGTATGTAGCTATTTTACATAAAGTTTTTTTATGCATAAAATAATCATCATCATTAAATAAAAATAACAATGACTTGGGTACACACAGGTATGTGCATTTATAATAATCGAAGATAATCGCAACAGACGATAAAAGTCGAAAACTTTCCTGGCCTCTATTTTTTTTAAATAATTTGGTTCAGTGAAGCATCGAATTAGCCTTGAATTATTCGGACGAGATAGTAGATGTTTATTTTGAGCTATTTACATAATCATAGATATCTGTAAAATATCATAAACAAATATACCAACAAGTCGCACTGTTAGCTTTATACCATGTTATCGATGAATTTGTTCTTGATTTACAGTGCCCATAAAAGATAAATGCAGCCGTAACCTTGATCTACACACATCTTGATACAGGGAACGTAGGTAGGCAAATAAAGGTGCGCTGGTGAAGACCAATATCTACTTATTCCACGAATAAAATGTTTGAGCAACCAATCACTAGGTTTCACCTTGAATTTGTGCGCAATTACATTTTTTCACTTTCCCATCGGCTGATTCTCGCATTTCTCACGTAATGCTGCGCGTCTTTCATGTCATCTTCTCAGATGGATACACCCTGATTTGTTTAGATACCTTCATGGTACCTGCATCAGCTGATTCCATAACTTGTATTATGAACGATACTGGCAAAAAAATTGAAGGCTTGCTTTTCAAAATCTACCTGTCATTATTGCGAAGGTTGAGTCCACATTGCGTGAAAGTTTCTCAGGAGATTAGCCGTAGCATCTTTGAACGCTTGTGCGAAATTTATCATGATGCAATATTTTTTTAGGGGACAGGCTCTACGCTTGTCATCCGTGTACAGTACAGTGAGTAAATCAGAGAGATTGATTTATGCTCTAATTAAGGCGGGTGTGTAGGCTGATTTAGGCTCATATTGTGGTGTCCGGTTGCGCAGGCTAGCCGCTATCGGTATCGGCCGATCGCGTCGTGTTAATTACTTTCATTAGGGGCAATTGTCCTGCTCAATCGGGCTGATCAGTCAGTTTGCCGCCGCTCGATATTTCTACACCGTTGATAGACGGTTAGACGGACGACGCCGCACAACGGCAACGGCTCCTTGCATCAATCGTGTTTAGTTTACTTATTTATGTTTTCAATTAACTTTTGTTCTTGCCAAGTTTAAATTATGTTCTTCGCCGTCACAAATCCCATTGCTAAAGGCTCGACTGTGCATTTGTGGTTGTTTTCAGCAGGCCCTGAATACGTAGGTTGATAATTTATTCGCAATGTACCTATTTACGTGTAATCAATGGAATCAACAATTGGTATATTTTTAACTTTCTAGGAAAAAATGAAGATTGCAGTAACATGTAATTATTGTAATTATTGCTTTACCCTTTTGATAAATGATTTGAGTGCACGCGTCGAAAAAAATTACAGCCAACTGTTAGGCTCTAAATGAACAAAATGTATGATGCTACTCTAAGACGTACCTGTCACGCACATTAGTATAGAAAAGTTGGCCTGTCACTCTTCGTTCATAAACAGTACGGAACTCTCTCTAGACATATAGGTACTCATAGGCTTTCTATGGTTCTAAGCTAATGCCGCACACACACGGAGTGACGGCATGTGGTTGGACCTTAGATATAAAAACGCTCTTTATTGACTATCCAGAAATTGTTTACATTTGACAAAACGGCTAAAAAAGTAAACAGTATATATAACGACATTATCGCTATACTCTTCCAGACATTTAATTATTGTTATTACAAGCTGCGCCCCGCGATTTCATCAGCAGTTTAAAATGAACTGCTATTTTTCGAGATGAAAGGTACTCTACGTCTTTTTTAACTGACTTCCAAAAAGGAAGAGATTCTCAATTCGACTGTTTGTTTTTTTTTTTTGTATGTATGTTACGCTATTTACTCCGTCAATTGTGAATCTATTTTTATGATTCTTTTTTTGTTTGGCAGATCATACGTTAGAGGATAAACTTTATCGAAATCGGTCAAGCAGTTTTGAATCAACAAAAGTCTAAAAATAGTTTACATGAATGTCGAGAAGTCGATTTTTTGAGCTTTTTAAATTATCTGTATTGTAAACCCTGACTATTTGTGTGCAAATTTCATTATGTTTGGTTGTGTAGTTAAGGCGTGAAAGCGCAATAAACCAACAAACAAACAAAAATACTCACTTTCGCATTTATTCAAAACAAGTCATAAATAAATTTAGGAATGAAAACGAAGTTTTAGGACTTGTACAAATAAATAAATAAATAAATTGTCTGTTTTAAAATTAGTAGAAAGTTGTGGTTACAGTATGTTTATTAAATTGTATATAGGTACTTAAATTTAATTAAGGTCAACTGGGGCAATTGCGTCTGTGGGGCAATCGCGTCTTTCAAGAATTACTGACAAACCCTTTTTTTTTTTTTTTATTTAGGTCGGCGTTTGACCACCAACTCGCCTGATGTTAAGCGACGTTGTGGTCTAAGATAGAGCGCGACGACCTATGTATAAGGTACTTATTCACTCTAGCCTTGAAGTTTTGTAGAGTGAAGAAGTACAAAGACGGCAGTTGAGTGAGGCGCTACAAGTGCGCCACTGCTCAGACCCGTCTTCGGAACGGTTACACCGGACTACATCCCGAAACACGACTAGGTCATTTCACGGCATGGCTTGGTCCGATGGGTGGTAACTAGCCACGGCCGAATCCTCCCACCAGAGTTTGCTACCCAGTTAGCACTACCCGGGGACCACGTGTAGGGAATCAGAATAGAGTACACTCCTACGGACGTGGGTAGCTCAGCCCCCAAACCCTTTACAAATTAGGCGCTACCTACATCTTTTTTCTATCTTTAGTTGCAATAATCTCCACAAGGCGTGAGTTGCCTAATTGGTGAAGGGTTTGTCAGTATTTCTCAAAAGACGCAATTGCCCCACAGACACATTTGCCCCAGTTGACCCTAACTCTTTAGAAACGACACGTTCTTATCTTTTTCAACGCATTGAATTAAATAGAATATAACACCGCATTAGTTTCAACTAGCGCCTAATCTAGCAGCAAAATCGTAACTTTTCCCTGTGCCTTTGGCATAGAACAGGTAGGCCTACTTAGGAGGCAAGATCGTTGAACAATAAAGCATATTTTCTCGGCTGTCCATAACATATCATTTGCGACTTACCCTGGGGCGGCGCGCCTCGCCTCGCGCCCTACTCCCTTATCAGCTGATAATAAAATTAATAGACATTTGTAATGCTAAGATTATGAATGTGAACGGAAAGTAATATGGGTCAAGAGCGATTCTAGCGGTATCCGTGCTTTGTTGACACCGTGGTTATACTTGGTTTAGTTGTCTATTGTGTGAACATATTATGTGCGTATTTATTTCGGAATTTCATCTGCTACAGCGATTATAGCGATGATAGCCTAGTTGGTAAAGGCCCGCCTCTCAAGCCAGAGAGAACGAGTTCAAACTCAGCCGACTGCACGCACCAATTTGTTCATTGTGTGAACATATGTACATATTGCATGTAACCGGCCTACATAACATAGAGCCCGGTGTATAGCGACAGGCTCACCCCCTGTCACATTTGGGACTGAATATCGTCCGACGAAGTGTGCGTGTTGTACTACACCTCTGCCAGCCCCGTCGAGGGAAAAGCATTACAATATGCTGTCATCTGCAACATAACTGGAGCCTGGTCTATGGCAACAGGCTCGCCCCATGTCACATTTGGGACTGAATATCGTCGGGCGAAGTGTGGGTGTCGTAACTAACCTCTGCCAGCCCCTTCGGAGGAAAGGCTTGACGACATGATATGTGTGTTGGTTATACTAGTGGCGCCCCGCGATATCACTTCCGAAAAGAACCAAATTTTTTTTGGAAAAATGTAGCATGTTCGTCATATCCTCTCCCTAAGGTTGCCTGAAAGAGATCGCTTTTAACAACTAGTGGCACTGTGAGTTGTAGACCTCGCGGCCGACGTCTGTCACCTCTACAGGTTGCATTCCTCAATTGATTCTCGTGAAATTTAGTGAGCAGGTGAAATCCTACTTCCTACTAATATTAGTACCTGGATGACCGAGCTTTGCTCGGTATTTTTTTTTTTAATTGTGTTTTTTGGAAAATAAACAATTGATTTTAGTCTAACCTCAAAGCAAACACTCATTGACTTCGTGTTACTTAACAACGCCATCTGCTGTTGTGTCGTTAAAGCAATTAGTTGCTCACAAAAAATAGTATTATTATTCGCCAATAGATGTCAGGAAGAGTCATATTTTTCAGTTGAGACTACTCAAACGCCTCCTTTTTGTTATTTTTCTTCCAAGTTTATGTTTAAGTTGATTATCGATAAAACACGAATAAAATGACATTTTCTAAAAATGATTCCTAGCTAGATCGATTTATCGCCCCCGAAACCCCCTACAAACTAAATTGTATGAAAATCGTTGGAGCCGAAAGTTTGTAAGAATCGATGGATGGATGTTTGTTGCTTTTTCACGCTAGAACGGCTAAACAGATCGAATAAAATTTGGCACAGAGATAGAGTATAGTCTAGAATAGCACATAGAATACTTTTTAACCGCGGGTGAAACCGCGGGGCGCAGCTAGTAATTTTATACAGAATTGGTTAAGAAATGCGACCTGTAGAAGGAAACAGAGATCCAGACAGAATTCGGACATACAAAAGCATTTTTGTCAAAGCTGAAGCATAGACGCTTCGCTGGCTGAAAGCGTCGCTCTTTCGGTCGATAAGGCTGCCAGTTGGCACACTATTATTTTAAGTTACTTACTTAATATTTATATTTGTTTATGTACTTATTGCTATTTCTGGTGTGAACAATAAAGAGATTTTTTAACTACTCTAATGTTTTTATTCCAATCAAAGGTTGTCTGGAAGAGATCGCTCTTAAGCGATAAGACCGCCCATTGCGCCTATATTTTTGAATGTTTAGTTTAGATTTATTTTGTATTTGGTGTCAATAAAGAGTTTTTGTATTGTATTGTACTGTTTTTTTACTTAGGACTAGTTTTTTTACCCGCGGTTTCGCTTGCGTTTTATAGCCTACTTAGCTGCGCCCCGCGGTTTCACCCGCGGTCCCACAGGAACCGTTTATTTTTCGGGATAAAAGTACCCTATGTCCTTTTCCCATTTCCCCTTTGTACCCCAGACAACGTGTACGCAAAATTTCAAGACGATCGGTTGAGTAGTTAGACGTGAAAGCGTTACAAATAAACAAATAAATGAACATACAAACTCACTTTCGCATTTATAATATTATATTAGTCAGGATGTCACTTATGGATAATGTAGCTTTCTAATGGTGAAATATTTTCTTTAAAACGGACTAGTAGTTTTTGAGTTTTTTCGTTACAAACATACAAAAATACAAATCTTTCCTCTTTATAATATTAGTGTAGATGTAATCTAATCCTCCATACCACATTTGACGCAAATCCGTCGAGCCGTTTCAGCATGAAAAAGTAATAATAAACATTTGCTCACCCATGATCCAACTAGTATTCCGGGAGCAAACACGCAATGACGTCACTCGTCATCCGTCTCGTTTGTACTATTTGTAAATGACATATTTCGGTCTTGCTTAAGCATCGTTTGACGTCACTACGTGTTGCCCAAGTGACCGGAACGCTTGGCAGAGTAGGTATACTATTATACCATTATATGCTATTATACCGCTCACCCTCATTTTTTTAAATTCGTAATGCTAGTGTGATCCTGAGTACTGATTAGTGTTTTACAGCTTTCCCGCCTATTTGAATTAATTAAAGTAAAAATTATTAATAAATAAATTTATAGCAAGTACCCTAGAAGATTTACAAATCTAATGAATACTTTTTTACTTCATTAAAGAAGTGAGGTAGATAATTATGTGCACCTAACATACTTAAACATTCTTGTAGATACTTACTGTACACATTTTAAACATAATGGAATTGTTGATAGCTGGTAACTACTCGTAATCGTATTCTTTCATTTATTATTTCAGTTAAGTTTTAATTAGCTGTACCATGTACTATTATTTATTCAGTAGTTATACTTAGGTAAATACACAGTAGTACCTTCGACATTATCATGTCGATCAAAGATTAACGAGTGTACTAGAGGAATGACGTCATCTAATAGTCGCCATTTATTGAATGGACGAGCGAGGGACGAAGGGCGGAGGGGAGGGGGAAGGATGAACGCGAGCCACTCGTATCGTAATTTCGTCGGTCCGATCATCGCTCCAGTGGCGCAATTGGTTAGCGCACGGTACTTATAAGACAGTGTTCGTGAGCAATGCCGGGGTTGTGAGTTCGAGCCTCACCTGGAGCATTAGTTTTGTTATGTTGTTTTAGGCCTTGCTAATAGTTTAATTTCATATTTTTATAAATTATAAACAATTATTAAGATAAAATTACAGATTTCTTACTTGTTATGTTTTAGATAGAATCGGTAGCGTTGAATGCGCTCGTCACTAACTTTGCTAAAAACTAAGTAAAATTATGTATTGTTTACTATTTTAAGATTTTCCACGGTCGTGGGCACCTATTTATTACACCTTTGTCGTTCGATTGCGTTATACTCGTACAATATCATAGCAAGCATGTATTTATGTGCTATCCTAGATTAATCCAAGTTTATTCTAAGTAATGTTTGAATACCTACTATGCGCTATTATTATCATCACAGTAGCAAACTTCCTGGAGGGCGCTGTAGCTCGAGTCGGAACAGTAATCTGGCCGCGCCGCGCCGCGCGACCTCTGACCCTGCTTCACCCGCGCCCCCCGCGACACCGCCCTCCACCAGCTTACGTTCCACTAGTGCCCTCATCTGATTACCAGAGCGGGACCGCTCCTCATGCCTTGAAACTCGAACCGCTTTGCAAAAAAGACCATCTACAAAAAGCGTTGGAGTTTTCTGAATTCCTAATGAATTATTTTGTCCAGTTGCTTTTTTATGGTATTATAAAATCGACCCGACCCGAGACGCGCCGACCCCGCTCGTGAGGAAAGTAAATCGCTGACCGTGCGCGAACATCCCCCTCACGCAATATTCGAATACTCTTTTCGATTTTTTCTGACACCTACGCACGAGGAAATATTCGAATCCGTGATACGCGACGTGCGTAACGAATGAGAATGTGGATACGCACTTTACTCAGAGTCATCGCGCATTGTGTTTACCGATTCCATTCTCACTGTAGGTGATAAATCCGAGCCAGGTACGTTCAAATGTCAAATGATATTTAATTAAACAACAATGTACGCGATAAGGGCGAACGGAAGTCGAGATAGAAGTCCAAAGTAATAATACAATTGCCATACAATTGATTCAATCTAAGTGCGTATATTTTGATTTGAAATTGACACACAGATAGAAAGCAAACATGAACAGAGATAGAAAGGCAATAAAGATAAAGACCGAGTCGGGATATCATATGATCAGCAATAATGTAGTCTACAGCGGCCGTAAAATATGCGCTTTGGGCACATATCGTCCAGGATATATCAGGCCGTGCGCCGCCGCGCTCGTTATGTGATGCTCGGATCAAAAGACGAGACCTAAGTTTAAGGTTCCCGCGACGCTCTGAAATTTCCATACAAACGCGCTTGCAAATTTCTTGGAAACCATTAGTCAGATTATGATGAAATTTAGCATGTACAATTAAATGAACTATTTCTCCACCCCTATGTTCTTGGTTTTTTTTTTAAATCGTCCTCAAGATAAAATAGAGCTATGACAAATATCCGCATTTTGAAGGGGTCACTTTTTACTGATTTATTCAATAGGTAGACAAAGCAAATCAAAAATCCCTTAACATAGGGAGGTTGTCCACATCATTAGCTGTTAAATGAATCTATAATACAAGGAAAATTCTTAGCTATTTAAGAATGATTACAGAAGTGCAAAAGTCATTAAAAAAAATTGAAATTGCACTTTGTCACTCTGTAGGTGATTTTAGAGCTCGTCAGTATCATTACTTGCTCTCTTCGCTCGTCGTCTTCTTAAAGTATAGACGAAATGGCTACAGAATACCTTAAGCCAATGCGAAGTTAGCCTATAGTGGTCGCCGGACTCTTAAGTAAGTGCTTCCAGTTCGTGGATTCTCGAGTAAACAGTGTATTCAAATCTATAACTACTACTGAACTCATGGATCTAATCTTATCACTATCACTCAAAACAAACAATGAACTACCTACAACTTCCACGACAAACAGTACCTAAGTAATATTCACGATTCAACAATTTACCGTTGCTTAAGAATTTATGCCGAATTAAAATTCCATTGTAGGTACAGAATCCAGTTGGTAAGATAAGCCTGAGACAACTGTGTTTAGCATTGATTTGGGAGCACCGTTGATCACGAAGTGGTCTGCTTTCGTCACCGGCTCTCGGCAGCAGCGGCAGTCGATCAACTCATAAGTAACCGACTAACGGGACCTTCTAATTCTGCCGGCGATTACATGTATCATTGTACCCACTTGCTGCCATTGTTAATTAAAAATAACTCTACCTATTAAGCATGAGATAAGATAAATCATTGTAAATGTCACGGCTTTATTTAATTAAATTTATTAAATGGGTGTCCGCTTTTATTTTAGTCTCAAATCATAAGTTACACGATTAAATTCAAAGTGATAATTAAACCTATTGCTTCCGTGCAGACATACTTTGTAAACGGCAAAAAGGAGGAAAAAATCCCAAACGTTTTCGATTGTCAGGTTAGGTACGAGTGTACGGGTAGGTATCTTTCAAGGATCAATTTAAATGCTAAACGCTTTTATAGTGGTTATATATATACCTACTCTTTTAATGAACACACGTAGATGACCCGATACCATTTTTAACCGACTTCAAAAAGGAAGAGCTTCTCAATTATTCGGAGTCTTTTTTATGTATGTTTATCGACTGCCTCGGTGGCTCAGTTGGTAGTGAACCTGCTTTCTGAGCTTGAGGGCGTGGGTTCGATTTCCACCTAGGGCAAACATTTATGTGATGAACATTTGTGTTTGTTCTATGTCTGGGTGTTAATATCTATTTAAGTATGTATGGATTTAAAAATATCTAAGTATGTATATCAGTCCCTGGCAGCCATAGTACAAGCTTTGCTTAGTTTGGGGTCAGGCGACCGTGTGTGCAAGTGTCCCGAATTTATTTATTACTCAAAGAAACCTTAACCGATTCAGAAAATTATTTTCTTGTTTCAAAAGGTATACCTACTTCCCAGGTGGCCATATTTGAATGTTATCGAAATCGGTCGAGCAGTTTAAAAAAAACAACAAATATCTAAAAATAGTTTACAAAATCCAATTTAGATGACGGGAAGTTGGTTTTTTTTATTTTGAAACATTAACACAAACATAGAAACAACACTAAAAATAGCAAAGTACTTACATTACAAATCTAAGAAAAACTACGACACTCCGGGTATGAAACTGACTGTTGAAACACGCAAGGAGATATAGTTATACATGATGATATTATGTATTAACGTTTTAAAAAATAAAATCAATAGGACAGCAATGAACCACAAAGAAAACCTTATTTAAAGTAATGTGCTAAAACCGCAAGATAATTATATACACCGCATTACTTCGCAATATGTAACGACTAAATACGCCGACGACCACGCGAGTGAATCTCACCAGCTCGTCCGTGAAACTTTACGGACAAGCCGGTGAGATTTGCTCGCGTGGTCGTCAGCGTCGCGTAAAACAGAGTTCTGTTTATACGCATGCACAGGGCGTATGACCACGCTTACTGTCTTATTAGTTGGTTTTGTCTTTTAAGCACCAACTTTCTTTCATATCGAATTTACGTACAAATATATAAATATATATTAATGAAACACTGATTTTAGTTTTAAATACTATTGCTATTTATTTTGAGTTTACACGTTCTTACTATTTAATTTATGTTTCTTACTTTTAAGACTAAACGCTTCATCGGCCATTGCAATGTTGCCAGAGACAGAGAAACAAGAATGTACTACAGATAATATAATCTAACACGCCTCCTTACATTATTGTTTCTCTTTACTCTTCGTACAAAAATATATTTACTTACTTAACTTACTTCTTTATACTTATGCTTCTTTAACTTACTCAAACACTATACTATAACATATTTATCTTACTCTATTATTTTCTTATTTAGGTACTAATCTTATACATAACTACACATTTACTTATTTTAATAAAGACTTTTAAACTAAGTATTTATTTTATTATTTACACCAAACCTAGCATTTTTCTGAATTTAAGAAACTTTATGTTTCCCAATGATTTGGTAAAAATGTCTGCAACATTATCTTCAGAATCAACTTTTACTACATCTATAACTCCGTTTTTTACATTTTCATGTACATAGTGATAATGCACTTCAATATGTTTTGAATTTTTAGTAAAGTTACCATATTTAGCAATAGCTAATGCACCTGAATTATCCTCAAATATTTTTACTGGCTTACAATCTATTTGAAAGATGTCTAGTATTAAAGACTTTAGAAAAATTATTTCAGTTACTGCTTCTGATAATGAGACATATTCAGCGAAACATGAGGATTTAGTTACACAATTTTGTTTCTTTGACTTCCAATAAACAGTATTTCCAAATAATCTAATTGCAAAACCGGTGGTGCTTTTTCTGCAAACAGTATCACCCGCAAAATCTGAATCTACATAACAATCTAATATATCAGCATCATTATTTTTACAATATGTCAGTTTAAGATCTCTAGTTAAATACAAATACTTTAGTACTCGCAGTGCATGTTTGAAATGAGTTTCATTATAGCAGTTTTGAAATCTACTTAGGTAGTTTACACTGAAAGATATATCAGGTCTTGTGCCTGAGCTGATGTACAATAATGCACCAATTAAATTTCTGTACTTTACATCTTTGTTTACATCACATTCTTCTAATTTAAGATTCATTTCCATTGGTGTCTTAGGCAATCTAGAGTTTTCAATTTTATAATGTTTTGCTAGTGACTCTATATAAGCTTTTTGACTTAATGTCATGGTGTTACATTTCTCATAATCATATTCAATATCAATACCAATATAATTCTTGACTTTGCCCATATCTTTCATTGTGAATTTATTCATGAGTTTATTTTTAATTTCAGCAATAATTTTATTACTTTTACAACAGATCAGCATGTCGTCAACAAATAGTAGTATGTATATAGATAGGTGTTCATTTGTTTTTACATACAGACAATAATCATATTTGCTTCTACGGAAACCAATACTACTTAGGAAGTCATTTACACATTCATACCAAGCTCTAGGACTTTCCTTTAAACCATACAAAGATTTATTTAGTTTGTAAACTCTACTGGTACCGTCTTCATAGCCTGGTGGCTGCTGTACATATACCTCTGATAATACTCTACCATTTAAAAAAGCTGTCTCAACATCCATTTGATTAATATTAAAGTTTTCCTGACAACAATATGAAAGAAGTACCTTTAGAGTTTGCATTTTAGCAACAGGGGAATAAGTATCATCAATTTGATCAGTTTGTTGAAAACCTCTTACTACTAACCTGGCCTTATACTCATTTTTAGATTTCTTTTTATATACCCACTTCACATCAATGACCTCTTTGTCCTGTGGTCTGTTGACCAGGGTCCATGTATTATTTTTAACTAGGCTGTCTAACTCACGATTCATCGCTCCTGCCCATTGTTTTGAGTCATCACATGATATCGCCTCCTGAAAATTATCTGGAATCATAGCATCACAAAAGTTTACATAAACACAATAGTAACCAAATTCGTCGTCGAACCGTACTGGTTTTTTAATTTCTCTCTTAGATCTTTGATTCATATTTGTTTCATCATTTTTATGTACTTGTTCTAAATTATTTTTCTGAGTCTTTAATTCTTTATCATTTGATATGGCATCTTCATATTCTTCACTATCTTCATATTTTTTACAATTTTGCTTTGAATTTTCTTGTTCATTTTCATCATCATCATTGAATCCGATACATTTTACATCTTCTTCTATAATATCACAATGTCTTGCTACAATCACTCTGTTGTCAATTAATACTCGGTACCCTACATCTGTGTATCCAAGTAAAATTCCAGGTTCAGCCTTCTTATCAAATTTAGATTTCCTTTTAACTTCTGGTATTCTCACAAAAACTTTACTGCCATACATGCGCAGATTACTAAATGATGGCTTTCTTTTAAAAAATATCTCATAATTATGGTGTTTTAATCTCAATTGTATTTGTCAAAGTTCTGTTTTTCAAATATGCTGCCGCCTTCACAACTTCTGGCCAGTAACGTCTCTCTACTTTGGCTTCTGACAGAAGACATCTTGCCATATCCATTATTGTTCTATTAAATCTCTCTGCAGTCCCATTCAATTCATGTACATATGCGGGACATGGTTTTAATATTATTCCCTTTTCTCGTGCAAATTTGAATGTTTGTCCATTTATGTACTCAGTTCCATTATCACAAATTAATTCTTTTATCATTTTTCCAGTTAGATTTTGACATTCATTCACATATTGTACTAGGCATTCATAAACTTGGTCTTTTGACTTGATACAATAAACTTTTGCCAACTTGCTATAATCATCGATGAAGCTTAGGAAATATTTTTCGCCTTGGTTACCCGTGACACGGTGAGGCCCATTCAAATCTGTGTGTACAATTTCTAGAATATCTTGAGCTCTTCGTCTATTATTTTTGAAAGGTAAGTTATGCATTTTATTTTCCATACAAATAGCACACTTCATATACTCTTCTTCTAATTCTTTAGGTATTCCTTCTAATACTTCTTCTTTGCACATCTTTTTCAAATTATAAAAATTTACATGTCCAAGTGTTCGGTGTAACTTTTCTTTCACAGTCATTGTAGCCACATTTGCCTGAATTGAGTCATTTGACATATAACTTTTCATCACATACAAACTGTCTTGTTTTATTGCTATGGCTAGTACTTTTCCTTTAAAGTTGTATATTTTTGACAAGCGTCCTTTTGATACAATAGAATGACTGTCGGTTATCTTGGAGTAGCTTAATAGGTTAGCTTTCATTTCTTTCACATAAAAAACTTTATTTAATGTAACTTCAGACTTTTTTCCATAAACTTGGAAGTTTGTTTTAATGTTCCCAACCTTTGTGGCTTCCAGTATTCTTCCGTCTCCGACTTTAACTTTTATAGGACTTTTCAATGTCTCACAAGATTCAAAATACTCATCACTGTTAATAATGTGATCTGTACAGCCGCTGTCCAACAACCATGTAATTTCATTTTTATTTGCAGATTTGTTTTCACATTCAGTATTATTATTCAATATAGTTGTAGTATGGAAACTATTACCTTGGTTATCATTGTTCCATCTCTGGTTGTGGTTACCTCTGCCTCTCTGATAATTAAATGATCCTCGCCCACGATAACTTGAAAATCCACGACCTCGTCCACGGTTATAATTATTTTTGTATCGACAATCTTTCTTCATATGATTTGGTTTTCCACAATTGTAACAAATCAATTTATTTTGGGTTGCTTGTGTTGAGTTTACTTGTCTTGTCTCAGCTTTAAACACATTAGACTTTTGTTCTAAATGGGCGTTTTCTGGTTTTTCTTCAAAAGATTTCAACTTAATTTTGCTCTTCAAGTAATCCACTGTTCTATCTTTCTCCGGAAGCACATCGATAAGATCACCAATGTGATTGTATGTCGGTGGTAAAGCTTTTATCATGTAATTCAGTTTCTCCTGCTCACTGACTGTAGCGCCCGCTTGCTTCAATTCGTTCACGGCTTTTTCGAAATCGTCGAAAAAGAAATCGACTTGTGAATAACTTTCAAGTTTGACATTTTCTAATTTATTTCTGCATACGATTTGCAACGCGGTCGATTTTTTGAGATACATTTGATCGAACTTATTCATTATTTCATAAGTGGATTGCAAATCACTCACGTATTCCAATTGCTTGTTTGATATGGCACTATAAATATAATTGGTCGCTTGGATGTCCATCTCGTCCCATTTTTCATTTTCATCTTTCACATTTTTTTTGCGTAATGCAACTTCTTTACATTTTTTGAATTGCAGAAACTTTAGTATCCTTATTTTCCAGTTATTGTATTCGACTCCATCGAATATAGGTATCAGTATTTCGTTATTCTTCATGGACGACGCCATTTTTTCACAACCACGTTTTTAGGTTTTTTACTACGCGTACAAACTTGTTATTTTTGTAAAAACCACTCTCCGCTACCATATTAATGAAACACTGATTTTAGTTTTAAATACTATTGCTATTTATTTTGAGTTTACACGTTCTTACTATTTAATTTATGTTTCTTACTTTTAAGACTAAACGCTTCATCGGCCATTGCAATGTTGCCAGAGACAGAGAAACAAGAATGTACTACAGATAATATAATCTAACAATATACATACTTTTCAAACAAATCGATTACTGAGCACCCTCTATTAATATCTAAAGTATGGTCAACCAATCATCACTCAGTATAAAGACGAATCTAATCAGCCCATGATCCACACAGAAACAAGGTCTAGCATTCCAGGAGCAAACACGTATGACGTCACTCACTATGGTCACCCGTCTCTTTCACACTATTTGTAAATAACTTATTGCGGTCTTGCTTAATCATCGAGTGACGTCACTACGTGTTGCCCACGTGACCGGAATGCTATACCTGGCAGAGTATATTAATAAGTTGCGGAAAAAGTCTTTTCGCATCGCGATGCAATAACATAATTCACGTACAGTCAAAAGTACATACTTCCACACACATACCCAATAACATTAACCTTCTTCTGGTTATAGTAGTCGGGTAAAAGGGATTGTGTATGAAATATTAAACACAGTGGCCTGAAATGTGGCCGAGTAACTGTAATTGCTTTTCTTTTTAGCACAAATCGTAGCTGTCACAATAGAGCAGCGCGTAGCTGCGCTGACAGTCGGTGCGCAAGCGCAGATCGTATCTGTCAAACAGGAGCGTTTGTTTGTGACAGCGGACGAAGCGATGCGGATGCCTTGACTCACTCACTGGCCACTTCACATCTTCCAGCCGAACTGAAAGTAGAGTACATATGCGACCTGTCCGCGCTAATCACTCGTCTATCATCACATTCATACATCGACGTGCTTTCTAATAGTAGACACACGTGCACCAGAATTTGCATAAGTATTTAGGTAATTATTCGAATCTCAGATTTATACTTCTAAGTACTTACATGATTGACAATTGTCGCAAATCATTCGTGCATGTCAGATTACCCTTTGAAATTGAACAAAAAAATAACGTAGAAAGTTGTTCTATTGCGGTGGGTGGGCTCTAGCCCGCTAAAGCCGCCTCTTCGATTGTCACTTTCATATCAATGGATTGAGGGTAGAGGATCTCTTGCGAAGATAAAAAAGTAAGAAACACTCATGAGCCTATGAAATGAATCAAATCGACATTACTATGTTGTATTGCTGGTTCCAAACGATGTCAAAATAGCCTTTTGCAGCTTTAATAGGTACCTATAGGTTAATTTATATTACACCTGTTATTTATGCACCATTGCACATTTCATCGCAGGTAAATAAGCGTAGTTTATGAGCAATTCGAATGTTAAACGTTACACTACAATAAGTTTTGTTGTTAACTTGTGTTAAATCGCAGATCTTAATTGTGATTTATGTTAGTTTTACATTTCTTGCGCACCTCCATCCACTGAGAAGCGTAACGAATTTGTAATACATACTCATATGAAAAGTTTGTATGAACCGATTTAACACCGCAACCGCCTGTCACGAGCAACGTTTCGTAGTCATGTAAATCACGAGTCGGACGAAGAATCGATCATAAATATTAATCAAGATAGGAATAAAATCGGTACCAAGCTGCTTGGTACCTGACCGACGGCCGGCCCACTAACGGTCATTCATTCATACATTTTAGTTCCTACGAGACGATATCACTGACATAAACAAATACGGCGCCCAAAGGTGCGAATAGTTTTAATGGTTACAAATGAACAGTAGTCAAGAAGCATGACTCGGCTCGCAGAACAGAAGCAATCGACATTTACAAATCCACGTGTGGGCAGCCGGTTACCGGTTAACGATCCCGACCTCTGTCTGATACCTAGATATCAAATTAATTGTACTAGACGCTCGGGTTTGACTAAGGGCTATTTACACTTTGCTGATTTATTATCTAATAATATTAGGATCTTAATCAACAAATGGGACTTTGGTTGTATGAAACGTCATAAAATGCTATAGGTACCTAGCTTTTTTTAGTTTCACGGCTTTATCCGGCTCCTTGAGTATTTCCACAGTTTATCAAGCTCTATTTGCCTCATAATTAAAATTTATTTAGCCTTTTTAGTGTGTGTCAACAACCGCTGCATGAGCTTTACATGGTATGTTTTTCATAGCACTCCGAACCATTGAGTCGCTACGCTTTAACGGAGGTCTTGGTACGTACCTTTTTCTAAATGATCAAAGCAAAGTCAATATATTGCGCTAGTTTTCATTCGTTTTATAATTCTTCAACAGCTATTCATGTGGAGCTATATCTCTGTTTGATACTCACTTTTCATAAGTGGTTGTAGTAAAATGAAATTGGAGTAACACGTAAATCACCAGCGACGTTTATCGGCGGGAAGTCAAAGACAATGCGTTGGCAGATCGTTTGGGCATAATGTTATAGCCGTGCTGCACCGGCTGTCGCTTGTGACTAGAGTGACCATTAGCCATCGCTGGAAATTTCACAGTTTTTCCCAAATAGAAACTCCAATACGCTTGTTGCTTGCGCTTGTTGCTTCTTTGTTTCAAAATTACTTTAAGTAACCTTAAGTAGTATTTTTGTCTCAGTAATTTTACGCACACAAAACACACATAAACTTTCTTTCTTTCTTTCTTTTCTTTTCCTTCTTTCTTTAAAAGAACATTTTGTAGTCTCGCCTCGTCACTAAGTTGTACAAAACATAGACCTCTGACAAAGCTCAATTACAATTCTGTCCTTGTCCTAATTACCCTAAATAAGAATTGGTAGACCTAGTAACGAGTATGAAGTATAAACGAATCTGTGGCCATGAAGCGGGAGTCCAGAAGCGTGAGTCAGAGAGCGGCAGGCGAGGCGGCGCCGGCGGCCGGTGGTGGCGCAACACATGCCGCAGTGCAGCGCCATGCGCCACCGTCGCACCGGCCACCGCTCCATCACCTCCCGTCACTCCAGCCGGTCAGGATTGCATATTCATGTGGTAGCGCCATGACTCGATTTATAGCTGCTGATAGACCCTTGAACCAGTATAATCCATAATACTCGAAGCAAACATTTAAGTACATTGTTAAATCGTAGCAGCGTTGGCGGCTAGAATGCAAGGACCAGTCAAATGTGTACTCGTATATAGAAACTTAAATTTAATAGACGGAGTTTTAAATTATTGCATATACTATTTTCACACCCCGTAGCATCTAAATAGTTTCAATAAATGGACCCGTATCAACGTCAAAATACATTGGCAATATTCAATGAATTAAAAAAGGAAGCTGCTGACCGACATCGATTGTTCAACTGACAAAGGTCGGTCCAACGGCGGTAACTCGATAGTTATCGATCCTGGCCTAATGAATCCGAGCACATAACGATTCTCACGCCGAAGGTTGGGAACGTTTCATTTCTCCGGCTCTCCGCTCTCGGCAAACAATAGATCACCGCGGATGGAGGGTTGCAAGTACCGGCAACAGGGCCGGACCTGTGCACTCGGGATAACTTGCATTGGTCTCTCGAAAAATAATAATAGCAAACCCTGCGCAGTGTACACATTCTGTTCTAAATTTTTTCATCTTTTTATATACACATCTACTAAATTATTTGTTGACCCTCAGTTGACGAATTACCGCTACCACCTCTACTACCATTGACCTTCCCGGCGTAAAACGTTAGTACACTCTCGTTAATTAAAAACATGACACTTATCTAGAACCAACATCACACTAAAAACAGCTCGTGAGACCGTTCTCCTACCCTAATACTAATATTTAATTCAACTGAAACATGTCATTTCGACGTCTTCTTTGCTACAGTCAACCTCTACAGTGGCCTATTTCCTCAAACTAAGTACACCTGCAGAATCGGCGGGTCGCGTCCCTTCCCGTCTCGACTCGCCGTGAACCCGTTGCACTACTTCCAATCCCATAACCTGTCGAATCACTTCCTCCATTGCTCATGCAAACATTTTGCATGATACTGCACTAGCCCAATATTTAAATTTTAAATTCGTAATTAAATTCAATGAGACGAGTTTGTTACAGTTTTTTGTCGGAATTGCATTATGGTTATTGCGTATGTTCTCACAGATCACGTATCCGGGTTGGGATATTATTATTTTATAGGTAGAGTTTATACTAGCAGGAACTTTATTGCACATGTAACTGAAAGGTTATTTCTACAGATTTTTATTATAACGTGTAGTTTACTACATTTACATTAATCAGTTTGAGAGTGAGGCTTTCTTACATTAGAGCTTTTAGTAGCCTTACAGTATGACTCCGCAAATACTCTGTTCATTAGATTTTGTTTAAAAGCAGATCGACATTAATCATCAGTTGTTTGGACTTTTTCAATATCTAACGATCGAATAGCGAATCTAATCTAAGGCTAATGAATACTAACGTAGTGTTTTAAGTACAATAAATCATACTTACTTATAGGAAACGAACTTTGCATGCTTCCATAATTCCCATAGCATCTTAAAAATAACTATTCATGTGCTCTAATTTGCAAAAAATCCAGTGTTACAAAAATTTTGCATGACAATAATTATCTTGTTTGCATATAACGGGTTACCTGACGATCTGCTTGCTACATTTCCCAAAGCACAAACAATAAATCTACCTGAACTGAACCAGTATAAGATTTAGCAGCATTAAACACCTTGTAATAATTATCCCAATTCGACGGAAGCAGCTACCTGTCTCATGAGAATCAGATTCCTCCGAAAGGCGGATGTTGCGAAAGGTGTCCCGTTTTTTTACAAGTGTTACATATTGATGAAATGGGAGCCAACATTGATGCCGTCTTAAGAGGAGACAGGTCGACCTATTATTAGATCTGTTAAAAAAACAAACACCAAATTAAAGTGACAGTCACGGTAGGCTTTGTGTAAACATTCATTTCCGTTTTTTGTTAGGTCCGCGTGGGATCAAAATTACATATTTATGTCAACGATATCAGGAGTACATACAAATAATATGATAATTTAAATATAAAATGCAAAGCTTTAAAATCTACTTCCCGTCATCCATGTAAACAATATTTAGACTTTTGTCGATATTTAAAAAAATACTTGATCAATTTGGATAAAATTTATATGGGATAATACCTCAGCAGCATACTTTTTCGAATAAAAAAAGTTTTTTTTTTTATGAACAAAACAAAACATACAGAAGTACATAGAATTCCTGTGTTTGGAAGTTGGTTAAAATGTAGAATTTCTTATAAAAGAAACCAGCCAAACTTTTATTAGCATCACAGATTTTAATGAACAAATGCAAGTACTTACCGAATCGATTTTTAAAACAAGTATGTTGAGTTTTTTCACCTCTGTCGTGTGAAATTTCTGTTCCCTACACCTGCTTCAAAACAAAGTCAGAAAAACTAACGACAAAAACCCATAAAGGAAGAGAAACGTAAACGCTGTGCATGGTGGAGTATGATCTGACAAAAACATTTTAGGCTCTCGCACTTGTGATCTCCGTTCCCACACTGCTTAATCGATCAAAGCATCGTCTGTGAGTGAACACTATTATGACTACTTCCACTTAAGCGATAGAAAGTTCAGTAACCTTGATGCTCTTATCTGTATCATAATAAGGCTTTAACGATATAAAAGCAATCTATCATTTGAAATTAATATGATCAGTGATCGACGCGGCGCGGCGCGGCGGCGGCGGCACGGCGGCGTCCGATATCTGCATAGCCCGGCCGGAATGGCGGTTAATCAGGTGGCCCGTTACGTTACATTGTACTCGTCGTGAGTCCCAGCAAGAGAGAACAGGTTGCTGCTATGACAAAGGAGGAGATTCAATCGTCCGCGATCCGCGCCTGCGCGAGTTCTACATTATAAATAGTCAGTCGAAATAATCCGTTGCTCCATGTCACTCAGGCGCCCACCAACGAGGCCTCGCCGCCGTACACTTCCTTAATGATATCTAAAAGAGAGAAAAAAAACAATTTATAAAAAACTGCTAAGATTGACCATTTTGTTTCTGCGTGTATCTTTGACCTTAAAGTGATTGATGGTCCAAGTATTATTAATAGTTTATCCACGTAATAGATGGTAATAGTTGTGACCGCCTGTTTAACAATGTTAGTGTGTCATCTTCTCATTATGATTTTTAAGGTCGATCGTGAATCGTTCTTTTTATCTTATCAAGAATTTTGTAGTAGTTTTTATACCAACTTAACTTCGTATATTTGTCTATTATGGAAGGTTTATTTGTAAAAGTAAGTATGTCTATGGTTTTTTCGCTAAACGTTTGTTGTATTTATTTCTAAAGTTTAGTCTTAGTTTTGTTTTAATTGCATTGCATTGCTAACAAATAGAACAGGTTATAACAGTACTGTTAAAGTAAATTCTTAGGTAATAAATAAGTGTACTAATAACCGTAAAGCTCAAACAATCGAGGTGCACTCGGCAGTAGGATCTGCGCGCCACCTGCGCCGCAGCCGCGCGAGGTGCGCCGCCGACCGCGGTGCTGCCGGGACAATGGAAAGGCCACCACCGTCATTGTCGGCCGAGCACGTGGACCAAACACACTACATTGTACCATTCCACCAACACCTGATTTAAATTACCCTGTTTCTTAAATGTATCCATGAAGACGCCCAACTTTGTCGTTCTCACGATACTTTTTTACATCCCGACAAAGGATGTAATAGTTTTAAACGGTATTTAGGATGGTTTGTCGCCATGTGGCTTATTAATTTCCGGAATGTTTCGTCACAAAACTAAGCTTTTTGTTTACTTTTATTATCTTTCTTTCACTGTTGTTTCAAAATGAACAACAATTCATTTTAACAAGCGAGTTTTGTTTCAACAATCACACTCAAATCTTGGAAATTTAGTTAACAGTTCATTTATTAAATTCAGTTAACAGTAACATTCAGTTCATTTATTAAATTCAGTTAACAGTAACATTCAGTTCATATATTAAATTCAGTTAACAGTAACATTCAGTTCATATATTCACGCACATGCATTTAACTCTGTAATGATTAAACACGTTTAGATAAAACATTTTGTGTTGTGTTTTTTAATCCAGAAAATATCCTGCTGAAATGCTCCTCTGAGATAGGAGTTAATTTCGTAAATACAACTTTATTAAATTCAACTAAATAACACTTAAAACTGAAGCCCAAACAGCAGTCCATGCTATTTAGGCTATGACACGCGCATCATAGCAGGCTATTTCATAATTACCACGGTTCATAAACTAAATCAAGGTGGACGAAAATCATTCCATTACCACAGCTGGTAAGGCCCAAAAGCTTCGCTTTTATAAACCCGATTACACACTATTATGAAATAATAAATGCTTGTAACGCCCCGGCTAAAGGGTTAACCCGTGCCGAGGCGGAAATTGATTTAAATTACACTATTAATAATATTAATGTTATGATACAGAAGGAGTAAAGTTTTTTTGATATCGCCTTAATCCATTTTTCTTTAAAAACCGTGTTATTTAAACGAAATAATTATAGGCGTTGTAACCTTTTATTTATTTTAAACCAAGTATTAGGTGGTATTGATTTACGATTTGTTTATTTAGAAGGAATAATAATAATACTTTTATATTTTTGGAATCTTGGTTTCACCACGGATTATTCCAAAAGTGTGTAGCACCAGGTGTATCTTTAGTTTTGGCGGGTATCTGTGTATTCTTATGGAGAACCCGGCGGAAAACTAGAGATGTGTCAGGGGACAGAACTCAAAGGTCAGCAATCGAGATTTTAGTAAGTGTGGTTCCGCAATCATAAAAAATTAATGGAACAACTTCCAAACTTTATAAAATAAAAATGCTCCGGAAATTTTGCACACTTACACATCTGACCAAGCAAAGTTTGTACTATGGCTGACATAGAGACTGATATATTATATACATAAATATTCTTAGATACATACTTAAATTGTTATTAACACTCAGACATATTACAAACACAAATAAATGTTCATCAAATAAAAAAATGCCCTAGGTGGGATTAGAACCCACACCCCCAACGCATACTGACCCACCGGGGCAGTCGTTATTATTTAATGTGCCGTTTAATTATATAGGTCTTCATTTCAAACTATATCTGCCTGTACTCCTTAATGAAGTTCACTTACCTAATCATCCAAAGTCGTCTGTAAGAAATCACACTTAGCGATAAGACCGCTTTCTATGCCTAAGTATGATGCCTTGGGGGGCTGAGCTACCCACGTCCGTAGGAGTGTACTCTATTCTGATTCCCTACACGTGGTCCCCGGGTAGTGCTAACCGGGTAGCAAACTCTGGTGGGAGGCTTCGGCCGTGGCTAGTTACCACCCACCGGACCAAGCCATGTCGTGAAATGACCTAGTCGTGTTTCGGGATGTAGTCCGGTGTAACCGTTCCGAAGACGGGTCTGAGCAGTAGCGCGCTTGTAGCGCCTCACTCAACTGCCGTCTTTGTACTTCTTCACTCTAAACTTCAAGGCTAGAGTGAATAAGTACCTTATAGGTCGTCGTGCTCCACCTTAGACCACAACGTCGCTTAACATCAGGCGAGTTGGTGGTCAAACGCCGACCTATTTATTCTACATAAAAAAAAAAAGTATCTCTAATATTTTCTTATATTTGTGTACTTTTTGTAAAATTTTATTGCATTGTACGATTGAGTAGGTATCTTTACCAACTTATAGTTGAGTTCCTTTAATCAAGCCTTTAGCATAAGAGCTGATCACTAATGAGATGTTCACGATTATTATATGCATACTAAGTCATTTATTGATTTTAAAAACATTTAATACCCATAAATTAGGATCAGTAAAAGATAAATAAGCGATCAAATATTTCGCCATTCACATTTAAATTTATATAAATTGGCTATTAACCTATTTTAACTTAATTATTTACTCCAAGGATATAAAAAAGTTAATTTAGAAAACAGTGTGTCGGCGGTCAATTATTGCCCCAGCGGGCGTTATCCTGGTTGTGGTCCAACAGATGGTTGTTTTTTATCAGCGGGTGCCGGTGCGGAGTGCGGTCGCGGTTGGCGCGAGGCGAGGGCGCTGCCCGGCCCAGGGCAGCGCGGGGGTGCGCCCTCTAACCGTATAATTACACGTTATAGTTGCGCGCGCGCCAGCACGCACAATTGGCTTAAACGAGTGTTTGCTTTGATGTGCCGCCGACCGCAGTGGTTATCCACGTGCGGTCGCCTCAACCCGTTCTCATGTTAAGCCTATTAACAAGAGGCTACTCGTTTTACGGTTGTTGACGACAAAAAATAACTTCACGTTGCAGATTTAAAAGGCATCTGGGTAAAAGTCTCTGTGGATTCCGGTTAACTACCTGTCTGTTGCTGCCGTCTAGTATGCAGCGATGGAGTTGTGGCGCGATGTTTTAAATAGCTGCACACACTGGCGAGCCATTAGCAACACAATCGCCGCGGTAACAGTGTCGCGTACTATCTGTGTCATCTGTGTTTGTATGTTATGACTCTGATACAGCCACGCAGCTAAATCTTATATCGCTCGAATGCCAAGGGCTACATCGATCAGTCGCGCGGGTTGTCGCAAGTGATTCCTAATCGACAGCGCACTCGAAAGTTGAGTAGCGACGTCGTGATGGCGAACTTAGCCTCCTTCCTCCGTACCGGTACATAGCACGTTGTGAAAAAGGCACGTTGCCGTCTCGATAACGACTGCGACATCGCATAAAAACAAATTATTAATCTCCCGATCGTGACTAACGTTTTCGGTTCATCGTTTACTCGAGCGGAGGTTGAGAGGCAGATTAATTCTGGAGCAATAATTTGCGCAGTGAGGCTTTGAAATGTCGCAGCGATCTGATGGGACGTGAAGGCTCCGCCACTCGCCGACAGGCTCCAATCACGCTAATCGAACTTGCACAATCTTAGCTTGAAGAAGTTCTGATTCTGATGTAAGTACTACAGAAAATAACAGAGCGGATATAGGCACAAGACCTAAATCCATCTGTGGATCGCTGCTAATAATGCAGAAAATAGAGCTATGCTAACATTTATATAAATAAATCATGAATAGCTAATCGAATTATAAAACTATATTGTGTTTTACGATCACTATTTATATGATCTGATGACTTTAATGAGCCACTTGGAGCCGTATTGACGTCAGCAGCTCAATCCTAAATGAACAAAAGTCGTCAGTTACTTCACCAACGCGCTGTAACGGAGAGTTTTAATATTTATTTAAATTGATATTAGGTTTATCTTTACGACTAATACCAAACATCAACATTTAAATCTCATCACGTCATGATATTGCTTAAAACTTATGAGTATACAGCATGATTCCGTAGGCGGGTCTTACTTCCAAAACTGAACTTTAGATTTTTAACCTTCTCTTTGCATTTGTCGACCGAGCGGGTGCTAGGGAGCGAAGCGTCTATGCTCAGCATCGACAAAAATGCTTTTGTATGTCTGAATTCTGTCCGGATCTCTATCTTCCTGTAATGGTCGCATTTCTTAACCGATTCTCAAGATTTTTTGTGAGAAGGTTTAATCATTATATAGAATGCTTACAAAATTTCACGAGAATTGGTTAAAGAATGCAACCTGAAGAGGAGGACAGAAGTCAGCCGCGAGGTCTGCTCACGGAGCCACTAGTTTGAGTGACACTTTTTTGAAAGATTTGCGAATATGGGACTTCGAACTACTTACCCGAGTATTTATGATCATCTTTTTGACGTAGGTATAAGAGAATGTTATCATTGTCACTAATAAACATTTCCCTGTTAAACAATAAGTGATATCATTAATCTTTCTTCGTTAGTTTAATTTTTTAACTTTTATATAACTATGTAGTTTTTTGTATTTTTGTGTGCGTACTTTACTTGACTACAATTGAGAGGAAAGCAGCACCCTGTAGCCTCAGCGATGATTTACCGACGTGATGAATACGCCAGCACCTCATACGTTACGATCGCCCGTCGATATGGCAGGTGTTACAGTTCGACTTGTAATAAATAGACGATCGATGCCCACAGCCCAAACCGATCCCACTTAACACCTTGATGGATCGACCGACACACAGATAGCTCACATCGTTAATGAAACATAATAACTGCCGATAAGTATCGTAAAGTGAACATAATGGAATTAATCAAGGCCCGTAAACGTTTAACTCCGACTAGGTGAGTATCTGTAATCTGTGTCGGTGATTTATTTCCACCTGCTACGGACTTGTACCGCCACTGTATCTAGGCGGAGATAGGAACGGTATGGCTAGACAATCCCTTTGAAGGCAAACTGTGGAGCTGAGTGAGACCTCTGAGGGGATAATTGTTTGAGTAAGACTTTTAAAAGCTTTATAGCAAGTTGACAGCGGACTCTGGTCAAACACTATCGCAGTTGCGTGTTTCCAAAGCATTTTAATATAGCCACTCTTTCGTTTCTATGATCTGAGATAGCCACCTTGTAAGTTGTTCAACACGACTAGGTAGCCTGCCTGACCTGTATACTGTACAGTACTACCTATATATGCACTTCCAATTATAATGTATACTATAGTCGACTATATCAAATCACATCCGTTTCGTGACTCACCAACAAGCGCTTTAAATTATTTGCGTAATTAAAATTTCGTCAAACAAAGAGACAAAACGCTGGATACGTAGCATTGACCCGTAGGAACATTCGACAACCTTTCATGACAGAACTATGGAGTTGCACAACTCATTAATCCGGTTCAATACAAGAAGTTGCGGTAAGCATTCTCTTTATTAAAAGTTTATTGTTTTACATTTGATATTGCGTACATGCGTTATTGAATAGGTCTGTATGTAGGCTAAGCGAGATAATGATAGATAATGGAAGACAATGCCGCACGCGCCTGCTCGCGCCGCCGCGGCCGCTCTAGGCACCGCACCGGTTCGTTAGTGTAACTGTTGAGTCACGGACCCGGAGATCACCTGACGCTGTCGGCTTGATGTTGACACCCGCCCCAACACACACGAACACATGCTTCATACACCTATATTTGCTGAATATTACGAGGTCGATGCTCTACCTAGAGCCAGAGGTTAAGATTTGCAACTTTTAAAGAGCTTCTATAGCATTAATCAACAACCGACATAGATAGATCATTAGAATACTAGAAGAATGGCTAAACAGTAAACTGTATCGAAATCTAAATAGATTTGTATACAATGAGTGACTAGTGAATATCTTCTAATTGACTTTGAAAACTTTTTAAATGACTCAAGCATTCTAACATCCTATACTAACTTAGTTAAAAAAACCACAGAGAATAATAACTAACCATTAATTTTTTTTAAAGCTCAAGCTTTAGCTTGTTAATAATTTCATAGAGGCAATAAGGCACCTATTTTCACACCTTGTTATGGTTTTGAAAGAAATTTCCTAAATTACAATAATCAAGGGTAGCAATTTGCTCGCTAAAACACAAACTTTCAAAAGAAATTATATTTTTTAGGCTCAACAAAAAACTAGCGGCGTTAAAAATTAGCTGAATAACCATCGATAGGATAACCCACGCGCTTTTATTGGAAGATGTTTCTTTTATAGATTTAACTTAAATATTTAGATTCATACATACTTTTTAAAGATACTTCTAATTAGAATAGCTACGTTCTCTAAGAAATGTCCATTCCTGGAAGTTGACGCGATCAGAACATTCGCCTTTCTCAACTCCTCTTTGTACCAGACACCGCTCCGGCCTTCGGCGGCGTGCGGCGACTTCACGACTTCACACAAAGACTGTCAGGAATAATTAAAGTAATTACTGTTTACAGTAATTAATGACCCACATAACGTGATATGGTTTGATTGATCTCGGAACTGTGACGAGATAATTGTGGCTCACCGGCTCTATTGCCAAACGCTACGTTACTTTGTTTTCAATTATCGAACGCGAAGGCACCCACTCCGGCGCAACGCGCACAATGCGTTGCCTATCAACGAGTTGTGAAACAACGTCTCGCTGAAGAGGCTTCTCTTTATGCAATTGTTTCGACGTTAAAAGAGAATCTATTCGAATGTCGGCATGAAATCCATTGACTGCGGGGATTGGCTGCGATTTATTCAATTATTTAATGTAAAACAAGGCTGCTTTACCATGCCGGAGGAGCTGATTAGTGGAGCTATTAAATGAACCTTTGAACATCTTCTTGTGCGTTATCGATTGTAATTCTGCGCGAGTAGCGGCGCGACGGCGGCGGCTCGCAGACAGCCCGCAGCTATCCAGTACATAGACACTGCATTAGGGCTCCTACGCGCGCCCGGCGGCTTCTTTGCCGCCATAAGCGCATTCAACGTGTAATCGCGTTTGCATTTCTCTTTTGTGTGCACAGACCACGGGTAAAAGAATATCTTAAGAGGCTTAGTAATTTAGTGCTTTAATGCCCGCGAACAACCTGTATTGGTATTTACTGCATCTCATTATGCAATCGTTGAGAGCAGCATTCTATATATTAGGTCCTTACGTATGAAATTGGCGTTTTGTCGTATTGATCAATTTGATCTGAAATATCTCCTCTTTGGTTAAGAATTCGAAATTCAAATTAATAAATTCATTTAGCTGGTTTTTTTTTCTTTGGAATACAGTCATTCATTTGTTATTTTCCTCATTATTTTTTCTTTGGCGTCGCTTATTACCGCGCAATGGAAAACATGAAATATCGGTATATTTACGAGTACGAGTTCTACCGTGGCACCAGTGCTGCAGAAACAGCTCGAAGAATTAATGATGTGTACGGTGCTGGTGTCGCTAAAGATAGCATGGTACGTTTTTGGTTTCAACGTTTTCGTTCTGGAAATTTCGACCTTAAGAACCAACCCCGTGGACGGCCGGAGATCAAAGTGAAAAACGAAGAATTAAAGGCTATTGTGGAAGCGGATCCATCACAAAGCACTTCAGAGATAGCAGCAGGCTTCGGGGTAAGTGACAAAACTGTATTAATCCACTTGAAGCAAATCGGGAAAGTAAAAAAACTCGAACGATGGGTACCTCATGAATTGAGTGAATCGAACTTGCAAACACGGGTCGCCTGTTGTGTTACTTTGCTCAACCGACACAATAATGAAGGGATTTTAAATCGAATCATTACTTGTGATGAAAAGTGGACATTGTACGATAATCGAAAGCGCTCATCGCAATGGCTGAACCCTGGAGACCCAGCCAAATCCTGCCCTAAACGAAAATTGACTCAGAAAAAGTTACTTGTAAGTGTTTGGTGGACTAGCGCCGGTGTCGTTCACTACAGCTTTCGTAAATCTGGCCAAACGATTACGGCAGATATCTATTGTCAACAACTGCAAACCATGAAGGAAGAACTAGCTGTTAAACAACCGAGATTGGTCAATCGCTCTAGGCCACTGCTGCTTCACGACAACGCAAGACCACACACTGCATAACAAACAACCACTAAGTTAGCTGAGCTACAATTGGAATGTCTGCGACTTCCACCGTACTCCCCGGACCTTGCTCCAACAGATTACCATTTCTTCCGGAATTTGGACAACTTCTTACAAGGAAAAAAATTCCACTCCGATGCAGCATTCCAAACCGCCTTCAAAGAGTTTATTGATCTCTCGCCCCCATGGTTTTTATAGTAAAGGGATCAATGAACTACCCATAAGATGGCAAAAGTGCATAGATAACAACGGTGCATACTTTGATTAATTAAATATATTTTACAAAAAAAAAACGATTATTCCTCCCGTACAAAACGCCAATTTCATACGTAAGGACCTATATTTTTAGGGAAGGTAGAAAAAGAACAAATGCATAATTGACGTGCATCTGGAGCTTTAAACAAACCAACTTTTAAAAACTCCAAAAATTAAGAGATTGTTGCAGGTATCTTTATCTTTACCCATACATAAATTGTGCTCACAAATCGCTTCGAAATGGGCATGAAATTTGTTTTGTAAGCAAATGGTATCTCGGGTATGTAATGGTATATCGGGGAAGGTACATTTAAGTCCGCGCGGCGACAGGGTGCGTGGGTGCGATTGACTCGTCACCGCGCTATCGGGCCTCACTTAGCGCTAACTTGGCGCGCGCTTTATCGCGCAACGACGACGCGCTCGTGCCGCCCATCTGCACTTCCTTTCGCACTTGCTTGACACATAAAGATCCAAAGCTTAGGGTTCCGTAGCAAAACAAAGAAACCTTATGATAACGTCGTGTCTGTTCGTCCGTCAGTATGGTATGGTTAAGGTATCTAAAAACTTACTGCAGCACTGACATCTAGCATACTTTTCAAACAATTTTAAAAATTATTGATGTTCCAAGAATAAATAGAACTTAGTGACTCTGTGAGCTGTGGACCTCGTGGCTGACGTGTGTTCTACATATTTTGCGAGCAGGTTCGGTAATTGTACAGAAAGATTTTTTTGCCAATTCAGTTTTAGGAAATTAGGAAATGCGACCAGGGGGGCTATTCCTGTGCGTGAGATGAGATGAGATTTTATCTTGGTCACTCTCACACCTATGACGATTCAAACGAGAGCAACAAGGACGAAAAAAGGTGAGATGAAAATGTAAAATCTCCGAATAGGGCCACTGTAGAGGAAGACGAGATCCCGACATACGAAAGCATTTTTGTCGAAGCATACACGCTTCGTTCGCTGACGCTCGCTCGGTCGATAAAATCTGCGATGGCAACGGAACCCTATCATGACCATTTTTACTGGAAAAGGTACAATATTGGGGTTGAATTGACCAACTTCGATTTTTTGAAGCGATGACACCATGACACGTAGGCGGGATTAACTTGTCAAAGTTATTACTGCTCATTTAGCTCAAACTCACACATTTTTGCAAAAAAAATCATGAGCCACCCGAACTTGAAGTGTTCAACAGAGTATAAAAAGTATTTAGGTGGGATTACCTAAAAAATATTGCTTTATTAAATTTAAAAACATAGTCTTCGATTTTGGTAAGAAACTTGCAAAATGTTTGACATGTTTTACGTAGAAATTACTCATAGATACGAGCATACATTTCATACTTTTGTCGTTTCGCACTTCATTAATACGACAAAGTTATCATAAGAAAACGTAAAATACTAATTCTGGCAATCATAAACTTCAGTGACAATTACCCACACTGAAGTAAAATATCCCCCAGTCAAGGATACCTGACCTAATCACGGCGGCACGAAACTAGTTGCGAGTAAATTAGAAATGCAGCGGCGGGCTCCTTGAATCTATTCTTGTACTGAAATAAAGCAACTTTCTATCTTTTATTTAGTGTCGCAGGGCCGCTTTATCTCGCCTGACAAAGAGCCGGGTAATTGCCATTTGTGCAACGCTGAGAATTTCATTAAAACTTGATAAAATCACGCACTTGTTTGGAATACCTCCGCCATTTTCCCTACGCTCCTTGCTAAATACGAGCATGTGTGAGTTCTAGGTAGAAGGTATGTAAAATACCATTTAACTTCAGTGTTTATCTTTTCAAGTTGTGTACCTAAGTTCATTCAATGTGTGCGTATGTTATTTTAAAAGTTTTAAAAATAGAAGGTGTTTTTACTAGTGATTATTTTTAAAAAAATCTTAGAATAGTCTACATGTAACGACTACGCTGATCGAAACCAATTCTGTTTTGTATTTTGCAATTTGATTAACAAAAGCATAACGAACGGGTGCAATGTGATTTTATCCCAAACCGAGGGAGTGTTTTATCAAAGACTAATGACTCGGCTGTGAAGCGAAATGGAGCAATCGGGAAAGTGGTCGCTCTATGAGAACGTTCACGTTTCCTTATTGTTATTTTAATATTCAATTGTTCCCTAATGCGGGGCTCAAATATAATAACGGGTTATTTTTACATTCGACTTTGTTTAGCCCAACAATGTTTAAGCGTTTTAGCAACCCACTCTATGATTATTGATAACCAACAAAAGTATTCAACTTTCTGCAGTTGAAGAAATAATGGTTACATTACATATAACGACTACTCCATTCAATACAAGAAAGAAAATAATAAAAGGCATGATATAAATGACTCTACCAGGGGCCTTTAATAGTCGTATCGAGAAACGAGTTAATTGCTTCATTTCACAATGCCAATTCCCAGCTTCTGAAGGGATAAAAAATAAACATTTCGATTTAATAAATTAATTTTAATCAAATATCGTAGAATCATCTCGAACTCATTACCGAATGTGGAACAAAAATTTAATAGAGATCGGTTAATGAAAATTAATGGGCAAAAGGCACGCACCACGAGGCGCAACGAAGGGGTGGTCGGAAACAGTGATGTGATGAGCGTTCATAATGTGGATAATACGCTGGCGCAGGCTGCCGCGGCTCACGGCGGACGCGCAGGTATCGCACACACGCTCACTCATTCAGCTGAAACGCACACACGCACGTTCAACTATAATTTATAGCTTTTTGTAAAGCTCTTTCATGTGTAGGTATGTATGCGTGTTTGGCAATAGGGACGTCACAATCACAGCCGTCTGTCCAGATGTGCACGTGCGCGCGCGCAGGTGACGACCACACTACGCGCCTTCACAACAACAACAACTGTATACCTAGCATTTTTTCTATGAAATTACGATTGTATAAATTGTATTTTGTAACGGTTCCGAACAGCCGGCTACGTCTACTTTTTCGTGGGTTAATAAAAGCATGGTAACATTATCAAACTACGTGTGCAAGTAGTTACTACAAATATGAGTAGGTACCTACTTATTTTAGTAAGAGTTTTGTTAGTTTCAGCTCTATGTCTGGGTGTTAATATCTATTTAAGTATACATGTATTTAAAAATATACATGTATGTAGGTCTATCGGTAGGTATTTCAGTCTCTAGCGGCTATATGGTACAAGCTTTGTTTAGTTTGAGGTTATAGGCGACCGTGTGTGAAAATATCCCAAATTTATTATTTATTTATTACTATTATTGTTTAAAATCTCTTTAATATAATAATATCATGTCTATCGGAACTGCGGTTCGTTTAACGGATTTTCGGATATTATTTTTATTTTTATTCAATTCATTTAAAACACATTTCTTCGATCAAAATTGTATTTTTGACAATTTTTTTTTTATGTAGAATAGGTCGGCGTTTGACCACCAACTCGCCTGATGTTAAGCGACGTTGTGGTCGAAGATGGAGCACGACGACCTATAAGGTACTTATTCACTCTAGCAATAAACTTGTGAATAAGTACAAAGACGGCAGTTGAGTGCGGCGCTATAAGTGCGCTACTGCTCAGACCCGTCTTCGGAACGGTTACTACATCCCGAAACACGACTAGATCATTTCACGGCATGGCTTGGTCCGGTGGGTGGTAACTAGCCACGGCCGAAGCCTCCCACCAGAGTTTGCTACCCGGTTAGCACTACCCGGGGACCACGTGTAGGGGATCAGAATAGAGTACACTCCTACGGACGTGGGTAGCTCAGCCCCCAAAATCACCTTATTCACACCTTATTCTATGAATGGCCTAAGTATCAGCCAGACAGTTTTTTCAATGTTGTATTAGACGCTACGGCTGAACATCATTAAGAATCTAGTTAAACGGCGCCGTTTAGTAAAATGGCTAAGCTATTAATTGAACAGCTGATCAAGCAAGTTGGCTGTGACATATTTATACTTAGAAACAAGTAAGATTTCCACTTATCACAAATTCGATAATAAACTAAAGATCTTAAAAAAAGTTGAATGCTGTTTTACAAGGTTTTTTAATTAACTTGCAATGTATGTAGGCTTGTTAGGGTGGAATTTCACAACTCAATTTTGAAGAAGATATATTCAACAATGCGTGGTTAGCTGTGTAATATTATTCTGAATCCAATATGGCGGAACACCCAAAATGGCGGATGAGTTATTTTTAATGCACTCCTACAATATGGGTATCAAATGAAAAGGCTTACTGAGAGTAACTCTAAAAACAATGTGACGTCACTCTAAGTCCAACATGGCGGAACACTCAAAATGGCGTACAAGTTATGTTAAATGCACTCCTACAATATGGGTATCAAATGAAAGGGCTTGCTGAGAGTAGCTCGATTATTCTTTTTAACGCAATAAAAGCTTGTTCTAACAAAAGTTTTTTAAAGCGAATAACTTATTTTACGTAAACGTAACTACATTTACTTTTTCTAAAAATTGCGTGCACTCTCTTTCTCTTTCTCTAGGTTTGTATAAAAGCTTCTGAGTAATTTATAAAGTAAAGATAATAAAAGGAAGTTATCTATTTGAAGTGGTAACGTGACTAATGTGGCCATCAATTAAAATTTACCAGGACAGCTTTTTCAAACTGTTAGGAGTACATACTTACCTGTTCTTCTGAGTAGAGGCTCTTTATCCGAACAAGGCGGTCGAGTCTCTTTAAAAAAACTTTGACGTTCATAAGTGTGCCTTTGATACCTAAATTGAATAAACACATTTTGACTTTGACTTTGAATAAAACTTAATACAAAATGAGAGAGGATACGAAATTTGAATTTGAATTTGAATAAGAAGGAAGTAAATTCTGAGATGACCAGTGACAGAGACGATTGGGAAAAGTATAGACACAGTACCGATCCCACTTAAACAACCGAATCAATTTTGCCAAAAGTTTACAAGGAAATACCGGACAGAATTAAAACAGACGAACATACAGTACTTTTAAAAAAAAAACGTTGACGTAACATATCGTCACGCCTTTCCCCCGAGGGGGCTGGCAGAGGTGTAATACAACACCCACACTTCGCCGGACGATATTCAGTCCCAAATGTGACAGGGGGCGAGCCTGTCGCCATACACCGGGCTCCAGTCATGTAGACATAGCTACAATATGCATTTTAGTAAAATAAGTTTGTAATAACTTATGAATGAGTCATTACAATTCTAAAGAATGACGTCATTGTTTACTAAAAGTCCGATGCAAGTACAAGAATAATCTAAACAAATTATTCCGAAATCCGCCTCGTAAGATGGAGACCCTGTGCAAAGCGAGCTTACTCACCGGCGCACGTGCGCGGGCTGCGCGCATGCGCGGCGCGGCGGGTGCGCTAATCGCCGCGTGATTAGTGCCTAGCCTACAAATACTCCAATCATGTCGATAACTCCCGGCAATCATACAATAATCCACCAATAGTGTAATTATTATGAATTGAACACCGTTGTTACGTGTAGCACGCCTACGGACCGTAGAGGCCACTCTACGAACAAAAGACTTCAACGAGATCCTCAACACTACAACATTGGCTAAAAAATTGTTAATTTAGCGCTATGTATTACATACATATTTATATACATCATTTATATTTTTTGTTAACATTAGGTTTTAATCCATGCTGCTAATACTTTCGGCTTCTGTAATGTCGAAACTTCAGATACTTTAGAAAAGTTAGTAAGTGCTTTTAAGTAAATTAATGTACTTTAATAGTGTGTACTAAAATATCCTTACAGGCTTATATAAGCACTTATGGTCAAAAGTGGACTTATTCGTGATAAAAAAAACTAGGAATATGCTTTTCATTTCTTGTTTCGTTTTTTTTTTTTTAGTTTGTGTATTTTGTTCTTACGAGCGCATTAAAATATACGAGGTACTATTTTAGAATGAATACCAATACTACCAATAGGTAAACGATATAACCGCTTAAATCAAGAGCTTTTAATTGTTTAATAATAAAAGCGAGCGTCACTTCTTCCAAACAAACCAAAACTATACAAAATGTAGTAAGTAATTGTCACTTTTAGTAAATTATATCGATATTTTGCAAGTTAGGGTAAGTACTAACATCACTAAAGTCGGCGTCTCGTGCCCGTAATCGTAAATATCAGACATTTAACACACAGTGGTCTCGCCGACCGCGGCCGGTGATTATAAATAGATTGTTGCGATACGGACGACGTGTTTACAGGCAGTATCTGTCGATAGCCTGATCCAGACCGACCACTCCGCTCCGACTGCAGGCGCACGCGCAATTAACTCGCCGACAACACGAACAGACAAATAATGCAACCCAGATTTACATAATACTCGCACCTGCCAATTTCCACACAAAACTAATTTCTCCACACTACGCACCTATCTAAATATCATCTGGCTACCGCGGGTCGCATAGGTTCTGCAATCTCGACAATTACCTTAACGGTTAATTAGCTAGAAACTCTAATAGCTTATGAAAGCTCGCCAACATTTCTCGCGGCTCATCGCTATTACGCGGCACGAGCCAACTTAACGCCATAAAAAAAACTATGTAAGAACCGCTAAGTTGATAATGGCGAGCGTTTGTTTATTTATACAATATCTATAACAAGCAAGCGCCAGTTAACATCTTTACTCGGTTATCTCGGCTGTCAGTAACGAGAAATAATGATGTACGTATAATACGGAGGCATTGCGTGTAGAAAACGATTTTATGCAATACTGTAGCGCTCGGAAAGTGGCACAAGATGTAAGATCTGTTGAAGTCTATTATTATGATAAACGGTTAGTAGACAATAACGTTCAACTTGTTTCCGTTGCATTGGAAGTACATACTTATCAACCGTGCCAGATCCATAGTACAGAATTCTGTGCCCATACAACACAAAATTAAATTTAATATCCCATAGCGTAACGCTAAACAATGAAGACAGAAAAGAGAATACTAATTTAGGTAAGTATCATCTATTATTGTGCCATCATAAAAATCTTTTAAAATTAGCAATGCTATATAAGTGCTGACTATACTATTTTTGTAACTAGTGAGTTATTTATTTACTTGTTTTATTTAGGTTAAATGGTAAAATATAACATTTTCTTCGATGATAATGATAGATTAATGTATCTATAATTATAATAGCAGAATTATCTCTGGAGAGTAAATAATGGAGTATTAAATGATGTTGCTCATGACTTAAGCCTCATCCTCCAAGAATTGATGAAAATGCGCAGGCGCCGACTCGAGATTGTTCCGCTCTGACCGCGAGACGCGACGGACTCCCGGACACGTCCACTATTCTATGCTAACGGAATTATCGAATAGAGAAATATTAATACACTTTATTTTAAAACTCTTGTATCATTTTTATCAACCTGTACCTAACAAAACATTAAATAGTAAAAAACAAAATCATAATCCTTTCAAAAAAGGAAATGGGACAATTTAAATTGCAAGTTATCTCAACAGTCAACTTTTAAAAATTGTATGAGTGATAGCTTACGTATCTCACATTGAAAGATTTAAACGTCATAATAATAATAATGAACTACTTCTTAACAATGCGCTTTAACAGTTAGCCACGATGAGTTATTAGCCTTCAGCATTCCAATTAGAGCACGCTCGTGATGTACTACCGGTCCGATATATCTCGCAGGAGACTGAGACACTAATGTGGCTCATGAAAAATTGACACACCAAACCAGTCCTGCGGCGCAAGCGCACGCCGCGCTAATAACTAGTTAGTATAATTCGAACAACGCCTGCGCCGCAGCCGCCCGCCACTTGTTCTATTGTTTGCAATCCGTGCAAAATTGCGGAAATACTATCCATATCTAGTTTTGCTTTGACGTTCCTACTCGTTTATTATTATAACAAGAAACTTGCAGCATCTCGTCTTTTGTTATTGATCAATGAACAATATATACTAGGTGCAACAATATAACAACAATTAATGAACAATATAGTTAACACTCTTTTGAATAAAATACTGCAAGCAGCACTCGGCTAGAAAATAATGGCAGGTGGTCAAAAATTGGTGAGGTACCACAACTTTGTAACTAGTGGACAAGACCAGTTGAAAACCGAACAGAAATGAGGTTCTGTTTATTTCCGTGTAATGAAATAGAACTTGCCTGGTTCTAATCCGACTGTTACGGTAATTGTACAGGATCAATATCTAGGCGAATGTGAATTTCGTAAGTCGATTGTGAGGTGGTCAAGTTGATCGATGATGTGTGCGCGTGCGCGGGCCCGCTTGTCAATTAGGTGAGCTGGGTTCAGGGCCTGAGCTACGAATGCCTTATCTGCGCTCAGCTATCTGGCGACGTTTGCGCAACTTCATGTTAATAAGAGAAAACAAATTCTCTTTTCACTTGACTCTCACTCTGACCTTTAATTAATTCAATCAGTTACCGTAAGCCGCGAAGGAATCTAGACTCGTATAACGACGTGTCGGCGACTTCACAGAGTGCTCAACTCAAACTATTCGCACAAAAACTGGCATGTGCTCGTCCACAGGTAGATCCACGTGACAATGAAATTTATTTTTTTACCTACAACAAAATAAATAAAGCTGTTTCTATGCCGAAATTCACGTGAAGCACAAAAAAAGTCGTAAAATCATCACGACCTTCATTCATTCTGGAGCGTCAATGAAATTATGTATGAAATTCTTCGCTTAGATAGAAGAATACATGAAAATAAAACGAGGTGTATGAGTATTTTATTCGCTAGATAGGTATGTCATCTCATAAAATGATTAAAATAACAACATAGGTACAAAATACGGATTTGACAAAGATACTCCGACAGTATCCGCGTACCTAAGGCGTACCTACGTAAGTATTCACACGAAACCATCATATTTGAAAGGTTGCGCAACCAACTCATGCGTAGCGTCGGCAGGCAGCTGCGTCAACTTGACAATGGGATCTTTGCAGGTTGTTGCCGGGCCGCGAAATGATCTCACTTTCAAAGAAATTCACCTTCGATCGCACAGTGCAGGCGGCGGGCCCTCGCCGGCCTGCATGAGCCATTGTTTGCCGGAACCAGCGCACAAATTGACGACCGATCCCAGACAAAAGAATTAAGGGTTTATGAGAAAAGGTGAAGGCATTTCACTGACTCAACGTGAGTAGTTAGCATGGTTAGATTAAAAATCTCTTTTAATATTTTAGCAAGATTTGTTTAGCTACTATGTTTGTAGGTATGTCTGGTACTATTTCTAGTCATCAGATATTTAAAAATACTTCACACTATTTTTTCTTTTAAAAAAAGTACCTATTGCATGATATTTTAATAAACTCAAAAGCAGCGTGACAAAATGCAAGTAGAAGTTTTTTAAGCCAGCAGCAACGAAAAAACTTCAACTTGAATTTTATTTTTGTTATTTTAACGCATATCTTGAGCAATATGACAGCTATGTACCTGAAACATATCTACCTAGTTATCTACATCCATTTGTTTATATAAATCTAACAAGTAGCATTATTGAAAGAAAAACCAAAAACCTGGCTGCAAAATTTTGTACCCTAAGTCACTTCCACTACCAAGACGATTCAAATGACATTTCATAAAATATGTCGAAATCCATCAAGATGTTTAGGCTGTAGGGAGTGCCAAAGAATCCTCATACATACATACCCACATACAAACATACATACACACACTCGAAAAACATAACACTCTTTCTTGCGCAGTCGAGTAAACAGGTACTTGTAGACTCTAGGTTTCCTTGTTGTTGATCCTAAAAAAACGAATATACTTCGAATGTAATTAACGTTTATCGTACGTTTAAGAACGTTACACAAGACGACTGCGGGCGTGGTTTAACGTTACTCTTGCTTGTGGAAACAGCTGTACGCTCCCCCTTTACCTGAGCATCTATGTACTGAGCACGTGTTATATGTACCCTCGTTTCTTAGGTAAATACGATTTGTATTTGAAGTCCTCACATCCGGGCTCGGCCGGCACCGGCGAGCCGCCTAATGTAGCTCACAACTTGATTTTATTTGCATAGGTATCTACATGCTTCGAGGCCGCCACGTTCATGGGGAAGACTCTAGAGGGGTCACTGTGGAGTAGAGATAACCGAAGGAGCCGTGATGACGACCATTACCTATCTATTAAACACACCTGCCTGGAACTTCCGACTGATTGTTGATTTAGCAATGTGATCTGTTCCACATTGCGCTTGGACATGTGAGTAATTATACTCAGGTACATTTATATTTGTACAAATTTAGGATGTTTGAACTCATTCACGAGTCCTACGTCATTATTACTTAAATTTTATAAACAATAATACAACTAGTGGTATGTAAAGTGTATGTATCTAAATAGATAATGTGCGTAAGTTTACCCATTGCGATGAATTTGAAAAGATTTGTTTTTGGCGTGGCGTTAACTATTCCCGAAAAAAATATACCTACTTAAGTACCTACTTAGTTTCTACAGCGACTAAAACCACGGGCCGCTGCTAAAACACATACACATAAATATAAAAAAGATCGTTTTGTATAGCCCGCACATATTCTCACGTGATATATAATCTGACAACTTAAAATATTACACTCTTTATTATTCAAAACGACATTTATTGAATACTGCTAATAGAATTCGATCAGTCGGTTTGTCGGTAGATGAACAAAAGGAACCGGATCAACGAACTAGTGCATATTTATCACGGAATTAATTATAATGTTAAACCAGTATTCAATTGTGTTTGATAAAATAAACGTTAGCCATGAACCGAACGGTCCTTTGAGCCGGAGCAGTCAAAGCTGCTGCGCAGGTGTGACCGCTCCCTTTCTCGTTGCACTTACATAATTACTATTGGGATACTTAACTACTACTGTTACTATGGAGATCGTTACATATTAATCATTATCAATTCAATAATTCACCTGTACTGAATATTCATAAACGCTTTCCGATAAAAAAAACATTCTCACGAAGTTTTTATCTACCTACAAGTACAGTAGAAATCCACAGGAGCGTCTTTGTTCGTTCTGAGTTGGGGTAAACGAAACGATAGATAAATTATGTGGACACATGGTGGATACGCAATACCCAGTGGAAATTCCCCTTTAAAATTGAAGTGACCTACTTTAAATAGATCAGACAAATATCAAAACGGTAATCGATTTGAAACGATTCAAATATCTACGCCTGTAAAACCAGTTAAATTCTAGATTTCATATTATATTAGCTGCGCCTTGCGGTTTCACTTGTCCAAGTCCATATCTGTATCGAATTTTATTTTTCTTTCTCTGATTTCTACAAAGCTCACACAGCGAAAGATCACTCGCTGAGCTTATCTGATGATTGGTTGAAAACTTTATTGAAATCGGTGCGGCCCTCTTGGCTTCCATATGGAACATATATACATACACCGAATTTTTTTTATAAGTAGGTAGATACAGAAATAGATACTCAAATCTTGCTTATGTTTTTACATTCACCTTATCTTATTTCTTATGTTATTACATTCACCTTTTTTTCACTTCTATCGAGTCTAATAGATAGGTATAAATAAATAAGCCATTTATTCCTCGCTTTTACAAATATGTAGGTACATTTTGATCTATTTAAGTTAAATTTAGATTTTTTGTCAGCAAGCACGAAACCCCTGATCGAGTAAAGGCCTCCTCCAAAGGGGTTATTTTCAGATTACTCCAAGAAAAGGTTTCAAAATAATCCACGAAAAAAAATTCAAAATAATTAATAATAATTTTGGTTTCAATTTGCTCCATGGCATTCTCAAAGTACTACACGCCACTGGTTTCGTAAAATTAAATAAGCCATACATTCATTCTCAATCAACTCCACACATTTTTTATTTCATTTAAAAATACTGTTTTTATGTTTCATTTGACTCCAAAAATCTGCCGTACAGTCAGATGCAAAAAGTTTAAGTATACAAGTTGTTGGTTTTGGGTGTAGTAAACTTATGGGTAATCTACCCGTTCAAGATAAACAGATGTTAGAACACAAGTTTTAAAACTCGAGAAAAAAGTCGAGTTACCATACAAAAATGATCACGTGACTAGTAATAATATATAGACACGAGATTATTTTTCATCTGAATTTCGCAAACTGATGTTTTAAAAGCTGTTCACTTTGACGGGCAGAACAACGGTTTATTCCACCTTGTTCACCTGGATTAAGTATTATTACACCCGAAACCAGCATCTTGTATGAGAGGAAAAAAAAAACAAGAAACTGATTAGCAATATTGTAATAAGAACAATTTCTTTTTTATATTTTCAATAAAAATAAAAAGTATTTAGAATAGTATGAAATAATGCTAAGTTATTTTTACCTAGACAACGGATATTCGAATGCACATTTAACAAAAATCACTTTTTCTTGCCAGTTGCTAAAAATATGGAATCAGCTTATAATTCCTCCAGGTTTTTCTTATTAAAAATGTTGTATTATTTATGGTAAATCTGATTTTCGCATTTACCAAACATAAGCACATCGTCACGCCGTATTTCAAAGACACTTCTGATTTTCAAAGGTTACAAATTCTAAGTTGATACTAAATACTAAAACCACCAGGTCCTGGAAATGCGGTGTTTTTTTATGAAAGAAGTGCTACCTACGAAGTTAAAGTTTTATATAATACCGAATCTCTATTTATATTAACACAGTCTGTAAAAATAGTTCGATCTTATTGTGATATACCTAAGAATACAATAAATAAATAAATACTACTTACATTTTTTTACCAGACTGCGCAAGATGGAGGGACCTACAATACCTGGTCATCAATATTGCCAATAAAAAAAAACTGCAGCTTTTGTTTGTTCTATGTTCCCAGTAAATGTGTGGATTGGATGGTATAGTGTAAGTTTTAAGTTTGTTATAACTTACACTAATAACTTACTCAGCGTATTTTATTTACAGAGCATTTGTGACTGACTGTACCCCTCGACATCTCATGGAGTAAAACGAAACCTAGTTCGATTAATATTAAATATCTATTGTTAGCGATGGAGCAGTTCGAGAACAGATACTGATGTAATTAAAAATAATTTTAGATAGCCGTGGAGTCAAACGAAACCTAAAAACAGTATTTTAAAATAAATTATTTTTAATAATAATTCTGTGGAGCAATTTGCGAATGAATGTATGAAACTCTTATCTTTTTTAAACAAAAGAATGGAGTACTTTGAAAATAACCCCTCCAAAGATGCCCATGCGTCTCTATCTTGTGCTACGTCTCTCCAGTTTGGGCCTGTGTCCGTCTCGGGTCATCTTCCAAATTAGTTAGTGGTCTCCTTCGGCTTCTCTTTTCCGTTGGGCCGCTCCACGATGATACTCTCGTACTCCGTCTCTGGTCTGTACATCTCACGACGTGACCAGCCCACCTCCATTTTTGTTTTAATGCATAAGTTAGAGCGTCGGTCGCTTTGGTTGTTTTTCTTAACTTAGTATGTCTTTTTTTGTCTATCTTCTTTATGTTGAGCATGCAATAGTAATGTAGTACACATTAAATTTAAGGTAAAAAGAAAGTGTAGGTAGGTACCTATCTAAGTTCGCTAACTAAACCATTTATTTACCACCCCTCAGTAACGTTAAATATAGATACTTACGTCCCCTTCTGTTTTAAATAGAATAACTTCCCAACTATTACGGTTACACAAAAATGAGTGCACGAAATAAGTAGGTGCATATTTAGGCACTTTCATTCGGTTCATAATTATTTATGTAAATAATATATGATTAATTAGATTTCCTCAAATATATGTTTAATTGCAATTTTATCTGTGACATTTAGTCGTTTATAAAACAACTTATGCTAATTAATTAGCCCGGCGGATAAGCAAACAACAAATAACGTGATAAAATAAATAATTAATTAAATGTACGATTACTTAAGCTTCTAGTTTAAAATGAGGCAATAAAGAGCTCGTAGCTAAATATTAAATCGATTTTCCAATAAGATTATTAATAGTAATCGATATTTCAATCTTGCGAACTAATTACCCTGGCCCCGCCTTATCTAATCAGGTTCTGAAAGGAGCCGGTGTGAGTCGCCCACCGGTGCGCGGTGCCGGCCACATGTGTTTGCTCTACCGCACGTGTTCTCCCATAAACTCTCGCCACAGTAGCTACCAGTAAAGTATGTTCAGTATCAAAGTTTTGCTCATTTTTTTTTTTACAACAAACTAGGCATGCGTTTGACCACTGACTCGCCTGATGGGAAGCGTTGACGTGATCTAAGGTGTAACACGCTTGCCTAGGAGATACCTATTCACTTTACTATTAAACACCCCCGGATTGTATTTAGGTGGAAAGACAGAAGCAGGCAACGAGTTCCACACCTCTGTAGTTCTTAGAAGAAAAGTTGACTTGAAACGCTTAGTGCGCTTAAACGCTTAAACGCTTAGTTTCATTGTAAAAAAATCTACGAGCTCCACAAGTTTCTTAACAAGTATTTAATAGGTATTATTTTTTACTAGCTACACCCCGCGTTGTTACCTGTATATGTATTGATCCAGAGTATAAGCTACCTTCAACTTCATACCTTTAATCAAAATCCATCCAGCTGTTTGAACGTGAAGAAGTATCAGACACCAAAACTTTCGCCTTTATAATAGGTACATAACATTTAGTCACGCCATTCCCCACAAGGTGTTAGCAGTGGTGTATATAACACCCACACTTCGCCGGACGACATTCAGCCCCAAATGTGACAGTGGGGGGAGGGGAACCTGTCGCCATATACCGGGAATACAAATAGGATCAATTTTTTTTTACGAAATCTTAGTCCCTACCTACGTACCAATCTATCAAATCGTAACCCGAGGCTTATAAGGTGTCCCACTGTCTATTTCTTTTACTGTCACCCTCCTTCGTGTCTCGAAGGGACGAAGAAACTCCATTAAGCAACCCAAAGGTAAACAACCCATGTATGTCACACCATTGATAATGTTTACAAAGAGAATCCTTATTCCTCCCTTGCATGTGTTTATTTATATGCTCACAGTTGTTTATTCATATGTGCTAATAAATAAGTACCTAGATCGTAACTAATATTATAAATGCGAAAGTGAGTTTGTTCGTTTGTTTGTTTATTTGTTTGTTTGTAACGCTTTCACGTCTCAACGACTCAACCGACAGTCTTGCATACACGTTGTCTGGGGTATAGAAAAGGACATAGGGTACTTTTCATCCCGAAAAAATTTATGGCTCCTGTGGGACCGCGAGTGAAACCGCGGGGCGCAGCTAGTAATACATAAAAATCCAATCTTTTAAATGTAATATTACAAACTAGAACTTAGATCAATAATATAATTTTATTAATGCTAAAGGCATCTTTTTTGCAGTTTATGGTTTCTTCGTAAATACTAAAAAATCTAAACTTAAAAGTACCAACTAAGCTAGTTTAAAAATCAGTTCATTTTGAAGTATTTTTATCTTGGTTTACAGAAATAGTCTCATGAGCGCACAAAAACTAAAATTGCATAATTCATTTCGGCACCTAATGTAAACCGTGCATTAGCACGTCCTCGGCCATATGTCGTCTCATCCATCACAAATAGGCAGTTTTAAATGCTGAATTAGTCCAGCTTGTCAGTTCGCCTCAGGTGTAGAAACCAGGCCATTTGTGTATACTGTTACTGAAAAACAAGTTGGAAAAAAATATGGTGCTCTACGACGACTCTATCATAGAATAACTGATATATGAGGACGAGGAGGTGCTTAATACTACGTAGTCGTTATCAGTCTAGCTGGTAAGTATAACATAAGTAAGAACTTAGTTGTAAGCTCGCGCCTAATTCAGATCTTGTGACGTCTATAATTTGACAAATTCTCGAATGATTTTGTTAAGAACATATAACATAAGTAAAAACTTAGTTGTAAGCTCGCGCCTAATTCAGATTTTGTGACGTCTATAATTTGACAAATCCTCGAACAATTTTTGACATAAGTAAGAACTGATAAATAATTTAATCAGGCGTTTTTGGGTCATTTTCATGAACTTCTGAAAAGTGCAAAGGCGCATGGCGCTGCTGTGTGTTGGGACATACAGCAACTCCAGCGACGTAGCACTAGATTTGTTAGATAAACAGTTTTTTATACTTACCAACTCCGAATTACTCCTCCTCCTCCTTTTGACTCTTTTAGAATCTGAAACCTAAGTTTTTCTTTAACGATTTTGTTCCAAAAAAGCGATGAAACTATGGTTTCGGGGATAAAATTACAGGATGCAACTAGTTTCATAGACTACATTTGACTGGCTGTTTAAAAAGCGACTGCATTTTAAACAGGCAGTCAAATTTTCAGATTAACGTTGGTATGATCAAATAAGGATTTAGACAACGACACTCTAGCGCCGCAGTACATATCGCCGCCGCCCGCCGCACGTCAAAATACTATTCATAGATTACTTATTTGTATATTAAAATATTAGATACTTTCCTACGCCATTGAAATACGAAAGTAATATCCTAATTACAGGTCAGTAAACGCGATAATACGTTTTCATTTCTGCTGTTGCATGCCGCCCATGCAGGTAACATTAGTCGTAATTTATTCGTCAGGAACGAGGGTAGCGTATCAAACAACATACGGAATTTGTAATTGTTAGGTTTTTGTTGGTCATCCCCATCAATATGGTACGCAGTCGTTAATTTCATTAAGAGGTTATTAAGCGGGCACGCGACCCGCCGACTGTTGCGACCGGCACGCGCTCTGCCGATCTAATCGAGAAACTTATGGTGCGTGACACCCACCACTCGAATTTATTTAACTGCTCACAATGTAAGGATGATTCGTTGTACTTGTCTTTCTGTGTCTAACGAGTCGTTATGAATCACTCGTGAATTTAGATAGGTATCTATCAATCCCAATTACATCTGTAGGTACCTATTTTTGTTCTTATCATAGGATGTCTGCAACGTCTTTGGAAATAACTCGCTTTTCTCTACGAATATTTACAATACTTTTAAGACAGAGCCATTATCTGTGGCCCTATTCGGAGATTTAAGATTTTCTTCTCACCTTTTTTCGTCCTTGTTGTCTCACGCGCAGGAATAGCCCCCTTGAGCTGAAGCAGATACCTTAGATCAGATTTGATATTTCGTATCTCTATTTGCCTATCTTGTAAAAACAGATAGTTGATGCTTAACCATAGCCGATGAAAGCTGAATTACACCATTAACCGTTGATTACAGTTAACCACCAGTTACAATTTACATCCCCAACTACCATTTCCATAAATGACTTAAATTAATTTAGACCATGTGCCGTTCAGTTAGTCAGTAGTGACCGTCACGCAGTTCATCAGTGCCGCGTCAGGTGGTGCGCACCCCGACAGCAGAGTAGATACGCCACCGGGGGAGCTACGTTGGTACGACTATTATAGGTATAGTGCACATCATCTCAGTAACAAAATTGATTCACATGCAAGTAAACTGCATACGGGTACCTATTTTTTAATATTGAAGTTTGTTACAGTTCGAATTTGTTGAAGTTTTGTTAGTGGAATTTGAATGGAGCTTATACTTGAGATTAACACAAGCTACTTTTTATGTTTCGAAAATTGTATGCTTTTTATGGTTTGAAAAGCGCTAACATTACCTAGGTATACACGTACGTAATAAAAATAAAATACTCGATCGCATTACATAATCTGCATTACAATTTGTAAAAAATGAAAGCCCGTGTACAAGAGCCTACTTTTATACTTAGGAAAGTTTGATAACGGAACAAGGTGGTTAATTGTATTACTCGTCTGTTTACAAACGCCGGTATATTGTAAAATGCCGAAGTTGATCTTGCATCACTTGATTCTACAGCTGTGTCAATCAGACTTTATGTCCAAAAATCCCAGCAAAACGATACCTAAGAAACACAATAGCGGGTACGATAACAAACACTCTGCACCCGAACTAACTAACAGAGATGCATTCATCTCTGCTTCCGGTCAGTACTTGCGCCGGAGTAGAACCATTATCCCACCCCATCACCCTCGAGTACCGCTGCGCTGTTTAGATTCGATAGGGATTTGCGAATGATATTATTAATTGGTTGGTTCCCACAGGTCTAGGGACGTCTCATATCGATCAAAAAGTAGGCACCCATTTTTATCGATGATTTCGCATCATTTGGCGATTACCGGGTTGGGGGCCTAAGTGAGTTTTTTTTTTTTTTATAATAAAGGTTAGTACAATAATTATCTACTTACCCAAATATCTTGCTAATACTTCTCACAAAACTTTGATTCGTTTAAAATACATAAATTAGGTAAGACGGTTTTAGATTTTTCAAAAATGCTTCTAATTCCAAGAGATATATAATATACTCTTATCTCTTGGAATTAGATCTTAATAGTTCTCATGGCACATGAGATTTTAAAATATAACTTAGTCATAAATGCTTGGTTAGTAAATATCGAAAAGTTATCGATAACTATGCGAACGTCCCTCACAAACGGGCGCAGCTTCCGAGGGGTGAGTCCGGCCGTCGGTTGATTTGTGTGTTATTGTTGACGCGATGTGCGATCCTGTTCCGCGCGCACTCCCACGACACGCAGGGTGCAGGGAGTAGTGCAGGGCTGTAAGGGCGCCGACGGGGACCAGATGCCGGCGCCTGCGCCGCCGCAGCCACTGTCACTCACAATATTGTCTCACCAGTGACCCTCGTGGGACCTGTGGGAATACACTCCCGCTATGGGAATATAACCACTCGTTCAAATATTGAACAATGCTCTTTGTAACCGATACGTCAGTTGCATTAATGCTTTGTTGCTGTTCATTATTAATGTAATTAGATTTAGGAAGAGGGAATAAATGGTTGGTTTCAAAATACTTGATTTGTTTCAGAACTGATTAGGTGGTGGGTAGTCAGAGGCAGGTAGCTATGATATAGATAGATACATACTTAGTTAGCTAGTATTCATTACCTATGAATACTAGCTAACTCATATCGTATAAAATATCAATGTGAGAAAGCTTTGAGCAGAATTAATCCATATAAAATAAGCAGTTGTTTAGTAGGTATTGCAATGAAATTCATATAATTCAGAGATGAAACGCCAACAAACAAATAGGGAAACCAAATAGTCAATATTCTGAAAGATTCATCAGTTTGCAGCGTCTTGAAAAATATCCTTGTACAGTTGGAGATAAATTGTAATACACCGAACAGAGCGACACTTGACCCGTCAAAACAGCGCATTATTCAGCGACAGGCGGATTAGCATCGGCTCCCGGAGACGACATTGCATATGCGACGCGCCCGCCGCTCCAGATGCTCCATTAATATTGTATTACGCATACATTGGACGATTCTTAAGTCTTCAGCCTCGTTGCTATACCATCAAACGTCTCAGCGACACATCTGTCTGCTGAAACATGCTAATTTGACTAATCTGAAAACATTACGGTAATTTAAGAGCTATGGTGTCTATCAAGATTTTGTTAAATATTCTGTGTGCAGGAAATCTAGATGTAGACTTATTAGTTATACATTCGTGCGTCTAGTTTCTACCCGCAGTCGACGTCTGGGACTGTGTTATTTTCAAGATGCATTAATTCTTTTTGGGTTTTTTTATGAAGTGATGGAAACCTAAAGAAAATTAAACCCGTAATTAGAAAAGGGTATAGAATAGACCACTATATTCCACAAGACACTTCGTAACGGTTCTGGTAAAGTCACGATGGAAATGATGATGACCGATAAAGATGGTATTGAATGTAATGAACACTAATGAGAGAATAACACGAGAAAATATAGATATTTCAATTTAATAATATTTACCAGTGTTCAGTCTTGCCATAATATAAAATAAACAAGAGCAACTTTGGCTATGACCGTCGATTTCCGTTCTGCCAATAATAAGTAGCGGGAAGACCCGCCATCTTTCTTCCGTTTTTTGAGTCGTTAACTGTTTGTCGTCGTGTTCGCATCGCTCAAGCGCAACACGTATTATTTTTCGTTTCCTTTTCGAAAGTACAACCCGTACCGACCAATCGACCCCTTTTCGCGCCGTTAATACGTCGAATAGTGATAGACAGGACTTTAGTGGTTTAGTGCACGGCGGTGAATACGCTTTCGTGCAAAGGCCGGTCAGGCCGCTACACCGTGATCGGGTGGTGGAGAACTGGGCCCAGCAACCTTCGCCTTCTGTGTCCAAGGCCAGCAGCAGCGCTCCCGGCAGGTAAGCAAACCACCTAAGTCCTGGCTCTTCAAGCAAATATTTCGTGTCGCCATTAAAACCTCCATACAGTCCACTCAATTATCGAACATTTTTGGTCATTCGAACCGGATTGTTAATGAAACAGTCCTAATTTGCATTATTTTCGTAATATCTGTCGATTTGTCGGTCGAAAATTACTTTTTGTCGTATTAAATTGCATTAATTTTCGTTATTTCGTCATACATTCTTTCGTTTTGTAATTTACATTAGACAATATGGCCGATTTGGTCTGACGAAATATCGTGGTCGTAGAAATAATATTTAATTTTGCAAATCAAAGTTACTTATTTATCTACCTACATTTTAAAGTTAAAATACCTTTTCGTTTAAAAACTTATTTTAAATATTTTTGTCTTTGGTCAATTTTAAGTTTCGTTCGGGAATATTAAATAGTTAGCTCTGTGGGAAATAAATTATTTTTTGTCTATGGTCGATTTTATTTTTTCGTTTGTTTGAATTGGTGCTCGTTCTTGGCTGTCATTGTCAGGTGCCTTAGTGTCAGTTGTCAATACTCATTCAAATACCGGCTTTTTCGGTGAAAAGTTTTCGTGAATAACAATTTAATTAGTGATTGCAAAATGAGTGTTGAAAGTGCTAGTGAATTTGTAGAACAAGAACCAGACATGGATAGGACTGCCCGGGATTATGCAGTATTGCGATTAGAATACCTGGAGCAGAGTGATTTCGTGTGTTTAACGGATGTGTCTGAAATTCAATCCCAGTTTCATGACGCACAAATTAAGTTGTTATCGAGACTTAAGGGCAAAGCACAACAGAAACACGAACTCGAAGTTACTTATCACTTCGAGGATGTGGTCCGCCAGATAAAGAAGAGGCTGGCACAGGGCGAGACCAACTCAAATAGTAAACAAACTGCGACAGAATCCTTAGTGCAAGCGCGTTTACCTAAAATTGAAATAGGTAAGTTCGATGGCACGTTGGAACAGTGGGTCGCGTTTAAAGGATTGTTTGATTCCTTGATACACCAGCGTAATATAAGCAACGTAGAAAAGCTTCACTATCTGTTGTCGAGTGTCACGGGTCGGGCTTATGAACTCATAAAGAATTTCCCAATAACGGACGCGAATTATACCGATGCGTACAACTTGTTGCATAAACATTTTGATAATAAACGGTATATTGCCACACATTATTATGATAAGCTTGTACATTGTGCACCTTTGAAGAGCAAATCAGCTAAGGAACTTGAAAAATTACACAGGACCTTTTCTGAAAACATATCAGTGCTGGAAAAATATGCCTTGCCTGATAAAGACTTCATGATGTTTAGTTTGTTATGGTCGAAGCTCGATAAAGCCACTAGGGAAGCTTTTCAACTAGATGTGAATAATGATGATATACCCAAGTTTTCTGATGTTCACAATTTCATTGAAAAGCATTACAAAGCTCTTCAAATGTCCGAAATTACAGGACAAAAGGTTATTGCAAGCCCGACTCAACACACTGGTGGATCAAGGAACAATAACAATAATAATAATAATCAATGGAAATCAAAACCTGCTTTAATAGTATCGAATAACTTGTGCACATATTGCTCAAAACAACACTGTCTTACTGCCTGTGAGGATTTCTTGAGTTTGGACCCAGGTGCGCGCTTTAATTTTATTAAACAAAAGGGGCTCTGTGTACTCTGCTTGTCGAGTGGTCATAGATTAAAAGATTGTTGTGACTCTGCGCGCTGTAGTCAATGTGGTTTTTCGCATCATTCTCTACTACACTTCACCAATACCACACAGCGTGTGCCTCAACAGGTAGCAGGGCCAACTAGTAATACTAACAAGAATACTGCGTTAACTTCAGTGAGTGGAAATGGTACCGTGCTTTTCGCCACTGCCAAGGTCTTGGTTCGTGATCAGTTTGGTAATTTCCAATCAGTGCGTGCTTTATTAGATTCAGCGAGTGCTTGTAACTTCATTTCGGAGAAGTGTGTGAAGCGGTTGGGACTGAGGACTTGGCGAAACAGGCAAACAGTGAGTGGCATTGGGCATGCCATTGCTGAACCTCTTGGCTCACTCTCGTGTCGAATAAAGTCAGGTAGGCCAGGCTCATTATTGCATTTTGACTTGGAAGCATTTGTCTTGCCCTCCATTTGCGCCGATCAACCCTCTTGTCTTGTTGATACATCCCAATGGCCACATCTGAATGGTTTAACATTAGCTGATCCAGAATTTGCAATCCCAGGTCCCGTTGAGATGTTGCTTGATGCAAATATTTTTGCATCATGCTTACTACCTGAGGTTAAGCAAGGTCAACCGGGGCAACCTATGGCATTGAATACCACTCTTGGATGGATTTTGATGGGCGCTTGTACTGAACCCAGCTTGCCACAAATTTCTCGTTGTCGTACTAATACTAAAAATTGTCTTTTCGTTTCCAATATTAATTTGGATAATTCTATAAAAAGGTTCTGGGAGATTGAAGAAGTGAAACTCACCTCCAAATTATTGTCGAAGGAGGATCAAATGTGTGAAAAATACTTTGTCGATAATCACCGTAGGGTCGAGAAAGGAAGGTTTGTTGTACCACTTCCCTTTGTCGATATACACAACAAGCCTACCTTTAAAAATTCTCGTGAAATCGCTTTAAAGAGGTTTGCCTCAACTGAACGCAAACTACAAATGAATCCAGCATTCAGAAAGGCATATGTTGCATTTATGGAGGACTATGAGGCCTGCCATCATATGGAGGAAGTAGAGCCCCCCACTACTAATGAGGGTGCCTTTTATTACATACCTCATCATGGCATATTGAGGCCGGACTCTATAAGCACACCTTTGCGGGTTGTCTTTGATGCTGGAGCTCTAGATGCTCAAGGTAAATCGCTGAATAGTACTCTCTACCCTGGCCCGAAGCTGCAGACTAGCATCTTCGATTTACTCCTACGTTTTCGCTGGCATGTTGTCGTTTTCAGCTCTGACGTGCAGAAGATGTATCGACAGATTTTGGTACCGGTCGAGGATGCAGATTACCAGCGGATCGTATGGCGTACCTCTCCGCTTGACCCTATTCGAGATTTTAGACTCCGAACGGTCACCTATGGTGTCTCTGCTGCTCCATTTCAGGCTCTCCGCAGCATAGCTCAACTATCTGTCGAAGCAGCTGAAGAATACCCAGCTGCCTCTACCGTATTGGGTAGAGATATTTATGTTGATGATGTTGTCTCTGGTGCTGATTCGCTTTCGAATGCTCTACAGCTCAAGTCAGACTTGATCCAGATTTTGTCGTCGGGTGGCTTCCACTTGAGAAAGTGGACTTCCAATTGCCCTGCATTTCTAGAGGGTGTTGCTTCGTCAGATCTTTATGACGAAAGCTTCAAGAGCTTTGATGAGGCGACGGACCTCTCTCTGAAAATATTAGGTCTGCAGTGGCGACCGACGTCAGATACTTTCGGTTTCAAGGTTTCCGATCAGGGTGACCTGCGTTGCACAAAGCGGACAATACTCTCGGAAATAGCTCGAATCTATGACCCGGTAGGATTCCTGGGCCCCGTGATATTCCTTGCTAAATACCTCATGCAGCTGCTCTGGGCAAAGGGAGTCGCGTGGGACGAGGAGGTACCTGAGGAAATCTCTTCGCAATGGTCACTTTATAAAAATCAGCTACCGTTACTTTCGTCAATTGCAATTCCGCGTCGATTTATCGATACTTTTGTCGCGCTACAACTTCATGGTTTTTGCGACGCATCGGAGCGTGGCTACTGTGCCGTCATTTATTTTCGGGTCATCAACGCCGCAGGTGCTTGCTCTGTGCACTTTTGTTGCGCAAAAACCAAAGTAGCTCCACTTCGAAAGCTCTCTATTCCCAGAATGGAGCTTCAGGCAGCTGTATTACTGGCTGACCTTATCAAATCTGTCGTTCAAGCGCTGGAACCTTTCCACCGCTTTGAAAACATTTTCGCTTGGTCCGACTCTACTGTCGCTCTGGCGTGGATCAAATCATGTCCATCGAAATGGAAAACTTTTGTCGCTAACCGCGTTAGCCACATCCAGGAAATTGTGTCTCCTGATTGTTGGGGACACACCAGTACTTTGTCGATGCCTGCTGATGTTGGATCACGTGGTATGCTTCCTGCTGACCTCGTGCGCTGCGACTTGTGGTGGAAAGGTCCCGCGTGGCTCGCAGAGCCTGAGGCTCACTGGAACACCTTTTTCGCGGAATTGTCGTCCGTTCCAGATGCTGATGTGCAGGAAGAGCAACGCATCTTCAGCCTCCTGACCGCTGTTGACGTCAATGTTGTCGATCTTCTAATAGAAAAAATATCATCGCTTTCTAAATTAAAGCGAATATTGTCGTACTGTCGTCGTTTTTCCCGTAATGCAAGATTACCGTTTCAAAAAATTGACGGCCCTCTAGAGGTAACGGAGACTCAGAGCAGCTTTGATTTTTTAATCAAGCATGCTCAGCAGGTTTCTTTCGCTTCGGAAATCGAGAAGGTAAAGAAGGGCTCTCTCAATTCACTTCCCAAAAGCTTGCGCAAGCTTTCTCCTTTCGTCGATGAGGCGGGTTTTCTGAGGGTGGGCGGTCGCTTAGCGAACGCCAAGGTAGAGTTTGCCGTCAAACATCCTTTGCTTTTGTCTCGTGATCACCGGTTAACTCACCTAATCATCCAAAATTACCATGATCGCTTCATGCACCCTGGTACTCAAACTCTCCATAATTTGCTAGCGCAAGATTTTTGGATCCTTTCGCCTAAACGAGCCATTCGTGCTGTCGTGTCGGGATGCATTCGATGCTTCCGAGCTAATCCAAAACCCACTCCTGCACCTTTCATGGGCAACTTACCTTCCTATCGAGTTAACCAGCTCAAAGCCTTTTCTTCGTCAGCCGTAGACTACGGTGGCCCCTACGACATTTGTTTGGGACGCGGTCGCGGTGTAAAAACTTTTAAAGCGTGGATTTGTGTTTTCGTCTGTACCAGCACTCATTGTGTCCATATTGAGCTGGCATCTGAGCTTTCCACTAACGCTTTTCTCGCCGCGTTGAAAAGATTTGTCGCACGTCGTGGTCGGTGTCATCAGCTCGTGTCCGACCAAGGCCGGAATTTTGTCGGAGCCAGTAACTACTTGAACTCTCTCATGCAGAGCGCTGCGTCTTCTCAGGACATTAAATTCTCTTTCAATCCTCCAGGAAGTCCCCATTTCTCTGGATTGGCAGAGGCAGGAATTAAATCTGTTAAGACTCATCTGACTCGTGTGATTGGGACTCAACGACTCACATATGAAGAGTTCTCCACTGTGCTCTCCCAAATCGAGGCTATGCTAAATTCTCGTCCTCTTACTCCATTGAGCTGTGATCCAAATGATCTGACGGCTCTGACTCCTGGTCATTTTCTCACCACTGAGCCTTTAACTGGGGTCCCTGAGGAAAATTTTGTAGAGCAAAAAATTAGTGTTCTTCATCGTTGGAAATTAATCCAAAAAATGCACCAAGACTTCTGGCAGAGGTGGCAAAACGAGTACTTGCACACCCTGCAACAACGCCACAAATGGAACCACACTCACGAGAACCTCACAGTCGGTAGCTTAGTCCTCATTATTAACGAGCAAACAGCTCCACTTAATTGGAATTTAGGTAGAATCGTTGCTCTACATCCTGGAGCTGACTCTATTTGTAGGGTGGCTACAGTAAAGACCACGCTGGGGGAGTACAAAAGATCTGTCGTTAAGCTTTGCCCATTACCCTATCAAATTAACCAATAAAATTCGACCATATACTTAAAATATTTTTTATTATCGAACCATAGAATTAGTTGTCGCTATCGTTACCATTAAAATAAATAAGTAAATTCAATTTTCTCGTTTTAAATACGTTGCATTTAGGTGGGCGGAATGTTCAGTCTTGCCATAATATAAAATAAACAAGAGCAACTTTGGCTATGACCGTCGATTTCCGTTCTGCCAATAATAAGTAGCGGGAAGACCCGCCATCTTTCTTCCGTTTTTTGAGTCGTTAACTGTTTGTCGTCGTGTTCGCATCGCTCAAGCGCAACACGTATTATTTTTCGTTTCCTTTTCGAAAGTACAACCCGTACCGACCAATCGACCCCTTTTCGCGCCGTTAATACGTCGAATAGTGATAGACAGGACTTTAGTGGTTTAGTGCACGGCGGTGAATACGCTTTCGTGCAAAGGCCGGTCAGGCCGCTACACCGTGATCGGGTGGTGGAGAACTGGGCCCAGCAACCTTCGCCTCCTGTGTCCAAGGCCAGCAGCAGCGCTCCCGGCAGGTAAGCAAACCACCTAAGTCCTGGCTCTTCAAGCAAATATTTCGTGTCGCCATTAAAACCTCCATACAGTCCACTCAATTATCGAACAACCAGTAATAGCAAAGTATTTAGCTACTTTAAGTATTTTACTTGCTCTTCAAACCGACCTAGAATTATACAATCGGTCGCTTTTTAAGAACTATATATATAAAACATTGCAACGTACAGAGTACCATCAACATGCAATACCTATTAGGCATTATTTCCCGATTCATGATATTTACAAAGGAAGTCACAAAAAATTAAAACAACAAAAAACCGATCTATTCATTTACGCACTATACACATTAGTCTTTTCGTCGTGAATTAAACGAGTCATCGTCGCGCTTTATGCATTTCCTCCCGTATAATATAACACTTTGAATCCCGTGTATAAATCAGGATCAACAGTTTCGGTTATCGAATGATAATATCTTCAATAACAAATGTATTGTTTTTGCAATCATGAACGGAGATTGATGTGCAACAATTACGGGATGCTCCCGGAGCATACATTCTAAATGTGTTGCATCGACAACTAGGTTTTTCTGAAGTCTACGATGCTAATACCCGGGTGGAAACAAATGGAAGCTACCGGACACATCCATCGTTCCACTTTAGATGTCGACTTTTCTCGGTATATTCGACGTTGAGTAAGTGGTCTAAATCAAATGATAGGCAGATTTTATAGATGCTGCAAAAGAGTTAGGTACAGATTTACAACGCAGCCAAGAATGTGTCCACATTCAAATGATAGGCCATCGATTCTTTCAACTGACATAACGACTTCGACAGTATCGGTTAGTTTTGGTTTCATTTCATTAAAAACTCTAAAGAATAGTGGATGCAATGCAATTATTGGGATACGCATTATTTTATTATGCATTTAAAACACAGGCTACAGAGGTACAGACCAACACGCACAAATTACCTACATAACAAAAGGTTGCAAAGTTGAACGTACCTACCCTTAGTTATGGAGTAGATACTATGTACCTACTTACCTACCGCCTATGTACCTAGCATATAGTACATTGACACTACTTAGGTACTTATCAGATTCAATCGCCACCAAAAACATATTGATCCGATTAAAATCTTGCAGAGCAATATGACATCGCGAAAGGAATGCACGCATGATCATTTCTACATAAACGTATCGGTAGCTTTCATCGCGCGCGGCGCCGGCGCAGGACCGTCCGAGTTAAAATCGATTACGCCTCCGCTTTGAACCTATGAATATTTTAACTGATCCGTATGATTGACTCATTGTTGAGCATCGGTGTCATAAGAGTGCCTACATTTTTGTATACCTTCATATTTGGCTAGGAAAGAAAGCGACCTATTATTGCGTGAAGCGGACGCTTTTGGAAACTTTAGGAGTGTGTATATAGTTATAGTATAAGTACATGTTAGCTTAAGAGAACTTACACACTGATTTGCGATATCCGATGTGCTTTCATAAGGGCGTTTACCCGTGAGAAAAGTGTGAATGCAACATTGAGAAAGCCAAATTCTTGAGCGAAAATCTTAGAAAAACGATTTGACTTAGATTAATGAACTTACAGGAAGATATCGACTGCGTTTCGAATTCTGATGCTTGACAAGTTAAGAAAATACCTACAAGTTCATGAATAGGTAACGGCAACACAACCCCAAATCCCACATTAAATACTAAATCTAACGAAATTGGATGCTACTTTTTCATGCCTAATTTCAAGTCAATTTTGTCGTTTTACTTTGAACTAATAAATAGACGGACGCAGGCAGGCATACCTCCACAGATAGTGTATCGGCGTAAAAAGTGCCTTTATAAAAAGTTGTACGCGGAAATATTTGGAGGTCGTGGGTTCCCGTGTCAAGTGTCACGGGCGGCGCGGGCGCAGGGCAGAAGGCACGACCGGCCATTGTGCGCGAGCACGACGAGACGAATCTCCGCGCAGGCTGCATGACCCATTAACGCGGTCACGAAATCATTCTACCACTCTTTCACCGACCGACACCGACCAGCAAAGTGGAAGCATCCGACATTTTTATTTTTTCCCACGAAGATCAATCGAAACCAGAACAAATTGTTAGTTCAGCTTCAGCTGCTACGACTGCCTACGAAAAAGATCAAAGTCATTATGTAAGTATGTATTTACGTAATTTGACGACGGAAGAAATACTGGTGCCCACCCCTCTAGGAAAAAAATATCCATAATAAAATGACTAGAGTAAAAAAATGTCTTAGCCTCCCCACACACAAAAATCTGGCTACGACGATTTCTTGAAAAAAAAATATTTTTTAAACAATAAATTTAAAAATTTGACTGCCTCGGTGGCTCAGTTGGTAGTGAACCTGCCTTCTGAGCTTGGGGGCGTGGGTTCGATTCCCACCTAGGACAAACATTTATGTGATGAACATTTGTGTTTGTTCTATGTCTGGGTGTTAATGTGTATTTAAGTATGCATTTAAAAATATCTAAGTATGTATATCAGTCTCTGGCCGCCATAGTACAAGCTTTGCTTAGTTTGGGGTCAGGCGACCGTGTGTGGAAGTGTCCCGAATTTATTATTTTTATTATTATTATTATTATTAATAAAACCCCGAGAATCCCAGCTAAGAACAATTTCGATCAAATAAACTTTAAAATAAAATAAGCTACAAAAAACAGCAGGCGAAATTAATTATATGTATTTGTCTCCACCATGGGGCCTCAATCATCATCTATCACACAAATAAGTCCTTTTTAGGAAATTGCTTTCGTTTCTATAATAAAATCCCCAAAAATATAACAGAACTCACTGAAGGAAAATTCAAATCCCATGTAAAAACTACATTAATGAAAAGATGATATTATAAGGTTAACAATTATTTAAAAGACAAAGAGCCTTCCACTTTCGCCAAGTAGCCTCTAGAACACAGTAATAACATGATATTACCTGGTTGTAAGCCACAATATGTAAGACAGTATTTTTTTTTATTTTTTGAAAAAAAAAAAATGATCTTCAATTTCTTTCTTGTTCTTCTAAGTAGTGGCTCTTTCGAACTAGGCGGTCGAGTCAACTATAAAACTTTGACGTTCATAAGTGTATGTATCTTTGATGCCCAATTGAATAAAAGCATTTTGACTTGACTTTGATTTTGAGTCATTATTTTAACCAATTTTAACCCACAGCTATAAAGGTACCGTTCCGCGCCCGGCTTCCTTAAGACGCGGCGAAATGTCATCTGCTGTTGTCCTCTACCGTCGTGATTCCGAACCTGACGACACGCGGAAGCAGCAGATATCAACGCAGTTTTTCAGTCGATTGGAATTGTACCGTGCTCTCTCTCTCTTAATCTCTCCCCCCCCCCCCCCCTCTCTCTCTCTCTGTCTATCTACGAGTATCTCCATCTTCATCATTCTCAGAATCAGAGATATTCACTTTTTACAAAGAAAACAAACAAATTTGATGTGTCGTCTCTCGACCGGCGCGGCACTACTTGTCTGCAGTCGGGCGACATGTCGTGTGCTGGTGCCGCTGGCTTCATGTCCCTCCCTGCGAAATGTATCCCATACGTACATACAAACCAGTAGTGTCACGACGACACGTCGTATGCCGTCTGCGGTCAGGCGCGAAACGATACTTTAAAGTCTCTTTTTTTTTTCTTGTTTTAGCTATGAATGATAGTCCAGTTTTTTATATTTTGGTCGAACGTTGGCAAAGGGCTGAACTCTCGTATAGCACTAAAAAACCGGAATTTGACGGGAGTTTTAATTTTAATATTTTATATACTTTTGAATAGTGTAGTTAGATACGTGTTTCAATTTGTGCCGTTGATTTCGTAATATGTATTATATTATGCACCTAAAAGATAAAGCAGTGTCTTACGTTTCAGTTGGCTTATTGAACCCGGAGCGTAACAAAGCTACAGCAGAGCCATTATCCTAATATGACCAGGGTCTCCAATAAGTTAAAGACGGCCCTGGCTACAGCCTGCTCTCGAGCGCAGTGAGGGAGTTTAATTAGGCAACTAACGCCATCTAGTACAGATTATTGTGATAGAAAAAAGATTTAGGTGGCGCCTAATTTGTGAAAGGTTTGTCAGTAATTTTCTAAAGACTAAATTGCCCCACAGACGTATTTGTACCAGTTGACCTACCTGCCGTGGAAATATTTTACACCAAACACCTTCTTTTGGTTTTAATTTCATTCAGGTGGGTTTTTTTTTCCTTTTCAGGGTTCCGTACCCAAAGTAATCCGTACTCTATTACGTCGTCTTCGTTTACTACAGGATTGTGTGGGAGACACTTGTCAGTAGTTGTCAATATTACATAATTAGGTATTAAAATGCATTTCAATTTTATCGAATACGATAATTTGTGTGACGATGTCGATATCGCCCAAGTGTCGATGGAAAATAAATAAATAAATCAAAATGAATCCAATTATTTTCCTTTAACATTTTTTTTAAAACAGACTAGCGTTTGATCTCTGACTCGCCTGATGGACGCTTGACGACGACGATGACGCTTGCCTAGGAGATACCTATTCACTTTACTCTTAAACATCCCCGGGTTGTATTTAGGGGGAAAGTAAGAACAAACAAAACTTGACTGCATTAGTCTACAGGTCAGGGTGATCTTTGGTGGTCACGGAAAACCAAGATTTGCTTACAATTTATGTCTAAGAAAATCAGCATCATATATTTTGTAACTTTAATTTTAGTTATTTTTATTTAAAAATTACACTCCACGGACTCCGGGGACCGTGACTTTTAGTGACTTTTCAGGTAGAGGGGTGTTAGTTAGTAAGTCTTAATCTAAGGTTAGGTTAAAGGTTATCAGATTTACTTATTGCATTGTGAGTACACTACGAGCAGACCAGCGACCCGCAAGCAGCACCCGATCACAAGTATGACGCATGTGCCAGCCATCGCTCTCCTCAACCATATTTGAGGGAAGAGATCGACCCGACACACGACGCCGCCGCTAGAAGGTGCCTTCGATAGTGAACATGAATGTTTGAGATTGACCGACAATTTTTGTAATTTAAATTTTCGCTGTGTCCAGATATATCAGAACACTTTTGTTACAACAACGAAAAATGTATATACTACGACTGTAAACTTACTATCCTATAAAAACATCGGACTATTCAACGTAGCAATACATCCCAACACAAAATAAATCAATAGCATTTAAAAAATTTAGTAAAAATTGTAATTCCCGCCAATTTTAATGAGTGAAAAGGCACTGTTTCTCATAAGTCACCCGCACAATCCTTTAATGAACGGACTTTAAGACTTCGCTGTCCGTCCGTCTGTCCATCTCATCCGTCTGTCACCAGGTTGTATCTCATATATATATGTATGTTAGACAGTTGAAATTTTCACAGATGATGTAATTCTGTTGCCGCTGTAACAACAAATACTAAAAAACAGAATAAAATAAATTTTTAAGGGGCTCCCATACAACAAACGTGATTTTTTTGCCGTTTTTATAGATAACTAGCTGCGCCCGCGGTTTCACCCGAGGTTAAAAAGTATCCTATGTGCTATTCTAGACTGTAATCTATCTCTGTGCCAAATTTCATCCAGATCTGTTAAGCTGTTCTGGCGTGAAAGAGTAACAAACATCCATCCATCCATCCATTCTTACAAACTTTCGCGTTTATAATATTTCCTACTAATATTAATAATAGTATGGAACCCTTCGTGCTTTTTTGTGGTGGCCAGATTTTTATTGTCGAATAAACTAATTTTAACCGACTTCGAAAAAAGAGGAGGTTCTCAATTCGACTGCATTTCTTGTATGTATGTTATTATGTGATTGCTCGAAGACGCGTGATTCGATTCGGAAAAATCTTTTCTTAAGGTGGCAATGCCATTACATTACGTGATAATTGGTCATTAAACCCCTGTACCGTGATTCGAAGCATATAAACAATATGAGATTACGTACTCTTTGCCTCTCTTTCTTTCCTGTTCATCGAGTGTATGTTGCTATCTCTGTCGCACACCTCCCTCCCTTTGGCCAGGCCGCGCGGTGGCGCAGCAGAGCGCGCTTCGTCATTGGCGTCCTTTGCCTCGCCGGGTGCACACGTCTGGAATCTACCGTCAGGTAAAAACCAGTGTGCATATTTCTTTCCTACCTTCATTATTTTATTAAATCCTAACGAACAGATTTTCACAAAATCATTTCTTTTGTTACGAATACTTAGTATAATAATAATTTTCCTTATTGGTTTAACGGTTTTACCGTTCGAAAATTTTTGAATTTTTATTCTTATAACGTGTATGTATTTAGCTCTCACGAAAAATGGATAACTTAGATAAAATTAACCAACCGGGACCAAGTAGAAGGTTAACCCGTGATACATCTTCATCTTCGGAATCTTCTGATTCATCCTATTGTCGCGGTAAAAGAAATCATGGTCGTGGTCGTAAAAACCGTCAAGAGATGCTTCTCGAAACATTAATAAGCGAAGTAACTGAGTTACGTAACTCAGCACGTGGTAATCAGCCACAAAACATCTGCGAACCAGATGTTCTAGAACTAAATAGTAACGAAAATGTTTGCGGTGATTGTAACGACGACGAACATAACTCAGATTTTAAGATAGATGTGGGTACGTCTATAAAAGAAAGCGTGATACCTAAAACAAGCTCTGATCATGTTAATGTCATAAATCGGTTGCAAAGATTCACTACCCCGGAGTGGAGTGAAGTCCGATTCTCAGAGGTACAAAAGCGGTACCTTAGCTCCCCAGGATACACTCATTTAGATTGCAATGACGAAACAGACTTATCCTATGCAGAAAAGTCTTACGCTGCCTTGACGCTGGCCGTCGTAAAGCAGCAAGAAGCCTTTCAAGAAGGCTTCCGCGAGTTATTATCCTGGGCGCGCAGCCCAGAGAATCTAACCCATGATAAAATTTGCGACAAAGTCAATGATATCTTTACGAAAGGTGAGTATTGCAGAATGTCAAACGATGTCCTGCAACTGACATGTGGACATCGAGCAGATCTGGTGGAGCAGAGGAGGTGTAAGATTTTAAATCTGGTCCGAGATACCGCAGTGCGAACTATGCTGCGGAAGATACCACCATCTTGTCACACGCTTTTCGCTGCGGAGCAGTTCACGAAGGCTCTGGATAGAGTGGGCGGTGTTAAGAAAACCTTCTGGACAAAGCCTACAAATAAATTAGCTGCGCAAGCTTATAATTCTAAACCACAGCCTGCGCAAGGCTGTAACGATCAACCTGATAATTCACAAGTACGTGATGGGTTTAACAAGGGGTCCAGGCCCCAACTATGTTGCCATGGGCACAAACCAAGCTCCGCGCAGGGGCATATACATTACGGCTCTGGCCCAAATAACTCTAGCTCCGCAACTCGCATAAATGATCGGGGCAACTTACTCGGTAGAAGAGGAGGTCAGAGATACTTTCCATCTCAACGAGGAAAACATGGTGCGGCGCCAGCCTACCATGACTCACAATTTAAACGGAAAAAATATTGACTCGCGGCTATTCAGAGCTGGGCAACTGAAACACTTCTAAAACAAATAGGGGGAACTCGGAGTACCAAAATAAATCTTGGCAAAACCACTCCTAATAAATCCGCACCTACCCAGCTCTGCATATCAAACTCCCGAAATGACTGCAATTATGAGTCAAATGTAATCAGACCCTGTCTTGGAAATAGCTCAAAACGGTCCGTGTTTTTTATCCAAGATACTCCTAAAACCAAAAGGAGACGGCTCGTTGAGCCTAATTTTCAATTGAAAAATAGGTTACCGTCAGAAATCACACATGACGTGTCTCCCGTTGGGACTGAGGCAAGCGCTAAGCTCCTCCGACTCAATAAGAGCTTAGATGGGCCAAATCTGATGGGACAAAGGATTTTGAACCATAATGTATCTCGAAAGCAATGCAATGAAATCGGGAGCCGAGCCTTAAACTATGCTCGTAAAGAAAACAGTTCTACAAATTCTAAACTGCCACAGACTGAGCCACACGGAAGTTCCGTCTATTCTAGGACTTTTAAATTTCGGCAGTATCGCAGTGCCACGGGGTCGATTACTCACGAACGTGGCACGAACGCCTTGTTTACTGACGATGTGGAAGGTTCTGAACCTCTAGGGTTGAACAACACTTTAACAATTCAGCAACAGATCAGTACCTACATAGCCCCGGAACGAAGGGGGGACCAAATCGAAGGCCCTCATGAAACTGACCTACAAATTATATCAAATAGTAGACCGCCACAACACAGATATAATTACTCATCATATACCAGGGGGAGTGCCGACAATCAACCTTTTTGCCTCACGCCTGGCCCGCGTGGTAAAACCATGTCTGTAGATGAATCTAACGGACAACAAAGCGTCGCTTTACGAGACATCGGCTCACAAGTAGGACTTTCATCTAGCATGGTTATTTACACCTTCCCGTCTGAGGACCAGGGTGCTGAATCACTTGAGCAACGCAAAAGGCGTGCATCTAATAGTAGATCTAGGGCGGAATCAAGCAATTTGGAGGCCAAACATCGGGAATCGAGTCCTAGACCCACCGTTTACCGTTCGGAACCACCAACAAGTCCTGGTAGGTGCATCCATGATTCAACCTCTTCCCAGAGGCCACGAAATGATCCTGGAGATATGGAGATGTGGGGGTGGTCAAAGGAATTAACAGGATGGACAAATGAAGAGCTTGATTTCCTGAAGTCCTCATGGAGAACTTCAACTCTTCGCACTTACAAACCAGCGTGGGCCAGATGGGTCACCTGGGCCAACAATAACAACATCAGCGCTTACACTCCATCAGGACCAGAACTTGCCCGTTTCTTGATAGACCTACATATTAAGGAAAAACTGGCTTATAACACAATACTCCTGCATAAGTCAGTGGTTGTTACTATGTGTAGTTCGAGTTCAGGCAAACTAACCGAAAATAATATCGTAAAGCATGCACTGAAGGCAATTGCGTTGCAACATCCAAAGACAAGCAAGCCGCCAATATGGGACATTGACTTAGTGGTAACGTTTCTAGGAAAAGCAAATCTGAACACAACTAGTACTTATGAAACCTCACGGCACCTAGCTACGCTTTTATTATTAAGCTCGGGCAGAAGAGTTCACGACTTAACGCTCCTGCGTATTGACTCAGAACATTGCTTAATTAATGAAGATCATATTATTTTCTGGCCCGAGTTCGGATCTAAAACGGATTCAGCTACATATCGGCAGTCCGGGTGGAAATTACTACCCAACAAAGACAACCAACGTCTTGATCCTTTGTTTTGGATAAATAAATTGATCACACTATCAGAAAAAAGACGCGAAACTGCTAAGGTAAATAATTTGTTCCTAACTGCTTGTGGAAAACCGAAGGCCGCGTCGAGGACTGTTATTGCCGGGTGGGTTAAATCAATCCTCATGTCAGCAGGCGTATCAGCTACCCCAGGAAGCATTCGAGCAGCAGTGGCATCAAAACACTGGATAAACAATGTACCAATTGATGAAATTCTCAGTCGTGGTAATTGGCGATCTGGAAATACGTTTTCTCGTTTTTATAGACGTCAGGTGTTGTCGTCTCAACATAACCCTATCAATAGACTATTTGAGTCAATGATTGACTAGTGATTGAAGTGATTCTCGTTGTAAAGGTTCTTCTGGAACTTTACAAGTTTTAACAATCATATGGATAATGTTACTTTGGAGTCAATGTAGACTAGTAATACTTACTCAGTTTGTTACTTATTAAATCAGATTCTAATTTACCTCTAATATCTGTTATTATGATTACCTTTCTGTTTAAATTACTGATTGAGTTACATAAATATGATCGAGTTGTAACAAAATCTGAACACATTCTTTCATTTCCTATAATTACCTAAAGCTTTAAGCTTATACCAGACAGGAACCTATATTAGTAATCACCAACACATCGCACACCACCAACAATGTTCCACTTTAATTTTTTATTCATGGACATAGTTTCACACAAATAACCTTGTTAACGTTAAATACTTCATTCTCACAATTCACATTGGCGTCCTCCACGGCCAGGCGATAACAAACACCTCTCATATTGTTTATATGCTTCGAATCACGGTACAGGGGTTTAATGAACGTGTTTTACCTACCAATAAAACACATATTAAACCACTTACCTGATTCGAAGCATACTAAATTGCTGCCTGGCATAAACAAATGAGCGCAATGACGAAGCGCGCTCTGCTGCGCCACCGCGCGGCCTGGCCAAAGGGAGGGAGGTGTGCGACAGAGATAGCAACATACACTCGATGAACAGGAAAGAAAGAGAGGCAAAGAGTACGTAATCTCATATTGTTTATATGCTTCGAATCAGGTAAGTGGTTTAATATGTGTTTTATTGGTAGGTAAAACACGTTCATTGTCGAGCAGTTAAGTGTGAAAAGATTTACGTCGTTTTTTAGACTGATAGTAGACCATGTTGTACATACCTATTGCGGACATTGCCAGAAATAAAAGGAATGTTAGTCAAGAAAAAAATAGTCTTTTCTCAAAAATGTTTACAAGTTTTTAATATTTACCTTTTTAAAATTAAGAATACAGCATCTCCAACATATTTATAATATAATTAACAATTACAACAAATTATTTTGTTTAATACCCATCCTAATACTAAATTATAATACAACAGATTTTAAAGTAATTACAAAATATAATTCAAAAAGAAATTAAAAACTACCCTATTAACGAATCTACATGCTACTGTTTGCTTTTATATTTTTTTAATACTCTTCTCTTTTTAGGAATGTGCTCCCGATATAATATAATTTGTAACAAAATATTAGATTTGGCGTTTGTAAGTTTTAAAAGGCATACATTCATGTGTTTTTGTTTGAATATTTATTAACTTTTATGTTTGATTGACGCGGAATTTCCGACTTCGGAAAATTCGACTCTGAAACCTGAATGGGAAAGCTGGTATTTAAACAAAAATATGTCTTACACGTTATTTTCCATATTATGATAAACATGTTTTTCGTCATTGATCGTATGTGAGGCGTAACATTGGAATAAGGGCTCTAAATTGCGCCTTTTAACGCAGAATTAAAATTTAACAAACTACGTCACGCGGTCCGGATGAAAGAAATAATAATTAAAGGTGCCGCGACGCTCTGAATTTTCCATACAAACACGCTAGTCAAATTTCTTGGGAACCATTTGTCAGTTTATGATAAAATTTGGCATGTACAATTAAATTAACTATATCTCCGCCCCTATGATCTTGGTTTTTTTTTAAAAAAACGTCAAGAGAAAATAGAGCTATGAAAAATATCCATATTTGTATGGTGTCACTTTTGACTGATTTATTGAACAAATAGACAAAGAAACTCAAAAATCTCTTTACTTAGGGAGGTTGTCTACATACTTAGCTTTTAAATAAATACATAGTAATAAGTAAATGATGTAGTTTTTTTTTAGATATTTAAGAATTATTAGAGAAGTGCAAGTCATAAAAAATATTGAAATAGCACTTTGTCAATCTGTAGTTATCTTTAAGAGTCTCGTCAGAATCTTTACTTGCTCTCTTCGCTCGTCGTTTTCTTCTAGAAGAAATGGCAATAGAAAACCTTCAGCCAATGCGAAGTTAGTCTGAAGTGGTCGCCGGAACCAAAACACGGCGACCATTCGATTTGCCATCGGTTCGAATAGAAAATATTAGGACTTAGCCGATAGATACATTGTACAGATGGCGCTAGCCACATACTCCAAGTACGCTTGTCTCTATTTATTTTTTTGTATGTATTCGAAAAGTAAACAAACGTCATTATGACAAAATCCCATACAAAGTAAAATGATAACCTTAATTATAAAAATCTCTGTTTAATCTAGACAAATTGACGTCGATTCCGTTGTGCCAATTTTTAACTCAATTTGACAGCTCTAAAAATGTGGTATCCTCAGTGATTTAGAAATAGATGCAGATTTAATTTTAGTGCTGTCAGATTCGTTTCGAAAATGGCTAGCTATTTTAATATACTCCGCCAGGTATAGCGTTCCGAGACAAAAATGGTCACGTGGGTGACACGCAGTGACGTCAATCGATGCATAAGCAAGACCGGAATAAGTAAATACAACCAGTTTGATAGAGACGCTGGCAATGACGAGTGACGTAGTCGGATTAAAACTCTCGAAACGCTTGCTTTCTGGATCATGGAAAATGGTACATATGTATGTACTATTTTCTTACTTTTTTATTCTATTTAACTATTTTTACAGGCACAATTCTGGCATCTGCATCTCTTATGTTACGGCTACATTAGCGAGCTTCGGCAATAAATCGGGCTAACGGGACAAGAGTAGCCGGTTAGTTCGTTACTCGGCGATGTATCGGGCGAATTATCGCCCTCGTCAATTCCGCAGAGAGGAGACAAGTTGACCACTAATGTGGACAAGAACATCGCCGATAACGATGATAGCGCGACAACGCGACAGAATTATCGCGCGCTAATGTAGCTGCAGCATTAAATTTAAATATGTAAGGAATGGAGGACAACAATTTTAGAGTATTCAAATGTAATTTAACAAATCAGATACAACATTCATGTTCTCTGTGCGAATTACGTCGAGAAAAAATCGTATCTCGGTGGCGAATTTGGACTGATATTAGAATTTAATAGACTATTTATGGTTCCGACTAACCTTTTAAACATTCATACCATGTTGGGATTTGGTAGAAGAGACACAAGCTGTTTATTCAGTTTTGCTCTTGACTGTGTACAATATTTGATTTGTTTGGTGGATCAGGTAAAGAGCACTCACGAACACTGCATTTGCTCTGAAACAATATAAAAAATTACGTTAGAGTCACAGAATAAAGTTTACTAATAGTCAAGATTTGTGTTTATGTGCGAAACTAGTTACATATCGTCCCGCCTTTCTGGCAGGGGTTTCTGGCATCACCCACACTTCGCCAGACGACACTTGTCCAAAATGTGATAGGGGTCGAGCCTGTCGCCATACACCGGGCTCCAGTTTTATAACATATTTTTATAATTATTAAATACGGCACATTTGTTCACGAATGCACAAGTTGGTGCATTTGTGAAAAACAGATTAGTGGCGTGCCTTCAGCTGGGATCGAACCCGTATCTTCTGGCTTGAAAAGCGAGCCTTCTTCCAACTAGGCTATTATGTGGAAATAAAGCATAGTTTTTCTATGATATTGGTTACGTAGCAGTTTTGTTGGTTTGTACGAAAACTATTAAGTCTACGTGCGAAGCTGGTAATGTGAATTTAAAATATACTTTTTTCCAAGAAATTAATTACGTAACTAAGTTATAGTAGGTTTTAGAAGGGACTTAAATAAATGAATACTTGCAATATTCAATTCAAATTTACAAGAACACGCCGGGCATATCGGTGGCATTGATCGTGTTTATGTTTTGATTGCCACAATAAATGGCGCTCAAAAAGAACTTATAGGATACTTACTGCCCCTCCTTGAAGTATTCCTTGAGAGTGTTGGAGAACCTCTTCGAGTATTTCACAAATTCTCTCTTCCTCTGCTCGAGCACTTGCTTACCAGGCCCCGGAGTGTATGTAGACACTTCGTTCACGGCGTCCAGCAGTTTCTTAATGGCTGAAGCTATTTCCCTGCAAAATTCAAATGTGGAATTTACAAAGATTTCTTCCTAAATATTTACTTGGTTGCCAAAGTCCCTACTATTGATAAGTGCTAGAGGACCCTGAGCCAAATAGTGAAAAAAAAAAACTTCATTAAGAAAATTAAGCTTGCGTAATGCAAGTTTAATATAGAAGATATTGTTAAGATTTTATGTGACTTAAGATATATGGCACAGTTGTGCGTTTCTGGTGTAGCACGGGTAGACATTAATTGTTGTTGTCAACTACAATGAATGTCAATGCGTGCCACACTGTGGAACACACAGAAAGAAAGTCAACAACAACAACTTGTTGACTTTCATTCTTCCTGAGGAAAGAGCTCTGGCTCTGACAGACAAAACCAAACACCAGTGTTGAGAGCTGGTCTCAATTGATTAACAGTTACGATAATTTTTCTTTTCGTTTTAAAATTGTTCAAAGATTTCTTCTCTTTACTGTGTAAGTAAATTAAAACATGATCAAAATCTGTTATACATTCTAGTCTACTTAGAATATGTAACCAGTACCTTACAACTGGGATTATCTCTGGTGTACTGGCAACTATTTGTTTTTAGACAACAGTAAGGTGAGATGGCCTAATGAAATTCTGACAGTTCTAACAGGTTTTGACAGTTCGATGATCAAAAACACTTAGATGTAAAGTCTCTTGGAAGTTTAAAGAAAACTGTAATATCCACCAGCTATCAGCTTACTTTTTTTTACTCAAAATTTCCGCTCACTATTTAAAGTAAGATACTATGGATAGAGAACACTTATCACAAAAACTGTCACAATGTCATTAAACAACACACAAAAATGACAGGTATCTACTGTAATGTCTTGAAATATTTCAAGGTAAATCGACATAATTATGAGCACAATTACAAAAATTTAAAATACATTATTGGAATACAAATGAATTGGAATGATTGGAATTTTTTTTTTTTTTTCCGTTTCCGGCTGTCGAACAGTTCGCTGCGTAAAGAGAAGTCTCGTAATTTTAATTCCAAAAAAGTGTTCAAAGTGCACCACAAGACACGGCATATCACAAATTTACACAGTGGAAGCTCACTAAATCGGATTAAACAGTGATCACAAACAATCTCGAGGAGAGAAGACTGGAAAATACGTGAGAAAGCTAAGACGTATTTTGAGGTTGGAATCCATTTTGGCGGCCATATCACTTTGATTGATCCAGATTGATTGAATTGAGTGATCACTTGACACATTTGACAGTGACATACCGCTCTCAACTATTGACATCTGACATTCAGTTGCTACCAACATACTAATAATTTACGAGTCTAAGCTGTTTGCGATCAATAATGGATCCTCAATTTCAACTACTTTGGAATAAAATGAAGGAGGAAATGAACCAACAAACAGCTGCTATAACTCAAAATATGGCTACAACTATGGATGAAAAACTAAAACCTCTTATAGAAGACATAGCTGGCCTAAAACTAGAGGTTGAAACTTTGAAAAACAAAACTCAACACTTGGAAAGACAATCAAGGAAAAACAATCTAATAATTCATGGGGTCCAAGAAACCGAAACAAATTTCTCTGATTTACTGAATAGTGTCATCACAGCCCTGAACACGGTTAGTCAGAAAGCAGACATAGACCCTTGGGACAGATGGGAGATGAGCAACATTCAAAGAATAGGAAAGAAAAACAATGGTAAAACGAGACCCATATGTGTGACGCTAACCTTGTATTGGCGGAAAATTGAACTCTTAAGAAATAAAAAATATCTACCAGAAAAAATCTACATAACCGAAGACTATCCCAAAGATGTTTTAATAAAAAGAAAAGAATTAAAAAACAAATTACAAGAAGAGATAGAAAAAGGAAAGGAAGGATTCATCTCGTACGATCGATTAATAATTAGAGAAAAAATAGACAAGAGGAAGCGGTCGCCCACACCAAACGCCGAGACTAAGAAGGTTATCAACAAGCCTAAAATGAGTAGAGTCAACCAATTCGACAAAACGAGATCGTTCTCGTTTAGCGGCACAAGCAGTAAGAATTAGCAATTACAACACACCAGCTGCAAACGAAAAACTAAAACGTCACAAACAAAAACTAACAAACCAACAAAGAAAGGTCCCACCCAGGCTGGTCACCTTGGGACGTCAGACCATCACCCTCTAGAAGACGAACAGCAAGCATTTACACCTGAATACTCATCAAATACATCAAAAAGAAACAAAAATAAACTAACAATAGCAACCCTTAATGCAAGAACACTCCGAACAGACGACAGACTAGCGGAACTGGAACATGCACTAGAAGTTATAAACTGGGATATTATAGGGCTAAGCGAAACTAGGCGACTAGGTGAAGAAGTGAGAGAGTATAACGACTATATCTTCTACTATAAAGGAGAAACTAAGGGACTACATGGTGTAGGATTCATTGTCAAAAAACATCTAAAGAAGTCCATCATACAATTTACAAGCAAATCAGAAAGAATTGCCATCCTAGACTTGACTCTTCAAAACAGTAAAGAACCCTGGTCTATAATACAAATATATGCGCCCACAGAGCAAGCAAGTGAAGAGGAGAAGAACATTTTTTACACATCATTGCAAGAAACTATTGAAGAAGCAAACAAAAACAAGATTGTGATGGGAGACTTCAATAGTCAAATAGGTAACCAACAAGATGGAGAAATCAACACCATTGGTCTTTTTAGCCAAGGCAAGCGAAATAAAAATGGACAAAAACTCGTCGACCTTGCTTTAGAATGCAACTTAAGAATAATGAACACATACTACAAGAAAGATTTAAAAAGAAGATGGACATGGATATCACCAGATGGGAGATATAGAAATGAAATAGACTTCATCCTAACCAACACCCCCGGTCTCTTTAATGATGTTGGTATAGTCAATCGACTGAACTTTAGTACAAATCACAGGATGGTCAGAGCTACTCTAGAAATTTCCAAAAAAAGGAAAACAAGGAAACACATAAGGAACACAACAGATCAACTAGCTATCCCGATTCCAGACAGCATCTGTAATGCAGTTAAAGGAAAAATAGAGAAAACTGAAATAAGCGATTCGGTTCAAGAAAAATACAACAAACTAGAAACAATTTTAACAAACATAGGAAAAGAACTGACTAGCATAACAAATAACACCAAAAAAGATAAAATAGGGAATGAAGCGAGAACTCTGATACAAGACAGGAAAGAACTGTTTACCGATAGGAAAAACAACATTAAAAAGATAGAAACCTTAAGTAAAAGAATTACAGCAAGTATACGAAAGCACAAGAAAGAAACTCGTCTTAATAAAATCCAGTCAGAAATTGAAAAAACAGGAGGACTAAAAAGAGCACTGAAAAAACTTAGGGATCACTCTTCGTGGGTACCGAAAATGAAGGGAAAAAATTTATTTATTTATTTTTTATTTATTTATTTATTTAGATAGAAATACCAACAGTTTACACTTTAGACATTAAAAAAAAAGAAAACACTAAATAACAAAGTTCTGAAGTGAAAACCTATTATAGGTATTTACAACATTCTTTTTAAAATACTTTAACTAGGTAATTATTTTTTTCACAATTTTGGGAAAGAAGTTGGAGAAACAATATTAAAAAATAAATTTAAGTAACAAATGAAATACTTAATTAAATTTACACCGAAGATGACAAAACACATTTTACTTATTAGAAATGCCATTCAAATAATTCGTCAATTTACTCTTAAACACGTTCAAAGAGTCATGAAAAATATCAAGATCACTTAAGGAACCATTAATTTCGTTATACATTCGACATATTCTCAATATAGGAGAGTTATGAGCTAAGTTAGTCCTAGAATAAGGAACATGGAAGACTTTTGTTATTCTTTGCCGTGGATAGTTGCAAGGAACACGCAAGGAGATATCGTTCAAAACTGAGGGACAATCAATAAAGTTGCGAACAAGTTTATACAGAAATGAGAGATCTCGAACTTTCCTTCTATCTCGCAGCCTGTCCATTTTAAAGAAAGATAAGCGACTAGAATAAGGACTTCTGTGTGAGATTCCTGGACAGCTAAACGCCAGGGATCTTGTGAAAGCTCGTTGTATGGCTTCAATGCGTTGCGAGTGTACAGCATAGAAGGGACTCCACGCTACACTAGAGAATTCCAGAAAGCTGCGAACCATAGAATTGTACAATACTATCTTTGTATGAATTGATTTGAAGCTTCTGGAATTACGCCTAATGAACCCAAGTTGGTTGGCCGCCTTCTTAACTATTGTGTCAATATGAGCTCTAAACGTAAGTTTGCTATCGATTAGAACTCCTAGGTCCCGAATTTCTAACACTTCCTGCAATGGTACATTGTTTAACGTATATGTATAATTATTAAAAGGTTTCTTTTTACGTGTATATTTAATATAATAACATTTATTAACATTAAGATGCATTTGATTAATATCACACCATTCCATGATGCTAGTAATATCACTCTGTATGAGATCAACGTCTGAGTTGCTGCTGACAACTCTATAAATTTTAAGATCATCTGCAAATAATTTATATTTACAATATTTTATGTGTGTAGTAATTTCATTTACAATTATGGAAAAGAGGATAGGACCTAAAAGAGACCCCTGCGGAACGCCTGATTTCGCGAGATATGCTTCAGAGTTGAAACCATTGGCATAAACTGCTTGTTCCCTCTTCGAAAGGTACGACTGAAACCAGTTAAGGAAAGACCCATGAAAACCGATGAGTTCTAGCTTCTTGATTAGTAAAAAGTGACTAACTTTGTCGAACGCACTACTAAAATCAGTATACACGGCGTCGATTTGTTGTCCGCTGTCGACTTCACGGGCCAATTCAGAAACAAAGCCGACTAGATTTGACTCGACCGAGCGACCTTTTTTGAAACCATGCTGCTCTCCAGATATGAGATGACTAAAGTGACGAGAGACTATCGGACAAATAAGAGCTTCAAACAATTTGGAAAAACAAGACAAGATTGAAATAGGTCTGTAATTTTTTACGTCATCTACTTTTCCTTTTTTATGGAGGGGTATAATTTTAGCTTTTTTCCATTCGTCCGGAAATATACCCAGGGACAGAGAACGATTCATAATGAGAGAAAGAGGTAACGCCAGCGCAGGACCACAACGCTTAACTAAGAGTGGCGGAATGCCATCAGGACCTGGTCCCTTGTGGATATCTAATCGTTTGATTTGCCTCAAGACGTCGCGTTCAGTGAACCTTATTATGCCAATGCAATTAGGCTGGAGATGAACAAGTGAAGTGCTTGCATCAGCTTCGCATGGCACATACGAGATAAACGCATCGGAAAAGTTTTTTGCTAACAAATTAACTATGTCCATCCCTGAGCGAGCAACGTTCTCTCCCATTATCATTTCAGCCGGTAGTGAAGATCGAGTCTTACGTTTATCTTTGACATAACGCCAAAAGTCTTTGGGATTTTTGGCAATACTTTCTTCAGTTTTCGCCATGTACGTCGCATAAAGAGTGTCAAACAATTTATGGCTGCGCTCCCTTAAAATATGAAATTCAATTAAATCCCGAGGGTTTTTAAATTTGCGGTATTTAATTCTGAGTTTGCTTTTTTCGGCAAGTAATTTTACTAAAGATTTATTGAACCAAGGGGGAAATAACTTTCTTTTAAATCTGTGTTTGGGTACACACTTTTCGATACCTTCTCTAAGTACTGTGTAAAAAGATGAAACCATTTCATTTAATGACGCACAGTCCGTAAACAATGCAATCCAATCAGTATTGTTAAGATGCAACGAGATCCCTTCAAAGTCAGCTTTGTGAAAATTTTGTTCGATAGATGGTTTAGGACGTAGATACTCGAACTCGGTATTTGGTAAGGTAAGTAATAAAGGGGGGTGCTTTTTATCGAGTTTACTTAAGAGATTAAGAGGTGAAGTTACAATAATGTCCGTTAATGTGCTGATGGCAAGATCTAAAGTTCTGTCATCTTCGTTGCGAATGTCATTGAACTGGTACATGTTAGCTATAGAAATAAAGTCGACCAAAGTATTACCCAATGAGTTGCTATAGTTACACGGTGTTGTATACTTATTACATTTGGTCCATTTAATGAAGGGTAGATTAAAATCTCCAAGCACAACAACCTCATCTACTAAATTAATTAAATTGTTAACATTATCCAAGAAAATATTTAACGTTTCTAATTTTACTGGAGGAGGGATGTAGACCGTGCAAATGGCAATTTTTTTAATATTTTTACCTGCACGCAGGTTAACTACTACCCAAATATCCTCACAACTAGTTTCCCAGGCTTGTAGGCGTGTTGACTCCAGTTTGCGTGACACTGCAATCAACACCCCCCCTCCATCTTTTTTGTGATTAGATGATACGCTAGAACAGTCACGATCACGTCGGTGCACAATATAACGAGAATCTATGAATTCGTTACTGTGAACGCTTGAGTTCAACCATGTTTCAGTAAATGCCAGAATATCGTAAGAACTTAGCAGTACATTTTTAAAAATATCATTTGTTTTTGTTCTCGTGCCGCGTACATTTTGATAGTAGATAGTGGCCATTTATATATGTATAATTTACACCAAAAACATTTAGTAACAAATATTACGAGTGTCCAATAATATGATCACCGGGTCATCTTAAAAAATAAACTGTCCATGGAGCGTATGGGAATCGCTGAGTTGGTTTCATCTTTCCTAGCATAGATACGACCATCGCGGACCCAGACAAACTTAAAACATAGCTCCTTTGCCTTCTTTCTAGCAGCAGCATGAAGTGACTTGTTCGCTGGACTCAGATGTTCCGACACGAACACAGGAACACCATTCCCACCTATTCCAAGGTGACCCGAGTTTAATTTATCACGTGAGTTGTTCTTGTTAAACCTCTGAACTGCAGCAAGCAAGCTGTCACGCAGCAGACGGGTTCGCAGTTTCAATATTATCGTCCGTGGTCTATCGCTCTCTTTATTTAATTTGGCTACTCTAGACACGTGAACAATGTCTGTATCTGTAATAGAGAGATCTGTGATCTTAGCCAGTTGTTCGATAATTTTGAGAACATTTTCAGAGCGGCTTTCAGGTATCCCATTTATTTCCACGTTGCACTCACGCTGATGCTGCTCTATTTGATTCAGTCGGCCAGTGATATCCTTTTCTAACTCTGTAACCTTGCATTTTAGTTCATCATTACTCTTTTGAAGTTGATCTATTACTGCAGCTTTCTCCTCAACACATTTTTTTAATTCTTCATAGCCAGTATTAAAGAATATCAGCGACTGTTCAAACGAAGAAATCTTTTCGGTAACATTTTTCAACTCTTTCGTGAAGTCCTTCATCGCCAATGTCATTTCTTCTCTTATGATAGCGCGTATATCTTTATCGCTCATACATCTGTCACTTAAATCGAGAAACTCATTAGGAGAATCCCCAGAAGACACTCGGCGAGGTTTTGCCTTGGACACGTTGCGATGAGTTATATTTTCCGAACAGCCTGGTTAAAAAATAAAGATAAAAAAGAATATGTAACAACAAAAAGAACATTGATTAGCAAAATTGCTACAGACTTCTACAAAAATCTGTATAGCTCACCGGAAGTATCAGAAATAGTGAAAAACTCAAGCGAAGAAGAAGAAATCCCACACATACTAGAAAGTGAAACCAGAAAAGCCCTGCTATCACAAAAAAATTATAAAGCCCCCGGTGAAGATAGAATATCCAATGAATTACTAAAAGGAACACTAGATGTAATACTTAAACCACTAACTAGCCTATTTAATGAGATCCTTGACAGTGAAATTATTCCAGAACAGTGGACGAAGTCGACCATAATTTTGATACACAAAAAGGGAGATAAAGATAAAATAGATAATTATAGACCAATAAGTATAATGACAAATTTATACAAAATATTTTCAAAAATCATCTTAGGCAGGCTCACTAAACAACTAGACGAAGAACAACCACGGGAACAGGCGGGTTTCAGAGCTGACTACTCAACAGTTGACCACATACTTGTGGTAAAACAAATTGTAGAAAAATATAACGAATACAAAAAACCATACTATATTTCCTTTGTCGACTACAACAAAGCGTTCGATTCCTTGTCTCATAGCTACATATATAAAGCCTTATCAAATCAAGGAATAGAAAATAAATACATCAGAATTATAAAAGAAATATATAGTAACAGCACTGCAAAAGTACAATTGGAAAGAATTGGAGAAGAATTTAAAATCCAAAAGGGGGTCAGGCAAGGGGACCCTCTGTCCCCCAAACTTTTTTCAGCTGTGCTAGAGGAAATTTTCAGAAATCTAGATTGGGAGAGGTTAGGAATAAATATAAATGGATGTAAACTAACCCACCTAAGATTTGCGGACGACCTGGTGCTGTTTGCCGAAGATCCTGACACTCTACAAGGAATGCTTAAAGAACTAGCAACAGAGAGCAGAAAAGCAGGTCTCACAATGAATACCTCCAAGACAAAGGTTATGACAAATAGGCAGAAACAAAACATTGAAGTAAGCAACCAAGTGATAGAATATGTGGACGAATATGTGTATTTGGGACAAATAATCGCACCAAACTCACAGATGGATAAAGAACTGCAAAGACGAGTAAACAACACCTGGGCCAGATACTGGTCACTAAAAGAGATCCTGAAAAATAAAGAAATCCCAATGCCAGCCAAGCGAAAAGTGTTCAACATGTGTATTCTACCAATACTTACTTACGGATGCCAAACCTGGAGCCTAACAAAAGCTCACAGCCAGAAACTTAAGGTATGCCAACAAGGGATGGAGAGAAGCATGTTACACATTAAGCTGAAGGATAAGTGGAGACTGACCAAAATTAGAAAGGCGACAGGAGTAACAGATGTCTCAAAGAAGATCAAAAGACTAAAATGGCGGTGGACGGGACATGTGATCAGATCCTCTAAGGAAAAATGGACCAAAGAGGTCATGTCCTGGTACCCCAGAAATGGGAAAAGATCAAGGGGACGACCACAGAGAAGGTGGGAGGACGATCTGCCAAAAGGATGGCGCAGAATAGCCAGAGATAGAGAGGAGTGGCGACATCTAGAGGAGGCCTATGTCCAGAAAGGACAACCTGATTCTGAAGCTGGTGTTATTTGAAATTATAGATTAAGTATTTTTTATTTTATTTTATTTTTGTAACAACAGAAATTTGTAAAAAAACAAAAAATCAGTGAATAAAGGCTATTTTTATTTTTATTTTTTTATTTTTTATTTTTATTTTATTTTTATTTATTGGAATACAAAGGCATGCAAATATTTACGTAATTACAGCATTTTTAATGATGGTCATAGTTCTCATATCACGATCTTTCTCCAAATTAGTATGAAACCAACGAAGTTGCTGGTGGTGCTGCAGGTGGATTTGCCACAAAGGTTCTAAGCCATTTAATTTCCTTCCTTTCCTTTTAACTTAGTTATTTAATTTAGTTAGGATATTAATCCATAGAATCAACAAAAGTTATTACTTTTCTATTGTTAAAGACAAACTAAGAATTTAATATAGTTTAGAATATGAATCCATGGAATCAACAAAAATTGTTAAATTTCTATTGTTGTTCAACATACTTGATGGTTTCAAGGAATGTCTTCCTGTCTGTGATTTCATCAGGGATGCGGCTCAGAATTTTCTTTAAAGCTGAAGATTTCTTGTTAAGTTCCTGGAAGGCTTCTTCGGTTCGATTCAGGCGTAGGTCAGCACCTGGATTTCAAATAGATGAGTTTTAATGAACACAAAAAATAAGAATTTATTAATTTCTTTATTATTGCCAGTGCCATGGACAACACTATTACATCAGAGCTACCGCTAAAATGAGTAGTTTCTTCTATCACCTAAAAATTTTTAAACTGGCTTCAGTACCTCTACAATAAAGTTGATTATGTTCCTAATTACCCATTAAATCTGTTGTAACATGTACACAGATACCAGAATTGCAAAACATTTTTTGGAACTAGGTGATTACTTTTACAATTAAATTAGTTTAGATATCAGCACAGTAATACACTAGAGGTTGATTGAAGAAACAGATTTTGGTGTTAAGAAGTTTGGATAAATTTGGATTTTGGATCAACATGCTACTTAAAACAAAGTTCTTAAGATCAATAAAATTTGTAGCAACTTAAATGCTTGATAGTTTACTAGAAATCCCTTACATTCAGCATCAGTAAGAGAGCCTTGTAGGCGTAGCAGGCTCTCATTCATGTTGACGGGTATGTCAGCTCGCCGCATGATGCCGGCAACCAGGTCATAGTTCAGCCCGGGAATAGAAGCCTCTGCTTTTGTAAGGGCAGCCCGCAATGTTTGAGATGCTCCCAAATCATATTTTTCCAGCTGAAAATTGTTATTTCAAAAATTAAGACAAGTCATTCAGAAAGTACATTTTGTAATCATTATTATGGCTAATTAGTGCCATGTTGGTTAGCAGTTTTAAGGTCAAATTAAGTCAGGCTGAGGGATATTTTAGCACAGGTGACAAGAGTCTACACCTCTACAGTATAGAGAGCAGAAAACAAAAGTGTTAAATATTGCTATATATATCATTTGTTTTCCATGAAAGTAGTCCATGGCCACACCAAATATATGATAGTGAATGTTGAAAACAGTAAAGTTACTAATCCATAGCCAAGCATATGAAGCTACTTCCGCTTCCCAAACCAGACTATGTTTACTATCATCAATCCCAACCATCAGGCGATATTGTAGTCAAACACACACTACACGGGACTAATGGTTTAGTTTATTCTAGCCATGGATACAAGGTCTAGTTTCCTTCTGCTGTAATCTCATGTAGCTAGTTTTTACACATTATACATGACACCATACTACGAATGACACGTTCAATGAGTTTGTGAATTCAAAAAAGTTATTGAAACTATGTTTGGTTTCAAGTCTAGGCTCACTACCATGTTTTCACTTGAAAACTGACGACAATAGCAAAGAATGTGAAAGAGATTATAACAGAAATCATGAAATCTTACCTGAGTCAAAACAGGGCGTATAAGAACTGGCAAAACTAAAGAAGTAACAGGTAGTTCATCACCCATTGTCATGGTGGTTAAGATTATAATTTCAATTAAATATTCGTAAGAATTGATGCTTTGGTTAGAAACTCAATTTACAGATTTTACAGCTCAAAATAAATTTGTGCTGTACTCTGTGTCTAAATAGTGTTTTGCGACTGTGACAGACAGTGACAGCACACAGCACTGACAGCCAGGGACCCTATTCGGAGATTTGAGATTCTCATCTCACCTTTTTTCGTCCTTGTTGCTCTCATTTAAAACGTCATAGGTGTGAGAGTGACCAAGATAAAATTTCATCTCATCTCACGCGTAAGAATTGCCCCCCAGCACTACAGCAAAGTCAATTGGTTTAATTGACATGTCATTTTTTAAATCTATCTTTGTCCACATTCTACTTTCCGCCCAGCAACTGCATGTATTATGGACCGTTCATATCTACCGACATCGAGCGTGCCATGGCTTCGTATGCTCGTGTTGTATAAGCTCTGGCTCTACAAAGCTGGGCCGGACAAAATTTGGACAGGCGAATAAGCACAAAAACGTAGAAGCGTGGTCGTACATAAATTGGTTGTGCAAAATTGACCATAAAAAATGTTTTACAGGCGAGTGTATATGTACAGGACAGAATATTATGTCCTATGAGGCGTTTTCCAGTGAAAAAAATATTGTAGTTCCAAAAAATATAATAGATGACGTTACAGAGTTTGATGAAATTGTTCTGTCAAATCGAATGTCAATTTGAAATTAAAATAAATGTTTGACATTGACATCAATTTAAATTTGACATTGACGTAAATATTTTCTGACTAGCTAGTTAATGCTACCAGTGGATCAACTAATTTTCCAGCAAATTTGATAAATTATCCACCTGATTTCCAAATAGTACTACGATCAGTTCCTAATTCAAAATACTCCAAACTACAGTGAAACCTGGTTAATTGGAATCTCAAGGGACCAAGACATGTGTACCAGTTATTGAGGGTTTCCAATAATCCAGTTTTCCAATTAAGCAGGTTTAAAATTATAGTTGGCTTATTTACAGAGGCCCCGCTTACAGAGGTCGAAATGTGCCATTATTCCATTTTTAGAAGTGGAAATAATAATAAAAATGCGTACTTTTGGTGTTATGAATTTAATGTAGGTATGAATGTACAAACATAATGTATTGCGTCTAAAAAAAAGGTAAAGTTTATGACTTAAAGTAATCGGTTATGTTTGTTTGTACTTGATTGCTAGTTGCTGAAATCGGTTTCTCGATAGGATAAAGTTGGTCAAAATTTACGTTTGGACATTTTGTACACTTCTATTCTCTTGTTTTTAGGTCAAACCCTGAGATAGTATTGACAAATGAAAGCATGCGCAAAAGATGATGCTAAATGTATGAAAACAAACATGTCAAAACGTGTTAAAACCTGATTAATTTGTCTCACTTATACAGGAAATTGAGCTACAGAGTCTCAAGTACAGAGGTACACTTCGAAAAAGTCTTAAAATTCAAATCTCATTTAACAAGGCTCAAAGTCCCAATAACAGAGGTAATTTAATGAAAAAGAACCGGGACCTCATTGCAACTCTCAATAATAGAGGTTTTTCATAAATCCAGGTCCCACTTTGCCAGGTTTCACTGTATTTTTCACATATTTTTACCCCAAAATTTAGGGAATTGATAGCTTCGATAGGTGACCATACTTTATCGATTTGACAGACCTTTTTTGAGCTTCTCCAACGCCATCTACCAAAATGACGCGAACTTTTTTTTTTTAAATGAAAACGCCTCATTAAGGCGAGGTGCATTCAATAAGTACCTAGCCTCATCGCCAGAGGGCGCTGTAGTTTCAAAAGAGTTTTACCACAGTGTTGCACATTCTTTTTTAATTCTTTTTTCAAATTTTCATTCCAAACCCTTCATTTGTTTTAATTTCACAACATAGGGAAGCGAACGTGTCGATCGGTTTTACAAAAATGGAAAAAGAGCAATATCGTTCGGTGATTCGATTCCTATTTTTGGAAGGGAAAACGCGCATCGAAATCAAAGAGCGCTTGGATGCTGTGTACGGTGGCTCTTCTCCATCAATGGCCACCGTCAAGAATTGGTTCAACGAGTTTGCACGTGGCTGTACGTCGGTTTTTGATGAACCACGTCCAGGTGCACCGAAAACAGCTGCTACGGAGGAAAACATTAAAAAAATCCATGATTTTGTATTGGCAGATCGCCGATTGAAGGTGTGGGAGCTAGCTGAGAGACTGTAGGCATTTCAGAAGGAACAGTGCATCATATTCTTCACGAGGAACTCGGCATGAGAAAGCTGTCGGCGCGATGGGTGCCGCGTTTACTCACACCAGAATACAAGCGCAACCGTGAGACCACATCGGAGACGTGTTTGGCGCTGTTTAAGCGGAATCCAGCGGAGTTTTTGCGTCGTTTTGTGACCGTCGATGAAACCTGGATCCACTGGTACACACCAGAGACCAAGGAGCAATCAAAACAATGGATCCAGACCGGGGAACGTGCTCCAAAGAAGGCAAAAACCGTAAAATCGGCCGGGAAAAGTTATGGCCACCGTTTTCTGGGATTCACAAGGTGTGATCTACATCGATTAACTCGAGAAGGGTAAAACAATTACAGGGCTTTACTATGCCAATTTATTGGGCCGATTCGACGCCGAATTAAAGAAAAAACGACCCCATCTGGCGAAGAAAAAAGTGCTGTTTCACCACGACAACGCACCGGTTCACACGTCTGCCGTTGCCATGGCCAAATTGGTCGAATTACGCTACGAATTGTTGCCCATCCACCGTATTCTCCAGATTTGGCCCCTTGTGACTTCTTTCTGTTTCCCTAAGATGGGTTAATATCGATATTTCTCAAAATTAGGTAATACTAATCTATTCATCTGGTAATATTATAATATTTAAAGTAATAGGTATATTAGGATTAGTGATATTTCAAATGTCACTAATACCAAAATCGTTCACATGGCAGGCATAATAGTATCACCTAAGCATATCACTCATCTACTGTATCTATTCCTGTTCAATTGAATCTTTGTAGTATGTTGTAAGTTTCCTATTTCTTAGTATTGATATTGGTGACGAATGTTAAATTTGTCTTAAAGTTAGATCAGTAGATACGACATTTTAAAGCTAGTTTAGGTATGTAGTAATTTAGGGAAGATAAGTATTGGGAATTATTTTATTTTATTTATTTTAAAAAATCTACAACTAACAATAAAACATAAAATAAACTTACAGCTAATGACGGATTAACACATAATAATAAGGCTACTTTATAACCGCGGGTGAAACCGTAGGGCGCAGCTAGTATTTAATAATTAGTAGTGTAAAGGTATTGGTTTACTTACTAATGTGTCAAATACTACACATCATAAGTACTAACCTGTGGATCGTTTGTTAGCCACGAAATATAAATAAAAATTGCTGAATTCACATCACATGATATATTCTATAATTGTATTACATATTTATTTACTTTATAACATTTTCTCATCATAAATTATATTCTTCAAACATATTTTCTTTCATGACATTATAAACAGCCATAACGACCGACAGTCAATCATCTACAAACTGAAATCGTATTTCGAACCTAGAATAATTCTGACTATCAAAGTAGGTTGGTGTTTCTACAAAACGAAACCTTATTTTTAACACACCTCCTTCGTTTTGGAGAAATTAACACCAAATACTAATTAACTAAAAAAAAAAAAAAATCAATACATACTTCTAATAACTAATTATTAAACAACATTCACACAACACGTCTAAACTGTAAAAGTATTTAAAAATATCGCAAATTCCTACGAGCATTACTATTAATAATATAATCAACTTATTAATAAACATTTAACAATTGTCTTAATTTTTGAAATTTAATTCTACCCAATGGTTTTGTTAGAATGTCCGCTAACTGATCATCTGTATTAATTTTCGTAACGTTAATTACTTTCTTTTTCTCATAATCATTGACAAAATGGTAACTTACATCAATGTGTTCAGAATTTTTACAAAACTTTCCATTCTTTGAGAGAGATATCGCACCACTATTATCTTCAAAGATTCTAACTGGTTTTGAAATTTTGACATCTAAGTCACCTAATATACCTATTACAGGTAATACTTCCGTAACACAATCTGCTAAAGCATAATTTTCAGCATGAGTTGATGCTCTTGAAACTATCTTTTGCTTATGGGTCTTCCACATTACTGGGTTATTAAATACTCTCAATACAATACCAGTCGTCGATTTTCTGTCATTCTTATCTGCAGCCCAATCAGCATCCACAAATGCATCTAAGCAATCTTCATGTTTTGCATTATTATATAGTTAAGTGCTTGCTTATTGCTTTAGTTATTATTCTGAGGGTCCAGAACTCAGAATAATAAGTGAGTGTGTGGACGCAGTGGAGCAATGTCTAGTGTGGTTGGGGGCTGCACGTCCCATCTAACACGATAAGAATATAGTCAAGAAATATTGACCTTAAATCGTTGTTTTTGGACAATTTATTGTTGAATGTGAGCCGATAAACAAACATAAATACGTAACAAATGTTGCTGAATCACTTTGTAGCAGAAACCAGGCGTTATATCTATTCCAATAGCAGTTTTTAGCAAATATTCGGAAACTGTTTTAGGTTACCTTGATCATACCTAATGATGTAAATATTATTGTCGATACATAATCGAAACTTTGATTTTTACAGATTTCTTGAAGATGATTTGAAAAAAAAGAATAGATAAATTGAATTCGTGACGAAATTTGACTCCAAAAATGCAGAGTCACTTATGCTCCAAGCATTTTACTTTGAATTCATTTGTATGAAATGGAGAAGACATAGAGAAAATGCTGTTCCTACATTTTTATTATGAATGGAACAGATGAAATGGTTGGAATAGGAATTTCATTTGCAATAAATGGTATCCCGTTCAAATTAAAACTTGATTATTACATTACAGGAAGTATTTAAGGAAGTCGAAGAAGAACATAGTCAAGTAGCATTAGTGTTATTTAATTGTATGGTGTACAATCAATAAAGTGTATATCTATTTATTTGTCTTTCTTTAGAGATTATCGATTTCCCGGATCGATCAATCGATCATTATGTTTTCATTCTCTCTTAGGTAAATATGCTTAGTAATCTTCTATAAACCTAATATAATAATGTATCGCTGAATGTGTTGCTAAGCGCAAAATTCCGAAAACAGCTGAAACGATTTTGCTAATTATTTTTTAGAATATTCCTTGAAGTACGATGATCGTTCTTACGCAGAGAAAAAATTACGAAATTGCCTGAAAAAAATAATTAAAGAATCGACTGTTAGGCGGTATGAAGTTCGCACGGTCAGCTAGTTTAAAATAATAATCATTTATTTCAAACAACTTAAGGTAACAAGGCCCATATAACACACAGACCTTAAAGGTAACCAAAATATATAATGATAAAAAAAAATGCATTATTACGTATAACCATTAATTACACTCGGCGTCGTTCAGCGAACCACGCATTTTTCCCCTGAACGTCCGAAACTTCTCGAATCCAGCACCGGTGTTCAAATTCATTTGGAAACATTTCCGGGGCAGTTCTTGTCGGCGGGCAGGCATTGCGTCGAGTTTATCAAGCGACTCGTAGGGTATTTTCTTGCCACTGGCAACATCCTCCTGGAGGGCTATTCCTGCGCGTGAGATGAGATGAGATTTTATCTTGGTCACTCTCACACGTATGATGTTTCAAACGAGAGCAACAAGGGCGAAAAAAAGTGAGATGAAAATCTTAAATCTCCGAATAGGGCCACTGGATAAAGTTCGACTTGCAGATCTGCAGTATGTTGACTTCATCCATGGTGTTGATGGCGTATTGTATTTACGCCAGCAGCTCGTTGACTATGACTCGCTGGAAATCCACAGCGACCGAAACACGGCAGCGGCTAAAGTCGCGCAAATCGCGAAAGTTGTATTCAACTGGCAGGGCACTGTGCGTCGCGGCTATCTCCGAGCATGCGCACGCGCACACGTACACCGATTTTTGGATATAAGTTAAGCAGTACAAGATATGACAATGCATGTCATTGTAAATTTATCGACGTTTAAATGTAATGTCAAAATAAAATTAATGACCACCTACGAAATTTCGAAACGTCTTTTGTAGTGTCCTTTTCCAACATCATAGCGGTTCCATAAGACAAAACAGACCAAATATACTGAGTTTAGTTGTTTTATAACCCTTCTTTCTATTGCTTTATTTATTATTCTGAGTTCTGAGCACTTTTCCAAAATTTTCGTTTACTTTTTATGCTAAGTATTTATTGAATGACCCTCGTATGTACAGCACAGTTTTTCGTAGCACGTATCCGAATCGAAAATCATGAAAATGTAAGAAGGGGCCAAACGTCCGGAACCAATATCAAAAAAAAAAGTTGAAAACGACTTACACAAATCAGTCAATTTCAATGTGATAATAATAAAATTTTAAAAAGGTTTGATTTGGTTGATTGACGACATTAATATCACTAAGTTATTTCAAACAATATTCAAAAGAGCCGTGCGAAATGGCTAAGAACACATCAAGTTCCGCTTTTAGAAAAATAGATATTGACCAATATAATGAAGACAATTTTAGAGACGATGAGGCCGAACAAGCTGTTCCTACAGGACCTGACGAGGGCGATGTTTGCACGTTGCTGAATCAATATCCTTTTAATAATATTATTTATAATATTAAATTTGTGCTAAGTATTTAGCGAGTCAACCAAGACAGTTATCATAAAAACAGTGTTAAAAATGACAAGTATCATTCTGTAATGAGTACGTGTACATTATATGTTTAGGTAGGTATATAAAATCAATTCTGACTCATTCTTGTTGACAGAAAGTTCCCTTCCCATACACCATTAGATGGCTGTGTAGGTTGACTTATCGTGTGGTAACTGTGTCGACACTGCAATTAAAACATTAAACAACCCTTTTTATCGCCTTATCAACACAGGTTCATATTGTAGGAATGTGTACACAAATGATTTGATGAATTACTCATGTCTCTATTTACAAAATACAGATGTCTCAGACAATCTAATGTAGTTATGCACTAAATAAAAGGACAATTACAAGTAGTGATTGCTATTCTGCAAAGTGAGATTCTGCAATCCAGCGAGATCCATTGTTTTAGGGCTTGTGGATTTTCAGGCAATCAAATAGGGCAAATTCATTCAAATTTTCCACTTTTAATTATTAGAAAAGTAATTATTTGAATAGAGACATGACATTGCCATTTAGTGATTTTTTTTTCACCTTTCGCCTTTTCGGCTGTTACCTACATATTATGTAGTTCTCTAAGACATAGGTAGTTTGAAAAATGGCACCATTGATGCACCATTTTTAGAACATATTTCCAAAAAGAAGAAGTACTTTGATATTTCTTTTGATAGGCTTACTTGATTACTTGATTTTCTGTGTTGAGAGCAATTTTATAATAACACTAAAATCTCAATATTGACACTCATAAGTTTAGAAGGTTAAATTTTGACTGCCTCGGTGGCTCAGTTGGTAGTGAACCTGCTTTCTGAGCTTGGAGGCGTGGGTTCGATTCCCACCTAGGGCAAACATTTATGTGATGAACATTGGTGTTTGTTCTATGTCTGGGTGTTAATATCATTTAAGTATGTGTTTAAAAATATCTAAGTATGTATATCAGTCTCTGGCAGCCATAGTACAAGCTTTGCTTAGTTTGGTGTGTGGAAGTGTCCTGAATTTATTTATTTAAATATTTTCAGTCCATGAGAGTACATAGACTACAAAGTACTACCACATATTGATATAAATTAGTTCTTTTGGACTTTTTTAAATGTAAAATAATTATTAAATGAAGTTAATTTTATTAAATTTCTTAAAAGAAAAACAACTTCATGCGGGATCATGCTGGATTGAACCCAATTAGTAGAATCCCAAATTAATTTTATGCAAGCTGTAGTTTCACTTGCTACTCTACAGGAACCATAATATATTTCCAAGATAAAAAGTAGCCAATATGCTAACCCAGGGTAAATAAGCTGCCTCCGCACTAAATTGTCTTGAAATTCATTTAGCTGTTATTAGGAAAATGATGAAGTTACATGCTCATACATGACGCATTGAACTTATAATATTAATATTAATTGTGATTGTCATGGAAATAATTGTACTATTTCCATTACAATCATGTAATGGATGTATTATCCTTAACACACAACACAGGGAGATATACCGATGCACTTCACCTTGTTTTGAACAATGCACCCATGGGATCTTCAAATCAACAAGTGAAAGTAGGTATCGACAACTTCAAAAATTTACTTAGGTATATCCAAATTAGTACACTATTCTATTAGTACACTAACCCTAGTTCTACCAAGGAAAAATGAAAAATATTCTTATGTGGCTTCCTTCTGATTAGCCTGAATTAAGATATGTCTCAATTTAATTTATGGTAATTATTACTCACTACTTAGTTGAACCCAAGACCCCAGGAAGTAAAAGCAAACACACTTTCAAACCACAGGCAATGATGGACTGCCATCTGTGGTTTTTATGTGGTATCTTCTCATTATTCGTTATTATAATTAGTAAATAACATGAATTCTGTGTTATTTCAATGCTGTTGTGTTTTGAGTTTAAAATTTATTAATTTACACTAGTTTCTTAATAATAATTTGTATTGTTTGTTTTTAGGACAATGCTTTGGCGCTTACACTTAAAGTATTACTGGCAATCAAGTCTGGCCAAATAGAAGAGGCAGTTGGAAGTCTGTCATTGGATGACATTGATATCCTTATGAAGTATATCTACAGAGGCTTTGAGTATCCATCTGAGGGTTCCAGTGGCCACCTGCTGCTTTGGCATGAGAAAGCATTCAATGTGGGAGGCTCTGGATCAATAGTTAGAGTGCTCTCTGATAGAATGCGGGTTTAAGATTTAAAGTTGATATAATTGTTCAATAAATGCTAACATAATACCAATTTGGTGTTTTTCTTTGTGTATGATAACATAGAATATGTACTATGCTATAGACCATTATGGACCTTGCATCACAATTTTAACGACAAATTAAGTTAATAACTCACTAAAGAATTTAATAAAATGTACTACAGTCACATTTTCAATGAAAAACTAATGTTTATTGTTTTACAAAATATTTTTATTACAAATTACGTATAACGAAACGTAATTTCTACCACCAATAAACTCGTATTGACGTCACTATATACTTTAAGGGCCGGCACTCACTGACGGTGTGGCACGGCACATTTTGACATGCCGAAGGATCCTGTGTTGTCGCTTCATTGATGAAATGTTTCAAATGATTGAAATAAAGTAAAAAAATATTATTTCTGATAGGTTGAATCGAGACATTATTCTTTACGGTAAACTTAAAACAAATATTCATGTAGGTAAGTTCTCTTCATAGACATAGAGTAAAGACCCCTAATCGGTCAAAAATAATGATTCCAAAAAAAGTAAACCAAACCATTGAAAGTCAACCAATTCACTAGTCAGTTTTCGATGTCATCCAGTAGCGGTTACGTCTCCCCACTAACCAATAAATATGGTGAACTGTGTAGTCCACTCATGCCGAAATTTCAGAATATCCAAAACAGTAAAAAAAGGCAACGTCACATATCATCCGTAAGTCTTAAATATATTTTTATGTGCTTTAAAAAGCTAATAATTGTAATTAATTCTTAATGTCAACAGAGCGAAAAGTTGCTGAAAAAAGTGTTGCCACAAGGTATTTTTATATTTTACCTTTAATAAACTTTAGGTTTCATAAGGATCCAGTTTAGCCGATCAGTGGACAAAAATAATTCGACAAAGTAAAAATAAAAATTAGTGAAAACTTCGTCGCCCCTATAACAATTTGCTCTGTGCACCTTCGCAAGAAAGAAATATACGTAACAGTGAAATATCCTGACAAGCAGGTGTCAGTTTTATTTTTATGTAAATGTAATGTTATTTTATTGCCGAAAAAATAACTTAAATGTATGATGTAAATAATGATAGTGTGTAAATAAGATAAAATCAATATTAATCCCTTTACTATTGATTTTAACGCAAATTCGTACTCTTGATTTTTACTTAAATTCTTACCTTTTACCTACTCTGATTTTAGTTAAGGTTTACATACAATCTATAATATTAGTTTGTAGAATAGTGTCATGAATGGATCTGGGTAAAGCTTTGTGTGTAGTTTAGCTCTGGCCTAAGCTGGCCTAATACTTTGTTTCCGGTCTTGTGATTTCTTTAAACTCTGATCGTTATATAATTTACCCTACTAAATCGGGTAACCTCTTTTAATGGCAAGTTCATCACGTATAGAAAAAAAGGTTTTATTAAGGTACCAAAATAAATTTGACACGTTTCGAAATCGTGTTTTTTATGAAGACTATCCTTCTGGACCTATGTAATAGAGCATATTCTGTGGTTCTCTTATGATAATCACCTTGCCTTAATGTTACGAGGGGTTGGTGACAGTGTAGTAGTAGGTATCATAACTACCTATTTAGTAAGTAAGTACCATGAACGTAGAAAAAAAGTTTCTACGTTCATGTTTAGTACATACACCTATAAATAGTAATAAGTTTGTATCTACTCCCTTCACTAAAACTGCTTACATTATAATTTTATTAAGTAGATACAATCAGTTCAAGTCGGTAGCTTACGGAACTGCACTGCACTGCAACTAGCTTGTACAATAAATTGCGGATGCAATTGCTAGTCTGACGTTTTTAGCTCATAAAGATTAGAATTAGGCGCTATTTCTATTAAGGTAAGTCGTACAAAAATATCTAGTAGGTATGTACCTACTATGTAACCATGGAGAATGACATGGATGTTTACCAATCTTTTTTATAACTTAGGTACTTACTTGGCGAAATAGTAGTTTAGTCTGTCTACACATCTACCTGCTTTCTATAGGTAAGTACCTGTAGTGGAGGTAGGTTATAGCCTTGTCAACTTATGTTTATGCATGGTATACCTATTGTATAATAAATAGAATAGATGTTCCTTTCTCCTCGCATGCAAGGCGTTGAACGAGCGCTGAGCGAATGTCATAACGAAGTGTTAGACGGCCACTGGCGACCCATGCCGTCGGCATCCGACTGAAGAAAGTAATCAGATCACTACCCGCCTCTCGCTTCAGAGAGAATGTTCCTTATAAAAGCCACCAGACACACTTACTGCTCGATAGTTTTTCAACTGCATCGTAGGTAGACGCTCATTCAAACACAACGATGGAAGTACCGGTTAGTAGAACTCGGTCGCCTTTTATGCTTTTAGTTTCCTTTTTTGTTGTGCTGCTGTTCTGATTGCAACCGTTTATTTTTGTTCGATCTCAGAAGTTATATCATTTGTTGCATAACACCCTACTTACTTGTTTTTTGTGAATCGCGACCGGAAGAAGTAGGTACTTACCTAGTGCAGTTCTAGGTATCTGACCTACTTGCTACATTGTGCGGCTGTTTATTTTTTACAAATTTGTTACAGAAATTAGCAATATTACTCTGCTGCATCTACTACAGCTCCGCATCTCAGCACTCACACACTATCCCTGTGGAAGGATATGAAACCGAACTGCAAGATCTCGGCGAACATGTCGATCACCACGAAACTCCGGTCAAAGTTATCAAAATCACCAAAACTATTGCTGTCAAAATACCGGTGCCATATCCAGTGAAAGTAATACAAAAAGTGCCGTACCCAGTTCATATTGTGAAACCTTATCCCGTTCCCGTACCTCACATAGTGAAAGTGCCACAGCACATCCAGAAACATGGCCATGAGGGTAGCGAGGGTGGGTTGGAGGGCCATCAGGACGGAGGCCAGTCCTACCAAGTTCAAGAAACTCCTTCACATGATTCTGCTAACGGCCACTCATTCCTACCTACTCAAGAAGATTCTTATAATGGCGGTGGACACGGTCAGATCGTCGAATCGTTCGCTGAAGAATATCCCTCCGATGGAGGCCATGGAGGATCTTCTGGAAGCTCGTACGATACTCCATCACATTCGTATTACGGAAGTTCCGGCTCTCCGGACGGGGAATCGTATGAAACTAAAACTTATGAACAAGCCATACAGGCTTATTTGAACAAACATCAGCCTGGTGGTGGTAAGAGTTTTAATAGTTATCATTAACAGTTTTAACGTTCAGACCGCGGTTTTATGCAAGAGTTGGCATGCTACCAAAATGTGTCATGTAAAACTAAAACATTTTATATCATGATCATGGGTCATGAAAAGTAGCAGTATTAAAAATTTCAAACTAACTTTGTTGATACATGTGTACTGTAGTTATTGTAAGTAGGTATTGTTGTTAATGCTGTATAATTTATTAAATAAAAGATTTTATTTTAATGGATGTTTCTATTTTAATCCATCAATCATAATTACTAATGCATATAATCACATCTACTAGGTAAGTAAAGAATTACTCTAGATTAACATTTAATAAATCATATATCTAATCATAACGAATGTAGGATCTAATAAAATAAATTCTTTACGGTAACCGAAGGATCACAATACAACACCAATATCAATATGTATAAGAATATGTCTACATCCACATAAACAACATCGAAACTATTTCCCATTACACAAACATATAGAACCGGAATTACATTTTATCACAATCGTAATTTGATTATACATTTGTGACAGCGCCGCGGATTTAATTCTACTTGTAAAAAACGTAAAACTTACATTTATTTCATAACCAAAACATGAATTATAAAAGTTAGACACTAAATTAAAATATTGAACATAATATAGGTAGGTACTCGATGATATCCGCCGGAGACGTCACAGCCGGCGCGGGTCTAGCAGACGAGATCAGGATAGCGTACACAATCGTTACAGCTCCAGCTCGCACCGCACGCGTACATTCCGGCCACGAGTACCCGCAAACGGCGACCGGAGTGACTAAAGAGATTTGCATATAGAGCCATCGTGTACGTGCGCGTATTCCTTCAGGCCAAACTGGCGCAAGTTTGGCCGTTTATTCAGTTTCTTGTATTAAAATAATGATGAGAAAGAGATTCGAGATCTCTGTCTGGGCTGGTCTGAGCAAGGCTTGGAGTATGGTTTGGGCTTGCCGTGCTTAAAATCGGCATATGCGCGTGCTCGCGCGGCCGCGCGCGTCTCCAACATTTCATCTTCATCCGAGTCGTATTCGTGCATCAGATTAGACGTCACGCTCGGAGTCTCGCGGATACTGCAAACACGAGTCCATCATTAAACACTGTAAAATTTAACAACTTCTTTAATAATGAGGGTAAGTATAGATAAGTAACTAACTGGTTACTTTGAATGCAAAGCAAAAAAAGTGTGCCGTCAGATTAATTTTTGCCCGACCTGCAGGGCTATTCACAACCAATCGGAAACGTTTCCGATCGGATCCCAGAAATTTCAAACTCAAATTGTTCGAATCTCAGTTTACTTTTATACATTTTGGAATAGGAAATCAAGTATAAATCCGATCTGAAGAATTAATCACGTTTAAAAACTTATGAATATAGACTGAGATTCAACCATTCGGAAACATTTTCGTGCGCTCAGAAAATGAGTCAGAGGAAGACTGTTCCCGTTCCTCACTGAACTTCCTCTATTTGAATGTCAGTGGACGACTCAAACTCGGAATAAATTAAGCAGTAAAAAAGTACCTGTTGGTGTGGCCCACCGGCAAGTACTTCTCCGCCGCCGGCTCCGGGGTCAGGCAACTCGGCAACACCCCGCGCGTTTTTGTCGACTCGCCGATTTTTTCCGAGCTAAACAGATATCAAACATTGCCTTCGAGTCTCTCGTATGTTTTTATAATCTAACATGTAACATTATTTACAAAGTGAATCCGCCAGTAGCAAGATCTCGCTAGTCTAGGGTTCCGTTCCTGTAACACCTGCAACACGGAACCCTAAAATGATCAAATTTTGTTTAATTATTTTTACTAACAAAGATGTAAACCATGCCTAATGCCAGACGCCTGAACTCTAAGAAAACGAACGGATTGTACAAAAGAGAGAAAAAAAATTATAAAAATAAATCTTATTTCGGTCTATCTTCTAGAGTAATCTATGCAGTGTCAAATTAGCGCGGCAAAAGGAAATATTTAAGACAATTCAAATTGGGCATTGTTGTGGTATAGTGTTTAAATTCTATTAACCAAGTCATGATTTCTGATTTAAAAAAAACTAAAACTATAAGTTAAAAGTAAGTAGGTCTTGATTTGTTAATACCCAATAGAGAAAATTGTGATGTAACGAAAAATCTAAATTTAAAAAACGGTAGGATTTTCCTCCGCGTTTAGCGCTTAAAACATTAAGTACAGAAAATGTAAAAGATTTTGAAGTGGATTAAACCTTTCAAATGATACCCAATATGACTATATTACGAAGGTTTTTTAACCCTCTTTTCAAAATAAAATCCGTTCTATTTTCAAAAAACTTCTTTGCACATCTTTTAACCTCTAACGTTATCTAGACCTGTGCTAAATTTCAGCGCTCATTACATTGTCCAATTTGCGATATATCAACTTGGCATGGCAGTACTCGTGCGATAGAAAAAAATGAATTGCTAACAGCCACCTACCATTAGGTACACTATGTTCAAATTTTAATTTATTTAATAGCGAGCTCTTAGGCGAGCTCGCTATACTGCAAATTGGATAATGTAATTACCGCTTACAAGTCGCTAGCTTTTATAATTTCTGAGATAATAAGTGCTGATATCCAGACAGAAAGAAATCGGAGTCTCACCAAAAGAGTTCTTTTTTACCATTTTGGTACAGAACCCTAAAAACGACTGCGAAATGTAGCCACACTCGCAACTGTATGTACACTCTCGCAATAAAGATGAATCTAACGTCTATCATTCAGTCGCTAAGAAGTTACGAGGAAACAGGGACGGAGACACATACATAGAAGTTGAACACATAACCCTCCTTTTTAGGCTTAGCTGCAGTCGGGTAAAAAATCATTTCATTTCGCAGCATTAATAATTGTAATCTTATCCTTATTTTGTAGATAAAAAGAAATAAAGATATAAAAACATTTTAGACAATTAATTTAAAGTCTTATACAGGAGCGACATTTTACATTATGAAAACAAGTAACATTAATAAAATAAAAACAAAAAACCTGCTGCAAAATGTTGTGTCCTAAGTCACTTCCGCTATCAAGACGATTCAAATGGCACCTGGCATGTCGAAATCCATCAAGCTTTTTAGGCTATAGGCCGTGCCAAAGAAACCTCATTCAAACATAATATACCCACATACTCTTACATACACTCGAGAAACTTAACTATCATTCTTGCACATTCGGGTTAAAATACAAGACCACATTCAATCAAACATACAATCGAATTGAGAACCTCCTCCTTTTTGAAATCGGTTAAATCCCAACTAGTACAAAAGCTGCTCATGTATAGCCTTTCTAAAGCCTGAATGTTGTTTATTAGCTGTTCAAATATAAGAAAGCTGTAGAAGCTATACGTCGTTTTCAAATGTGATTTATCAGGCTTGTTGTACATTGTTTGTTGTAAAGCGATGATAGCCTAGTTGGAGAAGGCCCGCCTCTCAAGCCAGAGGGAGCGGGTTCGAGCCCAGCCGACGGCACGCACCAATTTGCTCATGGTTTGAACATATGTGCGTATTGTATGTCATTTGCTACATGGCTGGAGCCCGGTGTATGGCGACAGGCTCGCCCCCTGTCTCATTTGGGACTGAATATCGTCCAGCAAAGTGTGGGTGTTGTATTACACCTCTGCCAGCTCCTTTGGGGGAAAGGCGTGACAATATGTTATGTTGTACATTGAATAACTTTTTTTGTTTTGTGCTCTATATAATTGAGGGCTTTGTAAGCGAATGTTTTTAAATTAAGTTATTAACTTCTATTAAATCGTTTAGGTAGAATAGGTGGTATATGTAGCAGTATTATTAGTAGCACTAAATCTACTATCGATAATTGACCTTGGGGGATTAATTGATTTTGGGGGCTGAGCTACCCACGTCCGTAGGAGTGTACTCTAGTCTGATTCCCTACACGTGGTCCCCGGGTAGTGCTAACCGGGTAGCAAACTCTGGTGGGAGGCTTCGGCCGTGGCTAGTTACCACCCACCGGACCAAGCCATGCCGTGAAATGACCTAGTCGTGTTTCGGGATGTAGTCCGGTGTAACCGTTCTGAAGACTGGTCTGAGCAGTAGCGCACTTGTAGCGCCGCACTCAACTGCCGTCTTTGTACTTCTTCACCCTACAAAACTTCAAGACTAGAGTGAATAGTATAGTATAGGTCGTCGTGCTCCATCTTAGACCACAACGTCGCTTACGTACATAAAAAAAAAAAACCTTGTAAAGTTGACTGGAAGAGATAGCTTTTAGTGATAGAGCCGCTAGTTGTTACTCTTTTTATGTTTTGTTCACAAAACAAACATCATTATTATGGTATAAACATGGTATTGCGTGTCTTCGGTCATTTACATTTATTTATTTCATTTGGTGTCTAGACTGTAAACTATTTTTTGTATTAAATTAAATAAATAAATAAATTTCAAATTGATCCTAATACTTTAAATGTTAAAAATAGTTTATGTATATTTACTTCCACCTGAATATCGCTACTGTAAAATAAATAAAGAGCCGAAAAAATCTATTACAGAGATACCGATGCGTTCCTAAATATTATATTAATAATAGGCACGCGTCGTATTGGGTGATGGCGTTTTCAATTTCAAATATTTTTATTTTTTTATAAGCTTTTAAATGTAATTCATTCCTCCGATCGGATTTATACTCGATACCAAATTCAAAAATGTATCATAGTTGATTGAGATTCGAACAGTTAAAGCTCGAAATTTGTGGAATCCGATCGGAAACGTTTCCTAATGATTGTAAATAGCAGGGAACCTATTCGGAGATTTGAGATTCTCATCTCACATTTTATTATCCTTGTTACTCTTATTAGAAACGTCATAGGTGTGAGAGTGACCAAGATAAAATCTCATCTCATCTCACGCGCAAGAATCGCCCCCCAGGAGGGATATTCCTACGCGTGAGATGAGATGAGATTTTATCTTGGTCACTCTCACACCTATGACGTTTCAAACGAGAGCAACAAGGACGAAAAATGGTGAGATTGTATCTCACTCCGTAAGAATAGCCCTTCAGATCATACCTCAAAACTTTGGCGTAAACTTCCGCTCTAATACATGTTTGTAATAGCTACACAGCTATATATAGCTATATAGCATTGCTATACAGCTACTATAGAACTTGTCTATAGAGCCAACGCCCATATTAAGAGTTTCTAGCCCACTTTTGTGCGGCTTGTTATAGCGCTTGTGCTAGTTGGGATAGATGTCAAATAAATTGGAAAGACTGTGATCGAAACAACCAATTAAATAAACAAGGACATCGTTAATTTCAAAACGTGCGTCGATGTCACGTTGTAAGATTTCCAAAAGAAAGCATTTAAATCATTAGAACTCAGCACCCATATAAAAACAATTTACAGGAAACAATAAGTCGCTGTGGGCTAACGTAATTGAAAGTTTGTCCTTGAGGCAGCTTGGAAGTTTTATATAACGTGCCGTTTTGTATAAAGGCTGTGATTTTTGTTACTACCCACGTGATTGAGCAGTTGGCATGTGATTTGTGTAAATGCCAAACTAAGAAATTTGCACGAATTTTATGAATTTGAAATTTCAGCCGTAGGTTTCCGGTACCTCCTGCACTGTATGCAACCTTCATACCAAATCTCATCCAAATCCATTTTAACGTAAAGAAGACACAAACATAATAATAAGTACCTGGATGGCCGAGCTTTGCTCGGTATTATTTTTTTTTAATTGTTATTATTTAATTATTTTAGTCTAACCTCAAAGCAAACACTCATTGACTTCGTGTTACTTAACAACGCCATCTGCTGTTGTGTCGTTAAAGCAATTAGTTGCTCACAAAAAATAGTAGGTATTATTATTCGCCAATAGATGTCAGGAAGAGTCATATTTTTCAGTTGAGACTACTCAAACGCCTCCTTTTTGTTATTTTTCTTCCAAGTTTATGTTTAAGTTGATTATCGATAAAACACGAATAAAATGACATTTTCTAAAAATGATTCCTAGCTAGATCAATTTATCGCCCCCGAAACCCCCTATATACTAAATTGTATGAAAATCTCGGAATCGGCTCCAACGATTTTCATACAATTTAGTATATAGGGGGTTTCGGGGGCGATAAATTGATCTAGCTAGGAATCATTTTTAGAAAATGTCATTTTATTCGTGTTTGTTTTTCTATCGTATTAGACAGTATTAGTGTAATGCGTCACCTCTGATATAAAGACGAATCTAACATCACCTCACAATTCAAAATCGACAAAGGTAGGTCAAATAGGAACAAACATACAGTTATAAACATTGTAAATAAACATCGTAAACATTACCAACCCTGAGGCAGTCAGATACAAATGACGAAGGTAGATAGGGACAAAACTGTCACGCAATGTCGAAACCTTCCATGCCCTTTTCAGTTACAGTTGCCTTTCTCACGTGTTCGATGGGCCTACTTAGGTACTTTAGAATAGAAGCTACTGTTGTTGACGTTCCACGTGCTTCCCACAACGGATCCCTATTTGTTTCGGTTCGACGAACGGCACCGGGACATGTTCATAACACGCAACGTGACAACTTCCTACGCTTTATACAACACGTGCAAACAAATACCTAACTAACTAACACGTAACAAAATAACACAAGACTACGTCGACAGCTATACCTACTAATAATCACAGACTAGAAGAAACAGAAAACATTAAACTGCTCTAATATGCCATCTAATACGCACTTGTCTAAATTTTTAAAACCTAAGTAATCGAATTGGGAGCCTCGTTCTTTTTGGAAGCCGTTTAAAAAGCTCTTGGTTAAATTGGTTACACCAAATACAGCTACTAGTTAACTGATTTAAAACACGTCACATTGAAGGTATCTACTGTCTTCTATTTCATCTAAGTCTGTGTATAAAATCAATTTAGGTACCTGTAAGAGTTGAGAATACGTTTAAACTCTTGCGATTTTTGGACCACTTTTAACCAGTCGTGATGTGTTTCACTAGCTTCAGATTTGTAAGAATATACAGGCCTAGAAAAGAAATGACCAGTTCATGTATGTATACCAAGTTGCCGTGTACTCGTATTTCGTAAAACCAACCATCAACCAAAACAGTTCAGACAACAGGGGAGTGAATGGCCCAACAAATTGATAAACAGAAAAAGTTTCTACTCAGATTCATCAACAAGTAAAAGTATTCAAAGTGGGTAGGTACTAGGTAGATACGTACGTAGGTACATTATTTATGTTATGGATAATTTTGGTCAATGCATGTATTTTACTAAAGCGGGGATATTGTATATACTGTTTCAAAAACTGGTAAATCAGTGTACAGAAATAGAGATACAGTTTCATAGTGATTTCAAAATAAAATGTGGTACTTACATCGGTGTGAAATTAACCATGGAAGCAAAATGAGTGTGTTCTTCAACTTGGTAGAAGTCCTCAGATTCCACCATGTCTGTGTCGTGCACATCACTGAACGCAGGGGCTTCTGGTGCCTTTTTTGCACTAGTCTCGGCAAATTCATTCACTGCGAAGTTCAGTTTAGCTGGAAACACAAACAATGTTTTAAAATCGTAAAAAGCAGTACTATAGGTAAACCATACGCTACGAAAACGTTGTTGAAAATACGAATTTCGAATACGGATAAAGAAATAATAATAACAATATTTTAAATACTTAACATTCAAGTAAGTATATTGCTACTTTTACAGTACTTTTCATCTTTTTCTACTAATGTACTTTGAAAAGTCGTAGACATTATCATCATTGGCCCATATTCATCTGCAAGAGATGATTTATATATGGCATCCAAAGTAGAAGATGGTAAAGCTTCCCTTACAAAGCTTATGTAAATTTGAATAAATTTCAATTACGTCACGAAATAAGTGCGTCATTGCCTATACGCGAAGAAACCTACTAAGTTACAGCAATCAATTTGTATTAAACGTTATGGTTTTCGTTTACTCACAAATATCAACAGGTGCTATTTTCTCGGCGACACCGTACATAAAATCTGCCGTCCACGAATACGGAATACGAATAAATATGCTTTCGGAGTCGACCGGCATTTCGAAGCCAAGTGTATTCAGCAGCTGCCGAAACTTCGGGTCTTTGCAAATAGAGGCTTGGTGGTAGTTCCACGTGACCAGTGGCACTGACATGTTCAGCACTGGAAATAAGATTATGTTGTAACACTCGTAACTTTTATACTTGCCAACTTCGTCTACACGCACGGATACCGTATTGATTACTCAATGCAGATGCCTGCAAGATTCGTCTAATATGCTTAACATATGCATATAATGTATGATGTATGTGTACAATTTGAACATACAATAAGTATATGCATAATTATACACTACACATTTGTAGTCTTGTCACAGATACTCTAGAGACATTGCATGGCTGTTCAGGCTACGACCGCCACGAATCGTAGCAAGCGAATTCTGGGGAATGAAAAGTTCCGCAGCTTTGATACTTAACGCCGCGTTTACTAATTGTTATTGCGCCATATATTAATTAACTAATTAATTAAACTGGCTGTTTGAGGTAGGCTCTTGGGGTAAGGCACATAAAAGCTTATATTGAAACACTATAATTAGAGTAGAAATCCACCAACCATAACTATGATCATATAAGAATGTAAACTAATAATATCATCAACAACTTGCGAACTTACTTAAAGCATGATAAGAAACGGGGGACATGAGAGGTATTTCGTCCACCCATTTCTTAAAAACTTCAAAGTTCAGTAATTTTGAACCTTTCGCCGCAGACTTGTCAAGTTTCCTTTTTGCCAGATAAATTTTGGCGTAGCAAGTCTCGAGCAACACTTTCTGCACCCAGTCTAAGAACTTGGATTTGCCCTCCTCGGCAAGTTCCAGGCATAGTAATGCGACTTCTTCTTCGCTTTTTGAGACGGCATCTTCGTCGTTTGAGACGTCCTCTTCGCCGTTTGAGACGTCCTCTTCGCCTTTTGACACGTCCTCTTCGCCGTTTGAGGCGTTCTCTTCGCCTTTTGAGACGTTATCTTCTCCTTTTGAGACGTCCTCTTCGCCTTTTGAGACGTTATCTTCGCCTTTTGAGACGTCCTCTTCGTCTTGTGAGACGTTCTCTTCACCTACATCTTTACTATCGGCTGTGGATGTGTCGCTGTCCCCTTTCATGAACTTTTTGTAATCATCGTGGTCTATCATGTCCTGTTTATACAATTCGCTGATGACAGAGTCTTTAGATTTAACGATATCGTCCTCTTTTAACAATTTCATAATTTCTCCGATAACATCGGGCAGCGATTTGCACTGCATATAAGTCCAACTGAGAGACGAGATTTCGTCTTCTGTCCATCTGTAACCAATAAGGGGACACCTGAACAAATTGTAAGTAGTATTTATTCTGTACGAATATTTCTTGAATATGCCTACAATAATTTAGTAGAAATTAATTTGCAATTTACAAAAGATCAACAAATTGATTCTGACAGGTTCAATAAATAATAGGAATAGGCTGCCTGGATTTTTTTGTACAACAGTAGAAATATGCAGACAAATAACAAGCATGTTAATGCGACCGGACAACGGTAATTCTCTGATAAACGTACTTGTTCCATTTTCATACACACCAAATGACATCGAAATCGGGTAGATCATTTCCCAAATATGTATTGTACGTTTACTTAATTGAAAATTACTCGATTACCAGAGCGACTTTGAGAAGAATAAGTTAACCTTTCATTCGTAGAGTTATCAGCTGTTCGGGCCAGTTCCATTTGCGCTTCCAACTCGTTAATTTCCTCTATTGGAGGAGGCGACATGCCAATAAGCATCGGCATGTCATCATCGGGGCCATCGGTGATGAACTGCGCACTATTTGGCTTCATGGAAGACGAGTTTATACCGTATTCGACTAGGTCGTTCCATTCCTTAAACGATAATTTACTAAAATTACGACATTGTGTATTACAACAAAAGGATGGTGACGTCAAGCGTCCTTCCCTTAGTGTTGAGAAATAGCAGCGAGCTTCAAGAAACCCGTGAATTTCGTTCGTCATTCATTGACGTCTTGTCGGCCGGCTACATGGACTTCAGCGGGTCTAAAACTGCCACATTCCCTCATGTTTCGACTCATTTCACTTTCCTCTTATTTCGATTCATTTAGCTGTATATCTTGGAATTTTATCAAGAAAAAAAAAACAATAACATATGGAATTGAGTATGATTGACCGTATTTACAAAAGTAAGCAGAATAGGTATTAATGTGGCAGAAGTAAATTGTACAAATCGTTGGTTAAAAGTGGCCATTAAATTTTACACAATTTCTTAGACAGTTATTTATATATTTTGCATTGTCGCGGAATTTCTAGGTAGGTATACTCCACTAACAGAGCACGGAAAAAATATGAGGCGACCTTGAAATCGAGAAAAAAAAAACAGCTGTTCCATCCAAAAAATCGTTGATTGTTGACAAAATGTATGAAACAGCTTGAGACGACGCACGAACGTATTGATGCTCAAATAGATTTAGTTAAAGAGAAGGGATATGGCACGATAGAGAGGTAGTCAACTTACTTCAGATAATTCGTACTCTTTCTTCCGAATAGTGGCAAACGTTTTCAATATTTTCGGTTGGAATATGGCTCTGGCGCCGTCGGGCTCTCTGCTTACGTGGTGCATCACTGTGAAGATGCAGTCGTTCAGGAACTCTCCGTTACTGGTAAAGTTCTCGAGCACCATCCCGTATTGGCGCATTACGTCTAAAGTTGCGAACCTGAAGATTAACTACAAGTAAGCATCTAACATTTATTATACTGACACACTGAAGTTGAAGACATAACAACGACAACAACATACAATAGAAGCCCAATCATCTGTAATCCGATCTGCTAATCAAGCAAGCTTTTTATGACTTAAGGATTTTTTTTAGAGGACAAAAAATAATTTTAAAGAGCTTAAGTACGTAATTTATTAATTATGTTTTCTTGTGATGTACCTATGTATAATTCAATTCTGTAGTTTTTAATTATTATTAAGTACATAAATTATTAATATCTGCCTTGTAAAATTACATTTTAATACGGATAACAAGAATTTTTCGTGCTTTAAGTAATCAGGAGCTAGAGTTTGATCAGAGTTAGATTGGATGTTGTTGGAGTATCGTGTCCCCCTTCGATAAATTACTCGACGTGTATATAATAAATAAATTATGTAAGTATATAAGCAAAACGGCCGCAGCTTAGTATAAAATATTAATACGACTACATAATATGTATACTTAGGTGTAAATACTAAAATATCTTTGAGTTATAAAACAAAATCAAATTACAGGTAACTTGGTATTTTAAAGAAATTAGAATGTAGGTACGTGCTGTACAAATGTATATTATGACAATGAAAGTGAGTAAATACTTAAAAGATTTATTTTTTAGGAAGTAATACTTACATTCATAAACATTCTACAACATGTACATTTAGCTGGCCGGCTATACCTAGCCAAAGGCCAAATGTATGGAACCGAAAACTGCATGCGTGCTGCCGCGGCTTGCTTTAATGTATAAGTACCAAGATGTTATATTGCTCAATTTTAACAGAAGCACAATAAGAACATACCTTCTTTCTGAGGTGGGAATCCGATGTTGGGTCTTGCGACTATCGGCTCGCCCGTATACGAATATACACCCTAACTTCATGAATATACGGTAGCATTCCAGTGTCAATTTTCAGTCTCGCAATTTTTCCATATTTGTCAGTTAATTAGGGTGGATATTCACGTGCGGGCAAGTGACGCCCTAATCGAAATCGCGCCGATTAAGGCGCTAAAATATGTAATTCTCAATCCGATAATAATGCTTTCAAATTCAATGCTTACTGTCTCAAATGGTCAACCATATTCGCAGGGCCGGTGTATTCCGGTAACTTTCTAACATTATCCAGTAATGTCAACAGTAGGTGATTGGTTACAATGATGTCCTAAGATACAGAAAACAAGTTATTACGGACCATTAATTAAAATAGAGTACTCGGTATTCGCTGGCAATTATGACATTAGCCAATAAATGAAAGTTACAAAAGTAAGCACTTTCCCTCCCTCAGTTTATCTAGTCCTTTCGAAGATCTCCAACACCGCTTCACAATAACCGCCGCCGCCGTGCCATCCGAAAAACAATCAAAGTTTGTTAGGAACATTGTTTTAAAAAGCTACTTGGAATTGACCCATCCAGAGCCTGATGTGACCGAGTGACCGATCACAACTGGTCGTATTACATGGGAGTAACAAATTAAACAAAATTAAATGTCAGAATAGCGAATATCGGATACACAAACTCATTTCTAATTCAAACACGCTTAAAAAAATTCAAAATATGACATATTTCTCCATTTTCTTGAGGTTCTGAAAATCTGTAATGAAAATCTAATAACTTGATTGATAAGGAACGATTGATCTACTCAAAAAACGTGTCATATCAACCTGTGTGCGTGACAACTTAAACGGCCTACACATTTCGCTACACACTTATTGATAACGCTCACTAGACGCTAATCGCCCCTAAATCGTGATTTCGCCCGCTCCGATTTCAGAGTTTGGGGGAATAATAATGATACGTGATAACGTGATACTGATTTGCCTACATGAGGCGACCACTTCTCCGATATTGCCCGATGTAAGGGCGTGTGTAGGCCGTTTCTAACCCCCGACGCAAAAATGACGGGGTGTTATAATTTTGACGTGTGTGTGTGTGTGTGTGTGTGTGTGTGTGTGTGTGGGTGTGTGTGTGTCTGTGGCATCGCAGCTCCCGAACGGATGAACCGATTTTGATTTTGTTTTTTTTTTTTTGCTTGAAAGGTGAATTTTGTTTGAAGTGTTCTTAGCTATGTTTGATGAAAATCAGTGTCGGGAGTTTTTAAATTTTAAATAACAAAAAACAAAGAAGCCATACCTGCAAGTACTGCTTATAGTGATATTTGGGATTGTAATGACGTATGAGTAGCACAAATAGCGATCGGAGCTCCTCAGTATCGCAAATCTTAATTTTTAGCTTTAAAAGAGCATCTTGGTCTTCCTGACTCAAGCCGGTGTCCTTTTTAAAGTCGTTTACAGCTTGTATCAATTCTCGGATGGCAGTAACAATCTGAAAATGAAAACTTTACAATTTCTTTTTGAGGCGAGTCTAGTCAACTAGTTAGACACTGATTTCATTTGGTTGACTATGTTAGGTCAATATCAACAAATTAGTGAAACAACTTATTCTCTGCGACTTTCGAGTGAATGCAATGTTTTGTTAGAATGCTCTAAAATTTAGCTTTAGAGTAGTTCAGAGCATGCTAACAAAAAATCTAAACAAAAGCAACAAGTGTAGAAGATCAGATAATGCAATATTTACCAGGTGCTGTCTCTTGATGGTAGGTGCCAAGTTCTTTCCTTTGATCTTAACGGCCAGTTCGAACTGCTCGCAAAGGTTGACACCCTCAGCCGTCAGGTACGAGGCTAAGTCGAACGACAACACTGAGTTCACGTCATACATGTCCAGCTCTATCCGAGTCGCGAACTTTAGAAAGTAAGTCAAGAGCCAGAAGAAATGCGACGTGTCTATTTCCACCTGCTTATTGGTAAGAATCTCATCGTGAAGCGTCCCAATCAACGAGTTGTAGCCCTTCGTGAGAAAGTCTACCGTGAACTCTTTCAATATGTTCGTTACATCTTCGTCCGTGGGTGTTTTGTGAGTGAGCCCACGTACGTTCACGATTCTGCAACAATCGGATATGCTGAGAGACGGTCTATTAAATGACAGAATTTTAAACGTTTCGATTACTATAGTTTATTGACTTACATGTTCGGTTTTCCTCGTTTGGTCTTTTTTCTTTTACGATCTTGATGGGAAGTCCCGGAGCGGACTTTGGTGTAGGGCCTCTGCTTCAGATAGCGCGGCCTTTTGGGAGGCAGATCGTCATCGTTGCTAGATGTCGAGATAGTCTCTTGGTTATCTATTTGAGTCCCATAGCCGCAGTCAGAAGCTTCAGATATGCCCATCTTTTTCTTGAGTCTTTTTCCTGCCGGTTCGGTTTGTTCCGACTGGGTATCGCTCGGACTAGATGCCGAGGCGTCCTAAAATTAAATAACAACTGTTTAATTTTATATGAAATAAAGTAGAATCTTTAGATACGATAGATCTGCACTCTACGGTTGCCTGTAGGATGTACATCCTACACGAAAAGTTCTTTATAAGTTGGCTGCGTGATAATCCAGGGAATTTAAGTTTCATGTTTTATTAAGGTTTTTCAACGACTTACTTAATTTAGTCATTCAAATATTAACTTGTATGTTTTGTATATATTGCAAACAGAAAAAGAAGATTAAAAAAATGGTGTGAATAGGATTAAAACGAAATAGCTGGAATTAAGAGAAGGCTTGAAGACGAGTCGCTCTTGGGGAATCTGCAGCGCCTGGAGTCAAGTACGCAGAAGACTAACTTCAAGTCCCACTTGGTTCGTGTTTCCGCGAAACACAAAAGCAAGCTTATCTTCCTTGATTTCTGGCCTGATTGCGGCCTGTAGTCCGGCGCTACTGGGAAGCGACACAGCCAGGAAATACCAGCCAAAATGTTTCAAATTAATTTTAATAAATATATGTACGAGTATGTTAGCCTGTAAGGTGTTTATAATAGGCCCTTGTTTTTATTTTATATTAACCTGTGCCTGAGTTAAACGATTATTAGGTACTTATTACTAAAGTGTAGTTCTGATCCTTAAAAAAAGCTTACATTATTCGATTTAGTGGTGTCTTCAGCGTTGTTTTCAATAACAGCAGTAATATCATTCGTATAATCTTGTTTATCGTCAATTACAAACACATGTTTATCGTTTTCATTCTGCCTGGTGTTTTTGTCCGAGGTGGCTTCCCAGCAGTTCATAGAATTGGGCTTGGTGTCAGCGCCGGTGTCAGACGAGTCTGATGTCGGGTCTGACGTCAACATAGCTGAGGAATCATCACTACCTAAAATTGAAATATAGACAAAAATCAGTCAAGTGGGTGTCGTGACACGGTCATGGTACCTAATTTAAAAACCAATAATTATATCATCATAGGTTGAGTTCTTAGTGTCCGAAATTGTTTTTGCGGTTTTTCATTCACTGTTTAATTTTTCATAAACGTTAACTTAGTCAGCTATGTCACGTGAACCGTTCTCCCGTAAGCCTTGATAATGACGTTTAAAAATATTTTAGTAAATGTATGTGCTAGAGTTTTATTTTTTCTGATTTTTTCAGAAAACTCCCTATAGATCTGGGACCCTATTCGGAGATTCGAGATTTTCATCTCACTTTTTTTCATCCTTGTTGCTCTCGTTTGAAACGTCATAGGTGTGAGAGTGACCAAGATAAAATCTCATCTCATCCTCACGCGCAGGAATAGCCCCCCTGATCTGAACCAATAAGTAGTAAATCAAAAGCATCGCGTTACCTTGGTCTAGTGGAGTGTTGCTCTCATTGTCTTCGGAACTTTCCGACAATGAAGTCTCAAGCCACGTATCGAGTAGCGTGTGCAGTGTAAGAACATGCTGGTCCTTATACATTAAACCTATAAACTGGATCAGACTCACTCCCCAATAACGCTGAAATGTAAAATATCAAAATGAAAGGGTTCGGACCTCTATCACTAATTACATTTTACAACACCTCAGATCAATCTAGAGGAAAAGATGGAACACTGCGATATATCTCGTTAAATCTACTTCTTTTTAAACGTGTGCGCGTGGTAATGTTGCCATGAAAAACATTTACAATTGCTAGGAAACTAAGATTTGTTTCCAAACTCTACGTTAGCCATTTCCGTTCCAATATACAACCTTAGTAGATTTAATATTCTAAAACTGCACATATTTGTAAGAGTTTAATGTTACGGCTATTTTAAAATAGACTTGTAATAAAACTGCACAGTTTTCAAAAAGAACCTCAAAATGTAGTCCTGACCACACTTTAATAATGCACTATGTTTATTTATGTACGCAAAATTATACCACAAAGCAATGCACATAATGTCGAGGTAAGAATGACCAAGCGAGTAGCGTAGTTTTTTTGTGTCAATGTGTGCGTGTTGTGTACATATACGACAGTAGCGTAGTTTTTGGATGGTTTTTGGCTTCACCTAAATCATACGCCGTGCGCCATCTTATTCTCTAGGTTTATCTGAGTACGACACTCAAAACATACGCTTTCCGAGGTCGAATCTAGAACATTCTTCAACTCATAAGTTAACTCAAATAAGGAGCTCGCATTTTAATTAATGTAGGTATGTTTTTAAAAATGGAGAAGTTACTTACCGCTTCGGGAATTGTCATCAGCTTTATGAGAACTTTGTCAATACTTTGACTGAAAATATTCCATATAATCTGATTTTGCACCATGTGTGGGTACTCAGAGTAGTTTGGGTGCCGAGGGTTCCTATTTTCGGGTATGTGCAAGATGTTGCGCAGCAACAGAAGGCAGTTTTTGATATTCGTGCATTGCTCCGGCAGCAGCCTCGCTTTTTGGTCATAGACTGCATTTTTCTTAACAAAACCTATGATAACTTTTGTTACTCGGTCATCCGCAAAAGCCATCTTTATGGACGTAAGCAAATTGTTTAACTCAAAAATTTTATGACGTCCAAAATCAGTTTGTGATACGACGTCTACGGCGATTAAACACTCGATGGGAACCGTTAAGTTTAGCAAAATCTTTGTTATTAAACTTATTGTTTTATCTTCCTTCGCGTGAATAAGTAAGGGTATCAAATCTTTTTTAACATTTTCTCCAAAACTAATGCTTCTCCGAAATGTTTGCAAAGATTTGTCTTCATTTAAAATGCTATTCAGGATAGATTCCAGTGCAGCTGTAAAAAAAACAAGTAACTCGAAGTATCTTACCAAAAACCACTTTTGGACCTTCCTCACTCAGCTCACCCCAAAACGTCTTGCGTAAAGAGAAGTTCAAGCTCTAAGGTGGTGGAATTACGGGGAAATAATACCTGGGAACCCGCCAGTTTCTTAAAGGAGAGGGACCACGGGTAAAACCTGAATAATACTTGTATATACTGCCTCGGTGGATCAGTCGGTAGTGAACCTGCCTTCTTAGCGTGGGGGCGTGGGTTCGATTCCCACATAGGACAAACATTCATGTAACGAACATCAGTGTTTGTTCTGTGTGGCTGTTAATATGTATTTAAGGAGTATATCAGTCTCTGGCGGCCATAGTACAAGCTTTGCTTTTTTTGGTGTCAGGCGACCGTGTGTGGAAGTGTCCCGAATTTATATACATGGTTATTTGTAACTTACCAGAAACCTCTTAAGGATTCATTGTACTCATCAATATAAACAACTTTTATTGTGGGGCGAACTCCGAAATCGCGAAATAAAATCAGCTGTTCCATACATTTTGTCAAAGGTGATTGAACTGTATGGAACAGCTGTTTTTTTTTTCGCGATTTCGGAGTTCGCCCCATAATAAAAGTTGTTCGTACTGATGTGTACAATGAACCCTTAAGAGGTTTTTGATTAGGTACAAATAACCCTGTATATTATTAAGAATAATAGGTATGCAATTTATTTTGTTGACAATTTTTTTTTTTTTGACATATGTAGTTACTGTTTTGACATGTATGAACTCTTGTATAAACTTTTGACATTTACGGAACTGTGACGTGTAACTATTGGAGTTTTTAATAAATTCTGATTTCTGATTTTATTATATTTATTAATTTAGTCGGTCTTCCTTAATTCTGACCACAAACTATCATGAACTACACTAATAAGTGTAGGTAATTCTGCCATATAAATAGTTTTTTTATTCAACATAAACAGGCTGTATCGTAATATTATCTTATAATAAGTACTTACCATCGCAGTCTTCACTGACGTGATATATGTCTGCATGAACATATCCAAGGTTGCTAAATATGCTATGGATCTGAGGACTACGAAGTATCCAGTCCATGTTTTATCTGCGAAAAAGAATACAAACTGTTTAGCAAGATCTTCATTAGACAAAATATATCTATGACATCTTTTGTCTGTTTTCACCTTAAATTAGGTTTTCACTTACGGACCCTATTCTTCCGTGACCTAATTTCTGGTCTTGTCTCTTTTGTTTGGAAAGTTATAGGAGTGAATGACCAAGATAATATCTCACGCGTCAGAATAAGGGCCAGGCTCGAGAATGAAAGCAATACGAATTTGTTTTGCTCTTTGGGCATGAAACTTTTAACTTTTTTTATAGGCAAAAGAGAGAAGCCGTGGTGAATGAAAGCATTGTAAAGCGCTTAGGTACTATCTCTATAGGCTACGGGCCTGAAAAAAGCGGTCGGCCTCTCTACCTCTCCTCTGAGCGAAATCCATGATCGGTGCCTGGAACCGTAGGTACAGACCTACAATAATCTTTAGATACATGGTCGAAATCGCAATTACCGATTGAAATTAAGAGTTAAGATGCATCCTACATCAAGTGCCAAAAGACTGCCTCGGTAGCTCAGTTTGTAGTGAACCTGCCTTCTGAGCCTGGGGGCGTGGGTTCGATTCCCATCTAGAGCAAACATTTATATGATGAACATTTGTGTTAAATAAATAAATAAATAAATTCGGGACACTTCCACACACGGCTTGTCTATGTCTGGGTGTAAAGATGTATTAAAGTAGGTACTTAAAAATATAATGTGTATGTATACCAGTCTCTGGCCGCCATAGTACAAGCTTTGCTTAGTTTCGGGTCAGACAACAGTGTGTTAAAGTGTCAAAAAAAATAAAAGATCCTTGTAGCACTGACCTAAGTACCTATTGACGCCCTAACAACTCTTTTTTTTTATTCAATAAATTACACTCCGCGGACTCCGGGGACCGTGAATTTTGTTACTTATGTAAATCTTAATTTTTGTTATTTAAGGAAAATCGCCCTAACAACTCATTTATGACCGAGAAGTTTGTTAGGCTTCGAAACAAAACATTGACTTTTTACTAAGTTTACGTGAGCAGAAAATTGACCTACAAACTCCAAAGATAATCCGAATTTAAATACAAATGAGAAAGCCAAAGATGAAAATGCCAAAGTATTACCACACCTAACAGAAGCGATATTTTATCTACAGACTGAAGTACAGAGGTATTTTATCTTTCGTACTTACCTAATACATACCTATCTTTTATAGGGCGGGCCATTTAGTGGTTCACCCCCGACGGAAAACGAAGGGCTGCTATATGTTTGACGTGTCTGTGTGTGACTGTGTCTCTCCTGTGTGTGTGTGTGTGTGTGTGTGTGTGTGTGTGTGTGTGTGTGTGTGTGTGTCTGTGGCATCGTTTGTCTTTTTTTGTTTGAAACGTGTTTAAACGTGTTTTTAATTTCTAATTTATACTTTTGCTTTGTGCATTAGTCTACTTCTACCAATGATCATTCGGACCTAAATTTTCGTCAGTTTTTTAATCATAAGTTTTTGTAACACTGACAATAATTCTTTCCGCTTAATATCCCGCTTTCTTTGATTCCGCGGTACAAAGTGTGTCTGTCGCAGCCAACTACCTTAAGAGGGCCGCGACGCTCTGAAATTTCCATACAAACGCGCTTCTCAAATTTCTTGAAAACCATTTGTCAGATTATGGTGAAATTTAGCATGTACAATTAAATTAACAATATCTCCGCCCCTATGTTCTTGGTTTTTTTAAAAAACGTTTTCAAGAGAAAATAGAGCTATGAAAAATGTCCGCATTTATCAGGGGTCATTTTTGATTGATTTATTCAATATATAGACAAAGCAAATCAAAAATCACTTTACATAGGGAGGTTGTCTACATCATTAGCTTTTAAATGAATCCATAGTACAAGGAACATTATTAGTTATTTAAGAATGATTAAAGAAGTGCAAAAGTTATAAAAAAAATAAAAATCTACTTTGTCACTCTGTAGGTAACTTTAAAGGCTCATCAGTAGCTTCAGAAACGTTTCAGAATAATTGTGAATGCTGTCCGGTTCTGTGCCTTCCTCTACAAATCGTATTTCTTAACCGATTCTCTTGAAATGTTGTTAGTAGGGTCGTTTCATTACTCATAATAACGGCGGGATATGATTTTTTTTTTTTTGGGAGAAACATCTCCGCCTTGTTGAAAAAAATCCAAAACCTGACTCGGCAATAACTGTATAATTGTCGAACCTGCTTACAAAATTTCATGAGAGTCGGTTGAGGAATTTGACCTGTAGAGGACAGACGTCGGCCGCGAGATCTACAGCTCACAGCGACACTAGTATATTTATTTATATATATATCTGTCGCAGCAAACTTAAATAAAATCAGGAAGCTAGTTGACCGTTTAGTAAAAAGGCTAGGCTGTTAATTGAACGGCAAATTAAGCTAGTTGGCTACGACATATCTATCTACCTATGAGAATCAAAGTCCTGACTGATTCACATGCAACACACAGCCTAAACAGCTAAAAACAGAAACGTGAAATTAGAACTAAAGTACAATGATTTATTAATTACCCTAAAAGGGTGAAACAGAGTGTCAAGTTTCTATGGAGAAACAATTTTTCGATCACGAAACATAAGCAGATCATCATTTTCCAAAAATCTAATTTTAAGGAAAAGCTATTAAAAATGGTGGAAATGTGAAAATAACGCGATGTACTTAGGTAGGTAGATAGTTTGGAGAGAGATTTCATTTTGATGCTATTTCAATGAAACTTTGATAAGATACTAAGCTAAAATAAAATGAATGAATACGTAATTCAGAATTTTTCAAAAAAGAAACGCCTACAGTGGTGAAATGGCGCGATAAATATGGTATGGTATAGTAGATTATGCACCGAGGGAGTTAAGCAGTGTCTTACGTTACGGGCGACCCATTGAATCCTGAGCATAACGAGGGACTCTAGAGTTATAATATATGGCCGAGCGAAGCGAGGGAGTTGTATGTAGAGTCCTGAGTGAAGCGAAGGGTTCAAGCCGCCCAAGACGAAGACACCGTTTTATCCCAGAGGTGAATACTCTACTTTTCATACAATATGCGAGGCAATAAAAAGGAACAGCGAAAATATACAAATGTACATCAAACACCATTTTTTAGAGTTTAGGCTGGAAACAAAAAAGGAGGCATCGTGGATTTGTAGGTAAATACGAGATAATTGCTCGTACCTATTACTAAACTTAGTTTTTATTAAACTTCTAATGCGACTTCCAACTAGGTTGCGTTAAACGTTTAACGCTCCTGGCGAGGAGGAACAGAAAGAGACAATGCGAGAGTGAATGCGTGGCACTCGAACGCATGCGCGTATAGTAAAAAGATACACAGAAGTTTCACTTCTTCCGCAAGGACGGACTCTACGCATACATGTATATTTTTTTTTGTTTTCAAATTTCATTCTCTCCCAGTATCTATAAGTTTATATGAGAATAATTAATTACATTCAGAACTACGCAATAATGTCGCGGCAACAATGCAGCGACAGAACTGCTGCGTGGCAGTATCACCCCAACGCCGCGACGGACATGTAGTGTTGCGTCTGCCTCTGCCGCCGCAGCTATCATATCTAGGTAATAGAATACGTGAAAAGATGGATTTCTCTTCCAACAATGTAATTAAAAGCTGGTCATCTATCGGCATCTTGTCAACTCAACGCAAATGAATGAATACACAACAGCGCATCACCACGAACAGCCCAACACTGCCTCTCTACTCAGAATCAGCACGGCAGGCAGCACTGCTGCGCAGCATCACAGTGGCAGTACCGCTGCGTGCAGTGGATTTCGGAAGCAAAGAATTACCTCGTTTAGCCTTCCTACAGAGATAATGTAGTATGAAAATCCCAAGAGAGTTTTCGAGTTAAGAGGTTAAAATTGATTGAAAACTCAGATACGGACACTGTAAGAAAAGTTTATTCGAAAATTGAACGAAGCTGGTGCACCTACACGAAGTTTAGAACAAAAGACGGTGTTTGGTGTAAAATATTTTTACAGGTCCTTTTTATTGCCACGCAGGAGATGTGAAAAGTAGAGTATTCACCTCTAGGATTAAGCAGTGTTTTTGTCCCCTAGGTGCATAATCTACTATTATTTAAGTGCTACTTTTCAATAAAACTTGGCAATTTATAAGCTAAAGAGAAATTAATGTAAGCACGCGTGTCACACATTATTCAAAAGTTAAGGGGGTAAAATGGCCTGGAAAAAAATATAATATGGGAAGAGATTACATTTTGATACTACGCTAATGAAACTTTGCAAATGTAGAGTGAGAGCGATATCGGAATAATAAGGTAATGGAACCAGTATCAGCAAGCAAGTGAGTAAGCACATACTTACCAGCCGGATTCTCATACGATGTGGTGGATAAAGGTTTAACCACATTAATTAATTAATTAATTAGGTATCTAATTCTATGTGGATAAACCTTTATTAACCTTAAATTAATTAATTATGTGCAACATGGTAATAATTTCTCGCCCAAGCCCTACACGAACATGATAGATGACATCGTGAAGTCTGTGAATGGGAAGAGAGGCCTTATAAAGTCAATGGCACACGCATGACGCACCTCGGTTTTGCGGATGACTTGTTGACTTCCAAAGCGTGCTCATGCTTACAGAAATTTGGCATCCTGAATGTTGGTCTTAAAATGTACAAGTCCAATAGGTACTAAGATTTTGAAAAGTCACATACTTATGTCACAATGTATTCGCATACGTACTACGTATCACACTTGGTGATGGATGGTGGATGACGACTATGTCTATTTTGGACACTGTATGTCTTTTGACCAAGGAGAATTTTAGAAAAAAAAAAGTCGCTAGACGAATCCAGATGAGTTTTCCCTTTGATAACTGGATAACGTTTTTAAGTCAAAGGCCCCAGAGCCTCAAGGTAAAGATTTATAACCAATGTGTCCAGCCTAAGCTCACACGGTATCAAAACATGAAACCTCACTAAGGAGACCACGTACAACATCCAAGTGGCACAAGGAGCGATGGAACGGCCCATGTTAGACATCTCTTTCTCGGACCGTATACCAAACGTAAAGAACAACGACAAACGAAGGTCGAAGACGTGCTAAAAGGAATTCCCACATTCAAGTGGAGACTGGCGGGACACTTGGCCAGGAAAGATGAGGGACGGAGGATGAAGCAGTCACAGAATGGTGGCCACCAAACTGAAAGCGAACACCGGACAGAATTTGAACTTGGTGGTCGGAAAACATTACGAAGGTGGCCGAAAAGCAGTGGATGAGACTGGCAGAGGACCAAAAAAAGGATTAAAAGACTAAAGAAGCAGTGTATACTATATGTATCTATACCCAGCAGTGCGAAGAAAATGGTTGATGATAATGATGGTTGCGAGGTGGGTGCAGGTTTCGATCGGGAGCCGTGAAAGGCAAACACAAGAAACTAACAGGACGAGTTTTCATATCCACGCGTACAAAGTGGCGGGCAACAGCTATGTAGTCTTATAATATTATAGCAATTTTTTCGTACACCACGGCTACGTGTCCAATTACAAGTTACACTCGTTAATTGTAAATCTAATATGCTCAAGGGGCTCATAGCCAGGATTTTTTTCAGGTGGTACACAATGCAAAAAAGTAGTAAGTGGTAGGTACCTACCTATATCCGTAGTATCTTTAAAACAATGAAAATATTTTAGGGTAGGTTTCAGTGTACTCATCGTTATGATCAGGCATGATCAACATTTACAGGGCCAATTGGGCCAACCTACCATAGAGGCAACCCTAAAAACTAGAATAAAACAGCAGTTCCATACATTTTGTAAGGTCTAAAACAGAGTTAAAATATGTTATGAATGTATTTACTTATCTACGTAATGTATCTATATAAGTAGGTAGGGAAAATAACAACAAATATTTGTAAGTACACAAAGAAAACAAACCGTCTGGGTCCAGGTACCGTTAGATCTCAACTTATGTCGCACCACTATTTTCCGCCATATATTTTTATTCCATGCAGATAAAATACACCTTACCATCCTTTTTAACAAGATGTTAGCTTAAAAAAAGTATTGCCAATAGCTTTAATTAGCCTTCCAAGTTCACATGGAATGATGCGTAGAGCAGACCATTTTAGTTTTACTTCTACCACAACACAACGTGAGCCTTAACAACTTTGTACAGACCAATAGTAAGTCACGCTACACGAGTCGCGTGTACACTGCACGTGCGTCCGTCCGCGCTCGTCACGAATCCCCCCCCCCTTCACCCTCCCACCTCCGCTCTCAATTCTCGTTATTACCTAATCTATACCAAACTTCGTCCGCAGAGCTACTTGTAGCAGTAGACATACGGACGTATGTAATGTACATACACTGCAGTGGAACTAGGAGACGTCTTATTTTCTCAACATTGTGGAGCGTTTAAAAATTAAACGACGGACATACCTAACTAGGATATTTTATCATTGTTCTCATCATTTTGACCAATTTTTGTTATGGGGCCAACCATGAACGTAGAAAAAAATCCGCACAAAACGTTCGTTTATGGTCGACAAAGTGTTTGAAACAGCTTTTTTTTTGGCGATTTTACGCACCTACACAAGCCCAGCCACAGATTAGATAATGTAGTTTTTAACTCTACTCGCTACTCGCTCATCGCCGCCGACGCGACGCCGCCGGCGCCGCGCCGCCTGTCGCTCATCTGCCTGAAAGTTATTTTTCAGTAATCGGGTTTTCGTTTTTTGAACTTACATCCTTTTTTTTGGAAAATGGTAAAACACGTGTTTATTATTTCAGTTAGCTTGTACATTTGCAAAGTTCTTTTTTTTGTTTGACTAGGTATCGAGACAAAATTTCTCTTCACACTATATTTTCCACGCCGTTTAACTCCTTAGGGTTGATTTTTTTTTAATTGGTAAAGTACGTGTACGTACTTATATTCATTAGCTTCATAATTATGTACAAAGTACTGTACAATGTAAAGGTATTTCCGAGCAATTCCAATTCCGTAACTGACTCGACATTTTTGACCCAATTTGCGGTATATTTTGCATTGTATCACAAATACCATTATTATTTACTTTTTTTTAATTTACCATTATTACTTACTTTACTACCAATTTTTGTTTTAGAATGGTTTTATAGTTAAATCATCCCAAAAAATACTGTACTTAAATGACTGGGCTAGGCAAGTAGTCAACGTCGTCAAACCAAGACATTTCCATATCATCAGCAAGTTAGTTGACCGGCGCGGCGCTGGCAGCGCCGTTTAGCAAAAATGCCAGGCTGTTAATTGAACGGCTGATTAAGCTAGTTGGCGGTGACATAAATACTATTCTTCAAATAGGGTAAACGAGGGTAATTGCATTTTATATTTTTACACTCAGTTTTGTCGATGAGCTTTTGCGTATCTAGGCAATATCTTTACATGATGATGTGTCCAATTGTCCTTCATAATAAAACATCATCGATTTTATAATTTTTGGCCTATAGTTGAAGACATGAGACATGAGTTTTTCGAGAGGTGTATTTTTAAACACATTTACCCCACCTGGGGCAATTGCAATTGGGTCCGTATATTGTAATATTTTCAATTTATAAAAATATGACCATCTGACAATGTTGTATATAAGTAAATTTTTGTTAAGTTGCTCCATATATTTTTAACAACCATTTTAGAAAAATGTTTAAATACGAGTAAATCAATTTTAAGATGCATTGCATATGCGTCTATTTTTTTTATTTGGAGACGCGTTTGCGACGAATATTGTCAGGGGTGAAAACATTTTTTAATTAACATTAAATAACTTGACCGTAACTGGAAGCTACGATAGTGATATATAGATATAGATAGATATGAGAGTGCATTTCCGTTTCCGTCGAAAGTACCAGCGTTTTCGTACTTTTAATGCCTTCCAACCGGAAATCCTAGATTCCGGAATCCTAATTTAGGGAGGCAAGTGAATTGAAAAGTTTATTTTCCCGGGTTTGGCTCCACAAATTTGTATCTAATATATTTGTATTTAACCAGTATCAAGCCGGTAGGTAAATATTTTACTAACATTTTAAAAGTCGGTTACTAATAGACAAACATTCACGAACATTTTACAATAACAATAGCATTACAGAAGTGCGTACCTACGGAGCGAATTAATAACCTCCTTTTTTAGAAGTAGGTTAAAAATATAATGTTTATGATATTTCAAGGTGGGGGTAAATGCATCACATAGACGCAATTGTCCCATGGTGGCAGACGCAATTGCCTCAACAAAAAAAAACCGAACCTCAAAATTTTAAACTCCGATTTTGTTTAAAAAAACTTTATTCTCAGAGCAAATATTTACGTCTACGTATTAAAATATTCAAATGTTGTATAATCTAAACTATATATCTATAAACGACGGACATATTCTAGTGTATCACATGATTTTGACCAACTTTAAATATGGGCCAACCCTAAAATTGAGAAAAAAAACAGCTGTTCCACACAAATATTTCATTGATTGTCGACAAAATGTATGGAACAACTAATTCAGTCACAATGATATCCTAGAATTTGTTTGTGGCATATCAACCAGTCGCCATTATTTTTTTCAAAGTTTCCGCGCACGTTGAAAGTCCTACTATCCTACCGAAAGTTTGTATGTATGCGCACCGCGGTTTCATCCGCGGTTAAAAAGTATCCTATGTGCTATTCTAGACTATAATCTATCTCTGTGCCAAATTTCATCCAGATCTGTTCAGCCGTTCTGGCGTGAAAGAGTAACAAACATACATCCATCCATCCATCCATCCATCCATCCATCCATCCATTCTTACAAACTTTCGCGTTTATAATATTAGTAGGAAGTAGGATATATATCGAAATACTTTTTGAATCAGAATACTTTTTGTTCAGATAAGTGTCCCCTACCTATACATAAAAATACTACTTTCATCGCGCGGGATGCATATCGTACAAGATGAGAGACCTATGCTCAGTAGTGGGCTTTAACAGGCTAATGATGATGTTGATATTTGACAAATATTTGAATAATTAACCTGTGGAAACTATTATTTGAACTCAATGGAATGCAGATCCACACAACACAATTACTTACTGAATTTCTAGGATTTTCAGTTTTTTAGAGCGATCTTTACATCCAAAAAAATGGCGGCGAATGGATAAGCTTTCATACAAAAAAAAACGAAGTTTCGAACCCATTTAATAACTGTTTCGAATATGATAAAACACATAATAACTATTCCGACCTATACAACATTTATTGGCAAGAGTATATTAACTGTATATTTACTGTCAGTATAAAATAAAATGTAATAATTAAAAATAATAAAAACACTAACTTAATTTGTAGACAGAGTTAGAAATTCTTTAACTGCAATCAATGTATGTATCAGTTTCATTCCAGTGGATAATAATAAATAGGTAAGAACATAAATTAACATCTTTCTAGTGTCCGCTTCTGAGTCTGTGGTCAAAAGCAAAACGAATAAAAGTGTAGCTACCCACTACTGTAGTACCTATTTTATTTGTTGACATTTTTTTTTTATATGTAATTTCTTGAACATGTATTTTTAATGATAATGTTAGTAAGTAAGTAAACATTTTTCACATACCTTTTTTAATTCTGGCCAAGATCAAAACACTTCCACAACTTGATGAGGGAAAGATACTTTAGAACACGTTCAGCCTCCACCAGGAGAAGAAGTGTTCTGTGATTCTATTCGCACAACTAAGTGAAAATCATGGTAAAAGAGCGGTGACGGATATTTATCGGAACAGATAAAAATAACCGATATTTACAGACGCCAGATAATATTTGTTATTCCTATTTCCTACATTTAATTCTCCAATATCCCAAATTACTCAAGACAAAGCTATGTGACTTTTCTGCAAGTATTAGGTCGCTCTCTTTTTATTTAACAGCTTGTAACCATAAAAAATGAGAGGCAGTACTTCTCCATTTTACAGAGACCAAACAGAGGACTACTATTTTTTTCATTTTGTTTTGGCATTCGTGTATTTGCCAGTGTCAAGTAATTTGAATAAACTCAAAACGTTCATTATTCCACTATTATTATTCATTTTACCAAAACACATTTTTAAAAATAAAACCAAACTCACAATTTACTTTTCACATTCCCGCAACAACAAAACGGTAACAGGCTGGTATTCAATAACAGATATTCAATGACTGTTACTGTTATTTTGTAAAACAGTTACAGGAGTAATAGATAAAAAAATTGGCCAGTTATAGCTCACCCCTAGTGAGTTTTCAGCCTGAAACTGTGAAAAGTGCTGCCAGTGGCAGATAGTCAAATAAAACACGAAACAGCTCAAAAAGTAACATTCATGGATTCATCAGTTAACCAACTTTGCAAACGACGCTCTAGATGTTTCTTAGTCCCTCTTACTCTTATGACTTTTGAAACGAGGAAGGCAATGCCAAAAAAATATCTCGACACTTTAGAATGGCCCTCCTGCAGCGGTGCTATTCACAATCATTCGGAAACATTTCCGATCGGATCCACAAATTTCAAACTTAAATTGTTCGGATCTCAGTCTACTTTTATAAATTTTGGAATAGGGAATCTAGTTTTTATCCGATCGGAAGAATGAACCACTTAAAAAATTTATGAATACGGACTGATATTCCAATAAATTAAATTTAAAATTTTTGGAATCCGAACGAGGTTTTTGAATGGTTGTGAATACCTATGCTGATTTTATTTTATGTGGAAAACGAAACTAATAAAACTCAAAACTGCAATACCAAATACGGACAAGCTGGACAGACATGAAGGTTTCATTATTTTTTTGTTTGCTGGTTTTTTTTTTAATTTTTCATCAATTTTTAAAAGCAGCGTAAATGTAACCTTTAAGTCGTGTTACATGGAGGTAACATAAGAGTGCCAATAGTAACGTAAAATGTCACAAAAGTAACATTCTGGCAACGCTGGTAAAAGTGAAAACTAACAGGGAGTTTTGGCGGGAACCGAAAAGATGGTGTCGTGTTTTTGTATTATTTTCTAAAACTTGTGATTCTTCGAGTGTTAAATTGTAATAATGGTGGATTATTAACGTTTACCAGTTCGTCAACGTGCACGAGTGTGGGCAAATGATACAAACATCGCGAAACGCGATTTTTCGTGTTCTCTACAAAACTTCACTTAAAGTTTCAGTAAAGTATCCATAACTTTACTGGAATGGGAAAAGGGGAGGGATTCATCGTCTTCATCATCACCTCACCATCATCATCCCATCATCTGTTACTGAAGGAAAAAATATTACTAAGAATCCGACTGAAGGACGAGTATCCATGGTCATGAATAAATTATTAAAAAAAAAAAATGAAAACTAACAAGAAAATACCGTCATGGTTTTTGGCGGGAACCGAAAAGGTGTTGTCGTAATTTTGTATTATTTTCCAAATATTGTGATTCTTCGAGTGATAAAGTGTAAAAATCGTGGATTATTAACCTTTATTAGGGGCCCTATTCTTACAATTCGAGATATTTTTACAATCTACATGTATTTACTAGGCTGATTGTTTTAATTAATGTCATATCCCCAAAACATGTTTATCTTACACGTCCCCACAACTCAAACACACAAACATTTACACACAAAAAAACCACTGAGGTATTTCAACCGCAACAACATTGTTTCTCCCCAATTGTAAATTACTAAATTACGCTGACGATACAGTTGTCATTCATGGTCGTACTGGGTCGGAAAAGCGTGAACTTTCAGAGAACGCATTACAAGTGGTATGAATTGATTGAGTTCGAATCTAATAGCTATAATCCTCTCCAAAACAAGTTTTATTGCTTTTGCTCCCAACATTACCGGTCAACCATCACTCCCATTTGTTTTACGTGCTCACTCGTGTGCTAATGGCGCTGCCGCTGTCAATTGTGATTGCGCCTTGATAGAACGTTTCTTAAGTGTCAAATATTTGGGTGTTATGATAGACAGTGCATTGGCTTGGAAGAATTATATTAAGTAGGTACTTTTTTACTGATTTTTGTTGTTAAAAACCTGAGGTTAATTATTGACTTCCAAAACCTTAAAACAATCTATTTCGCTCTAGCCCAATCCGTCATATCATATTGCATAACTTCCTGGGGTGGCTCCGGAAAATCTATAATGTTATGTCTGGAGAGGGCTCAAAGATTGTACTAAAAGTTCTCTCCAACAAACCCATTCATTTTCCCACTAGCGAGATATACTCACTTTGCCAAGTCTTCTGGGGGGCTATTCCTGCGCGTGAGATGAGATGAGATTTTACCTTGGTCACTCTCACACCTATGACGTTTGAAACGAAAGCAACAAGGACGAAAAATGGTGAGATGAGAATTTCAAATCTCCGAATAGGGCCTTCCTCCTCCCTGGCTTCTTCTGTCATCTGGGCGAATAGTAGCATGTACAAAGGCAAATGTTATCCTAGTATACTACCGGTGATTCGTAATAAGCCGTCGTTGTTCTCTGTTATAAGCTTTGGCAAGGTGCCAACAACAATTTTGATCAAGGTGCGTCTTGGACATACTTGTCCTGCCCATCTTGCTCGTTTTAACATTGTAGATACCTAGTCCGCAGTGTGAATGTGGTGAAAATGGTGATCTGCGGTGCTATTTACAATCATTCGTAAAAGGTTTCCGATCGGATCCCAGAAATTTTAAACTCAAATTGTTCAAATCTCTACTTTTATACATTTTGAAACAGGGAATCAAGTCAAGTTTAGTATAAATCCGATTGGAAGAATTAATCACGTTTAAAAACTTATGAATGTAGACTGAGATTCGAATAATTTACATATGTTTAAAATGTTTGAAATCCGAACGGAAACGTTTTCGAATGGTTGTGAATAGCCCTGCTGGACCATATATTTTTCTCCTGGGACCCTATTCGGAGATTTGAGATTTTCATCTTACCATTTTTCGTCCTTGTTGCTCTCGTTTGAAACGTCGTAGGTGTGAGAGTGACCAAGATAAAATCTCATCTCATCTCACGCGCAGGAATAGCCCCCCTGTCCTTTAAATGACCATGCCTCCTTTTAGGACGACTTGAAATCTCTCCGAGTTTCATTACAAATATAAAATCTCTTCTCAGTAGCAATTCTTCTTCTGTTTACCATTCTTTATCTGATTTTATCATTTTGAATGACATAAAACTAGACGTTTATTTATTCTTCTCTATTTGTTACACTCCTCTGGGGGGCTATTCCTGCGCGTGAGATGAGATGTGATTTTATCTTGGTCACTCTCACACCTATGACGTTTCAAACGAGAGCAACAAGGATGAAAATCTCAAATCTCCGAATAGGGTCCTTGATCAGTCCATCCTAATCCTTTTTTCGCGTATCGTTTTCCTACCTTAACATCCTACAACTAAATAATAACTCGTACATGGCAAATGCATTAGTCACGCAAAGCCAAAGCGGGAAAAAAAGAGGCCTTCTGGCTGTCAATTGTCTTGCTGACGTTGATTAATACTCGTTCGCGGAGTTCGTGCGTGTTTCTTTGAGTTTTTACAGGTTATGTTTTCGTTTGATTTACTCAATTACTCATTAGTAACAGTGTCTCTAAACATTTGACAATAATCTCATAGCGGCGAATTAAGCATAATTTTTAAAAATGACAAATAAATTTCGTGAATTTGACAAAAACTCTTCTGATGAAAGCGATAGCGATAATGATTCTGATTTCGACGAGTTTCCACCCGAAAATGGTAAGATCTTCCTAACATTTCTTATTTATTTTCTAAATAGTATCTATATTGTTCGTTGGTGCACTTGATGATCTCAAAAAATAAAAAATGGTTTCAGAAAATAATACCGAAGACATGAGTGAAGAAGATACAGAAGAAACACAGAACCCAGAAGAAGAAAATCTGCTTCTTGATGATGATGATGATGAAGTAGTTAGAGCTATTATTGCTGAAAAAAACAAGCCACATGATCATCCTCCAGTCATAATAAGTGAAGACTTCATAGTTGATATTTGTCTTCATCCATCAAGAAATATAATAGCATTGGCCAATATCTTGGGAGATATCATGTTGTATGAGTATACAAATGATGAGACAAAACTAATTAATACATTTGAGTTACATCTGAAAGCATGCAGAGATGTTGAGTTTGATGAAGATGGTGCTACTATGTTTTCAACTGCTAAGGTACCTAGCTATTATGTTCTGTAAATCTTTATATTAACAACTGCACATGCCTTAACTTTTTTTAAATCTCATCTCATCAAATATTGTTTATTGATAACTAAACACCTTGATGTGATTCTTCACATAACCTGTTGTTATAGGGGTGGCAAACCATAAAACAATATCTAATTGTTCTAATAAAATCAGAACTATACATTTTTGTTTATGCAAAATTTAAATGCATTTATTTTAAAACAAATGACCCACCCTGACTTTCAAATCAAAATCAAATCAAATATTTTTATTTAGGCACGAACAATAAGTACAACATAAGATATGAATCCACTGACTCCGAACTAGTGAAAACTGTGTTTCGACTTTGCACAGTACCTTTATACCTTCGCAGAAAAACTACCTAACTGTTCATGAAAATCACATCAAAATCTGTTTAGAATTTAGAAGATGTGATTCTTCACATAACCTGTTGTTATAGGGGTGGCAAACCATAAAACAATATCTAATTGTTCTAATAAAATCAGAACTATACATTTTTGTTTTTGCAAAATTTAAATGCATTTATTTTAAAACAAATGACCCACCCTGACTTTGCACAGTACCTTTATACCTTCACAGAAAAACTACCTAACTGTTCATGGAAATCACATCAAAATCTGTTTAGAATTTAGAGGATATACAGACAGACATGGAAAGAGACTTTGTTTTATACTATGTAGAGATAGAGAAGATAAGTTTTGTATTACTGATATTAATACTAATCTGTTTTCAGGACAAAGTTATTATGGCCACAGATGTAGAAACGGGAAAATTAAAGAATTGTTTTGAAAATGCTCATGAAGAGCCTGTGTACAAAATGCTTACTTTAAATAATAACAAGATAGTCACTGGTAAGGTTGTATGATGAACTTGCTATGAATATAATGCTGCTTAGACAGTCATCATATTCATAAAATGCTAAAAAAACATACTGTCATTATTATAGCTAATTCCATATGTTTTGAAAAGCCTAAAATGAGTGTTTTTTTAGGTGATGATGGAGGAACAGTTAAACTATGGGACATGAGGAAACCAGATCCAGTTTTTACCATAAAGATAGGAGAGGAATATGTGTCAGATATGATTACAAATGATGCTCAAAAGTATTTAGTCTGTGCAGGTGGAGATGGTACTCTCACTTCAATAGACCTCAAGGGGAGGTAAATTACTGTACCCATCTTAATTTTTAACATAAGCTTATGAAGTTGTGTAATGTATATGACAATCTTTTTTTTCTTCCAGCAAAATTTATACTACTTCAGAAGAATATGAATCAGAATTAACATGTATGGGGTTATTCAGATCAGACACAAAGCTATTGGTTGGCTCATCAAAGGGCAAATTATATTTGTTTAACTGGAAGGAATTTGGCTTGCATAGTGATGAGTATATTGGTCAAAAACATTCAATTCAATGTATGGTGCCTATTACACAAAATATAGTTGTGACATCCGGAGAAGACGGAGTCTTGAGGGCTGCCCACATGTTTCCACAACGACAACTTGGTGTAGTTGGTCAACACAAACTCCCAGTTGAATGCCTTGACATCAGCCATGATGGGCAATATATAGCATCTTGTTCACATGATAATGATGTCAAATTTTGGAACATTTCCTACTTTGAGTCCATTGATGACATAATAGATGTTAGCAAAAAACAAAATAAGAAAAAAGACTTGTCAAATAATCTTCCATCCAGTAGTGTTAAAAATGCTTCGGAATTTTTCTCTGGTTTAGTGTAACATACAGTTGTCTATTGTATAATTATCTAAGAGTGCTCCTAGACAAGCTATATACATTTTTTTACTGCAATACAGGCCTGGCAATATTGCGACAGTATTTTGTGTGACCTGACCATATAGTCATACATTTCTAGCATAGCTGATGATGGACAGGAAACAGTTGGCAATATTGCAGAAAAGTATGGCTTATCTAGAGCACCCTAATAAAAACAGTTCTTAAATTCATCACAGTCCAATCCAATCAAAATAAACCCGGCTCCAGACCAAGTGATGAGAAAATTAAATATGCAAATTATAATTATTTCTTACTGTTTTGTTTCATTATTTTTACTTTTCATTGAAATAACGTAAAAACGTCGCGACTTCTACTACCAACCCATTTTTCTTTGCAACTTTACAATAAATGCATATATAACATAGATAAAAAGACTAACCTAACGCGGTTAGTCTTTTTATCCAGCTAAGTCCAGACAAAAACTAATGACGAATTATTATTATTTCCTGTCTGGATTGGGTAAATAATAGATAAACAATTATTAAATCCAAACTTTTATTTTCATGCATACATAATATAAAAAAGCTCACGCATCAAAATACTGTATACCTACTTAGCTAGGAATAATGAACAATCAAAAAAGTTTTACTTACATAATTAATAATGTACTTACTGGCTAAATAATTACAATAATTCTTTTTAATTACAAAACCAAGCATACCTTGGCATGACTGCAGTTATAAACATGAGTAGTTCATAATCGTAACATTTACCCTTAGCATTAACTAAATGTAAAGTTATTGTTTTTAAACAACTTCAAAAAAAGAGGGGGTTCTAAATTCATTGGGATCTTTTTTCATGTATTGGATTAGGTTTTTTATTATTATTATTATTATTTATTATTATAGCCTTATTTCGGACAAGACTATGTTTCTTTATTTTTCGTAGATTATTTCTTTGTTCCACTTTTGCTTGTCTGTTTGCCATGTGGCCATTAGGTTTTTTACATTTTTTAAATTATTATAGTTCCTTATAATTTTTATCACAGGTTTTATGTTAATTCGGGGAATTAAACCCCTTGTAGGCAATAACTCAGTCGCCCATTTGAGAAATGGCTCTTTGCAGATTAGCAGTAATTGAGTTTTGTTAATGCTTGGTCCACAATTTTATTAGGCACATTAATTGATTATGATAAATAGTTCTATGATTCTTGACCCATTAGTACTTACTTAAAATTACAGACTTGTACAATATATCACTTTAGTGAAAACATTAAATCTTTATTACAGATCTTCATGTTTTACTTTTTTTCGATGTGGAAAAGACCAGAACTCTGATGGCAAACCTCTAGCATCTCTTTCTCTTTTTACAAAAGCTGTATATGATGAAACACAATTGCCAATAAAATAATTTGATTGTCCTAAAATGGCGAGATCTAAATGTGGATCAGAAACTTGTGATTTTATTGTGTTAACTTTGAATTGTTGTAGCCCACTTTGTATTTCTTCGGCCATATGATTAGAATCTGATGCAATAAAAATATATTTGATATTTACAAGCTTCTTGATAGACCGTTTTAGTTGTCTGAAATAAAATAAAAAAGTTAGGTAAAAAGAATGGTAATACATAGTTTTATTTTATTTTATACTTACATATTTAGCTTTATTTCAGGGGAAGGGGAAATGTATTTTGTAAAATAAAAAAGTTTATTAATAATGTTCAACAAAGGTCTACTTTTCATTGTTTCAAAATCCATAGCTTGCTTTATCTCACAAATAGATATTTAAAGGATTATCTCCTGCTTAGCCATCTCCTTTAGTACCTAACTTAATTTAACAAGGATTCTTATACTTACGCAATAATTTCAGCAGGCTGTGGCAAACACATTGATGAAGTCAAAGGTCCTCTTTCATTTTTGTAGCCTACACATTGGGGAGCAGCAAACAATGTTGGGCTATCTGGTACATGTCGACAAGCTCTCACCCAATCTTGTCCATTTCTAAGATGAATACCAATAAAACCACCTCCACTCATATTTTTTCTTATAAACATTTTTGATTTGTTCATAATATCATCACTCCATAGTAAATACTTATGCAAATGTGTATTTTCTTTTTGCACTGGAAAACTTGCAGGAGCTCCTGTGACAATGAGAATTATGTTTTAATAGAAAGCTTTTTTTATTTATTTTTTATAATTATGTAACCGTCTAAGCAAACTACAAATATTATAAAATTTCAGCAACCAACGGATTGGGCTGTGTGTTGTCTGTAAATCAGTCAGGAATAGCTTTTTACTTCTATTCTATGAATGCTAACATTTTTAGAAAGTAATTTGTAAGGAAATATAGCCCAACAAAACTTACCTGTAAAAGCTAGAACAGGCCATTTGTCATTAGGATATTTTTGTTTCCACTTGTTCATCATAACAGCATTATGCGCATCATAGTTTAAAGGCCCATAAAATTCAGAATTAACAAAGTCAATGTTAAAGGTATCCCAAAATGGTCCAAATGGGTTGCCTGATTTTGCATTACAACTTTTTTCTATATCACCAGTCCTTTGAGTGTAGCAAAAAGACACCCTTTTTTCTTTGGGCCATATAGAAGATCCAACATGTTTCATAAAAAACTCCATAGTAATGACTTTGTGATATTGTCTTATATCATGAATATTGAAATATGTGTCAAATGGCACTTGAATGGATCTAGGCTCCCCATACCGGTATTCAACCCATGGTGGTAATATTAGAGTTCTGTTTATGCCCTTACTGAATGCTAATACCCCTAAAAAATGATCTGCCTGGTTTCCAAATCGACCTGAAATGTAAGTAGGTTCTGTAGGATAATAACATTAAAATAAAATATTTACAAGTAATTAAGTAAATAATGGACAATACATTGATAAATTTGAAAACAATGGTTTTAGAAAATACCAAAACCCTTAATAAAAACATTAAAATAATAATGGATTATTTTTTTAGTAAAAAGTGTGGAAAATGCCTTTGGGGAAAGTGAGTTTCATAACTACTATTATTGTTGACTATCCAAGTTCATATAGGTACCTTCTTTCGTTTGGAAGTTACAATATTAGTAGCCGAGGTGATGTAACTCCAGCTTGCACACAGTTTTTGATTGTAAATTACAGATCTTTCCTTATGCAGCTATTGTGTGTTATTTTTCTGGCATGAGTTCAATACTCTAACCTCACTGGTTTGCCTGTACTGCATGAGGAGGTTAAGGTAACATCTCTCCAGCTGCACAGTAACCGGCTCATATTGCCGAAGTTCTTGTGACAGCTAAACCAAGGCTGGGGTCTTGGGGTGATAGTAGCTATTATGCCTTAAATATTGGCCAATGTAGAACTATTCTATATTATTGAGAACCTGTAGTTACGGACACGATATGAGAACAAAAAACTGAACGAATAGGGTATTTGTCTAACTCATCTATTTACTTACCCATGCAAGGGCAATAGGCTACAAAGCCTTCGGTTTCCTGGGCATCGGTAACTAAAGATTTATGCAGCAACAATAAAGAAGAAAATAGCAAATACATTTTCTACTCCTGTTTGGCTTTATTTAGAACAAACTGTTTCCAAGATCTTTCGCATAATATTAATAGACCAAAACTTCATCGTAAAAAAATATGTTTTCATTTAATTCAAAGGAATCCTATAGAAGGCTCTTAAAATTGAGTTAAGTTATTGTACAACACATTTTGTAAAACCAATGCGTGAATGTCTGACCAACTGATGTACAGTTTTTTAAGGTGACGTACATAATTGTACACGTACAAAATTTAGCTGTCCATAATGGCCTGTACAACTTTTGTACGGCAAATTTTGTCCGACAACGTTTGGCAAAGGTATCGGCTTTGGCACGGATTTAAACTTCTAACCCTGGATGCGCAAAACTAATTTTTACAGCCTCTTTGGCGGGGAATGCGATGAGGGAGGAACGCGGTGGTCGGCGGGTGGCCGTGATAAGTTATCTTTGGTTTTACTCTACCTACCGCATTTCTCATTTGTCTGTGAAGTACAATTATCATGCTGTGCAATATTAAAGCGTTAGCTTCCTGTGTCGTTCATTAGGAGCTCCCATCATGATTTTAAACAAGTCACTCTATTGTAAGACATATTTTTTCGACATGTTTTGTACAGCACATCCATACGATGCTATGTCACCTAAAACTGTGCTGTTCAAAACTTTGCTGTTTGTAATTGCCTGTACAAAGTTAACTACTTGCATAATATCGGTTTCGGGTATAAGATAAAATTCATGACATTTTTCACACACGGGGCCCTATTCGGAGATAGGACTTTTTCATCTCGATCTCGATTCCTTGAACTCGAGGGAGAATCTCCTAAAAACAAACCATGTGGTATTCTCAAACAAGCATGAGATGAGATGGGCTTTTCTCACTCAAATTACGTTCCATTTTACTCGACTGTGCTTGCTAAAAACCGGTAAAATCGATAAAACGTATTTCGGGACCATTCTGCTCATTAAATGCATACAATAATTAAATATCGATATGTTTAATCAAATGAACTAATATTATGATAATTATTACAAGTTATAAAAGTGAGAAGAATAAAATATAACATTTTCATTTCATAAAGGATTTGTGGGGAACGAAACGCACTTAGCCAAATAAGTCATTGTTTTGTTTACAAATAGAGGTTATTAAAATCTAAAAATCTTTCCGTCATCACGCCCACAAAAACTATCACGATTAACAACATTAAACACTTAATAGGAACTACTAAGGCTTTCGTTTGTCGTTAAACCCAATGGAATGGAAGATCGGTTTGGAAGTTTTTTCCGAATCAATCGCCCCTATGTACTAATAACATAAGACCTTCAAAATAATCTAACAGGGTTAATAAAGTGACGCCAGGATACTTGTGGAGATAATTGTAAGTATTAAGTACTTTCTTATCACTATATATGACCACATAATTTGTAAATAACCAAGGTTAACTTAACCTAAAAGTCACAAACTTTTTCTTGTTTATAAATTGAAAAATGTTTCAGGTACCTACTGCGTAATTTATGCCGTTCGAGCCTAACACCTACCAACAAACAAGTCACCCAAGGACTCGTACGTGACTAATGGTTTCCAAGTTGGCTTTAGAAACCTGACTGTGGATGAGCTAAACAGCAATCACAACCACTATCAACAACAAATCTGTGGACTTAGTTACATATTTGTATGAACAAAAAAATTGAATTTTCTTAGACCCAGTAAGTAAGTATCTGAGAAATCACACTTTACACTAATTTTAAAAAGGCAAAAGTTTGAATGGAAGTACATATGTATGTACAGTACATATGTATTAGATAGATGACGGTTGTTCTGAATTAAATTTGGCACAGAGATAAAGATAGATACTATAGGAATAATCTGGATAAGCACATTTATACATATATATCAAGTAGCTGCGCCCCGCAGTTTCACCTGCGGTCCTGCAGAACCATTATCTCTATCATCCTCTTCATTGTCTTATCATCGTCCTTTTCTGTACCTCTGACATTGTGTATGCAAAATTTCATGATGATAGATTGAGTAGTTGAGGTGTGACAGCAGAACAAACAAACAAATTCATTTTTAAATTATTAGTTAGGATATCTATATTGCCAATCTACCTACCTTACACTCTGCATTAGGTAATATACTTACTAGCTGATCTCTGTACCTATAGCTATACTTCATACCCAGTGCGGTGAAGCTCAGCTCTCAGCTTCTTACATTTAGTGCTTTGCAATGAGGTTCGGCTAACGGACTATACAAACTAATATTACATAGAGAGTTTTAGGCAAGACAATCTAGCCATTCCCTAGTGATGTGCTTGCCAACAAAGGACAAATTGACTTTTATCTAAGTAGTATACCGTTCACTTTGGGAAAAATTATAATCATTTCCTATATTTTCCCATAAATCTGTCCAGTATGTCCTAAACAAGATAATTTAAATCAGTCATGTAATGCAGAGCAAAAGTAAAATATAATGTTTGATACATTAAGTAACATTGTGATTTTTTGTTTGCAGATTGAATTGTGATGGAAACCTACACTGCTACTTAAATTCAAGATGCTTTACTTAATATTTTGGAAGTAATCTGTTATTGTTCTATGGACATTCTAATGAGTACAAACAGATTTTGAAAAAGCATGCAGCGAAAAAGATAAATAAATCAGTTTTTTTTATTGTATTATGTCTTGTTATTTAACATACTAGTGATGATAGCCTAGTCGCAGAAGATACGCCTCTCAAGCCAGAGGGAGAGGGTTTGGACCCAGCCAAAGGCATGCACCAACTTATTCATTGTGTGAGCATATGTACATATCTAATGTCATCTGCTAAGTAACTGGAGCCCGGTATATGGCGACAAGCTCACCGCCTGTCACATTTAGGACTGAATATCGTCCGCTAAAGTGTGGGTGTTGTACACCTCTGCCAGTCCATTCAGGGGAAAGGCGTGATGATATGATATGTTATGTTCAACATGCAATGCCGAAAAATATTTGTATTGTATACTCCACTTTGGTAAATATACTAACCCCCTTAGCAATAAACAGTGTATAGCCTTGGGATAATTATACAGTGTTTTGTCTTTATCTTTCTTTGTTGTTTTTGAACTCGATCGAAAATGGCAAAAGACTGTAACTATTCTGAGGCTATACAACATTTATTGCTAGCTTCAATAGAGTTCAAGAATTAAAAAAAGACAAAACTATATAACTATTCCAAAGCTATACAACATTTATTGCTAAGGGGATAATATTTACAGCTTAATATTATTTTTACAGACAAATTTACAAACAATATTATATAGCTTGGGGTGGGAGGAACATGATTGTAGATATTTGAAGGAAGTAGGATGGACTATGTCCGGGAGAGGATATCTTATAAGGAGGAAACTTAGATTGGGACAACTGAAGCAGATGTGATCTGTGTTATCTTCATCCAACCCACATTCACAGATTGAGTGCTCCCTGAGCCTGAGTTTGGCTAAATAAACCAGAGTGCACGGGTGACTTAATTGGAGACAACATAAGATCATGCTCATATGTTTCTCGGTTGAGCGGAATTTGAAGAACTAGGGAATTGTAGGGATACCTATTGGGTTGGATATCAGCATATCTACCCTTGATGTTTTGGGACGTCTCCCAGTATTTTGACCATTGATTTAGGAGGAAAAATTTAGGAAGAAAAAGGCCATGCGAGTATAATTGATGTATTCAAGATTCCAAAAGCTGCTTACAATCTATCTTGTCAAACCCTTTTCACTCCTCATTTCGTTTCCCTGTAATTTGTTAAATTAAGGAATCCCTCATAAATTGTTGTAAAATAGGTTGCACTCTTGTGCAAAATTGGCCACCTATAAAGGATCTCTTAGTGTACTCAGTAAAGATGATAGAGTAGTTGAGATTATGCGACTTGACATAGAGGATAGCTTCTAGAAGGGCAATCGCTTCTCCAGTGAATACTGAGAAGTAAGATGGGCATTTATATCTAAGACTTATTCTAGCAGATAGTATGCAAACAGCTGCTCCCACGGCACTGACTGTCGATAACTTCGACGCATCAGTGAATATGTTTACGCCAACCAGCGTAATGCGATGCGATCCTTTGGTAAAATAGGATAGTCCTTGTCAGATCGAAATGAAGTGGACTATTGGGTTGAAAAGTGAGAGGTAATATTTTTGTTTAGAATAACAAACAAGTATAAACATTGACGTATAGAATTTCTTTTTGCCCGTAGGGCAGGCTAAAGCCAACATAGCCATACCGCCTTGTCATCCGTTTGATTTTTGTACATGGGTTATTAAATTTAAGATCATAGCGGAGAGGGTGATTTAAAATTAGATGAATCCCTCCCCTTTTCCCATTTCAGTCGTGGATACTTTACTGAAACGTTAAGTCGAGTTCTGTAGAGAACACGAAAAGTTGCATTTCCTAATGTTTGTATCATTTGCTTACACTCGTGCACGTTAACGAACACGGCAAAGGTTACACAACTATTACACTTTAACACTCGAAGCATCACAAGTTTTAGAAAATAATACAAAATCACGACACCATTTTTTCGGTTCCCGCCAAAGACCCTCCTTGACGTATAGAAACGTATGACGTAGGTATTCAAATACTGAGTTGCCAGTTTTGTAGAAAAAATATATTTACGGGACCGAAGTGGCAACAAATGAGTCGCGACCCACTATCTCACTTACGTCTCGACTGCCTCCGACCACTCGAGACATCTCGGGCCCCAGCCATCGAGATAATCTCGATCTCTAGCGAAGAGAATAAGGCATCTCGATTTTAGGCATTTTTTTCGAGATGAGATGGTATCTCGAGTTGTAGGAATAGCCCTCACGGTCGCCTCACCCTAAACTGAGGAAAGCTTGTACTTTGGTTGCCAGAGACGAATAAACATACATATAGATATTTTAAATGCTTACTTAAATATAATAAGACACAGACATAAAAAAAAAAAGGTTCGCCCACCAGTCGAACCAACACCCCAGGCTCAGAAGGCAGGTTCACTACCAACTAAGCCACCGAGACAGTCAAAGGTAAAGGGTTGTTGTACAAAAAATTACCACGAAGGCTTTTTATTTTAACTTAAATAATCCAAGTCGGATTAAATAGAGGAGGTTTCGGGTTATAAAAAAGTATCTATGTTAAGGTGGAAGCGAAGTGTAGCTCCCTCCTTAGCCTTCTAACATAATCAATCCAAGACGGTTTTGCTGTGATAGAGTCGAGCAGGGAGGTTTGCACAACTCAAGCACACAATGCCATGTACACGTTAAACGTACCATTCGAAACACTGCTATGCATAATAGCCTGTACAAATTTTGTCTGGCCCAACTTTGTACAACACGAGCATACGAAGCCATGTCACGTACAACGGTGCTGTACAAAATTGTGCAAAACATGCCGATGTCGGACAAAACCCTCTCCTTTTACGTTTTTAATGATTTCATGACCATAAGGATACTATATCCTTTAGACGTAACTTTTAAATTCTGAATCTCCTAATTATGATGACGAGAGTGAGATGAATCCCTCCCCAGGGGCCCTATTCGGAGATTTGAGATTCTCATCTCACTTTTTTTCGTCCTGCTCTCGTTTGAAACGTCATAGGTGTGAGAGTGACCAAGATAAAATCTCATCTCATCTCACGCGCAGAAATAGCCCCCCTGTCCCCATTTCAATAAAGCCGTGAATGGTTCACTGAAAGTTTAGATTGAGTTTTGCAACACAAAACACGTATCCTAATGTTTGTATCACTCGCACTGGTGCACATTATCAAACTGTAATCCAGCACTTTCACACTAACTCGTTATGACAACACTATTGGCTACTTGCACCAAATATTGCATCGCAATTATATAAGTACTTGCTTAATAGTAAAATCTTCTCTTAAGTAGCTCCAAATTTTACACAAACCTTGGGCAATTCTAGGAGAATTTAACTTTCTGTGCCCGATATGCGAATATTTTGGTGTGTAACTGCAGCTTCCTTTTATTAGCTATTAGTCTAAAACTAGTTAAGCAAAGACTTACGCAATTCTTACACTTAGTGCAAGAGGACATAAGAATATTACAAGTTTTAGAAAATGGTCAGTTAGCAATCACCACTCTAGATCTACAACTAGATGTTCAATTGTTCATGTCCGAATGAAGGCTAAAATAATAATAAGGCTTTAAATAAGATGATCTTACAAATCATATACTTGGATTATTGGCCGTTCATTACTACAAATAGAAATAGGATGTAAAAAAAATTAAGTCTTAAATAAAACAAATACATAGGTTTTATGGGTATAATTAAGCTTTGACTGCATAAACTCTAGGGGGGAAAAGGGATTTCTTCCTGATCTCTTTCTGTGTTTTAATCTTAGCTTCATGTTTGGTGAGGGCCTTGCGCATAGCACGGGTCTTCTTGGTCCTCAAATCCAAGGGTTTGTACTTCTTGTTCTTGTAATGGTTTCTGAGATTGACCTTCATCTTTTGATGGTACACAATGTAAACACGGGCAATAGCTTTTCTTACCACTCGTCTGAAACAAAAATGAAGTTCAATCACAGCATGAAGTTAATTCAAAACAAACAAATAACTTACAAATAAAATAATAGTTGACTAAGCCTTAACAGCTACTGAACAGCCTGGGTGATAAGTGACCAGTGAAAGTCTATTCCTCCCAGTTAACAATAGGTTCAAAATGATAAGGCTACTATGCTTTACTAAATCCCTAGTCTCAGAATCTACAAACCAAAAAACCTGCAACAGGTGCCAACATTTTGTGATTTGTATGATGCATGCAAGCTGTAATGATCCAGCATGATTTCTATTAAAACAAAGCCAATGATAATTCCTAGGGGATACCTATTTTCTACACTTCATTAACAAGAAAATCGAATTTAACTATGTCAGTTAAGTAACAGCTTTTTACTTCTGATAGTTGATTGAATCAACATTATCATTACTTTGTGAAATTTCTTCTTCAAAACTAAATACAGCAATAAGAGTGTTTTTATCGTTTTAAATGGTATTTAATGTTATATTCAAGTCAAATACCTCAAGCTATTATGACTGCCAAATATAGAAACACATGGAATGAGCATAGTGCATCAAGTGATGAACACTCATTCAAACTAGGTACAATTATTGCAATGAAGATAGAAACAGAAATACAACTACTGAGAAATAAAAGAATATTATATTCAGTTGTATCAGTTTTGTTTGGTAATAATTAAATTTTATTAATTCACTTTGTCTAAAATGTAATTATACTAGCATAAAATTTCAAGTTTCACAAAGTTTTGTAATAAATTTAGTAAAATTATAACTTTTTTAAAGTAAAAACAAAGATATTAGAAACCCATATTCCTTGGTGTGCTTAATGCAACATTGGAGCAGAAATACACTAGAGATTTGTTAAAGTAAAACATTTACTTGTATTTAAAAGACTAAAAGTAACAGAATAAAATTAGAAGCACTTCTAGCTTTGAGGAAAAGGATCCCACTGACAATTTCTCAATTCTGAAAAGTGGAATTTCTACTTCACAGGCTCTTGTGATCCTGATATATGATGACATTAAGATGTAGCTGTAGTATTTTTTTTGGTAAACTTGTACAATCTTGTTACACTTTACAAAGTAACACAATCAAGTAGGTACTTACATTTTTGATAACTTGGAGGCAACACCACCAGTGACTTTGGCGACACGTAAATTAGTCAACTCAGTTTTTAACTCTTCAAGTTGTTTGAAGAGTTCCTTTTTATCCTTGTTTCGCAACTCGGAGCATTTGACCTTCCCCTGAAACGTAAAGAAATTCGTCACAACACTGCACAGCACTAACTTTCATAACATAACCTAACATCGGTATTCACACTATTTTTTCAAAATAGGTTTAATGTGGATATCATCAAGGAAACTAAATAATGTTTATTATGTTATTTGGTTTTAGACGAAGCATTTTCACAGAAAAACATCACATGAAACCGTAAAGTTTATTTTGATTTGTATCTCATTCCCCAAAAATATGTGTGACGCAGTTTGAATTAAACCACAATTCATCTCACTGCCACAAAATATGAACTTAATTTTGTATGATTTACTGTAAAAAGTAAGATTTATTTTAAAAATTTCGCACGTACCATCTTGAAAACGTTCAACACCGGCCGTTTGACGTTTACGAAAAGAAAAGAACTAGGTCGTGTTCAAAGGGGACGCATGTTCGTAACTTGTTGTTTTCTAACCGACTTCCAAAATGGAAAAGGTTCTTTTCGTCAGTACTATATTGAATGTGTTCATAGTTAAAAAAACAATGATAAAAAAACTGAACGAGTTGTATCTTATAAGAGGGTGTGCAAACAAACTACTAATCAAGAGAAAGATATTAGAAACAAAATTTAGAGATGGGAACCCAATAGAATTCTTTCAAACTTTTGAAAAAAACATAAATGAATTGAAGGGAGCAGGTGATGCTGTAACTGAAGAAGACAGATTGAATTATTTGTTATTGGCACTACCTTCAAAATTTGAACATATTGTGAGCATCGTTGATGCTATGCCAAAAGAAAATCAAACTGTCGAATATGTAAAATCAAAGTTGATTCTAGAATACAAGAAGTCAGAGAATGTTGCTCAAGAGCAGACTTTTGCAGGCAGCAGTTCTTATTCTTCTAAACAGGTTTGCTACGAGTGCAATCAGGAGGGTCACTTTAAGAGAGATTGCCCTAAATTAAGGAAAAGCGGACATGGACAGTATTATGGACGATTTAGAAGAGGACGTGGACGAAGCTATAGAGGACGTAACAACAGAGGTTATAGAGGACAATTTAACAATGCAAATACAGGAAATTCGGCATTGAACGTCGAAGTGCTGACAGCTGAAAATGCAGATTCAACAGCGACATGGCTTCTCGACAGTGGCTGCAGTAACCACATAGTAAATGACAGGACATTTTTTCGTGAGTACAAGATATTAGATGATCCGGTGAGTATTCGAGTAGGTGATGGTTTTGCTCTTAAAGCAGAAGAAATTGGAAAGGTAACGATGTATTGTCAAGTTAATAATAAGCGACATAAAATTGATGTAGAAAATGTTTATTACGTTCCGAGCATGAAACGAAACTTGTTAAGTGTGTCGAGCATTGTAGACAAAGGCAACATGATTAAATTTCAAAACGAAAGTGCACTTATCTACAATTCATACCATCAATTAGTAGCTATAGCTAAGAAAAAGAACAAATTGTACGAACTAGAAGGTAAGATAGAAAGTGATAAATTTGTTAATTCAAATACACAGGCGATGTCTGCGAAAGAGTTATGGCACCGTATCTTAGGACATGTAAATTTTTCAAAACTTAAAGATATGTGTAGGCATAAATTATTGAACGGTTTAGCCGAGAAGTTAAACGAAAGCTATGTGCAGTGTGAAATTTGTTTACAAAATAAAATGACAAATTTACCTTCTGAGAACAACAGACGGAGAGCAACTGATATTTTACAAATTATACATACGGATGTAAATGGGCCTATTACTCCAGTAGGTTGTAATGAGCAAAGATACTTCGTTTCATTCATTGACGATTACAGTAGGCATGCGGCAGTATGTGTAATTAAAAACAAAAGTGAAGTGTTTGATTGTTTCCGAACCTATGTAAACGCGATGCATAACCAAACAGGCAAGCGAATCAAAGAAATTAGGTGTGACAGGGGTAAAGAATACTTAAACAGAGACTTTTATAATTTTGCAAATGAAAAAGGAATATATTTAAAGCCTGGACCAGCATACACGCATGAATTGAACGGTGTTGCTGAAAGATTCAATAGGACAATAATGGATCGTGCTAGATGTTTAATGTCCGAAGCGAAATTAAGCAAAAAATATTGGCCTGAATGTGTTCTTACGGCTGCTTACCTAGGAAATAGAATTTTAACAAATACAGCTGAGAAGAAAAGTCCATTTGAAATATTTTATGGAAGAAAACCAGATACCAAAAATTTAAAACTGTATGGAAGTAAATGTTTTGTTCGAGTACCGGAAGAAAAAAGGACTTCAAAACTAAACCCGAAAGGAATACAGGGAATCTTAGTTGGTTATACTGATACAGGTTACAAAGTACTGGTGAATGATAAAATTGAAATAAGTAGACATGTCATATTCATCAATCCAGAGGCTGAAGTGATTAGATTCAAAAATGTGGATTCAGAGGATGAAGAAGATAAAAATGTAGAAATAAAAAGTCAAGATGTTGAAACCAAGAAAACACAGACAGATGAAACTATTAAATCAGGAGCACCTAGTGACAATGATGATGAATTTTATGATACTATAGAAGATGAATACAACAAAAGAGAGAAATTTAATGTTAAGGAGGTGAGTGGACAGAGTCGTCCGAAAAGAGACAGGAAACAACCTGCAAAATATAATGATCATGTGGTTTATGTGAATATTTGTAATTCAAATGTACCGGAAACCTATGAAGAAGCAATTAATAGTAAAGAAGCAAATAAATGGAGAAATGCAATGAATGATAAGATTAATAGCTTAGAACTAAATAAGACTTGGGAAATTGTTGAAGAACCAATGGATAAAAATGTGATAGAAGTGAAATGGATTTATCGAATCAAATCGAACGGAAAATATAAAGCACGTGTTGTAGCTAAAGGTTTTCAGCAAATTTATGATGAACATGAAGAAATATATTCACCTGTAGCTAGAATGATAACAATGAAAGCTTTGATGTCAACAGCGTGTGTCAGAGGCTGGCACATAGAATGTATGGACGTTGAGACTGCTTTCTTAAATGGAATTATTAAATCCGAAGTTTTTATTTATCCACCAGATGGTTATGAAATTGGAGAAGATAAAGTGTATAAACTAAAAAAAGCTTTATACGGATTAAGAGAGAGTCCGAGAGATTGGTACGAATGCTATCACGAGTATATGTCAAGCATTGATTTTAAAAGATCGAATTATGATTATTGTCTGTACACAGGGTGTATCAATGATGAGAAAGTTTATTTATGTCTTTATGTAGATGATATTTTGATCTGTGCACAAAATATGGACACAATTAAAATTGTTAAGCAAATGCTGAGTAATAGATTCCGAATGAAGGATTTAGGTAAAGTGACACAATACTTGGGGATTGATATTAATTATGATCCGGAACTTAAAAAAATGACTTTAAGTCAGTGCAAGTACATTGAGAGTCTAGCGGAAAAATATAACATTAAAGATTCCAAGAAATATGAGACGCCAATGGAACAGAACTTATCAATTGAACCTGGTGAAATAAACAGTGATTTGAAATATAGAAATTTGATAGGAGCTTTGTTAAATGTTGCGAGTGGGACGCGACCAGATGTTTCATATAGTGTTAATTATTTGAGTCGTTTTCAAAACTCTTACAGTGATACTCATTATAAATATGCGCTGCGAATTTTAAAATACTTAAATCATTCTCGTAATATGACACTTAACTATAATGCAAAACATGAAGATTGCTTAGATGCATTTGTGGATGCTGATTGGGCTGCAGATAAGAATGACAGAAAATCGACGACTGGTATTGTATTGAGAGTATTTAATAACCCAGTAATGTGGAAGACCCATAAGCAAAAGATAGTTTCAAGAGCATCAACTCATGCTGAATATTATGCTTTAGCGGAAGTATTACCTGTAATAGGTATATTAGGTGACTTAGATGTCAAAATTTCAAAACCAGTTAGAATCTTTGAAGATAATAGTGGTGCGATATCTCTCTCAAAGAATGGAAAGTTTTGTAAAAATTCTAAACACATTGATGTAAGTTACCATTTTGTCAATGATTATGAGAAAAAGAAAGTAATCAACGTGACGAAAATTAATACAGATGATCAATTAGCGGACATATTAACAAAACCATTGGGTAGAATTAAATTTCAAAAATTGAGACAATTGTTAAATGTTTATTAATACGTTCATTATATTATTAATAGTAATGCTAGTAGGAATTTGCGATATTATTTAAAGATAGGAATGTTTAGATGTGTTGTGTGAATATTGTAAAATGATTATATATAGAAGTATTGATTATTTTTTAGTTATTTATTGTTTGGTGTTAATTTCTCCAAAACGAAGGAGGTGTGTTAAAAATAAGGTTTCGTTTTGTAGAAACACCAACCTACTTTGATAGTAAGTATTATTCTAGGTTCGAAATACGATTTAGTTTGTAGATGATTGACTGTCGGTAATAATGTCTGTCTAAAATGTCATGAAAGAAAATATATTTGAAGAATATAATTTATGATGAGAAAATGTTATAAAGTAAATGAATATGTAATACAATTATAGAATATATCATGTGATGTGAATTCAGCAATTTTTATTTATATTTCGTGGCTAACAAACGATCCACAGGTTAGTACTTATGATGTGTAGTATTTGACACATTAGTAAGTAAACCAATACTTTTACAAAAATGATGACAACAACACAACAACGTGGCTGAATGCGTACGGTTTTCGAAATCTTAGAAAAAAACCCATTAGTGGCTCCTTCTATGTACAGGGGTACCTGTACATACATCCATCCGGCTCTCTAAAAAAAGGAAAGCATTCATTTAATGGTATTATGCAAGCATGCCGATGATAATATCCGCACCTAGTCCATTTTTACAATTTATTATAATTATTGTAATGCAAAATGAATGAAGACTATAAAAAGTAGTCTTGTGTAGTTCGCGAACGAACTAGGTCGTAAGAGCGCTCCCACAGATGAACTACGCGAACTAGCTCCTTCAACTCCCGCTCCATAGTTCGTTAGTTCGTGACCGAATGGGTGGCGTCAAAGGAACGAAAGTCATTGCTCAACTGTTGATTACTTTCAAAACTTAGTTTTAAAAAAAAATCGTAACCTTTTATTCACTACCTAAAATAAGGAGTGTTTTTACTTATTGCACCACTAAGCCTAGATATTATTACAATAATGATATACTTTTTTTAATTAATTCAGAGGTTTTTGCTGTTGTTTCTTTATTTATTTATGGAAACTGACGTGGTTTTCACACATTTTGGAATTACTCACGTACGATTTAGTCGATTATTCCGACTATAGTTTCAACCGCATTCGTCGGTCTTTATCAAGGCGAGAGCGCGCGCACGGTCATAAATCATAAAGTTTATTTATAGTGTAAAAAAAATGTAGGTAAGTACAAGTACAAGCAATCCGTAACCATTTCGCGTGCCCGTGCAAGAGCAGTATCAGGACGAGCGAATGATCTGCCTTCCTCTGATTCGAGCTGGGAGCTGACGAACTAGAAGAGCGAACTAGTTCGTTTAGGAGCGGTGACCTAAACTGAGCGATCTCCGTCGCGAACTACTATGCGCAAGGCTAATAAAAAGGATGGATTCCAAATGTATCTTCTGAACGCGACGTCTTTTTTTTTTAATTTGTTTTATGACCATGGGTAAATCCTCTCAGTCGTAAGTTTTTATTATTTATTGTTTTGTTTTGCTACTTAGGGCACGCTAGAGCTAACATGGCCATACCACCTAGTCATCAGTATGTTTTCCGTATATTAAAATGAAGATGATGGAGGAGAGGCTGATGTCAAATAAGATTAATCCCTCCTTTTTCCCCATTTCAGTTAAGCCATGCATACTTTACTAAAACTTTGAGTAGAGTTTTGTAGTAAACTCGAATAATTAGTAGCATTTTCTAGTCTTTGTAGATTTGCCTAAAAGGCAGGTTTACTACCAACTGAGCCACCGAGGCAGTCAAATAATCACAAGTTTTAAAAAATAATACAAAATCATGATGTCATCTTTTTGGTTCCCGTCAAAAAAACATTTTTCGCTCAACTTGGCTTAACGTGGGCAACGTGGTATCCACGTTGGGGCAATCGGGGCATTTGCCCCAGTCTGGCCCCTAACTCGAAACATTATGTTTAGGGTTTTCAAGTAAAAAAGTAGGTGCATTACCTTTTGCCCCACCCCTAAAGAAAGGTAATTTTTCAAGGAATAAATTATTAAAGTTGGAAGTCAAGTTGGATCTCACCTCCAGTGGCCCTATTCGGAGATTTGAGATTTTCATCTCACCTTTTTTTCGTCCTTGTTGCTCTCGTTTGAAACATCAAAGGTGTGAGAGTGACCAAGATAAATCTCATTTCATCTCACGTGCAGGGGGGCTATTCCTGCGCGTGAGATGAGATGAGATTTTATCTAGGTCACTCTCACACCTATGACGTTTTAAATGAGAGCAACAAGGACGAAAGAAAGTGAGATGAGAATTTCAAATCTCCGAATAGGGTCCCAGGGGGGCTATTCCTATGCGTGACATGATATGAGATTTTATCTTGGTTACTCTCACACCTATGACCATTTAAAGGAGAGCAACAAGGATGAAAAAAAGTGAGATGAAAATCTCAAATCTCCGAATAGGGTCCCTCGAATAGCTCCCTACAGGGGCCCTATTCGGAGATTTGAGATTTTCATCTCACCTTTTTTCGTTTGCTCTCGTTTGAATATGTGTGAAAGTGTGAAAGTAACCACGATAAAATCTCATCTCATGCGTAGGAATAGCCCCACAGGTCTAAGCTCCAAACCAATTTAAAAAAAAACAAACTGGACTGTCACTTCCTTTTAATACCGTCAGTGTCCCCTTCTGACTGTCAGCGTCATTCATCTATGCTGTCAAAAACTGTACGTTCCTGCGGTTTAGCTTGGGATCTCAACTGGTTATTCAACTGGTAATTTTTTTTTCTACCTCGAATTTATTTTCGCCAAGCTTCTAAAACCCCTATACCCGGGCCCTACTCGGATGAAATTTAATTTGACTATTATATTATCCACCACGTTCCCGTGAGCAATTTCGGTATGAGATTTGTCTATAGTGAAACTTTTTTCTGCAAAGTAAAAAGGTTGCAAGATTTTAATTTGAGAGAGAGTGGGAGATTTGAGTTTCTATCTCTCTCTAAAGTTTTTGGCTGGATCTGTGACCAGATCTTGTATTTAATTATAAATTGCCATTTTGTTTGAGTTGGAGTATTTAGGATGTTTAATTTCATCTTTATGATGAGTAAAGGCTGCCCGGACCCATAGCTTATAAAACAGCTTGACATGGTAGCAGTAATATTTACTACATTTTAAGAAATTTCGAAGAGGAAGACGAGAGGCTAAATTGATTATTTACGTTACACAGTGCACACAAAATTTATTCATAGCCAGCAAAACTTTCGACTAGGTACTATAATTAATCAACTCAATCGACAAACAAACGAAACAACAAAAAACAAAAGGGCAACTATCTTGAATTTGTCGCCGGAGTTTTTCACAAAATTTATGTTGTGGACGCCAAGCACATAGTGTTGCTATATGTACCTACAACTACATAGTTGTATAACTACATATGCCGAAAACATGCTCTAAGGGTGGAGAGCACTCAAACAAATAAAAAATAATGATACATTTTTATTCCAAAAACTACATGGTAAAGATAAAAATTAACAGATACAAACATTTTATTAATTTATCGATCATATACATATATCGTGAGCCAAGTCAAAGTACTTGCTGAGTTTGTCCTTCTTTGCCTTCACGAGGTTCATCATGTGGGATTGTGATGTCCACAAGCAATGCCCGGCGCCCCCAGTAGAGCAAAGCATGGCCAATATTGAGAACTGGCGCTGGTGCGTACTTATAGTACGGCACCTTGGATTCTTCAAACCCGTATTGAAGGGTAAGTTGTTGGTGGATGAGTCCTGGCTACTTGGTTGCCTGTGCAAGTACTAACCGTTAGCAAAATGCAAACAACCGCAAATGAAATGCCTGAGTGACTCTCTGGGACAGTGGTATTCCCGACAAAGGTCCACCACTCTAGAGATCCTTATCAACTGCTATAACATTGTGATGCATCCCACAGTCGTTGTTGCGGAAAAAATCCTGGGGGACTATTCCTGTGGCCCTATTCGGAGATTTGAGATTTTCATCTCACCATTTTTCGTCCTTGTTGCTCTCTTTTGAAACGTCATGGGTGTAAGAGTGACCAAGATAAAATCTCATCTCATCTCACGCGCAGGGGGGCTATTCCTGCACGTGAGATGAGATTTTAACTTGGTCACTCTCACACCTATGACGTTCCAAACGAGAGCAACAAGGACGAAAACCGATGAGATGAAAATCTCAAATCTCCGACTGAGGGCCACTGGGCCTGTACAATTTTCGGTTGTGGAGGTACAGGAGGTTTTTGGCATTTGATATACCACGACTTCCCCACTTTCATGGAATATAAAGTCTCTTAACTTAAGTGTTGTGAGCAGTTGACGGACCCTTCTATCTAGGGCGTCCAGCTCAGTCCTCAGACTGAGCTGGACGTCCACCTCAGTATGTCAAAGGAGGCGAAACACGTGTCGACGAAGTACTCGAAGAATTAGGTTTAGTTAGTGTTTATTGCATAATTGTTTATTGTATAATTTTTGACGTGACAACGTCTTATAATTCGATAGAGCCGGCACGCACGATAAAATGTGGCGTTACCTTGCTCTGAGGCGTTCCATGTAAGGCTTGAAGTGCAAGCGAGAGCGCGGAACGAGCGACAAAGAAGCACAATCGGCCTTTGCGTCCGGCAGCGTTCGACATCCGTCTCTCTCCTACTTGAGTGAGCACGTTGTCACGTTCAACTATCGTCAGTAAACCGCCTTTACAGACAACCAATTTTTTCTTTGTATTTAATTTTTGATCAAAAATTTTTGTTGTTAATTACATTAGTTCAGTTAAATTCTTTATTAAATTAGCTTCAATATCAAATTGTAAAAAGTTTTCTTTTAGATTTCATTAAATTCTTTGTTAAATTATTAATAGGTACATCAAATTGTATAAAAGTTCAAATTGGCTTTAAAAATCAAACTGTCTAAAGTTTTCTATTAATATTCATTAAATTCATTCCAAGATCGAAAAAAAAAATTCTTTGATACATCAAAGATTTTTTTTTTTCCGCTCTAACGTCGCATTAAGTACACTTAATGCGACGTTAGAGCGGAAATACACTAGAAATTGGTTCAAGAAACAGTTTCTAAAACATATTTTGTTTTTAGATAATTGTCATTAAATTTTTTTTTTAGGTCGGTACAGTTGGTCACTGATAGTAGTCAAAAGTTTTGTTGGCTATGCGTGAACTGTAAATGCCCTGCGTGACGTAAATAATTATTATATCCTTATTATTTTCCTTCTAGAGTCTTTTTCAATAAATTTACTTATATTTAAGTGAGAGAAACCTACCACTATCACATCACATGCAACGGTTTATAGTTTTCTGTAAGTAGGTACGTTATGTTGTCAGGCCGGACACCACTTCATAAAAATTGTAGAATAAAAGTAATCATTAAAATCAAACATCCGTAATACTCCGATATCACTAAACAACAATATTTTATGTGTAAAATAAAATTATTCATTACAAGATCTGGTCACACAGAAAAAACTAAAAACTAAAGAGAGATCAAACTCAAATCCCTCATTTTCTGTCACATCAAAATTTTGCAACTTCTTTTGCTGAAAAATATTACAATTCGCGCGGACTCGCGGGAATGAGGTAGATATTTTTTTTTCTAGTCAAAACTTCTTCCAAGAAACGGGAAGAATTTTTTTCATAGAACCCACAGCCTTATACCTTTAAATGAGCAATTCTTGTATATATATATATATATATATATATAATTGGAATCTCGGAATCGGCTCCAACGATTTTCATACAAATTAGTATATAGGGGGTTTCGGGGGCGATAAATCGATCTAGCTAGGAATCATTTTTAGAAAATATCATTTTATTCGTGTTTTATCGATAATCAATCTCAACTGAAAAATATGACTCTTCCTGACATCTATTGGCGAATAATAATACTACTATTTTTTGTGAGCAACTAATTGCTTTAACGACACAACAGCAGATGGCGTTGTTAAGTAACACGAAGTCAATGAGTGTTTGCTTTGAGGTTAGACTAAAATCAATTGTTTATTATCCAAAAAACACAATTAAAAAAATTAAAAAAAATACCGAGCAAAGCTCGGCCATCCAGGTACTGTTTAATTAACCAGACGAAATCTCGTCCTAGAAAAACCTCAGAAACGTACTTGAACTTCGAAGAATTGTATGATAAGAATCGGTCCGACTGACCGAGTGCAATGCAAACCGCAATTTTAATATATTAAAATGTTTTACACTACAAAGATAATTGTAGTAACAAAGATAAATACGGCTTAGTAATTTGAAATTACCACTTATTAGTCGGTCAGTGGCAATTAAAATTAAATACAATTATTTTCTATTCCAACTTAAAAAAACAAGCTAGAAATAGAAGTACTAAAATAGAGAAGCGATGTCTAACGTTAACATGAACTCTGTAATAAAATGTGATGATGATAAATTTGGTATTAGCTACAAAAAATCCCTAGAATATTGGGCTGATATACCACCAACTGTCGATGGCGTACTCGGAGGTTTTGGATTCATATCGGACGTAGATATTGATGGCTCTTCCCGATTCCTCAAATCACTGTTAGCATCAAAACTTTCTCCATCGTGCGATGTAGCCGTAGACTGTGGAGCCGGTATTGGAAGAATTACGAAAGATCTTCTCACCAAATATTTTTCACAAGTAGATGTAGTAGAACCAGATCAAAAGTTTATAAGCTCTATCAAAGAATTTGTTGGTGAACAGAACAGTTCTAAAATATGTAACCTGTATCAAGTTGGCTTACAAGAGTTTGTACCTGTCAGAAAATACGATGTTTTTTGGAATCAATGGGTGCTAGGATATTTGACTGATGCAGATTTGGTTTCATACCTCAATCGCTGCAGGTAAAAATGTGAAATCTTTTTACCCTATCAGGGCAAACTGTGCTATTATTCAATACTTTATTTGCTTCTTCTTTGCTGGGTGTGGGGCATCTATGCCATAAAAATTAAGGGGAGGTGTTGACACATGACAATAATGCTATTAAGTATACTGAAGCCTAAAGTCATAGCTCACCAAAATTTTACATGGTGATTATTTATTTAACAGTCTGTTGTTGACATGTAACTTTCTGAATAGCTGTCAAATACAGACAATCATCTTGCTCAGTTTTAGTACACTTTAGTGTAAAATGATGACAAAAAAACGCACAGATAGGTACACACATGGTTTAATAAATATGCTCTGCCAGGCAAAGTGTCCTGAGGCTAAAAAGGTCTCAGTGACATCAATTGATGATTAAGCAAGACAGAATAAGTAATTTACAACAAAATCCACAAGATGATGGTAATGACAAGTAGCATAGTCATGTGGCAACTCCCAGAACGCTAGACCTTATTCTTATCCTTATTCTAGATCATGGGTACACAGTTATTTTTAAAACACCAAAAACCACTAGTCTATTCCAGAAAAAAAAAATCTGTGTCTGACAAAAAATTAAAGTTTATTAAAAAAGAGAAGCACCTAATCTGGACTGCTTCTGTGCTGACATTAAAAACAAAAAATTACTTTATATTGAACTACAGGCACACAGCAACTTTCTATGTACAGAACATAATATTGATCAGTGACAATGTTATTAATTTCTTACCTTGGCCTTACCTTGAAAGAAAATAGTAAATGCTACAAGTGCCTTATTTTCTGAGTGAATTTATGCACCTGCTCCACTTTGCGAGCAGCCTTCATTTATTATTACTAGGCAGAGTATGACATTTAGTTTACATGAGAGTAAAATAGCCATGATATACAAATACATATGTGATTTTCACAAGTTTCAATTATTAAAGTATGTTAGACAGATTTCAATAAGAGTGATGATACAAATGATGTATATATTATTATATATTTAGCTTATACATTAAATAGAAAAAACTAAAATTGCTTTCCCTAAAAGCATAATGTTGTTCCTCAGAATTGTGAAATTTGAAAAGTTTGAATCCACACTCACACACACACATAGATCCCGCACCTGGCAGATCACAATACAAATCCTTATATCATAACCTGTTTATGTAGCCTTTATTTGACACAACACTTTTAATGTTTCAGGGATGCATTGCAAAAAAATGGCATCATTATCATCAAAGAAAATGTTACATCATCAGGTAAACCAGAAACTGATGACATTGATTCATCCATAACAAGATCTCTTAAACAATTTCTAAAAATATTTAAAGAATGTAATTTAAAAATTAAAAAACAATCTAAACAAACTAATTTTCCCAATGGAATATATCCAGTGTATATGTTTGCACTTGTACCAGACAATGGATGTATAGACGAAATGACGGAGACACAATAAAATTATCAATATAATTGATGATGTATTACTCAGTGACAAAATGTAAGTTCAATAACTTTTTTTTCTTTATTTTGATATCAACATAGGTATGATTTATATCCAGTTATTAAAAAAATTGTTACAAGCACAATACTTTTGATTTTTTGTTTGAACTAATACAACTGTAGCGTTGGTAGCACGAATAGAATCTATGTTCCCAATGGTGCTACCAGTAAAGAGGTCATCACATTATTAAAATTCCAGTATGCTAGGTGAGCTAGCATGCTAAATTTGGATGGTGTAATGGCAGTTAGACAGTTAGCAATCAAATTTATTTCTATCGCATGGGCACTGCCACACCAAGTTAGAATAGTGCAAATTGCATAATGGAAAGACGGCTTTAAACTATTCAAAGTTATGTAGGTGGTGAAGTGTGACCCTTCATTGGGAGAGTAATTTATTATTGTTGAGTTGAGTTCAATCTTCAACCATGTTTTTGTTAGTTTTCTGCTGATAAAAATAAGAGTTTTCACACATAGACCTAAAATCTAAAATTTACCTACCTGTATCATACTTTTTTATCAATGTTTTAACATCAATTACTTACTAGTCAACAATCACAAGTCATAAGAAGTCACAGAAAATATTCAATTTGGTGCCGTCAACTGGGTTAGAACTGCTTCGAAACTCGAACCCGCTCCCTCTGGCTTGAGAGGCAGGCCTTCTCCAACTAGGATATCATCGAGGTAAGAGAAATGAACGGGGGCGATGCTAGGCATAGACGGCGCATCGTCTATCCCTCACGCTCGCACCCGCGCCCGCGCTGTCCACGAGTATTTGTACAATGTCTATGTGATGCCATAGTATCTTAGTCGCACTACACACTTAATACAAATTTTACAAAAAAATACCAGTATATTTGGAGTTAAAAATCGCCATTTGAAAACAATGAAAATAATTTAAATGCAGTAATAATGAGTGTCTTCCATTATATTAAAAATTGCTCAAATGATAAGATGATAAGAATGATCTCAATCTGTCTGAGTTTTTCGTTAAAGTATCAGTATCAGACATACCGTCTTAAATACTTGCGCATTTATTATTATTATTAGTATGATGCATAATATATATCAGTAAAGCTGATGATAGATCAAATTAATTCAATTAAATAAATAACAATAATTTTGCATTAAGTTCAAATGCGCGCATGCGCAGGCGGCGTCATCTTGGTTCATCAGTGATGTGGCGCGTACTGTACCTACTTACTAATATGTACTTGCTTTGAAGAAGGGTAAAGCACGTGCAAAAAGGACCCCTTACCTAGTGATACTGTTTTCTTTGTTCTTATTAATGTTATGGCTGATTTTATCTTAGGAACTAGGTAATAAAAGCATTTACATGGACCTAAATGTTAGTGCAAGTTTCGCAAAAAACATAATCGAAATAATGACTAGAATATCTGACTACATATATGTAGATGTAATGTATTTTTAGCAAGTTATTTCCATAGAGAAATAATTTGCTAAAAGCTTTAAAAATAAGTATTTACAAAAAAATAAATAAAGGGTAAATACCTAGTACCGATCCCAGCATACGAAACAAGGGAAAGCTGTATAAGTTAGGGGCAAAGGTTTTAAAGTTGAAAAACGTTGCAAATTTACTTAATTATCTATATAAATCTATAAGAATCAAAGTCCTGACAGACAAGACATAGTTAAAGCCAGAATCGTGAACGGACAAAAGTTTTCTACTGAAATGTAGACGCATACTGAAAAGATTTTTTTCACCTCACAAGCTCGGAAAGATTCTTTGTAAGTATAACATTCGAATTCGATTCGATTTTGTTTAGAGTTCTAAATGCAAAAGTTTATTTTATCCGCTGAATAGTTTTTAATATTAGAACCTTATAGTAATCGCACTGGCCAGCACGATGGCATAAAAAAACATCATTTTCCTCGCTGTAAAGAAGTGAAAAGTTGTGTGTGCTCGGCAGCAAAGTTATCCGGCGTCTTGTACCTTTAAAACCCTCATTTCGCTCAGGATTCCATAATCATAGAATCCTTCGCTTGGTCAGGTTTCAATGCAAGTACTCCTACCAAAAAACCGCGTTGCAGCCTTGCATAACAAATAACTATTGTTATTATACCTACTTACCCCTAAAAGAGGATACAGGATGTTAAAATTTGAATGGAGAAACAAATGTTTTTGATTCTACGATTATGAAACTTTGGGAATATACTTACTAAGCTAAAGAAAATTAACGAACACGTGTTTCACAATTTTCCAAAAAATCAACCTTAAGGGGTGAAATGGCGCGGTAAAGATGTTAAGGAGAGAGATTTAATTTTGATGATTGAGTAGTTAGGATTTAAAAGCGTAATTAATAAACAGTTTCGATTTTTTTATAATATTAGTTAGGATTAGGATAATAAATTAAGTATGTGCCTTAAATAAGTTACGTGTATTTATAGATAATTTTATTATGGGTACTTACTTAATCAAAGGTTATGTAGGTACTTACCTAGGTATAGATATTTTCTTTACATGTCGTATCTTCGTATGGGAGCTGTATCTACTTTGAAATTGTTGACTTTAATGTAGTTTCTTACATATTCACGATCGGTTTCCGACAACATAGTCCAGCTCTCTAATTCAACTAGTACTTCCAGGCTAAAGCAGCTTTGAATAATCCGATCAATAGATAACATGGTTAACAAATCAGACTGCATGATCCTCAGTTCTTTTAAATAAATCAATGGATTTTTATCCAAAATGTTAAACATAAAATCATCCGTTAGTTGAACCGCTGTACCGATATGAATGAATTCAACATTAAGACAATTTGAGAGCAGAAACAACAACTGCTCGTCAGTACATGCTGAAACAAAAGTTAATCTCTTCAAATTCCTAAATGGTGGAATTTCTAATTTCTTTGTGTACAGCGACGTATGTTTTATTAAAGTACAGTTGTACAAAGTTAAATTTTGCAAAAATGGGCACATTTGACTTATATACATCAACGCATTTAAATCTATCTGATCGACATGCTCCAGATGCAAATGCGCCAAATTACATCCTTTTACTTGTAACACTTGTTTTACTTGATCTGCGTAAAAATCACAAGACAGTAGTTTCAATTCACGTAAATCCTGCAGCCCGATAAGCATCATAAGATCGTTCTGTAAAGTGTTATGGAAAACAGTCATATTTTGAATGAGTGGACACATTTGTACTGCTAATTGCAATTGATTGAATGATGCATATCGACTCACATACGTTTTTAGTTTAAACGTTTTGTTTTCTACATAACACAGATCAATGTATTCTAATACTTTTCCTATGTCATCACATCTACCAATATCTTCGATATTTCTACAAGTTAAAAGTAGCGTTTTATACCCTTCCACGTTAACAAATGTTCTGTACAGTTGAACACTTCTTAAATAAGATAATTGAGCCAATATATGTATGCTATCGTTTGTTATACATTTAGAGCAGGATACGTCTAACTTCTCAATCAGTGTACAGTTATTTGCTATACATCTTAAAATATTGTCTGTACAGTCATAATTTATGAACAGATATTTAAGATTATGTAATTCTTTTAGCGATTGTATGACTGCGCTCTCCATATCGGCTGTTTTCCACCCCCCTGAGAGAGAGCCTAAGTTTAAATGAACAAGACCCTTGAGCATATGCAATTTAGTATAAAACGTCGCTCGTAACATTTTCGGTATACTGTCTATGGATACAAATGTTAGGTTTTTGGTAAATAACGTTTCTGCCATGCGCACAATTACATTCATTTGACTGACGAATGTTCCCATACTGCCTCTGAACCCTAGAGACCCTTTAGTTTTCTCTAACAAGTCTGACAACGCTCGTATAGTTTCAATTACTAACATGTCATGTAACATCCAGGGCATATTGTAATCTAAAAAGTTACGAATAATTTCAATTTGTTGAGTAAGTAAAGCTTGGGCTTTAGTCATGTCGCGTTGGTTTAGTGCAGATATCGGTGACATAAACTTTTTGGCTTGTAGTGCTACCCAGTCTCCGAGTTTGACTATCGCCAAATTTTCAAGCCGTCCTGGCTGCTTGTGTCTTGACATTTTTACTCAAGTAGGTACCTGAAATTTCAAAATTTTCGGGTAATAAATCTAAATAGATTCCTTTGTGGGTCCACAACTATTTATTTTGCTTTATTTTTATTGACTGCCTCCGTGACTTAGTTGGTAGTAAACCTGCTTTCTGAGCTGGGTGTGGGTTCGATGCCATTCTAGGGCATTTCCGTATACATATAATAGTAGTCTTTGCATTCGTGTGACAAACATTTGTTTATTATGTACCTACTTATTTAAAAATACACATATACTCGTATGTTTATGAGTCTCGGGCGGCCATAGTATAAGCTTTGCTAAGTTTGGAGTCGGACGATTGTATTTTCTTGCATAATAATTTGAGTACTACCTACCGAAAACTAAGGCAAAATTTTATTACTAAAGAATAAATAACTCACTTGTTTGCGCCTAGTCCCCAACAGCTTGCAGAAAGTTACCACTTTTAATTAGGTAGGTACATATGTCGCATTTCTTTTATTTATAGTAAGTACAAATAAAACTCCCATGTATATTTTAAACGCGTTCTAAGTGTTATTTTAATGTTATTCACGTATTTGCAATACGTTGCGTGGATGCTGTTGCTAGAATCTGAAAACTTCACACGCCTACGTACTAATCAAGCAATGCGCGTGCGCGGAAAAATTATATTTAGACAGACAAGGTACCTGCCTACATAATACTCGGACGCAGAACACCACGCATTCACATGGGAAGCAGTCTGATTATCTCCCATTTTAATTAGGCCGGGTAATTTTTATACTGAAACGGATTTTTTTGCGTTTGACAGATAAATTAGTAGGTAGGTACATGAAGTGCTAGATTGCCTTTCCAATTAATTTAAATAAAATCTAGCAAGCTATAAAACATCGTAATTACCTACATGTACAGAGATAGGTATCACTGTCATTGCTTTAAGTGTTGTTTGTAAAGTTGGTTTTATAATTATTTTTTATAAGTAGGTAAACGGAGCGTATCTCTAAACGAGGGAAATATTCTACCTAGGATATCATTGTACTAATCATTATGACAAACTTTTACTATGGGGCTAACCTTGTAATGAAATAAAAAACAGCTGTTCCATACATTACGTCGACGATAAGTTTTTTTGAATGGAACAGCTGTTTTTTTTTCGCGATTTCAAAGTTCGCCCCTTAGTAAGAGTTACTCATAATGATGAGTACAATATGTCCAAAGAAGTTATCCGCGCCACTGATGAAAAGAAAGAAAAGCTTAAAGTATGCAAAAGTCAGGGGTAAGGCTAGTTAAATTGAAAAACCTACTTTTAATAAATTATCAAATTTTGGCGTACCTAATTAAGTTAGGATCTAAATTACTTTTTTACACCACCTGCTCCACAGTGAACAATTACATATCACGTAGTCTCAACGTAAAGCAAGGCACTTCCTCCCTAGAGAGAGAAAGTTGTATGAAAATCCCAAGAGTTTTCGAGCAAGGGTTAAAATTGAATCAAAAATCAGGGTCTGGGCACTGTGAGAAGAGTTTATTCTAAATGTAACTGGTATGGCTACCACAAAAATGAAGAACGCAGCTGCACCATGACCTGCACGAAATTAAAAAAGAAAGTTTTGGTGTAATATATTTTCACAGTAAATAAAAAATCCTTTTCCTCGCAAAAAGTGAGAAAAGTAAAGTATTCACCTCTAGGATTAGATAAGCGGTGTCTTTGTCTTGGGCGCTTTAACCCCTCGCTTCAGTCAGGACTCTACATAACTCTAGAATCACTCGTCACGCTCAGGGTGCAATAAACTGCCCGCGACGTAAGACACTGCTTTGTCCTAATGGTTCAACAAAATGTCATTGGAGTTTTAAGAATCATATTTGTTTAAAAAACGAAACCGAGCAAACGGGTTTTTGGCTTTTTGGCGGGAACCGAAAAGATGGTGTCGTGTTTTTGTGTTTTTTTTTAAACTTGTGATTTTTCGAGCGTTAAAGTGTGTTAAGTGTAATAATGGTGGATTAATAACGTTTACCGGTTCGTCAACGTGCACGAGTGTGGGCAAATGATGCAAACATTGCGAAACGCACTTTTTGTGTTCTCTGCAAAACTTCACTTAAAGTTTCAATAGAGTATCCATAACTTTACTGGAACTTTCTGGGACTGGAAAGGGGAGGGATTCATCATTCCATCATCTGTAAAAATGAATGATTAGTACTTGACACTGGCAAATGCACATGACGTGCGACGCCAAATTCCCCTGAATGGGGGAGAAAGAAAAGAAAAAGGTACAGACGCGCCAACTGGTGCACTTCCCGCAGTGCAAGTAGGTACGGAACTTTGTCGATCGATAAACTGACGTACCTAACGTTTAAACTTGAATATGAACAGAGTTGTCGATAGTAGATTTTTAACGTCACTTTATCGATCGTACTTGCAATGTTGTTTCAAGTCGGTAAAAATAAAAAAAGTTCAATAGTTTTACCCATATTTTTATTAACATAAGTAGGTAACTTAATGATAAATCGTGTAAAGAATAAAACGATATTAAATTTATTAAAGCATTGCATATCGTTCATTGCTTTTCTAGCACAAAAACTTATTCTAATTTGTGTATTAAAATGCACAAGAGCAATATTTTTCATTTTTTTAATATATATAGGTAATTACTAGTTTATTATGTAGGTATAATAAATTATCACTTTGTCTTATTAGTAATTACTTTAATATATCAAATTATATTATTTATGAATGTATAAAAATAGCATATTGTCAAGAGAAAAAAATTGTCGAGTGCGTGCAGTGACACGCTTGTGGTAGGGTTCCGTAGCTATGTTAGAAAATAATCCATATTACTGCTTACTGTATAAGTAATAAAAAAATATCCATGCTTTACGTCCTTGACATACAGACGGAAGGCGAAACTACAATAGTTCCTTAGTATGCATGCTACGGAACCCTAATATATTGATACAGCAGACAAGGTTCTAAATAAAATGAACGTAAGTCGTCAAAAAAAAAAACGAAACCGGCACTTGTATTGCCCTTTTCGTATTTCCATAAGTTCCTGTCCATCCAAAAGTTACCTGGAAGAAATCGCTTTAGGCGATAAGGTCGCCCTTGTACTGCCGAAAAATGTATTTTAGTTTTTAAGATTTTCATGTAGTTTTTGGTGTGCAATAAAGTAATATTGTATTGTATTGTCACAGTGAGGCGCTGTTTCTATTTGGGATCCATAAATATATTACTTGCGGCCCGCAGTTGCATCTGCATATCTTTCAAGAACCGTTAATTGCAGGGGCAGATTTAGGGGGCCCCCGTTGGGCACGTGGTGTTCCGCAACAATCAACTCAACAACAACAATCCGCTGTAATTTGTTAGCCGTTTCAACAGTAAGAAGTAACAAACATGCATAACTCACTCATACATTTTCGAAAAAATGGTAAATTTTGAACGACAGCGGCACTAGTTAGCGATTTGTTTGTTATGGCGTGATTTTTTATTGTACGTACATATACATTCGTACAACGAAATTTCACGCTGGCTACATTATAAATTTACGACGCCACGACTTAAAAAGTTCATCAACAATTTAGAACATTGTAGGCTGCATGCAGTGCATTTTTTTACAGAACTTGCCTGTCATCACATTTAATTTAGGCTTTTGTAAAAAAAGCTAATTTATTTGTTATTCAAATAAGACACATCACTTTACTTCACAATCACAGCACACGGTGCTAATTATGTGTACGCCAACTTACTACTTAAACTACGCAAATATAAAGCGCGCAGTTGTATTTTAAATATTTGGTGTAAAACCATAAAAGTTGGTGTACGAACGAACCTGTGTAGATACATTACTTTATATGGTCGTTTTGTTATGTATCAAAACTTACGTAGACCTATTATTTGTCTTACAAGGACCTTTAAGGCCTGGCCAAACAATTAATTAAATTGGCGGCGGCGCGATACCTGCGCAGTGCCGTATCGCGGCTTTATAGATAGTTTTAATTCGAACGCCAAATAAAAGTACGAAAAGCGCCGAAAAGGCGCTGCCGCTAGCAGCTTCGCCGCCGCAGTATATTGTACGGACGAGCCAGTTTTACTAAAATTTATTCTTTTTTTAAAAGAGCCAAACTTTTACAATTTTGACGTCAATCCGTGTCACTATAGCTAAAAGTAATATCTTCTACATATTTAAACTCTGCCAATTATTACCAAATAAATAATGTAATAAACATTCTTGAAAGGCTTATTTATATTGATCTAGTATCTCAATCCAGCATTGGATCAAGTGACGTGTGATCGTTTATGACCAAAGTCTTCGATCAGATATACATAGATAAATAGTCTCAATACGAAAAATGGCACCTTGAAAACTATGCTTAGGTCAAGTGTAAAAGCTTACACTTGTTTAGTTGTCAGTCGCTCTGTGATCGCGTCGGTGTCACGACGCCTAAATGTGCCAAAAACGCTTTAGCAAATATCATCAACGTTATTGCGGAACAATAAGGCTTAGATTCAAATTAAAGTGTATTTGATTATTTTGAAAAGGGCCGGTCCGCACTCCGATATTTCACCGCACGTTTTTTTTCTCTCGCAATTCTGTAACACATTGAATGAAATTTATAGGAGTAGCCGCACTAGCGGTTTGATATACACTCGAGGAAAAAATCTGTGCTTTAATGCAAGTACGCGGTACGGATTTAAATCCGCACGAATGTTTTTTACAGCATAAAGTACCTAGTTATGGCTATGGCCGCACTGCGAAATAAAATTCACGCGTTTCGCTCAGTTAGGCACTGGCGGCGGCGCTATTTGCAGGATGTCGCGCGCTTCGTCTCCCGCTCGATCGGGGTCCGCACAGAAGTTTCAAGAAAACAATGATGTTAGAAAAAATCCTTTTATAGATTTTGATGTTTTATGTAGAAAATTGCTTTCATAGGTCTCAAGGCCGTAAATAGGTGAATCTAATGTTCATGACATCTTTCGATAGGTCTGTCACACCGCCCGCCAAAAAAAAAAAACTGTTATTCGTTTCAGACGTTCCGTCTCAGCCGGGAACTGCATATAACTAACAAAAAACGTACGAAATTAGATTCGCAGTGCGTAATAAGTGTAATTCTGACCACGGAATATAATACGCGGAATTAAAAATCACGTGGTGAAATATCGCAGTGCGGACAGGGCCTTAGTGTCGATGCGGTGCAATTATAGAGGGCCTGATTTTAATGAGACACGACATCTATGTATTTCTGATCGATAACCAATGTGATCATCCAGTTCACCATTTGGTATCCAGAGAAGGATTCAGTTAAGCTGCCGATTTTGTCAATCTATCCAGTGGTTGCCACACGCTTTTGGCCTTAACTATCCTTTTGCTTGGAAACGTTATGAGTCTAGTTAATACCATCGTCGTTCCAGCGTCACGTTATTCCAGTCCAGCGATACTGGCTCAATGTAAATCATGGCCTTTATTGTTGTTTTGCATTTGCACGGCCAGGTAGCCGGTAGGCCAGGTACCCTTCTACTTCAGTAAAACCTTTTTAATACTAATTTTGCAAATAACATTTTACACAAAATATTTTACGTGAAATTATTGCTTCTTTGAGATCAGCATGAGCTTCTGATCTTTGTAAATATGAAAATACAAAATAAGCACCTGTATACATTATTTTGGACAGAATTAGTTGTCTGCATACCAGTCGTCAATACCACAACTTTATAAGTACCTACTCGTAAAAGTACTACTAACTTAATACAGGCACTTTATGAAAAGATCAAAGTTGTAAAGAGCAGTATCAAGCAAATGAATCATAAAAGCTTAAATCGTCTTTCTTGTAGTAGACCTAACATAATAATTGATTTTATAATAGAGACAAGTAGGTACAAAATTTGGACAGACAGTGTTCTAGGACCGTTTCTGCGCCCATTTCATGTCGTCTGCTCGAGGCTTGCAGCCGGTCAGAGTCTCGATAACAACCTCTAGCGTGGACCAAAAGCGGAGTTTTTCAAGCGGCCAGTTGAGCCAACCGGTGGTGATGCAGAAGTAAGTCTCGTGCGGCGCGACGTGGTGGATGCGGTGGTGGCGCCGCGGCAGCACCACGTGCCACTCCTGCAGCCACACCACCCACGCCGGCAGTCCGAAGTACGTGTGCGACCACTTGTGGATCTACAAATAAACAACACATTTCACTCTCCATATTGGAGTGGGTGATCCCTCATTTAATTCGCTCTCTGATTTATTGGTGGTCATTATTGATTTCGTGTACCTACCTACATAATATAATCTATTGACACACCTACGATTAAAATTTCATGTTAGGTACATAATATTGTTCATTAGCATGGCAAATAGTAGTCATGAAACATACTCATATTTCAAACTCAATTACATTTTGTAAACTTATTCTACTATGAGACTTTAACGACCAATCAGACACCAAATTCAGTTAATAGATTTTGCTTATTTATGCAACCCTAGTCTAGGTCCAAAAACAAAAAAAAATGTTTGCTTAAGTCGTCTCCCAGACAGACGCGGATTGCGGTGATGGCCAATGGACTTTTGCATTGTTGCCACTGGCGATCCATTGACCGCCACCGCAGGCCGCGTCTGTCTAGGAGAAGCCCAATTTTTTTTCCAAAGTTGTCGCGCTCTATAAAATAAATGTACCTATTATAAATGGGTAGAGGATATCGTCATCGAAGCTATATTTGTACCTGATGAATCATCGGCAACGATATAATATGCATATAAATTATCATACCAGCAGTTCCAGCAGCAGCAGAAGCAGAAGAAACAACGAATAACGCCAAGGGAACTGTAGTACCTAGGTATTACATGAAATGTTGTATTCAGGCTCTTACCTGATTAGTCATTGCGACGAAGATACAGCACAAGTACCAGTACGCGATCCAGTGGAATTGTTCCGCGATGTGTTCATCGTCGTAGGTGGACAATTGCCATACTATCCGCGCCAGTACGGGGACGGTGATAGCGAAATTGTCACCGTTCGTCTCGACAAAGTCGTGGCGAGTGATCGACGTCGGATCGATGTGGTGCTCCCGGAATGGACGGAGAAAGTTCTGTGAAACAATGGTTTTATCATTGATCGAGAAAAACTTTTTTTTATTTAGTAAGTAAATGATTGACGGTTGCCGCGATTCACACCGATATGGCGGCAAACGAGACAATATTCAGCAATGTGTCATAACATAAATTAGGATAAAGTACAAAATGTATTATAATTTTGGCTGGACTTGCTCCTGCTCTGCCATATTGGTTTGATTTGAATTTAGATACCATTAATTGGTCGCGTGCACATGCACGGTCTTACGCGCGCGCTCTGGCCTCTACTAATTATGCGCAGGCTGTGTGGAATCGCCTTTAGCTGGTTAGTTATTACAAAGCCAAGCAATAATAGGTTGTATGTTATATTTTTATACCTACTATACCCGAGCCGCGCCTAAAAATGTTCTGACAGCTGCTATGAAATGGTTAAAGCTGAGTAAAAGCCATACATTTTTGCTAGTTTTTATAAGAAATCCCTAATAAAAGTTAACTGGTAGCTGATAATGATAACTAATTTAAAAAATATTATAATGTTTACATTTAGTTTTAGAAACAATTGACAATTGATTGACAACAATTTCATTTATTTTTATTTATTTGTTTTCAAAACAATGTCCGCCTGCTAATACATTGTAACAATACAATGTCAGCAAAAAATATTTTTTCTTAACACAGCTCAGATTCAGTAGATAGGTATTGCAAGGTATAGATATAGGTTTCAAATAGTAATAGTTGGTATATTCATTCTTCAGTAACTAATTACTCATGAGAATAAATAAGTAGGTACACATATAATAAGCTTTATCTGTGTCAGTCATAGGAAAAGACTATGCTATACATACATATTGTATCAGCACTCATAAGTATTTACTGATATAAAGTTAGTTTTTTGTCTTATCTAATATCAGTTTTGGTTATCGTTTCTTTGAACAATGAAATGTAAAAACATTGAGCAGAAGGGCAAAATAAAGTTTTAATAAGTAAAATCCATAGCAGAATCCAGTTATAACGACGACATAGGAACCAAGGGGCCTACCATGGCATCTTAAGAGGGCCGCGACGCTCTGAAATTTCCATACAAACGCGCTACTCAAATTTCTTGAAAACCATTTGTCAGATTATGATGAAATTTAGCATGTACAATTAAATTAACAATATCTCCGCTCCTATGTTCTTGTTTTTTTTTTTAAAAACGTTCTCAAGCGAAAATAGAGGTATGAAAAATATCCGCATTTTTAAGGGGTCACTTTTTACTGATTTATTCAATAGGTAGACAAAGCAAATCAAAAATTTCATTACATAGGGAGGTTGTCTACATCATTAGCTGTTAAATGAATCCATAATACAAGGGTCATTCATAGTTATTTAAGAATGATTAGAGAAGTGCAAAAGTCATAAAAAATAATTAAATTCCACTTTGTCACTCTGTAGGTAACTTTAAAGGCTCGTCAGTATCTGTACTTGTTCTCTTCGCTCGTCATCTTCTTCTAGACGAAATAGCTATAGAAAACCTTAAGCTAATGCGAAGTTAGTCTAAAGTGGTCGCCGGACTCTTAATGCCATGATGGTTACGCTTTGTTTCCGACGCTACGCGACCATGGACCATTTTGCGCGGCGATACGATTTGCGGTCGCGCAGCGTCGACAACAAAACATAAATAACTATCATGGCAAAAATATGTCACGGTAGGCCCCCTGGGCGAGTACATGCAACAGATAACGTCATGTTAACACTTTCACCACTACCTAATTTCCATAAAAGGGATCCAAGTAATTAATTAGTTAAATATAGGTACATATTATTATATTGTCAGTTGTTACAAATGGATTCTCTTATAAGTACCTAGTAAAGCATTGAGGTATAAGTACTACGTACTAGAGAAGTTGTTCAGAAAAAACGTTACGCAAATTGATGACAAGGAGGCCTGCCCGCGTGGTTGACTACAGGTTCGCTGCAGCGCTAAAACATTCATTCTGTCTAACTAAACTATTAAAACATGCAGCGCTAGAGCGCAGTTTTCAGTACAGATAGTGCAGTGGACGAAAGTCATTGTTCGAATGATGAAATCTAGTACATAGTAAGTACTTATATATCAATGTAGCAAAGTGAGTAAATTCTCATTATACTTACTTAATTAAAGTTATTATAAATGGATCGTCATATTTATAATTCTAAATATTCAAATGTAGGTAAGTGATGAATTCAATGAAAACCTTAAACAACAGTAATGGTGGGTATTGCAGGTTTAGTGAGCAAAACAAGCCAGATTACCTTGCCTATAAGAGGTAGGTCTACCGCTCCCCAAGTATCAGCAGCCCAATGCACTACTCCAGACGCAAAGTCAGCCGTCAAGACACCTGCTATTGCCGCTAATAAGAGTGAAGCGTCCGCCCGGACGTGCCTCGCCATTAGAATCCCAGCACTCGCACATAAGGTGCAACAAAGAATCACGCAAACCAACTCTTGGAGTCTCTTGCCTGTCAATCAAATATTAGTTCACTTTATTACACTAGACTAGCTGTGCCCCACGGTTTTAGTCCTTAATTTACTTTTTTTTTCCAAGGATAACAGTCAGACGGACAGGACAAGTTTATAAATTTCTTTGTTTATTAGAGAATTCTAGTTAACAACCTGTATCCTTCCTTTTGATGCACCCTTCTTCCTTACAACATTTCATTTCATGGTTTTACAAAATATAATAGTAAATTTTAAGTCTAAGAAAGTAAACAATATTGTTATTATATTTTTTTTAAATTTCATAATCTGTGTCTAAAAAGTAATTATAATATTACTAGCTGCACATGCTGTTTCACCCACGGTCCCACAGGAGTTGTTAAATTTTACAGGGTGAAAGGTATATCTGTTTGTGTACCCCGGCCAATGTGTATACAAAATTTCATAAAGATTGATTGAGTAGTTAAGGTGTGTAAGTGTAACAAACAAACAAAACAAATGAACAAACCCAGTTTAGCATTGATAATGTTTTAAAAGTTAGGAAATTTGATGCATCTTAGCTAACACTAATAATGTGAAAGTGAATTTATTTGTGACATTTCTTAATGGTTTTTGTGGGACCACAGCTGTAAACGGGAGATGCAGTACTAGTCTATACATACAGAGACAATACAAATTTTGTATATCAACTGCCATAAATGATAAATTTGATGGTGTTATCATTGTGCCTATGATTTTAAGAGCATATAATGGGTGTTATTGCTTTATTGCTTACACAATTCAGTGTTATGAATAGTAAAAAATGACTGGGTGTGCAATTGGAAATCATTATATTATTAGTTAAATAGTTATGCTATACTGAACAATTTCTAAATTTTACACCCAGTAATTTTTTATTATTAGAAACACAGAATTTTATGAGTGAGAAAGCAATAACACCCTATATAGGTTCATAAGACATATCTCCTACACCTAAAGGCAGGAAAATAAGTTTAGTAGGGTGGGGTAGTGGATTTCAGCTGGCAAACTTGTGATATATTTATTTATTATTTTATTTTATTTGTTCTTGATCATCACATTAGTATCCCACTCGTGTAAGGTTAATACAGAATGTAAATTTCCTCTATTTGTAAGTATGATATCTTATAAAATCTAAAAAAAATGTTTGAATAATTTTAAGTGTTAGTAATAATACAGTGCAATTACAATACACCCCCAATTGCAATATTAATATATGTGAGTATACCTTTACCACAAATAGAAATATTCATACCTATCTATCCATAATTTAATTTTTATGAGTCCCTTTACATTACACCATCAACATTTCACCTACCCACCACCTGCTATAGATGCCAGTGTAAGGTGATTAAATTATAAAAAATAAGTATTTTTTTTACTAAAATGTAAGCCAATGTACCTACTTAATAACATTTTTGACTATTAAAGCTGTTTTGTGCATTCACATGCTATACTCTAATACAATACAGAAGTTTGTAATTCTATTGTAGTTAACTATTTAACTGTTCAACTGATTATTGAGAAGCTGTGAGTATTTGAACAAACAGAATCTAGAGGACACTCTTTTTAACTGGTATTATTTTTAATTTGTTTTTTTAACAAGATGACAGTCAGGTAGAAAATTATAGTTAGAAGTAAAGTTAGCTTAGAATTTAACAATTAACCATGTTTGCAAGTTTCCACACTCCCTCTTCAACAGAGACTCTACTTCTCCCCCCTCAATTCCATGACCGCTTATTTAAAATCCTACAAAGTTGTTATCAGATAAGCATTTGATTGATTGATTAGCTCAACAGTTACAGTATCTGCATACCTGGACTATAGAGTTCAGCAAGCTCTTGGGCCCCTCGATGACGCGGGCCCCAACGTGGTTGCTTCCCAACGACACTCGGCACCTGAGTGTTGGCATTAGGGTCGTCCTCCGACATGGAATGCTCAAGGATCTGCTGTTCCGTTAACGGCATCACCGGTGCTAATAAAGTCGATGCCATGCTACTTGCGTACTCAAAGCGGTCACAACTTATACCATTAATTCCATCTCTTTTAGCACAAGGGGGTATCGGTAGAGGCAAAGCCATAATTTGCTATTTCAGCAACTGAACAAAACCTAGGTTTGGATAAAAAATTACGATGGCTAAGCTAAACACAAAAAAATATATTCATGTGAGTTTTTAAACTAGCTATCCATAACAGTTGTGATTGAAGCGTGGATTGTAGCCATCTAAAGATAAAATAAAATATCACAACGAAAGACTAAGTTGCGAGACAGCACACACAACACCAACCAAGTTCACCAACTGACTGACAACAGTGACAACTTATGACTGGCTGATCGAATCAAATCTAACCAAGTGACAGACAGAGGATTATTATTTTTTGATTTCGCCCCGTACTGCAGGCTAGTGAGAACATGGCCATACCACTTTAATCTCCGTAAAAAGATGATGAGGGAGAGTGTGTTCATAATAAATTAAACGAATACCTCCTCTTTTTCCATATTTTCGTAAAGCCATGGATATTTACGTGAAACTTTAAGTCGAGTTAAATAAGCAAATAAAAACATACATTTACCCAGTCAAGATTACCTAGTTGCGCGATTACTGGTTTGGTGGGTAAGCACCCTCTCTATCATCATCATCACCATTATCATAAATTATTAAAGGATCACTTTAATATTTCCATAACCAAAGGGGCACATGCAAAGTTAAAAAAAATGTTTCCGACTGAAAGACATAGTAACCATGGTCATGAAATCATGAAAAAAAAAAACAGAGCGAGCATAGAGTACAGGGGGGCTATTTTTGGGGGGCTATTCCTGCGCGTGACATGAGATGAGATTTTATCTTGGTCACTATCACACCTATGACGTTTCAAACGAGAGCGACAAGGATGAAAAAAGGTGAGATGAAAATCTTAAATCTCCGAATAGGGCCACAGGGAGCGCCGGTCACTGTTTTGTACGCCATATTTTGTCAGCAGGAGCATACGATGCCAAGTCAGATAAAACTTTGCTGTTCTTATTCGCCTGTACAACATTTTGTACTGGCAATTTTGCATCACCAATTCATGTCCAACCACGTTTAGTCCGACATGTTTTGTACAGCACAGTTACAGCTTATGTGCACACGTACAAGTAAAAGTGTGTTGTATAAAACTTTGCGGTATATAATCGCCAGTACAACATTCACTACTTGCCTAGGTTAATCATTCAAGTAAGGATAGTTTCTGGTAATTATAAAAATAATTATCACGTAGGCTAAGGTGGTAACTGAGCATCCACTTTAGCTCCACTTCGATTTGTTCCCGCCTTAGCCTTCTTACCTAACCAATCCAGTATACTGCAAGGTGGTTATGTGGGGGTCTCCGCCCTAGTGGCGGCATACCCACTAAAAACCCTGGGTGGGGTATCTTCCCGGCGCTCTCGTGCCGGGGGCTGTGGGAACGCTCTTGCACTCGACCTCGGCCCCGGCAGCACTGGTCCCCTAGGACCCTACACTTTGCGTGAAGCTCAGGGTCTCCACGCCTCTTTCTTTAGGGGCGCGTTTTATTCACACGCGTCACCTCAGGGGTTACTCTTATCGGGCAACGGAACCACCGGTGTCTGTTGCCCAAGTCCCCTGTTATGGGGGTTGGAGGAGGGCGTGGAAGATCCTCCTCCGTCGCCCGGCTCTCCGGCGGCGCATTGGGAGATCAGTTGTGATCTCCCGTTCACGCTCCGCCGTTTCCTTCTGGAACATAACTTGTTCGCAGAAGGAAACTGCCGCCTCCCACGATCTCTGGCATCCGAGCATTGATTTAATCAATGCTGGCAGCGAGAGATCGCTTCCTACCACTGCGACGAGATCCCGTCGCTCGCTGGCCCATGCTGGGCACTCCTCTAGGGTGTGCTGCGCCGTATCCTCGTCGCAGCCGCAGTGGTGGCACTCGGTCGTCGGTTCTCTTCCGGCTATACGGCACAAATACTTTCCGAAGCATCCATGCCCAGACGCCTTAGCCTTCTTACCTAACCAATCCAAGTTGGATTAAGTAGGTTTTGGGTTATTTAAAAAAAAAAAAATTTTGCACAACCAAGCTTTGTCTGACCACGTTTTGTCCGACATGTTTTGTACACACAGCACGACACAGTTTTACGTGTAGGTACATTATGTGTAAACGTTGCTGTGCATAATCCTTTGTACAAATTTTTTTTGGCCTAACTTTGTACAGCCAGAGCATGTATAACCCGACCATAAGAAGCCATGTCACATAAAACATGCTGTACATGGCTGGGCTGTACAAAGCTGTGCCGGACATAATTGATGTCTTACAAAACGTTCTCCCAGTCTAGCTAGAGACAACTGGAGGCAACCTCTTCGCTGCCGGAATGAAAAAAATCAATTTAATTGCTAAATTGAATTATATGAAGTGTATAAAGTTTTAAATTACTGGGAATAAAATGAAGGAAACAAAGGAAAGGACTATGTCGGGAAGCACAAGTTCAATGCTCTCAAATGATTATGTGGACGCCTTTAGTTCTATTAATGAACGACCGGTTGATGATATATCATTGGAATTCTTCTACAAACCACATACTATTACTCTTCTAGCTGTGTCTATCGCCTCAGTTATCTACACTGCATTTGTCAGGTAAAGAATAGTAAATATTTAATTCAACTACGTACCGCTACAACTTCTTTTGTTAGTGTAGGTAGGTATAGGTTCTAAAACACATGATGTAATCTAGTGTTAAGTTTATGTACCTATTTCTCTACTAAAGTTTTATTGTTAAAATAAGCCGTAAAAATTATCGTTTTAAAAACCTATAACAAATAAAACATTCTGAATCAATAGGTTAATGTATGTAAAATCATAAATGCAAAAGTATCTAAGTGAGAGACTTTGTGTCTAATACATAATGCCTCTGAAACTTTAATAAACCTAAGTATCTTCCCAAAAAACATGATTAACTGCTTTTATGTTAGAAAAATTAACAGTGTCTCTAAGATGGCTAATGCAGTTAAAAATAATAGTTCAACATAGTTCATAATTAATCATTGTTCAACACTACTACCATAATTTAATGAATTGAATATTGAAAAATCTGTACTTATATCTTCTGTCTTCTATCTGCATCAGACTAATAATTGCAATAGGTGTGTTTTACAGCTATTTATTTATTTCCAGAGATGAATCCAGCATTCAAGACAATATATGGTCAGGCATATGCTGCGTAGTATTCTTTTTCCTCATAGTGTCTGTCCTGACATTTCCCAATGGACCATTCACTCGGCCACATCCGGCTGTTTGGAGAATTGTTTTTGGCATGTCTGTATTGTACTTGCTTGCTCTCTTGTTTCTTTTATTCCAAAGTTACTCAACGGTTTATGAAATTATGTACTGGATTGATCCAAACTTACGGAACTTCCACATTGACATGGATAAGGTATATATTTTCTACATATATCTGTATATACTAGATAGTTTTGTCCACTATGGTTTTTTTTTTCATATTTTATACTTCTAAAAAATTAACTTCACTCACAATATTAAAGGCATATAATTTGCTCCTTTGCATTATCAATCTAAAACTTGATGTTTGATGATCTAAAACCAATTTTTAGATTTGTTTGAATCTGCCAGTACACATGTTCAGGGGTTGGTTTTAATGACACTCCTGTAATAATCATACACTGTTAAAGTGAAAGTCAGCATGAGAGTGTTGATTTTTATTATCTTTTTATTAGCTGAACTAATATTTAACTGATTATATTTTTCTGACATGGAGATGTACTAACCTATGTGGGTTAGCACATCTCTGTTGGACCACCATTCATCATTTACCTCCTCTGAGTATACTTTTGTTTAAATTGAACTACAGCAAGGTAGTCAGAGCAGTATATAGGGTGTATCTCTAAACATTGGAAATTTTCTATGATAACATTGAACTCATCATTATGACAATTTTTTACTGTACCATAACCCTGAAATTACGTAAAAAAAACAGCTGTTTTGGTTAATACCTAATCTTAGTCTTCAGTCATATCTCCCATCTTTTTCATTTAATTTAGCTTATTACATTTTTCATTCATTTCAGGAGTATGCAGTTAATTGCTCAGACATAAGTTTTGCTAAAGTGTGGTCCCATGTTGATGTGTTTGCATGGGGACACTTTTTAGGATGGATGTTCAAAGCAATACTCTTTAGACATGCAGGCTTACTCTGGGCCATTTCTATAATGTGGGAAATAACTGAAATAGCATTTGCTCATTTGCTGCCTAATTTTTTGGAATGTTGGTGGGATTCAGTCTTGTTAGATGTTCTGATTTGCAATGGCTTTGGCATATGGTGTGGACTCAAGATCTGTAAGGCACTGGAGATGAGAGAATACAAATGGGTCAGCATAAGGTATGCATTACTATGAGTTTTAATTTATTTTTTTGAGGATCTGGACAAGCATTGCATTCAAATGCAAGCTTTGGTATCAAAATAATTGTAATGCTAAATCTTTTAATGTGTTTTACAGGGACATATCGTCAACCACTGGAAAAATAAAAAGGGCAATACTGCAGTTTACTCCTGTTCAATGGACTCCTGTACGATGGCTGGACCCCACTAGTCCTTACATGCGATTCTGTGCATTGAGCCAGCTGGTAGTGTTCTGGCAAATATCTGAGTTGAACACATTCTTTCTGAAGCACATTTACGAAATGCCGCCGTCTCATCCCCTAGTTATTGCGCGACTTTGTCTTGTGGGAGTCATTGTCGCCCCTTCTGTAAGGTAAGCATTTATCTTCATTTTTATTTTTGGGTCATTTACAATAAATAAATATAAAATAAAAACCAAATATAAATTTGGTGGTTATGTGGCAGTCTCCGCCCTTGTGGCGGCATGTCTACAAAAAACCCTGGGGGTGCTCCACCTTTGCGCCATTGGTCGAGACTACAGACACGTTTTTGCACTCCTCCGCGGCCCCGACAGCACTGGTCTCCCAAGACCAACTTTAATAGATTATTAGAAATTTTCCTGTGAAGAATTGAAAAACAGCTTTGGCGTGCTTACATTCATCTTTCTTGTCCCACAGATTCTGTTCTTCTTTTTCGGTGTGACGACGCAGTAGCTCTCGCACTCCCATCACAAATAGTTTCTAGAGTCCCACTATGTCGTCGCTTACCCGTTTCCTGGCACCCTCTCCCTCTCTGACAAGGTTGTCTGCCGTTCTATTACCCCCGCAGGATCCGTGGCTTTGAGCCCATCTCACTATTGATCTGTGCTTGCTCACGAGTGTCTATAGAGCTGTGTGGCTCTCAGCAGTAGCTCGCTTGTTACGGGTTTTCTGAGTGCGTAGATGGCAGTCACACTGTCAGTAGTAAACATGAGAACTCCTTCGCTGTCCTGATCCTCGGGGGCCATGAGAAACTTATTAAGAGGCCAGACTGCTCTTGCTGCTAGTAGCCCATGGCCTCTGCCTGCGTCCTCCTTGTTCTTCGCACCATCTGTGTATATGTTCCATGTGGGCGATACCTCGACCAGGACGTTGCCATCTGTTATCAACTCGTACTTTTTGCTATCTAGATGTGTGTTAGCTATTTTGTCAATACCTAGGATTACCAGTTCATTTTGATTAGAACAAAAATGGGAGGTACTAAAATTGAAGACTTACCCCCAATCTCCATACTTACTAATAAACTTTGTATAGGCTCTAATTAGTTATACAGTGCTTTATCTTTTTATTTATTTTAAATGTTAAACATATCGTCACGCCTTTTCCCCGAGGGGGCTGGTAGAGGTGTAATACAATACCCACACTTCGCCGGACGATATACAGTCCCAAATGTGACAGGGGGCGAGCCTGTCGCCATACACCGGGCTCCAGTCATGTAGCAGATGACATTCAATACGCACATATGTTCACACAATGAACAAATTAGTGCGTGCCGTCGGCTGGGTTTGAACCCGCTCCCTCTGGCTTGATAGGCGGGCTTTCTCCAACAAGTCTATCATCGCTTAAATATTGAACTCGATGGAAAAATACAAGACACTGTATTACTATTTAGAGGCTTTGCATTGTTTGCAAGTAAAGGAGCGAATTATTATTTTTCAGTGTTTTACCTAAGAATATTAAGAAATTTTGACGAGTTACGTTTTCTGCTCGCCTAATCATACACTTACGCGTACCTATCGCTACTCTAAGTAAGTTTTATCTATATCGCATTTCTTTGTTTTATTTCTAGGCAGTACTACACATACGTGACTGATCCAAACTGCAAGCGTGTGGGTACCCAGTGCTGGGTGTATGGTGCCATAATGGTGACCGAGTCAATGCTGTGTATAAAGAATGGCAAGGAGCTGTTTGGTCAGGCTCAAGTATGCAACGTGATTGTGTGGCTAGTCATACAGATTCTAGTCTCTGTGGGTTGTGTCTACGGAGTTGTGCTGTATCACCGGTATTTTGAGGTGAGTTCTCGCCCTAAATCGATCACTATTCACTGTGCAGCTTCTAGTTACGTGGCGCGTACTGTACAAACTGTACAGATTGAAAGACAAGCTCATCTAATACCTTTCGATGCTTAGAAAACAAACCTATAGTAAATATTAATTTGAATTAATAATGTTTTTATTTTTTTATAATTTTCAAGGAGATTGGGGTCTGACGAAATGTATACTTTAATTGTAAAAATCTTTTTTCCAGTCAAATAAAAACGAAGGAGTGGAAAGCCCTAAAAAAGAGGACTAAGAGTAAGTTCTCAACATTTATAATTAATACATACAATACATGTTTTTTTTGCTATAATTATAACCCCGCGCTCACACCGCACACTGGACAGTGCACTTTGCTAGTTAGAGCGCCTAAGAGCGGGAGGCGGCGAGAGGCGAGAGACTTTGAGCGTGGTCAGCGCGGGTCATCTTGGGGCTTACCGCGAGTTTTGATAGTTAACGAACATACATTTAGCCTAGTCCCTTAACGTTTCCACCAGGGGCGCTTTATTGAAACGTATGGAGCCAAACGAAAACGAAAAAGTTTTCGTAGCGATCAAAACTCGTGGTAAGCCCCTTGAACACGCGACGCCCTGAAATAGTCTAAAAATTTATTCCTAATTTTATTTTACAGGTCGGGTGATTTACATGCTCATGGTGATGATCGTGATAGATAAAGTCCTTACCTAAGCAACTTTAGGTGTGTTCGGAATTCGAATATAGTAAATAATAGATAATTATTGGGTATATTTCGTAATTTTACAAAAAAAAATGTTTGTGTTAAGTTTATGTCGCGTTACATGTGATACCTAAACGTGCAGTAGGTAGGTAAGCTCAGTCTAAATGTTGCGGATTACTCTGCAGACAACATGCCAAATAATATTCTATATTATTATTGTTACTATGTACTGTCCGCCAAAGGTAATTATAGTCACTAACTGAATTACGGTAACCAGAAATACGGTAACTTACACACCGGATGAACGTTGGTCGCGAGTGAGAATTACCCACAATGGGGCAAGGTGGAGCAACTGCCCCAGTCTGGTCAACTCGAAGTTCAAAAGTTATTCAAGTAGAACAGTACAGTTGCTCTTCTCACTTGCTTCCGATGTGCTAACTGACAGCAGTGTAGGTACCTACTGTAAAAATTACTATTTAATTTACCTAATTTGTACTCATTAGTTGTGTATAGTGCGTGCCATCGACGAAGGCTCTCCCCACTATTTCCAATCGGTTGGGTTGCGCCCTGTACCTACCTTCAGTAAGCGATTAGGAGGAGTGGGGTGCGTCCTCGTGGGTGGCGCTTACTGTACCTGTCGCAATCAAGATTGGTTTATGAGGGCCCTTTTCGATAACAGTCGGGATAAACTAATGTTATATTGAGGGCAGAAAGGAGTAAATATGAGTAGTAAAAACAATTTTAAAAGAGCCGTACCAGACGTAATGTAAAACATATTGGTAGTAGTAAAAACATTCCTCCAGTTTTACAGCCACTTGAGCTCGGGTGAAGTAAATTGATAAAAAACAGACTATTAATTAATAGTTCATCTTTTATTAATGAATGTAAAATTGTACCTACTATGTTCATTGGAGGATAACCGGCGGAACGGTCGCGAACGTACAGTCTCCGTGTTAAAAAAATATTAAAAATACTAAACCAGAATTCAAAGCTTAACCAATGAACTTAACGTGTGCGTAAATAAACAAAACCATAGTGAAAGTGTTTTTATAGCTGAAATAATAGCGGTTTCTTAATAAATTCAATAAAAAATTAAGAGCAGTAATAAGTGAACAAGTGTATCAGTGAAATAGTAAAACTGTGAAATAGACTTATACTAGAAACTATGTAGTGTTTAAAATGAAGAAAGTAAAAACAAAGTAAGAATTAAACGAGGGAACAGTGAAAAACACAAACTAAAAATTAAAATAAACAATTCAATTTACGTATTTTGTTCAATCACCCTCATTTTGTAGAAAAAAATCAACGAAGTGTACGAAATCAGTGTTAAGGGGCAGCGTATGAGTCATCGATAACGTTCACTCGTTAAGACTCAACAGGTTGCCGTAACTACGGGTTGCTTGTTTCGTCGCAACCATCAGCAAGAGTATGGCCCAGGGGCAGTAGCGCTTGCGTTGCATGCCGTAGCGGACGAGTTCGGGTCCTGGCCGCGCTAGTTTTTATTTCGCATTTTTGTGTCGTTTCCATATTTCGTATGAACGAATACAATTACTTCACCGGTTCACTGCCTCACCGAAATAAACCGAGGATGTTATAGAGAGGGCGCCACTTATCTTGTGCGCTCCCCGGATATTTTGTATTGCGAAGGTGAAGTACTCGTTAAATATTCAAGCAAAATAATAGCATTATGGCTCTTAATACTACGGGTCGCAGCTCTAGAGACCATGTGACAATAAGAGTAAAGCCTAAGAGGCTACATTTACAGTCACTTTCTGCAGATTCAGCTCATAATATATCATTGAACTCAACAGAGTCCGAAATACACATGAGAAGTCTAGGCTACCTGGACTTATCAACCGGCGAAGTAAATAACGACGTGATTGAAAATTTAAGACTTGAAAACTCGAATTTACAGATTAAATTAGAGAGCGCAAATAATCAAATTGATGATCTGTTATTGGAAAACAATCAACTTCAAAATATTATTAAGAAAAAAAATCACCAGATAGCTTCTCTTAAAGAAATCTGCAGAAGCCCGATCTCTAATCGCCGGAGCAGTATTCAAAGTGGCCGAAAAGTCTCGAAAAGACATTCACGGATCTCTACTCCCTGCACAGACCAGAAAGGAAATTCTGCAGCACCGTTGGACTATACAATGACCGTGGGGAGAAGTACAAATGATACATCTGACGCAGATAGCGAATCACTCATCGCGGAAAATCCACCACTGTGTGAAGAGACCGAGAAATTAACTAAGTCATTGGGAACAACTACGACTCTTAAATCACCACAAAGAAAGCGTCTGTACATAATAGGCGGTACGCAGTGCCAAGGGCTCGCTAGCAGGCTTATTAAGGAGAGTAATCATGGCTTCGAAATTACCGCATTTGTCAAGCCGGAAGCCAACACCGAAGAGATACTGAATACATTTAATATATTTAGCATAAGTAAGGATGACGTTGTAGTGGTTTCAGTGGGGGAACATGACAAAAACCCTACTAAAGTTTTAACAGAACTTTCCGCTACATTGAAACTACTACATAGCCGACAAATTATTGTACTTAGTGTTAAGCAAAATAGATATTTAAATGAGAAATGGCTAAATAGTGCTATAAAAATGATCTGTGCTCAATACCCGACATGTAATTTTATAGATTTGATGAAAACATGTAAAAAATCCGATTTAAAAAATCACACCAAGTTAGAACAAGACCTAATCACCATTTATAATTTGAGAAATAAAACTAGATATAATTTGCAAATGTTGAGGCCAGCTATGCCTATGACCATACCAATGCTTCCCGTTGCGAATGATAAGCGACTAAGTGGCAGGGCTGTTATGCACAGATGCTTAAGAAATGTACATGTAGAGACTGGGATTTTCAATGTGTGTGATGGCGAGCAGGTGTCACCGACGGTGGTGCTAGCGTCGCAGGGGACGCCGTCGACGACGACACCGACTCGCCGAGGTACTATACCGTATTATTTTAAGTCAACAAAAGAAAATGGTAACAACAACAAATCATTTTTTCGTAGCTAACCAATCATTTATAAGAATATTTCATCAAAATATAGCGGGACTTAATAGTAAAAGTGATAATGTCGAACTTGCCCTCTCTGACTTAAAATTGCAAAATAAACTACCTGACTGTCTATGTTTTACGGAATCGAATATTAAAGAGGGGAATCAATGCATGGTTAAGATAAGAGGTTATGAATTAGGATCAAGCTACTGTAGAAATAAATCTAGAGGAGGTTCGTGTATTCTAATTAGAAAAGGAATAAAATATAAGGAATTAGGGTTTATTAAGAACTACTCATGCTGTGGTATTTTTGAATGTAGCGGGATTGAAGTTCTGAAGCAAAATCTTATAATAGTGTGTATTTATAGAAGAGGAAAAACAAATGTTGACATGTTTTTAGAATACTTAGAGACTCTTTTATTTAAATTATTATACAAAAGTAAAAAAACCTTAGTTTTAGTAGGAGATATTAATATAAATACCTTGAGAGAAAGTACTGCGGTTAGAAATCTGGTAGAATTATTAAAAAACTATAAATTAACTTTACGAATAAACGAACCAACACGATTGAATTCATGTCTGGACCATATCATAAGTAATGCAAAAGAAGGTAATAGTGAAATTTTAAAACTTGGTCTCTCGGATCATGACACGGCACAAATGATTAGTATACCTTGTAAAAAGACGGTTCTTCCCGTACATATTTACTACACTACAAAACGAGACTTCTGTTCAGAAAATGTTAATAGATTCATAAACTATCTTAATTGCTTGAGTTTTGGGGAAATATTTCTCACTCCTGACTTAAACGAAGCCTTCAACAATTTTCACGAGGACTTCAGTTTACTTTTTAACCTATGTTTACCTAAATTGAGATTTAAAGTCACTCAAAAAAGGCGAGACCTTAAATGGGTTACTCGAGGTCTTCGAAAAAGCTGCCAAACTAAAAGAACACTTCGATGTAAGTTTTACAAACAAAAAACAATAGAGAGTAAGAGTGAGTATGTAAACTACGCCAAAATGTTGAGAAGATGTATATATAAGTCGCAACAGATTTGTAATCACAACTTCATCTCACACTCGAAAAACAAATGTAGAGCGGCGTGGGACGTAATAAATGATGACACAGATAGGAATGTACAGAGCAACTTCATCGATAGCATAAAAGTAGGGGATAAATTATTAGACAATTCACAAGAAATAGCAAATGAATTTAACGATTATTTTATTAAGCAAACTAATGCAAACAACTATTTTTGTAGAAATACTAACAAGACTCGCTTAAATTGTAGTATGTTTTTAAGACCATTGAGCTGCATAGAAGTCCACAATATAATTAAATCCTTAAATAATACACATTCTGTAGGGTATGATGAAATAAGAACTGATATTTTGAAAAAAAGTATGAATGTAATTGTCCCTATACTCACATATCTCATAAATCTCTCTTTTGAACAAGGTGAGTTTCCAAATTTGCTAAAGAAATCAATCGTGAAGCCTCTTTACAAAAAGGGAGATAGAACCGATATGAACAATTACAGGCCAGTCACATTGATACCGATAATTTCAAAAATTTTTGAAAAGGCTATGCACAAAAGATTAACGAGTTTTCTAGAAAAGTTTTCAGTTATTAAAAGAGAACAAAATGGTTTTCAGAAGGGAAAATCGACGACTTTAGCCTCTTTTTATTTAGTGTCCAATGTGCTGGAAAATCTTAATAATAAATTACAAACTATGGCGGTGTTTTTTGATATGTCCAAAGCGTTTGATTTTGTTTCCCATTCTCTTCTTTTACAGAAATTAGAAAATTATGGTGTGCGTGGTCCTACTTTGGAATGGTTAAAAAGTTACTTGTCGAATCGTGAACAGTGTGTTGAAATTTCAAATATGTCTAAAAATTGTGAAATAAGACATAATCGATCACAATACCACGTAAATAAGTACGGAGTTCCCCAGGGAAGCGTCTTGGGACCTCTACTATTTCTTTTATACATAAATGATTTACCTGACATTACTAGTTATAAATGTACATTATTCGCTGATGATATTTCTATACTAATTACAAGTGACATACAAATCACAAATTTTGACATTGAAATAAATAATACTATTAAATCAGTTATTGAATGGCTAAATGATAACAATCTTAAAGTGAATTTGACTAAGACTAACTATCTTCAATTTCTAACGCAAGGATCAAAACCTATTGCAAGACATGTACGGTATAATGATATTTTACTTAAAGAGACAAATAAGATGAGCTTCCTGGGTATTACTGTAGACCAATATATAGATTGGAAGGAGCATATAAGTAATGTGTGTACAAAAGTAAATAGATTTGTGCATGTTCTAAATAAGCTTAGGAAATCTTCATTGCGACAAACTGTGTTACTGGCATATCATGGCCATGTGAGCTCTGTGTTACGGTACGGGCTTCTTCTTTGGGGTAACTCAACGGCAATACAGAAAGCGTTCTTATCACAAAAAAGATGTATACGAGCTATAGTAGGCATTCGTCCACATGAGTCGTGTAAGCCATTTTTTAAAGAACTGCGAATTATGACCCTGACTTGCATGTATATTTTTGAATTAGCAATATTTGTGCGTAACCACCCTGACTTGTTTACCACTGCCAAGGATTTATACCCTTCCAATTCTAGGAACGGACTAAGATTGGTTCACAAGCATGCGCTTCGATTGGCAGTATGTAGAAAGAATTGTTACGCGATGTGCATCTCTGTATTTAACAAGCTTCCTTCGACCCTTAAAGACCTACCCTACGGAATCTTCCGGAGGAAATTAAAAACATGGTTATTAGACAAACGCTTCTATTGTATTAAAGACTTTTTAAAATAATATTGTTACCTAATATAAGATTTAATTTAGAATACTATACATATATAAAATAAATTAATTCAATAATATTATATAATTTTTAAATTTGATATTGACTGACATAACTTTAATTATTTTAATAGACTAATATTTCGATTATAATTATATTAATTTTAACATATTCACATGTCAGGTTATCTGACAAATAGGCAGAACTAAATTTTAGATTGAAGAACTTTATGTACTTACCCTATTTAAGTGAATAAATACTTTGACTTTGACTTTGACTTACTATGACATGATATTTGGCTACATATCATAACCATAACAGAACTTATAGGTTATCAGTCTTGTCTGTTTAGTTTTAGACGATTTGAAGTAGTTATCAGGAGCGCGTAGAGAAGATACTGTGTAAGGTTTCGTAAACATGATCCCAAAACGCACGAGTGAGGCTCATTGACCTCAGCCAAACTTTGGAGCTGGTGTTGCGGCATAAGGCTGAGCACGCACTTCTATTAAACGCACGAAACCGCAACAAAATGTAACACAACTTTCTATACAAGCGACTGTATAAGTTTTTCAGTGACTGTAAAAGTTTTTCAGTGACTGATTTTAAAAGCGTAATTTGCAACATTTGGATCGCGGTCTTTAAGTAAACGCGTGATTTTTTTTTGTTCTTCACTCCTATAAATGCGAAGCGATGTTAGCCTAGCCGGAGAAGGCCTGCCTCTCAAGTCAGAGGGAGCGGGTTCGGACCCAGCCGACGGCACGCACCAATTTGTTCCTTGTGTGAACATAAATGCGTATTGTGTGTCATCTGCTATATGACTGGAGCCCGGTGTATGGCGACAAGCTCGACGTCCCCTGTCACATTTGGGACTAAATATCGTCCGGCGAAGTGTGAGTGTGGGTGTTGTACACCTCTGCCAGCCCCTCGGGGGAAAGGCGTGACGATATGTTATATGTTATGTTATGTCTTCACTCCTATAGTAATGGTAGCGCATGGATACAGAAACCCATGGTGGTATTGAAATATATTTAAACAAATCGCCAGCTGCAGTACGTGTTCGTATGTGGCTATATTCATTCGTATATTTTCGTTTTCAGCTATTCCTAAATTGCGTGCGTTTAATCGCAGTGCGTGCTTAGTCTAAAAAAAGCAAATATGTAGAAAATTATGCATGTATCTCTAATTTGCCTAAGTTGACCGAGCAAGCGTTAAGTTGCCGAAGCTGAAGCAAACGAAGCGTCTATGCTTCAGTTTTGGCAATAATGTTTACGTATGTCCGGCTGTCTCCGTCTACAAGTCGCTTTTCTCAGCCAATTCTCTAGAAATTTTGTGAGTAGGTTCAAATATTTTATAGTTTTTTTGGCGATTTAAAATTGAAATAGATTTATTGTCATTGTTTAAATTTGATGAAAATTGTGTTCAAATTCCAATTAGATTCCATTTGTAGTATTAGAAGTGTAATTTAGTTACGTATGTACGTTGCATGCCGAAAGGCGGATTATGGCGTTCAATGTATTATTTTTCACATCTGTATTTTACCCGTAAACGCAATGAATAAATGAATTGAATTGAAAAAAATCACAAGAATCAGTTGAGAAAGCCGACCTGTAGAGAAGAACAGACGCCGGTCGCGAGGTCTTAAGCTCACAGAGCCATTAGTCCACAAATGTATAAGTTGTGTTCTGTTACTTGTGACAGATGGTCACGTATGACGATCTTTAAAGGTTCCTTGTTGTGTCACAGAAATCTAAAACCGGACTACATAGTTTATTTACACACACTTGAAAGTGTATTATTTCCATTTAGTATTACCAGCATTCATATAATTATTTTCCTAAGTTTGTTGTAAATGTATAGATAGTTAAAAACTATTTACATTGGAGAATAATGTGTTATAATTATAAGTATATTGTTACAGTCCGAACTCTGCACCGGTCAAAAGTACTTTTGGGTCATATTCCGGCAAAAGCGGCTTATGAACAGTCGTATCGGTCAAAACGATCCCTGTTTTAGCTAACATATACATTTTAATAGGAATAAGCGATTTTACAACTATGTTCTTAAGAAATACTATTTTAGTACTCTTTGAGAAATAATTGGATGAAAAAGTGAGTTTGACCTGATATTGTTACGTGAAAAGCGCTATTGACCAATCTGTTTTAAGTGCCTATTTACGTAGGTACATTATGCGATTTCTCGGGTCTTTCGGGCCGATATTTTCTGTCTGTCGTGTAAATTCGTGTCCCTTGCCTGCCAAAAGCAGGGCGGTCTCGTCATAACCACTCGATCCTATTTAGAGACCCTGAATCCTTGTCTTATTACACTACCAATGGGTTGTACCTACGGTGAGGCAAAGTGGGGCATCTGCCCCACCCTGGCCCCTAACTCGAAACACAAAATGTTGGGTTTTCAAGAAAACAAGTAATAGTAGCGGTCAATGTAGTCAGAACCCTCACAGCTTATTATTGAAATATAAAGATTTAATGCCCGACTAGCTGCTTCTTGGGGTTGTACTGGTGTAAAACGCTGTGTTAAGTCGGTATAAGTTTATATATTTGAACAAAAGGCACATAGAAACAAAGTAAACCAGGAAAACACTATTTTAAATCCCATAGCTCGTCTCGGTAGCGAGCGGGGAGGCGGATCTTTCGCGACGCGCATGCGCGGGCGCGGGACGCCGTCAGTTTCTCACTTTGCTCGCCAGGTGGCGCACTGCGTTGCGAGATGCGTCGATCTCGCTCAGCTTCCTCTACCGCGGGACAATTTGAAAAGCACTCGTTAGGCGAGTGCTTATACGAGCCACTATTACTGCGCGCTATATTCTCCCCCTCTAAGTTGGAAACGCGCCCCGAGTCCAACTTAGGATTATGACGACGACGCACTCTTCCTCTACGCTTTCTCGGCATTATTGGCGTCGTATCAGACGATGAAACGTACGGAGTTAAATCAGTGGAATGATATTTGCCTAGCACGCTATCTGACAGGTCCGCTATAATAAAGGTCGTGGGGCTAACCACCTGATGGACACGGTACGGCCCATCTCGGCGGGGCATGAATTTACGCGTTATGCCCTTCGACGCGTTACTTAGATCGTGTGTTTTGACGAGAACCAAGTCCCCTACACTATGCTTCGGCTCTAAGCTATTTCTCCTTTTGTCGGCTACTTCCTTCCGAACATCCTGTGACTTTTCTACACGTTCCCTAATCTCGGAGAGAGAGTTTATAAAAGACCTCAAATAAGGGGTCACCTGTGGCACAAAATTATCCTTTGCCAATATTCCGCGTAGATCATGATGAACGTCGAATGGTGTTCTCAGCTCACGAGCAAACATCAAGAAGGCCGGTGACTTGCCTGTAGTCGAGCAGACAGCGGTGTTCATAGCGAACCTGACATGCGCTAAATGCTTTGGCCATTCTGTGTGAGCTGTTTTAACAAGTATTGACAACTGTACCTTTAAATCGCGGTTTTTGCGTTCTGCGGGATTAGTTTCCGGGTGGTACAGAGGAATAAGCTCTTGTTTAACCCCCATCAAGTGCATGCATTGCTGCATCACGGCAGACACGAATTGAGTCCCATTGTCAGAAATAATGCGACGCGGCAAACCATACCGCAGGAAATACTCTTCAAGTAATGTACGTGAGCAAGTCTCAGCGGTGGCGTCCACCAACGGAAAGATTTCTACCCACCTGGTGGCTACGTCTTCGACTAGCAGGACCCACCGCTCCCCCTGGTCTCCTTCTGGCAGCGGCCCAAACAAGTCGATCGCGAGGACTTCTCCGCGTTGTTGGAGGACTGGAGTCCTTAGCAACCCAACTGGTTTCTGATTGCTTGGCTTATACCTTAAGCAATCGGGACATCCCTTCAAATAATCAGTCACGTACCTGCGCATTCCAGGGAAGTAGTACCTTTCCTTCACACGATATAAAGTTCTCTCAATCCCTTGGTGGCCGGCAGTAGGTGAGTCGTGAAACTCCTTTAATATTTCTTCCCTCATAGATGTGGGCACCACTAACTGTGCCTCTTCCGGATCAGAATCTGGGTCGTATCGGTACAAAACACCGTGAGATAAAACGTACCCTCGTTCTAACCACCGGCTGCATGTCAACTCGTCCTGGTCCTCCAAGTCTAAGATGATTTTCTCGACGTCAGGATCGGCTAACTGCGCCGCGCGCAGATCAGCTGGGTTGCGAGACGGTAAGTCGATAAGGACAGTACACATCCCACACTGGTCAGCTTCTTCGGCAGTGCAAGATGGTCGACTCAAGCCATCAGCCACTACATTTGCCTTACCTGGTGTGTACTGATAGGTGATGTTGAAGGCCTGGAGCTTTAATGCCCATCGGACCAACCGGCCCGAAGGAGACTTGACTGTAAGCAACCACTTCAGTGGCTGGTGGTCGCTTCTAACAATTACCTGGTGTCCGTCGACGTAGACTCTGAAACGCTCGACGGCCCAGACGACTGCTAGAGCCTCACGCTCCGTCGTGCTATAGTTGCGTTCTGCTGACGTCAGTAAACGGCTCGCATACTCTATGGGGCGTTCGTCAACACCTTCGCCCTGTAGAAGGACCGCGCCTAGCGCATAGCTGCTTGCGTCAGTTCTAAGAATGAACGGTTCTGAGTAATCAGCTTGTACCAAAATCGGAGCTGAGGTAAGACTGTCCTTTAACTTACCAAAAGCGGCTTCTTGTTCGGCCCCCCAAACCCACGGCTGATTTTTCCTTGTCAACCTAGTTAAAGGTTCAGCGACAGCTGAGAAGTTTGACACAAACTTCCTAAACCACGAACAAGTTTGCAGAAATGACCTTAAATGTTTAAGGTTCGTCGGTGGCTTCATTTCTACAACCGCTTGCACCTTTTCGTAGTCAGGAGACACGCCTTCTTGTGTGATGACGTGGCCCAAATACTTTACCTGTTGTCGGCCAAACACTCACTTTTCGCGGTTTGCTCTTAGATTAAAGGAGCGCAACCCTTCGAACACCGCGCGTAGTGCAGCAATATGACCAGTGCTTGACTCTGTTATGAGGAGCAGGTCATCTTGGTATGCCAGAAGCGTGACATTATCTCCTTCTATCCGGCTCAGAGAACGGTTAACATACGACCGAAGTTTGTCAATCAACCGCTGAAAGGTCGACGGTGCGTTTTTAAGACCGAAAGGCATGCGAGAAAAACGGTACGTACCAAACGGAGTCTGGAAGGCTGTTTTGTCCTTGTCACACTCCCGAACGCCCACCTGCCAAAACCCACTTCGTAAATCAAGCGTACTCATCACACAATGACGTTTAGTAGACTGTACAAGCTCGTCGATAAGCGGCATCGGGTAAGCATCAGTCTTCGTAACGGCATTAAGTTTTCGATAATCGACGCAAAATCTTACCTTACCATCCGCTTTAGGCACGAGGACAACTGGGGAGGTCCAAGCAGACTCACACTCTTCAACAATACCTTCGTCGAGCATCTTATCCAACTCAACCTTCATAATTTCCTTTTTAGCAGGAGTGAGCCTATACGGTGGCACCGATACAGGTGGATGGTCGCCGGTGTCAATACGATGCTCAGCGAAAGGCGTTGGGGCTCCCCCTGCCGCGAAAATATCTTCGTTTTGTTGCAACAGATCGGACAGCTGTTGTCTCTCCTCATAAGTTAACATGACCCCCTCATCATCCCGTAAAAGGTCGGCAGCCGATAGCCCCGTACAATACCTTGGGCTTTCATACTCCATTGGGTATGTAATCTGGCTCCCAGAAAAACTCCAACTGGAGGATGCAAAATCTAGGACGATTCCTGCCGCCATCAGAAAATCCATTCCTAGAAGGGTGTCATTGTTATGAGCATCCGGAAATATAGTGAACCCTAAGGTTACTGACCTTTCTGGAGTGATCCTTACTTCAAGGACCGTGAGGAGTACCTGGCGAGTTCTCGTTGAGCCGTCCGCCAGCTTCACTAGTCGCGTAGCTTCATCGCACGGATGGTTGTGCTTCTGCAGGAGTTTATAAAGCCGGGCGCCAGCAACGCTGCTTTTAGCGCCGGAATCCACCAGCCCAATACCTCGTAAACCTAGAACTTGCACGCTTAAAATAGGCCTTAGATTGCTTTGGCAACCCTCACGATCCAAGTAACGCGTTTCGGAAACGTTAGTACTAGCTATACCTAGACTACCTAGGTTTGTCCCAAGATCCGCGTATAACCCAGGTCGGGTTTCGGAGTCAACACCGGAAAACCGTTGAGGAAGAGCCGCAGTAAAATCGGTCAGAGCGTATTCCGTTGTTGGTTTCTCACTATAAAATAACATAGGGATCGCGGCCTTAAATTGTGCCGGTAAATAGGAATCAACAACGGAATCACTGTTTGTTTCACTATGTTTATGCATAGGCGTTACCACGCTTAGAGGGGTAGGTATAGGCGTAAGTTTTATTAACTCGGGCTCGCTATTAAATGAAGCACTCACCTGGGTGTCTCTAACTATAGATCGGCGGAGCGGTGTCGGAGGAGGGACTCGAGCGAGGTCGACACACTCTACCGCGAAAAACCCTGGATTGCAACTTTTACACTTTGAACGGGTTGTGCCCTTTTCACCACACCCATAACAAAACGGCACTGCTTGTAAATCACTACCCTTGTTCTTGTCTTCTTTCGGCGTAGATAACTTAAAACAATTGTCCCGGACGTGTCCGTGAATTTTGCAGTAAGTGCAAAAACGATTCCGCGGCGCAGCCGACGCGTTACCGTCGGCGCCCGTCGGTCTAGTAGTCGCGCTGCTAGGTACGCCGTCGCCTCTGCCGCCCCCAGCGCTCGACGCGGAGGGACCGCGAGCTTCGCGGGTCGTCGCACTATGGGACCAAACGGTGCGTTCCATCTCATAAATCAATAACTTTTTTGTTTCTTGACATTTTGAATTGAAATTTTGTATATTTATTCTTGGATATCTAAGACATTCGAAAATTAAAACACCTCTACTGTACTAACTATATTTATTTAGATAAAAAAAATGCAAAAAAATAAAATTGAATATTTCATTCTTAAATTAATTTAAAAACAGGCTAACATCAAAAATACACAAGGAAAGTAATATTTGTTTTGCTTATGTGCTTACGTTAGGTTAAATTTAAATTATTAATAAGTTACAAACTACATAATTACAACATATTAAACTATAAAAATACTTGTGATCACTTGTTGTACTATAAGCTCTTTAGCTTCGTGAAGTAATTCTTTCGGTATCATAATACTTGATCTATTTAGGCTAGATATATAGGGATCAGAAGTATATAACAATATGTGCAGAACGTCTTCAATTGTCGCTGACCTGGAACACTTCCGAGCGTGATGCAGCCTATATTTCTAATAGTCTTTATTTCGAGTTTTTTGAGCATCTTCAGCTAATTGACCTATTGGCAAAACTGCGAAATGCTCGATTATTTTGGCACCATGTATAAGAATTTTGTGGACTGACGATGGCATATAGTACCAGCTATATTTACTAGCATACAACTGTGCAGTCCCCAGTGTATATTCACCAAATTTTATTGCGTCTACAGAAAGTCCCGATAACATGGTTTGCAGAATGACGTAAAATCTCTTGATTAACTCTTCATCGATACCCGTGATTTCTGCAGAGCATTGATAGTTTTGGAAAAATCTCCTTGCTGTGTTTCCATCATTGCTATTTCCTGCACCTTGACGAGGTTTATCAATGTGTAAACCAAGCAATTCCCGGAAGCGAGTTTGAATGTGCTTCTTTTTATCTACTTTCATTTTTTTCTTCTCTGGAGTTGATGCAATCCACGTTTCAAATCCTAGATTATAAGAAATATGCAGAATCATTTCCATACATCTTATCCACGCATGTAAGGTGGAGAGTCCGTATTTAAATGCATCTTCATTCTCAACTCTTGCAGCTACTTTTGTTAAATCATTCATCTGGCTAGGAGTAGCTCCACAATATAAATATGTACATACTTAATACTGTATGTTTTCCGAATAAAATAAAATAAAAATAAATAAATACTTCGTCTTTGGTATAGGATGGTACATCACCTAGATTCCGTAAGATATTTCGAAGAATGTTTGTTATCTCCTCTTTTTCTGCACTCCTTACCATACTCTCAATCGAAGCTTCATCATTTCCACCCATGGACCGTAAACCTTGTACATAAGCGTTGTGAACATGCTCCATTTCATATTCCTGGACTAATTCCATGCTTTTCGCTTTTTTGTAGTTTCCGAACACTCTTCATAGGGCTTTGGTTGTCTATCGCGATTTCTAGTACTCAAGTCGGAATTTTCAGCTGATGTTGTACTGCACGAGTATATTATATGCTGCATAATTTTTATCATACGTGTGGTTAAAATGTTCAACGCAAAAAAATCTCACTTGAGAATATTTTATATCGAAATATGCTATTTTATGCCTACTTGTTAAATAATTATAATGGGTCTCTTTCGACGTATTTGCATCTAGCTTGAAAAGGCGCAGTAATGACGCAGGTTTTTTTTATTTTTTATTATTACTGAATAGTTAACGAATCTAAAAATGATATTAACTCGACATCGGCAGCTATCGGCAACAAAGAAACCTCAACTTGAAAATCGGAAAGACTGAAAATTTTCTTATGTCACTTAAAAATATAAAATAAATAAAAAAAACACATTTTGACTAAAAGCATAAACGTATTCATAAACCAAAAATCCTGAGCAATCCAAAAATATTTAATACTTATATATTTCTTCGAAGAACTTTAAAAATATCTTATGTTAAACTTCCATAATGAGTAGACTAGTTAATATGAAATTATCAAAGTTCAAAGTTTGGGTGCAATTTTATGTACCTAAAACTGATTATTAATTTTTATTTACTATACTATCGTATAGCTCCATCTTCCTAGAATATAAAGTAATCAAAACATTTTCAGTGACATGACTTTTGTTCAAACCATTTTTGAGATGGATCGCACCGTTTGGTCCCATAGTGCGTCGTCGTGGCGTAGGTGCGAGGCGGTTGGGGTGGCGTAGCCGCTGCCGTCGCCTTAACAGGCACTTTGCCTGTCAAAGCGCCCGCCGCTGTCCGAGATGGTACTCGTTGATTTAACTCGTCGACGGAGTCTTCGATCTCGCGCGCTTTTTGCAATAGCGTATCGAAGCACCCGAAATCGTCGCGGCGGAGTCTTTCACGCACGCGATGGTTGAGAAGGCCATATATCATGTCGAGTTCTACTTTTACACTGAGATCGCCGGGAGGGAGGCGCGCGAGTAGGGCGCGCGCACTGGCGATGAATCGTTCCGTGCGCTCCCCCTGTTCCTGACGTGTCCGGAACAGCTCCAAGTAAATCCGGTGAGGCGGTCGCCGGTCGCCAAAGGCGCCTCGTAGCGAAGTGACGGCGTCGCCCCACGAACTGATGGAGGCCTTGACCCCCAGCCACCAAATTGCCGCTTGTCCGGTGAGCAGCATGGAGAGGCCACGTACCGCGTTTGCCTCCGAGATGCTGGTACACTCACGATAGGCCTCGACAGAGTCGAGGAAGGCATCGAGGTTTTCCTCGTCTGCACCGCTGAATCGTGCAGTACAACGGGCGAAGTTTCCATGATGAGCGGACGGCGCGGGCACCGGAGCTGATTCCGACGGCGAAGTAGACGGCGACGTACGACGCGACTCGTGATCGAGCACGCGGTCAAGCAAACGTTCCATAGCGGCATTTTGAGTTTGCTGAAGCGACGCCATGATTGCCGCCATGTCAGATAAGCTCGGCGTGAGCGTAGGTGCCGCAACCGCTGTGTCACTCTCTGCATCTTCAAACGAGGACTGTCGACGCGATTGCCTGCGTGTACGCGGCATTCTATCGATTTTCTCTGCACTTATTTTGTTCACTTAACGCGAGTTTTCTCACTGCGCACATACACAACTCGCGCACAGGCCCCACGCGCAGGGCAGCCAGTTTTAATGCCCGACTAGCTGCTTCTTGGGGTTGTACTGGTGTAAAACGCTGTGTTAACTCGGTATAAGTTTATATATTTGAACAAAAGGCACATAGAAACAAAGTAAACCAGGAAAACACTATTTTAAATCCCATAGCTCGTCTCGGTAGCGAGCGGGGAGGCGGATCTTTCGCGACGCGCATGCGCGGGCGCGGGACGCCGTCAGTTTCTCACTTTGCTCGCCAGGTGGCGCACTGCGTTGCGAGATGCGTCGATCTCGCTCAGCTTCCTCTACCGCGGGACAATTTGAAAAGCACTCGTTAGGCGAGTGCTTATACAAGCCACTATTACTGCGCGCTATAAAGATCAGTTAGTAAAAAAGTATCTATAAACTCCTACTATGTACCGTATCCAGTTCATTTACTTCTGACCCACCCCTAAAATAATCGAGGCAAGTCCAAGGCTTTATTTATCAAGTAGGGAACCCACCCATCACGTTTCCCTCCCTGCGGACTTTATATATCAAGTACAGTACTCGCCCATGACACTATCCCGTCCCTGCGGGCTTTATATTTCAAGTAGAAACCCGCCCAGGAAACAATTCCGTCCCTGCGGGCTTTATTATGTCAAGTAGGGAACCCGCCCAGGAAACTATCCCGTCCCTGCGGGCTTTATATGTCAAGTAGGGAACCCGCCCATGACACTATCCCGTCCCTGCGGACTTTATATGTCAAGTAGGGGACCCGCCCATGACACTATCCCGTCCCTGCGGGCTAAGCCAGAGAAATCGCGTAAATTAATAGGGCTTTTGAGCCTTTTTGTTGGTAAAATACTACTGACAGACTTCTCTAGATCAAAAGTTATTTTGGCTGATTTGTGCAGTTGATTACTTTTCACCCGTGGAGACTTCTGACCAACAATATAAAGTAAACTTTTATTCAACGTGTTGCTTCGCATTCCCGCCGAATTTGTAGAGGTAGAGATAATTATACTCCACTAGCCGAACACGAATTAACTATGGGACAACCTTAAAATCGAAAAAAAAAGCTGTTCCATACAAAAAAATTTTTAATCGTCGACAAAGTGTGTGGAACATCTTTTTATATTTTATTTCAAGGTTGTCCCATAATATATTCTTACTCTGCTAGTGCTAGTGGAATAGAGCTACCTCTACAAATTCGGCGGGAATGCAAAGCAACACGTTGTATAATGATTGTGTTGTCCTATAAAATAAAGTAGATCTCTAAAAACCTACTTTTCTTGTAAAGACATTATCTTATAGGTACATATAATTAGGTCTGTGTTCTTAGTAGAGCTCTTTCTTAATTATCCATTTAATAATTAAATGTACATAAATGTATCTATTTCCTAATGACCTGAAACCACAGGTTTCGGCGGCTACTTTTGTCGCAACTAATCCTCTTCTCTTTAAAGTAACTATTAATAAGAGCTTTTATTCTTTATTATAAAGCTAAGATGTGATTGTGTAATAGAATTATATACCATCTTACCTCTAGCCCGAGAATAGCTGCCATACCATGTTCGTTTGCATTATAAATGTTCAAATCGTTGGTTGAATATTTGTCGGCGACGACATTTGAGGAGTAAGATTCTCTTCGATGATGAGGAGGAATGTCAGATTGTCAATTCATCTCGTCTCGACCCTTCTTTTACCTACTTTCTCAAGACTCCCTTCGACTCTTCCCTTCCCCTTTGCCCCTTTCATCATCCTTTGTCCCTACCATTACCGCCTCTCAACCTTTTTCTACCCATCACTCCCTCGTGCAAAAAAACTATTAAATATATACCTAGTACATATATGCATGAATAAATAAATACCTACTAAATGTAACAAAAAAATACCATATATGCTTAGTATGAATATTGACAGTTAACGTAAACTTTTTTCGTTTCGGTTCCTATCATCTTAGTTCCTTAACATTTTTTGCCAGGGGCGCTTTATTGTAATGTACGGAGCCAAACACAAAAAAAAGTTTGCGTTAACTTGTTACTTGAACTAATATCTAGTGTAATTCCGCTTTAATGTCGCATTAAGTACATCAAGGAATATGAATTTTCTATTCTATTTTTTAATTTAGAATTTAAAAAAATAATTTAATGACATTTACTAGAAAACTTCATACAAATTGATAATTGAATCTAATTTAAACGTTATACAATTTGATGTTTCAACTAACGAATTTAACAGACCTAATTTAATAAAATGTACTAAAAAACTTGATACAATTTGATATATGAAGCTAATTCAATAAGGAAATTAACAGAAATAATGTTATGAAATTTACAAAAACAAAAAATATCGAAAAATTAATACAATTAAAAAATTAAACAGTAAAAAAGCAATTAAAAAATAAAATAAAAAATCCCTATTCTTCGAGCACTTCGTCGACACGTGTTTCGCCTATTCTCGGTGTGGGGTGACGCGTACCAAAGCATCGTATTAATGGCGATCTAAGGATAGTTTGGTCGTTCAGCAGTGAATAAGCCTTTCCCTCTTGTTTGAATATTTCTAATTGTTCCAGTACACTCATACGGAACCCTTTCTCACACACATGTAGGACTTCGAATGTGTTGTTGTCGTGTAACACGTGACCAGTTTCTAAAAGATGTTTTGCAAAATGTGACTTCTCTGGATGGTCATTTCTGTACGCGGACATATGTTCTTGGAGCGGGTTTGAAAGTTTCTCCCTGATTGTCCGACGTAAACACCATTACACTCATTACAGGTTAATTTGTAAACTCCTGACTTCTCTTTGTTGATGGTGTCTTTATCGTTACATAGTCTTCGCATATTATGGCTGGTCCGAAACGCAACATGGACATTGTTTTTCTTGAGGATCTTTGCGACTTTTTCTGATGTTGGCCCTAAATATCGCACGCTTACTAGAATACTGACGGATTTTGACTTAGGTCAAAATGGAGTTACATACAGACGTAGGCTTCTCTTAACGCCATCTATGATTTTACTTTAGAACTACATCAACATTGCGATAATTGAGCGCCATTATACTACTTCCGTCTCTTTCATTTTCATGGATTTCGTACACTGTCTCTATCAAACACCGACTCAAGCCAGTTTGTGTCAGACGCTGGTAAAGTGAAGTCGATATTCTTTTATGGAACCAAGACCGAATCCGTCTTGAGTCTGGTTACTTAAAAAACAAATGGTAAGTTTTATAAAACTATTTAGCTGAAATGTGACTCAATACGTATCAAGACTGTTTTGTACAAATTATGTTGTTAAATGTCTTTATAGATTAAGAGTTAAGTCAGTTTATCACAAATAAAGTTTACGTATTTAATAACCGATTGGGAGTTAGGTCTGTTTTCTACTAAAAATTATGCACTACTGAACTTAACACATTGCTTGACTTTAAATAAGTCGGTTTACTAATAAAAGTCGTCGTTGCACAATGATCACAATACGAGATCAGTCTTTGTTTCATCGAAAATTTTAATGAAAGTAATTGATGTTTTAACTGCCTTGTATTGTTTGAGTATTGAGTCACTGATTTCCTAAATATAATCGGTGTATTGTAACATTTTTTTTTCGAAATTACAACTTTCGGCGTTTCAGGGTGAACATGTCGTCATCTTTGAGGTCTAAAAAGATTTTAGATCTTGTCCAGGCTAAAGACCATGCACCTGCGCAGGATGACGTTGAATTTAATTCAATTGAATCTAACGACAATTCTGTTCAACCTAATGTAACGATGTTATCAGATGTTACGAACAAGCCAGAGAACCAGCGCTATTTGGATGTTAGAGAATGTTTCTCACAATTAGATTCTGCTTATAACAACAATCTGCCTCATAATAGAAACTCAGAAAACCATCAACCTGATACTAGAGAAAATCAGCCTCCTCAAGACTTTAAAAACAGCGACTGCAGTGATGAAGATCCAACTTTTAGCCTTCCAAAGGATAAAAAAAAACCAAAACCCGTGTATCCAGGGCGGTCACGATCCAGTAGGTCCTCATCATCGTCGTCGACGTCGTCCTCCTCATCGTCGTCGACGTCGTCCTCCTCATCGTCGTCAACATCATCTTCCTCATCGCCTTCAATGAAAAATTCGACCACGATCGATAGTGAAAAAAATACACCAGAAAGTTTTATTTTCACAACCGGACAAACTAATGCAAAAGAAGAAACAGAGCAGAAAAAAGGACGAAAACGAAAAAGAAACGAGGAAGGATGGAAACAAAATGTGGCTAAAAACCTAAGGAATACTGGAAAAGAATACCTAAGCAAAAAAAATAAAACAGTTAGACCTCGTACTTTGAATCCACCTTGCACAGAAAAATGTAGGATCAGGTGTTTCGAGAAAATAACTGATGAGCAAAGACAGACAATTTTTGAGGCTTATTGGAAACTCGGTGAAACTAATTCTCAGAGATCATTCATAATGTCTTGTATGTCCAACATCACCCCGAAGTACAAATATACAAACGCCGAACATCCAAGGAAGTGCAACAAAGCATTCCATTTTACAGTGCAGGGGAAATCAGTCAGAGTCTGTAAAACGTTTTTTATGAGAACGTTAGACATCTCAGATCGTTTAATACGCACAGTGAAAGACAAAACAGGTGAAAATGGTATGATGTCAAATGATCTAAGGGGTAAGCACTCCAATCATTTAAGGGTTGATGAATCTATCATATCCAATATTAAACAATTCATAGAGGCTATACCCCGAATCGAGTCTCACTACACAAGGCAAACATCAAGTCGTGAATATATAGATGGCGGTAAAACTATTACAGAACTTTTTAAAGATTTTCAGCAAGCACAAAAGACAAACAATAAGCCAGCGGGAAAATATTGTACCTTCTACAAGGTCTTTACGCAACAATACAATATTTCATTCTTCCAACCGCGGAAGGATCAATGTGACCTCTGCTTGCAGTACCTAAATTCACCAGCTGACCAGAAAACCTTAATTCAAGAATCTTATGACACTCATTTGGAGGAAAAAGTATTAAGCCGTCAAGAGAAATACGCAGACCGTTGCAAAATAGACGGTAAACATAGAGTTCTCGTGTTTGACCTCCAAGCTGTCCTGCAGTCTCCCAGGGGAGACACGTCAGCTTTTTACTATAAATCAAAACTTAATAGCTACAATTTTACAATCACCTCTCTAAACAAAAAAGTCGAAGGCCAGGTTAAGGACGCGTACGATGATGTGCACTGCTTCTTTTGGAACGAAACAGACGGTAAACGAGGTGCCAACGAAATAGGCTCTTGTTTGTTGAAGGTCTTTGAAAAAATGTCTCTGGAAACAACAGACGATGTTGGCCTTAATTTAGTGCTCTATTCGGATAACTGCTGCGGTCAAAATAAAAACAAATTTATAGTGGCTCTTTATCTCTACGCTGTGACCCACTTAAATATTGAATCGATCACCCACAAATTTCTTATAAAAGGCCATACACAAAATGAGGGTGATAATATCCATAGTCTAATCGAAAAAGAAATTAAAAAAAATCTCAAGACTGGGCCAATATATTCCCCTCATCAATATGTAGCCATAATTAAAAACGCAAGAAAAACTGGAAAGAAATTCTACGTGGATGAACAAACATTTGAGTCTTTTTTGGACTTGAAGAAACTTCAAGAAGATTGGGGTCCCAACTTCAATAAAACTACAGACGGGACTACTGTGACGTGGAACGATTTAAAAATTATAAGGGTAGTCAAAAAGGCACCCTTTTCTTTTTTTGTAAAAACGTCTTACAATGATAAAGAATACCACGAGGTCCGCATCAGAAATAAACGAAAGAAACAAGTGCCTCTTTCAGACTTGATACCAGCACAAGCTTATAAAGGAAAGCAAGATTTGAGCGAGAACAAGAAAAAAGATCTGAGGGAGCTTATTATAAAAAAACTGATCCCCAATTTCTACTCTGATTTTTATAACTCCATTTTGTAATAATTAAGGGTAACGATCAACTAACATAGTTGACTTGAGGTTAGATTAGTAGTTTTTAAGGAATGTTTTGATGTCAATATTTTTACTTTTGTTGAGACTGATTACCAAAGTTAATTAAGATAGTTAACTGAGCAATTTGTTAATTTGAGATCTAGCAATATTATTTAATAATAATGGTAAACAGACTGATTATGTAGGTACAAGTCGTATTTAATTTTAGTAGTAAGAATTTAGATGTTTAGCGTTTCATCTTGCCATTTTATAATTTGATACTATTTCTGTTTCTCACAATTTACAATACCAATGCTTCTAACTTTTTTTGTTATGATGATTTTATTTCCAAAATGTCTTATAGTTATGGCTCTTTAATAAAATAAAAAGACATAACTTTAAAATTTGTGTTATTGATTTACTACTAAATAGACAAAAAGTATATTGCGTCTCCTGAATAAATATACTCGTTTAAACAAGACAGACTAATTGTTGAATATGCCAGTGTAATAAAATTAATTTGCTTTAATTTTAAAAGTAGACAGGCTTAACTCAAAAAGTAAATTTTAAAATATTAAAAAAAAATATATATAGATATAATTTAAACAAAATAAACCATTAAAAAACTGTCTGCAAGTTTATAGATCACACAAAATAATTTTATTTATTTATTTACCTTATAAATTTTTAATTTATTTCAAAATAAGCAGAGAAGGTCATGATTGCACGAACGTTTTTCGTAATTTGCCAAAAACTTACTTTTTTGAGATAAGTCAGTATTTTATTAAGCGTGCGATATGTTAAGCTACTCACATATTTGTTGATTCTTTCCGGTGGATAGGGGTAATATGTGGGTAGCTTAACATATTTAGGGCCAACATCAGAAAAAGTCGCGAAGATACTCAAGAAAAACAATGTCCATGTTGCGTTTCGGACCAGCCATAATATGCGAAGACTAGGTAGGTAGTATAAGAGACCACTTATATACCTTGTAGGCTTAGTATGAGTATTGATAGTTAACGTATATTTAAAGATAGTTGATTGAATCAGGCGTTACTTTGCGGAAGTTCATCTTCAAAACTGTTACTCAAACCAATCTATAAGGTATTTCCGCTCTAACGTTAGATTGGAAATACACTAGAGATTGGTTCAAGTAACAGTTTTCCATATACCTAATGTGTGACTTTTGGTGACAGCAAGCTTGCACCTCACGTCCAGCAAGCTTGCACCTCGCGTCCGGCAAGCTTGCACCACCTCGCCGGCAACATGGCTATCGTTAGCCTTAATTCGAGGCGGCGCCCTGCTACAGTTGTGCTGTTGTGGTGCCGCTGTAATGTGCTATGACCTTTGTAGAAAACATCGGTTATGTAAGGACAAGCGTGAATAATAAATACGCATCCGTTTAGCGCTGTATTGGTATATTGCAATGCCCCGCGGACGAAGACATAAGCGACATCTAGATGTTCATATAGATTGTAATTTAAGGTTTAAATTAAGTAGGTAGGTACTTAATTTAATAAATTAGGTATAGCTAAATATTGCACAGACCTATACCAAAGATAATTTTGTCTAGAATTCACTATTGTAACAATTGTAGTTGACTAAACAAAAGCCTACACGGATTAATTCAGGTTAAGACTACTGACGATCAGTCCAAACGAATGTAAATCCTGGGATTTAGCGTTTATATGTTCCGAGTAACCGTGCCACTAGTATGTATTATTAGCCGCAACTTGTTTATTATTTTAATTAGTAAAATACATGCTTATTTCGTTCCTATAGCCTCTCCGTATTCAAGCAAGCATCTCAGCGCCTAATCGTTTACACAACGCTCTGTTGGAATTTGAAAAGACAAAACATGTTATATAGCGTATAAACTAAAGGGTTTAAAGAACCCTTTAGTTTCTGTTATAAGTATGTACATAAACTACGAAGTTGAAACACCTCGAGAATTAATAGTACTGCACTTCCGGTTTGACCAACAAGAAGTTGTTTCAAAGTTTTGATATATTCTTGTATATATCGGATTCAGTTTAAAATCGGATGTTGAAAACTGTTAATAATAATAATAAAATATATTTATATGTTTGGCTGAACCAGGACCACAAAAACCAAAATAAGTATTCATCTTTTTTTTAATTGCTTTTAATAGCATGTCTTCAAAATAAAGAGAAAAAATCATATCAAGATGAAAAAAGAATTGAAATTATTTTATGAATAGTATGTACTTATCGTTTTTCGTATCATTTTATTGTAATGTAATTAATGTATTTTTGGACTTGGATTCTGAATTTTAAATACTTACATAAATTGAATTGAATGTAGCTATTACCGTTTTTATGAAAATCTAAGAAAACCGTATTTTAGGTCACAAAAGAGGGGTAATGTGTTGGAAATTGGAAACAATTATTTCTCGCCGTGTACAACTTCCGAAATTAAGTACTTACTTACACAAAATGAAAGCTAAAAATCATACATTTTGCTAAAGAGCCGTACTCAAACCAGTATCAAGTAGGTATAGAGTATAGACTGATTCAAACATAATGGCGGCTGTAAAGTGCGCCGCAAGCGAGATTGCGGCGTCTTACCTCTGACGCGCATACCTTCGTTTTCGCTAGTGCGCCTGCGCAGCGTTTCGCGCCTAACTTCACAGCTGCAAATAGTTTGAATCGGCCTATACTTACCTACATAGGTAGGTATACTGATGTGTAGAAAGGAATAGATAAATGTTATTAATGTCAGAAAAAATGTATTTAGTATTTTTATTTAAGTATTTACAATAAATTAGAAAATTAGGTGCTAAGTTTGACTCTTGATATTTTGTTGATTATTTTCTAAAAATAAATTATCTGTTAAAATAAAACAAGTCTTTCTCTTCCTGTTCAAAGTTTTTCTGCGGGACGTATTTTGCTGCGCAAACTCTACAATCCTTGTTGACTTTATTTTATTTTTTTACAACTACTGTTGTAGTTAGCTACCTACTTACGTTTTGCTAGCTGCACCCCGCTCTAAGTAGCCTGTGATTTATGCTACATAATTATGTAGGTATCCGTTTAAAATTTCATCCAACTCCATCAATTTAAAACTTCAACAAACAAACACATCACTCACAAAGTTTCGCATTCATAATATTAGAAATGTCTTAACTAATTTGCTATTTATCTGGAGTGTATGGCAACAGGCTAGTCTTCTGTCTTATTTGGGACTGAATATCGTCCGGTGAAGTTTAGTTGTTGTAACAAAACACTTCTACCAAACCCTTGGGGGGAAAGGCGTGTCAATATGTTATCAGTGGTGAATTTCCCCAAGGATCGGAGGGCCCGGGCCTAGGACTGCCAAATATTACAAAATAAAGCGTCAAGTGCGAGTCAGACTTGCACGCGTAAATGTATGCAGTGAAATAATGAATTTGGCCAAAATTAACGACAATCCCTTTTGTGGCTACATTTAAGTCTAAGGTAGATGTTACGGCTTAACAAAAACACGTTTTTTTTTTATAATCTTTATTCAATTTAAATTATTATACACAAGTATACAGTCGATTAAATAAATCGATAATAACAATATTATGAAAATTGACAATCCTTATAACAAATAGGTACATACGTATAGCCAGATTTTTCGTGGATGTCCAAACTTACGATAGTGAAAACCGCATGAAAATCTGTTGTGTGGTTTAGATGTGCAGACTGACGCGAAATCCGACTTTGTTTTTTAATTAACTACCTATACAACGTGCTGATTTTGGGTGTAGTAATATTGTACCCGTGAAAGTAAACAACTTTTAGAACATTTTTTATAATCCGAAATAAAAAGAATAGTCTCCATACTAAATAACTAGTCACGTGATTAATTTTGTACGAAGACTTCGGCGGCACCACGCCGTTTAACCGCGTATGCTCGGGAAAGACCGGCGCTGCTCGCCAAAGCTAGCACGATCTGGTAGCAGATAGCTGGTCGATTTTTCGACACGGATCACTCGTGAGTCGTGTTATCCCGTGCCGCTGTTAAACCGTGGCTTCACAAAGATCTACTAAAATAGTTTTCCTCTTTGGGTACCTTTATAAATAAAGTTTAGTTCTGTCCATAGTAATTATATATGGACATACAGTTACAAAATTTCAAGGTTTACACTTCAATAAGTTGACCAGAACAACAGCTGCATGGGTAAAAATCATTGAATTTCATTGACTTTTGAGGGTCTATAAGAGAGTTTGTTTTAAGTTTGGACAGTAATTTCATTACTTTTTGAATGTCCTCATGCTTTGCTTCAACTTGGAAGTATGACGACAACTGTTTATCTTCGGCAAATCTAGTCAGGATTCCAGTAAGCTCATCCAGTTGACTTTGGAGTCTAGTGCATTCTGACTGAAACATTTTCATCTGAGCACTTCTTTCTTCATCCCTCTTTTTCAACAAGCAACGTTGCTGTTGATATAAAGCCACATATTCGCAAATAGTGTCGGTTTCATTTTGTAGTTGCGTAATTATATGCTCTAACCTGTGTTTCTCATCAGACAAATCTGCGACTTCGTCCATTATTTTAAGAAAGCGCTCTTGCAATTTCACCATAGCGTCACCTTTAGGAATTGGTGAGCTTTCATTATTATTTTGACATTGCACTGAAGTGCCATGCCTGTGACACTCACTATGCAACGGAGTCACTGGTGTGTCAACTTCGTCTTGGACACTATTTCTATCATCATCAATGATCTCTTGGGATTCAGGACTTCCAATCAAATATTTTAGATTTTCTGCTATCTCATTATATTTTTCTTCAATAATTCGGTAGCTTGTTTGGAGACGTATCATTTCTTCATCTTTTGCCATCAATTTCTTTTGCATTTCACAGGCTTTTTCGTCAATTTCTGCTAACTTGATAGTGAGTTCCCTGTTGAGAAACTTCTCAGCCGTAATTTTTTCTGTTAGTTCTAATTTATCTTTTGTCTGTAACAAGATTTAAATAATTAAGTACCTATTTTTATATAAGCAAGAAAAAAGAGAACAGCGCACCAACACTAGCAAGTACCTTGGGTGATCTGACACTTCATTCAGGTATACTGGCCTAAACAGATAGAGGATGACTACACAGTCATCCTACCAGACACCTGTACAATACATTTATTGGAGTCAACAACCTATACCATACAGTGTAATTCATGATCCAAAAAAACAAGGTCTCGCATTCCGAGAGACAACACCTAATGACGTCACTCGTCATCGTCTCTTTTGAACTACATATTTGTAAATGTTTATTCCTGTCTCGCTTAAGCATCGATTGACGTCACTGCGCGTTGCCCCCATGATCATTTTTGACTCCGAACGCTATACCTAGTGGAGTATATTATTGAACCGTGGTTAATAATATGATCCCATTGGCACGCTTTTGGTACACAATTCTTAAAACAAATAAAACTGTGTATCTTACCATTTTAACGAATGCGTCTTCTAACCCGTGAATATCTTCTTTCAATTTCCTATTCTGTTCTGTAGCTCTTTGGGCAGCTATTTTGTCACTCGTTATATCTGCATTTAACTTCAAGAGGCTAACACTTTCATTGACATTTTGAGTTTCTACCTCCTTTAAATGAGTTAGATTTTCTACTTCTGCTCTGCTCTCTGCATACAGCCTCTGCAGTTCAGCATACTTGGAATGTAAGTCTTGCATTTCTTGCTAAAAATTTAAAAAGTTAAGTACAAGTTAATACATGAAGTTTTTTTTTCTTGACTTGAAAGCAAGGACGTAGCTAGACTTGAAATTAAGGTAGTGCATCTGTCGTTACTGATAGGAGAGAACTAAAAAGTTGTTACTTGATCTGTTCTGGTCAATTGATTTTTGTCTTTCTTGACTTGTGAACAACTAGCCCATAATTATGAACATTTAGGCCAAGAACTCATGGAGCGATTTTCACCCGCACCCGCGCGACTGCGGGTCCGTATTCTACTTCAAAGCTCACGGCATCGCAGATTTTTACGATGACGTCAATCGTCACGGTTGCAAGACGGCCCGCAAACTAGTCCAAGATAGTCAGTCCGCGACCCGTCTGCAGATTCCCAATGTCAGAGATTATCTCTTTGAAATGCCTGGCAGCATGTAGAATAATATACAAGGAACTCATATCTGTTAAATTTACCGATACAAACTGGCCGAAACATTGTAGGCATTTGTTTCTTATGGAAGGGCATTGCCCCACAATGCCCAACATCCCCTTAGCTACGGTCCTGCTTGACAGATGACTTACTTTAGCTTTCTTATAGTCCTCCTGCATAACATTGAATGCATCAACGACACTCCTTTGCTCCCTTCCTATATTTTCTGACTTCATATAGTTTTGTAATCTTATTTCCATTTCACTAATTTGTTCGACCAGACTATTTTCTCTGTTTGACAAATTCTCTACCTCTTTGGTCAACTGATCATTTTTAATTAGCACTTGCTTCAATTGACCATTCAATTCACCTACATAATGGTTATAATGATCATTTAGTTGTTGATAATCCTTCATTTGTATTTTCAATTGTTGTTCCAAATGTGATACTTTTTGTATCAACACTTCATTATCATGTTTCAATGAGCTTGTTTTATCTTGAGTGGTGTCAGAGTGTGCCCCGCTTGTCAGCTGCTGGAGCTGTAGCTGGGTCGCGTCAAGTTGCTTCTCAATATTAAATAACTGACTGTGCAATGAGTTATTTTCAGAATCTTTTGCTGTTAACACGGATTTTGTGAATTCCAGTTGTTCTAGCAGGCTGCTCTTTTCATTTAGAAGTGATGAATTTACATCACTTAGTTCTTTGATTGTTGCGTCTTTTGACAAGAGCTGATCAGTAGCAGCTTTGTATTCATAGTGAATGTTTTTCAAATCCTTTTCTAAGAAAGCTATTTTTTGACAGGAATTATTATAATTTTGTGTGGTTGATGTTAGAATATTTTCAAGATCAATCACCTTTGCTTGTAAACTGTTAATTTGGAGTTCAAGTATTCTCTTACTTGATATGAGTATTTCTGTTGTGTTTACATCATTATCAAGATTGTTGTTACTTACAACTATATCAGTTTGTTTTAGATCCAATGCATTTTTATTAGGATTACCATCACTTCCTTCAATTTCTGTTGTAGGAGCTGGCTGAGAATAGTCTGGTATTTGATTGATTTGTGGATAAACATTGTCAACCTCCTTGACTGAATTGTTGAGATCCACATGCAAGGTGTTTTCTTGTTGTTTCTTCTCTTGATGATCCTTCAACTGTAATTGTAACAGTATAATTATTAGTTAGTTACTAGTTGTGCCCCGCGGTTAAAAAGTGCTATTCTAGACTATAATCTATCTCTGTGCCAAATTTCATCCAGATCTGTTCAGCCGTTCTGGTGTGAAAGAGTAACAAACATCTATCCATCCATCCATTCTTACAAACTTTAGCGTTTATAATATTAGTATTGTTTAATATATATATAGTAATAGTAATATGGTTTCTAAAACTGTAAAGAAAACCCACCAATAAACATCAAGGAATTAAAAACAAATGATAAGCATTTTTAGTAACTACGAAAGTACTTATAGGCACTGAAAATATTTTTTGGAAGGCTTAAGATAGTTTCTCAGAATCTGTGAATACTTAGTTTCAAGTATGCTCAAAATAAACAGAACCATAATAGATCAACTTTTATCTTAGTATGTATTGTACTCGGATCATTTTATACCACTGAGACTGATTTTAAAGGCAATAAAGACAGGACACACAAAACACCGTCACAGACAGACTCTAAGAAACGCTAAATGAAGCTCTATGAAAGCCTTAAGACCTGCAAAGTGAAGTAACTTTGAATTTTTTACATATTATGAATTATATTGATGTTTTTATACCATGATGAATTTTATTCTTTTATAAGTAATGTATTTATAACATGTAATATTTTCTGTCATCAATAAATGTCTATGACTATGACTAAATGAGACCAGTTTTTCAAACAGGTGTGCGTGGGTCGGTGCTGCGATAATAATTCAAATTAAACCAAGATTACAAATGGCTACCAATAAAAATAACACTAGCTGCGCCCTGCGTTTCGTCCCACAGAAACTGTTAGTTAATTTCGGGATAAAAAGTACCCTATTTCCTTTTCTGTACTCCTGCCAACTTGTATCCAGAATTTCATGATGATTGGTTGAGTAGTTAAGGCACGAAAGTGTAAAAATCAAACAAACTCACTTTAGCATTTATAATATTAGGTAAGAAGTTACAATTAGAAAGGATTATTTAATGATACTGTGTCCTGGTTAGTTATTCTGATGTAAGGTTTCAAAGGTTCAAATGGTCAAAAGTTGTGGAAAGAGAAGTAAGCATAGTATGTGTGTGCAAAATCGTGCATACAGACGTGTACATTGTGTATGTAGTACGTCGCACCAAGGCATAGTTTTACCCAGCCTTACTTCGCTGTTTGCTTGCAGAGCTCCGACTTATTTATTTTTTTGGTCTGAGGTAGTGCAAGGAAATGGAAGTACTTGTCAAGTACCGAACAGAAACAACAAAAACACGATACACGGTGAAACTATGTGTGAAATATTTTAAAGTTTAAGTGTAGTAATAAAATATTGACCTTTTTCCTGGCTAAAGCCAGTTTTGCTGCTCTCGCATCCATTTTCTTTCTAGTTTTCCTGGCACTTCAATTTAATAGAGAAAGTTATTTAAGGCAGATACTGCAACAATTTCTCAATGTTTACTCTTTGTTACTCATTGTGTTCTATGTAAATTGTATTCTATTTTCACAAAATCACAGAATCCTATTCCAACAAGTAACATCATTCATCGTCACTCATCGATCATAACGTGGACATCGTGTCGTGTGTGTGACACAGATGACAGTGACACTTGACAGGGGTTCAGGACAGCGTATCATCTTAAAGCACAAGTTACACTTGATTGTTTGTTCAGATCATGATCTTGTTGATCGGATCGGAATGTATAAAGTCCATGATCCAAAAAACAAGGTCTAGCATTCACCAAATACGTATTGACGGCTCTATCGAACTTGTTGTTAATGACTAATTTCGGTCTTTTTTTTTATGTAGAATAGTTCGGCGTTTGACCACCAACTCGCCTGATGTTAAGCGACGTTGTGGTCTAAGATGGAGCACGACGACCAATAAGGTACTTATTCACTCTAGCCTTGAAGTTATGTAGAGTGAAGAAGTACAAAGACAGTAGTTGAGTGAGGCGCTACAAGTGCGCCACTGTTCAGACCCGTCTTCGGTTCGGTTACACCGGACTACATCCCGAAACACGACTACGTCATTTCACGGCATGGCTTGGTCCGGTGGGTGGTAACTAGCCACGGCCGAAGCCTCCCACCAGAGGACTTAATGCTTAAGCATCGGTTGACATCACTACGTGTTGCTGAATGCTATACCTGGTGGAGTAAATTATTATACCATGGGATAGTCAAAAAATCTTTGCGACCTGCTACCACAAAAACCACAAACATTTTTGAACCATGAAAGACTTTTGTAAGTTTGGAAAATAAGATATATTAGTTGCGTAGCTGTCCCTTCGACTTTATCACAAAAAAGAGCTACATAGATAAATGTAACCTAAATTTGACTACATCTTACGAAACAACATAACGTTTTTATCGTATCATGATACATAATTATTTATCTTTTAATTTTAATGATACAATAATAGCATCTTTGGAGTGTATCATCAGCCCTGTAGATAAATATAATTATGAAATAAGAATAAGATTAAGAATATTTTTTGTATAACTGTGTACAAAAAGATATTAGAAGTTGTAAATTGAGCCTTAACAGTCTGTCTGTTTTTCGAAATAGTTTCTACTTAGTTATACAAAGACTTACTTAAACATCTAAAAAATTAAATGTGATTAATTTCCGGTCCTCAAATCCTCTCGATCCTGCTGATTATCATACTTTTCTTGCTTCAATCTGATCAACCAGATTTAAAACAAAAATCGTCACGCCTTCTCCCTCAAAGCGGGATCTAAGTGTCTCGAAGGAAAACCCACAGTCATAATCATTATTTTGACCACGATCATGAACCCAGTGTAAACGTTTCTTTAGGGCGTTCCAGATCCACGTGACATGGTTATGTCACTGACTCACTGTCTAAGTCGAAAGTTTTTTTTTGGTTTTGTCCTTTAGGGCAGGCTAGAGCCAACATAGCTATACCACCGATGGAGGAGAGGGAGAAGGTGATATTATATGAGATAAATCCCTCCCCTTTGCTCATTTCAGTAAAGCTATGGATACTTTACTGAAACTTTAAATCGAGTTTTGTAGAGAACACGGAAAATGGCATTTCCTAATCACACTAATATTTTAAAGGCAAAAGTTTGTGAGTGTGTATGTTTGTTACTTCTTAACGCTCAAACCTTTATTATACCCAGGATTAACACATAGGCCATTTTTTAACCGCGGGTACGCCTTTCCCCCGAGGGGACTGGCAGAGGTGTTATACAACACCCTCACTTCGCCGGACGATATTCAGTCCCAAATGTGACAGGGGGCGAGCCTGTCGCCATACACCGGGCTCCAGTCATGTAGCAGATGACACACAATACGCACATTTGCTCACACAATGATTAAATTGGTGCGTGCCGTCGGCTGGTTTCGAACCCGCTCACTCTGGCTTGATAGGCGGACCTTCTGCCAACTAGGCTGCCATCGCTTTATCTTGTATAAGAAAAATATTTTTTGTATACTAGTATCTGGCAACCATTATTCCAAGCTTTGATTAGTTTGGGTCAGACGACAGTGTGCAAAACCTATTTTTTTTATTTACTGAACTCTCGCGGGCCGCGGGTTTGCCGACCGCTGCATAAACAATGCATACTTTTCGCTAGGAAGACCTAAAGGATAAAATAAGCTACGTCACGTAGAGTCGGTTAAAGGTCGTAGCGCACTCATCGACTCGGAAAGGGATCGTCACCGTATCAACTCTAGCCGTGCAGTATTTATTGTATGAAACTCCCTACTGTAACGCACACTAATCGGAGTCGAACGTAATCAGCTTGCCTTGGCCAGTTATGGCGATACGGCGACGGCCCCTTTTCGAGTTGATATGTGTGCTATGACGTCAAGAAAAATCCAAATACGTATCAATTTTATTTTTATTTAAGATTTGTCACATAATTTCCTATAATACATTTCATTACTACAACACTGCAGAATAAAAATACATTGTAATAAATAATTTTATCACATTCAGTGTCCGATTTAAATAAAATAAGTATGTATATCAAAATAAAAAGGTGAATAGTAACAGGCATCATACTATCGTAATGTTTTACTGTTCTTAAGTCTACGCATCTACATTATAACATACAATTAATAGCCTAATATTAAGAGCAATATAGTATGCACTACAAAATATATCTATAATAAAAACAGAATAATAACGAGATCTCTAAAAGAATTCATATAAATGGCTAAATAAAATTAAAGTCCAATGTAAAAAAAAATATGGGCTTTATAAACGTGCCACAACTGTCTCGCTCGTTCATTTTCAGCTTTTTACAGATTAGTGCCAAAACTTGCCAGACTGAATTAGGTATGATTCTAACTTTGCTTTTTAATGAAAAAAAAAAAACAATTATTTTTTATTTTCTACTTCGCCCAAAAATAAAGTCGTCATGAAAACCGCTTTATAACATTCGCAAACTTGTGGTAATCTAGATCATTAATGTTCAGTTTTTTCTAATTTAATCGTATTTAAATACGTTGAAAATGCGCGAAAGAGATAGTTCTAGCTAGGAACGAACTCAGCGCGCCTTAATTTACACAGCTTTGACCCGTCAGAACTTGAGCATGCAGGCTAAACATGTGTTTTAAGCCTGCGTATTTCTCCACTTATAAACTACATTGAGATAAAAAAAAAACCCTATATAATTAAGGTTGTACTAAAGCTAAGTGTACACTTAGTCGGAATCGGAACGTAGGTACGCAGTGGATTTGTTGCTTTGTATTGATTTCTATTCTATTGTCCGCATTGAATCGGTAAATCTGCTCCATTGACATCAGTCTAAAGAATCACTTTATAACAAACTAGCTGCGCCCCGCGGTTTCACCCGCGGTTAAAAAGTATCCTGTGTTATTCTAGACTGTAATCTATCTCTATGCTAAATTTCATCCAGATCTGTTTAGCCGTTCTGGCGTGAAAGACTAACAAACATCCGTCCATCTATTCTTACAAACTTTCGCGTTTATAATATTAGTAGGATTCGTACGCTGCGTACGCTCCGATTGCGATCCAGTGAACGCGTAGCTTTGTACCCGTGATAAGTTAGTAAGATCATAAAACCCATCCATACCAATAGTATAAAATCGAAAGTAACACTGCTGAACACTGAACGGATCTTGATAAAATTTGATAAATAGTTACAGTATATCACGAGGAAGGTTTCTGGATACTAAATTCTGAATAAACGCGAACGAAGTCGGGGGTAACAGCTAGTAAAATAATAAACCTAAGTGCGGGCCGTGACACGCGCATGGTAGGGTATGGTAGTTCCATAGGTCGTCTTTCTTCCTTGCCAAATACCATTTGAATTCTCCGTAACATTTTAATTCTCTCTTCATAGCATTTACTTGGTCTGGTTCTTGTAAACTATTGGTAGGTTCTTCAATAAGTTGTGATACTTTTCAAAGAAAATCAACCATGGGCTGTTTTTTTTTTAAACATTTAAAAATTAATATTTCAATAATATTTCAAAAATGGTTTTACTTATCATTTATAATTTACTAGCGACCCGCCCCGGCTTCGCAAGGTTCCTGTAAACCTTCCGCGAAAAGTTGATCTTACTTTAGTGCAAACCGCATCAAAATCAGTTGCGTCGCGTATGAGGAGTTAGCGGATATACAGACAGAAAGAGGGACAGACGTCGAAAGCGCCTTTGTTTTATATATGTAGAGATTTTTCATGAATATCCTAATCGATAGGACCGGTAAAAAATATTATGTTCCTTTTTAAGAAACTACTTCTTAAAATAAAATAAGTTTTTTTTTCTTTCTAGGTATTAAATTTCATAACTCTTAAAGTTTAGAGAAAAAAAACAGTGACAAACAGATGGACACAGCGGAACTTAAAGTTTGCTACGGAACCCTACACATGGTGTCTTTTGTAAGTTTGGCGGGTCAAAAGTGTATAATAATTAAGCATTGCTTTGTCACATTAAGCCACATAACATAAAAATAATATACGTATTGTATTGTAATTTCAATCAGTTGAAATTACTGTTAAAAATGATTATGTGTGCCTGGGTAAGCTTTAATTTGATTCGTTCACTAAATTACAGGAAATGTAATTTTTTTAAAATCATTTACGTGTGGAAAACTATAGGCATAACATACATAATTTTCAGTTTTAAAATTAAAAGAATCGAGCTAATAAAAATGTTTCAACCAGCTGCAGAATTATAAGGTCACTAGTTAAAATTAAAGTAACCACGAGCAAATAATCCGTGGGTAGATACGATTATCTAAAATCTTGAGTTCCACAAATGTGATATAGCCTAATAAATGCTACGATAAACAAATTGAAAGCACGTTTTCTACTAACGCTCTTCGACTGCGACTAAGGGAAATACTGAATAACACATCCAGAATGGAATCTTTATAATTCACTTAAGTTACATTTGGTAAACTATAATCCAGCGGGTATTTCATTATGATCCTAACCATAAAATTCTAGTAAGTTATTTTCAATTTAGGATTAGGGTTTGACTGACAACTGACAATACAGTGGTTCAAAATCTTTCTAATTACTTCCACATCAAACTATTTTGAAAACCTTCGTGAAGATGTAAGGTTTATTACGAATATTCAACACCTAGAGTGCTATGCAATACTTGGAAATTCTTGTGCTTTACTTTATACACGATTTTATGAACGTTTTCTCAGTGAACCGAATTTGTTTAGAAATACTCCTTTATCAGGACGTTTTCTTTTTTTGTTATCACTTATCACACAATATTACAGAAGTGGGATAATATTTTTGGACTGGTTGTATACATGCAAGAAAGTATATGTACTATCTCATGTGATTGCCGTAAGTATATTGGCAGGGTTAATTTCAGTATTTTACTACTATTCAAGACGGGCTTGTGTTTGGTGGTACAGAGCACAGCTGCTCTAGATGGTCAGATTTTGCTACATTACAAAGCAACGTGTGTCACGGACATCTGCCTAGCTTTTATGTATCCCTGCTTATTAAAATAGGCTTTAATTATGCTCGCTATTCACACCACAAGCACGGTTTTTTGTAGTAAGCACGTGATCTGAAGTGCAGGTGGGGACTGTGTTTTTGAGCGAGCTTTGGATGTGAACATTTTATGGTTGTCCAAGCACAAGTCACCTGCATAACTAGCAAGCACTCTGTGATAATTGTCAACTTACTAACGAAACCTGCGAAAGCGGGTCATATACATATTTGTAGCTATGTCACGCCTGCGCATGATGAGAGTGGTTGTCGCAGCGCGCGTGTTAGCTTAGCAGCACGTATCCAAATAAGCAACAGGCGAGTGTCGCGCTTACAGATCATTAAAACGGGTATGGGTAACACCGGACCATGACGATTTCCCGCATTCAGATTTTTGGTTACTAGTCAGTTCAGCAGTCAGATAAAAATAATTGAATTGTTAAAATTTGATGTTCGCAAGTACACACACAGCTGTGTATTTTTATCACTAGTATTATATATGTAGGTGAAAAAAACATACGACTAACAAATAAAATACGTGATTTACGACTGTGCATTAAAAATAGGAAATACAAAGATATCTTGTGAAAAAATTCGCAATAAGTTGGCCCGAGTCGTAATTTTCTTTTTGAATTTTAAAGCTCGAAACTGTCAAGGGCCTTAACATGACTTTTATGCAGTCTTTACAATAAATACGAGACAATAACGAGACAGACAGACTGTTCCTTAACTAAATAGCTTACATACTAATTGATCGAGTATTTATATGTGTATGGATCTTTAATGTAACTTTTGTTTTAATGTATTGGTAATAGCAGGAGTGGGTGAAATTAGCAGTCATTTTGCAGACAAAAGTAAAGGTGGATCATTCTGGTCATTTTACCGGTCGAGAGAAATGATCCACCTTGAGCCTCATTGTGATAATATCAAATACATAAAGCGCGAACCGGAACGTCGGTTGCGAACGTGCATCATTTCTCACATAACCATTCTACCCGGCTTATGGCACCCACTCTTGCATTGTAAATGTGTTCACGCGATTTTGGTGCCATTTAGCCTGTATCATAATTTTACATACATCATTTAATTTATAATAACACCAACATTAATATAAGAACAAGTTTATAAGATCATTAAATTAGCGTGCTAACAGTTAGCAAAGTATGTCCTGGTGGTGTTTGTGAAACACATAGCATTCTCAGGTAATATTATTATCCTCATTATTCACTACAGTCGAGTCAATATAGTTGTCAAGTGAACGCACTTGACAGCAGCATTAAGAATGTACATAAATAAATGTTAATATAAAGAGTGTGTAAATATAAATAGTATAAATATGTGTATGTAAAATAAATGATAACTAAGCTCAGATTTCTCTCGCCACTTAAAAAAAAAACAATAATGTTGTTTTGTCATATATAACTTCCAACAGTAGCTTTGGTTTTGGTTTCTGCAGCTGTCAAGGGTGTTCTTGTGACTCGAGTATAGACTAACAGTTTGAATGAGACAACAAAACTATATTTTTTTCAGGACTATTAGAGAAATACTTTCTGGTGTAGTTTCAAAACCTCATAACAGCTATAAAAATAATACTAAGTATATAGGTTCACAAATATTTGGAAACTATTTTAATCATTTCGAAGATGTGTAACTACATTCTTATAAACATTTATCTTTTGCCTTTTTTTTCTTATTTACACAAGAGTGTTACTTCCAAGTATGGAAAATACGTAGTTGTCCCAGCGAGCCATCATCTAATGTTGTCCATGTTTAGTATTAGAATTGTATACCACAAAATGTACTCAAGTTACAGAGTCTTTCAAGGTGGATTCCAAAACAATTGTCTTCAATTTAGTTAACATTATCTGTAGACTGACGTCCAGCACTCGATCTTAGCTCTCGCCTTGGACATGCAGCCAGTATTTCTTCAGAAGATTTTCTATTCTTTTTCCGATTTCCTCTACGAGCAACATCACCGGGTGTGTCACTCACGTTCGTTTCGTCGATAATCGTAGAATTTTCAGGGTCACCTTTGCTGGTGAGGTCGACAGTCTGCAGGTGATCATCACTGTGTTGAGGATGTTCCTCGATGGCTCCAGACATTAGTGCCTGTGGCTTGTCATCTCTGTCGACGCTCAAGTTAGAAGGCATCGCCGACGACGATCCAGTTAGATCCGATGGTGTCATTTTAGATACAGTATTATCAAAATCACTAGCTTTCATTCCCGTTTTAATAACTGTCGAAGGTGCAATTAAATCTTCAAGATCCATTTCACCTGAATTAGTAGAATGGTCAGGTTGCTTTTCAATATTAGTGATTGTATCGGTGGTTTCTTTAATTTTTTTGGCAGGATTCATTTCTGATGAATGCAGAGCTAAATTCTCAGGTTCACATATTTCGTCATGTGTCCGTTTGTGAGTTAAAGAAATAGCAGATGTCCCTTCATCAGATGCCAGTGTTCTTGAAATGTATTCAGAGGAACTTCTATTCAACTTGTCGTAAGAATCTTTTTCATTTTCTTTGATTTTTTTGATGTCATTGGAACTAACAAGACTGGCACTGAGTGCACCTGAAGCCATTTGCTCCAACAACATTTTACTTATATCTATGTCCTTCTTGTCTCCCTTCAGTAACTTTTCTTGCACGGCGGCAAACTCTGGAGGAACTTGCGTTCGCAATGAGTCGTAAGGCATTTTCTTTTTATCTGTTTTAGACAGATCAGTTGCTGCTTCGTGACTTTCGGTCTCGCGAGATCTTTTGTCTGATCTTAGCATAGCATCATAATTCAATGCTTGTTTTGAAAGAGATTCTAATAAATAAGGATCTGGAGGCAAATGGATCTGTGGCATTTGACTCGATTGCTGGCGATCCGAGACCTTTTGCTGGCGAGAACTCGATGAACTACTGACAACAGTAGAAGACCGAGGAGTCGATGTTTTGGTAGAAGTGCGAGCCGAACTGTGACTCGATCCTTGGACTGATGACCCAGAACTAGCAGTTATGTTTCCACTCAAAAGACCTAAGGCATCATAAGTAGACGAAACGCCCGAATGCATGCCAAAAGGATTTAAGCCACTCAATCCTAACTGAGGATATAACATATTTGGATTTGGGAATACGAAAGGAAACTGAGAATTCGCAGATTTTGAAGTCGACGGATTAGCTGCATCAGTAGGTTTCCTGGATTTAGATTTATCGGCAGCCATGTTAGCAGCACTCAGACTGTTCATGTCGAGGGATGAAAAGCCAGGCAATCCCAATCCTGCCAAGTTGGCAAATATATTTCCGCCAGCTATGTTTCCTAACAGGTTCGGCATGCTGCTAAATGTGTTAAGTAATGGGTTATTCTTGGGATCGAAACTACTCAAACTAGACAACAGCTTTGGATCAAAAGTGTTGAGTTTCGGATCAAACCCAGTTAAATTGGACAACGTTGCAGCGAGAGTTTTAGGATCGAACGCACTCAAACTAGATAGACTGGCCAGTAATGCGGGATTCAACCCAGACAAACTTTGATTGAGATGAGAGCTGGAACTCAGCACGTTCGACGACGAGGAGTCGAGTGTAGGCGGTCTGCCCTTTTTACGTTCGCCCATTTGACCGGTCGGTTGCATGGGAGAATGCCGCTGACTACGCACGTCCTGAGGAAGTTTGACGTGTTCTTTGATGCCCTCTGTCCATTTGGAATCGATGTCGTACATAGGATTCTCTGCGATCCACTGGGCCAGGTGTTTGAGCTGCGGCGCCTTGTGGCCCACGAGCCGCTTGCCCGTGACGCGGTGCACGACCGGCACGTGCTCGTCGGGCGACAGTCGCGGCGCCACGCTGCGCCGCCGCGACTCCACGTTGGCCTGCTCCGCTAACCATTTGTTCACTTTCGCTTCGTGAGAGTACGATTTCGATGGAGTCATGCTACATGATTTTTGGCCCTTGCTCTGTTCCAGGGATTGTTGTAAGAACGAAGACAGTTCCTTCGTCGAAGCTTGAGGCGAGGGTACGTTAGTGACAGTCACTGAGAATGGTTTCTGGGGAGGGGGTCCCGAGGAACTCGAGGCTACAGCCGGGGTGACGGTCACATCGGGCAATATGGTCGAACTCCTGCTGCGCGAGGGTTCCGCGGTCATGCTCGAGCTGAGAGGTTTACCTTTGGCAGCCGACAAACCGAGGACTATCTCGTCCAGCTTCTTTCTTTTCTTCTCCTTTCCGACGATCTGTTCCTGCGCCGGCTGCAATGGAAAACGAGTGGTGGTGTACTTAAGGTCTATATTGATTTTGTAGGTGATCGGGTAAATGAGAAACGTACTGTCACTTGCAAGGTTGTATTACGACTGCTCGTGCGAGCGAAATGACAATAGATATGTAAGGAAGCAAATAGAAACACCATACCGCCCACCAAAAAGGGCTGTAGGCCTTTTTAAACAACTTAAATAAGTTACATTTCAACGTATGTAAATTTACGATTTGTTTACAATTTGCATCAAACTTAACAAAAAATGTAGGTAGAAAATAAAAAGTTGACTAAAAAAAACATGTGTTGTTATCTAACTATTTCAACATGTGGTGACAAAAAAAACCGTAAATTAAAAATACATGCATTAAACAACCACAACAAACAAATTATTGAGTTTGCTTACGAAAAATATTTCAATCCGTGGACTCTCAAGAAAAAAGTCGTATATGAGTAATGCATACATTTTTACGAAACAACTTAATAATTAAATCTTAAAAATTTTACACTTTCACTGCATTTATATTTTATTGTTCATGAAGTATCTATAGGTAGTGCACACAACTTAGTTACTGTCCTTTTCGTCACTGTGTCACCACTTTTGACGCTGTAAACTCTGGTCAGGCCGTCCGTGCTTGGGTGTTTATTGTCATCAGGTAAGTTTACATGTCTGAGGCGACCGCCCACCCTGAGGAGTTGCTTTTCATCAAGATAAGGGTTGAGAAATTGTAACGGGCTTGTTCTTTTCAGTTCTTTTTTCTCCTCTAATCTGTCGATTTCTTGTTTATATTCTTCTTCTTGAATCTTTTTAATGCATATAGTCAATGCTTCTTCCAATTCCTGTGTAGTAATGTCATCGTCAGTATTTGTGGTTTTCTGGAAACGCAAAAATCTCCTGCAGTAAGTAATAGTCTTGAGTAGTTCTGTCAAATTATCAAAAGTTTCAAATTTATTTGTTAAATGTTCTTCTTCTTCTGTGTTCAGGTAAGTATTCACTTTTATTGTTTTCATTTCCATTTCTTTATTTATTACTTCTTGTTTACTAAACTTTATTTCTGTTTCAGATAACCAACTCGGGCCCTTCCACCACAGGTCAGACGTCTTCAGCTCGGATAGCAGTATTCCACGCGAAGCCAAGTCAGCTGGGTTGTCAGAAGATTCAACGTGATAAACTTGCTTGTTGTTTAAATTTTAAGCTATTTCTACAACGCGATTGGCAACGAAAGGTTTCCATCTACTAGGTTCTCCGGCCATCCATGCGACTACAATTGAAGAATCTGTCCACGCATACATGTTCTGGGTAGGTATGTTCATAGCTTGGCTAACTTGTTTCATCAGCCTTGACAGAAGTAATAAACCAAGTAGTTCTAACCGTGGTAATGAAATTGTTTTCAAAGGTGCTACTCTAGTTCTAGCAGCAATCAGATGCGTCTCAACTTTCTGAGTTTTTGTTCTGACGTAGACCGTTGCTGCGTAAGCGCGCATCGATGCATCGCTGAATCCATAAATCTGGATTTCAGAATTGTTTTCATCTGTTGTGCCAAACCATCTCGGTATCTGTATGTTGTTAACATTATTGAAGTCTGTTCTAATTCGTAACCATTCTTTTCTTAGTTCTTCGCCAATGGGCTCGTCCCACGATAATTTTTCTAGCCACATCTTTTGCATGAGCAGTTTGGCTAGCACAGTACTTGGAGCGATCCATCCCAATGGGTCAAACAGTTTTTGTATGTCTGATAAGACTTTTCGCTTGGTCATGATTTCGTCGGTTGAAAGAAGGCTCAGGTTGTATTGGAAATTGTCGTTGCTGAGGTTCCAAACAATTCCCAATGCTTTGATTGTTCCATCAAGATTCATGTCTACATGCGCCTTGGTTGATCGTTTGGCTTGATCGATGAATTTCATAAACTCGACATTGTTTGAAGACCATTTGGTGAGTTCAAAGCCGCCTCTTTGCAGTATTTTCGTAACATTTGTTGCTAATGATATCGCGGCTCTTGTCTCATCAGCGCCATCTAGCCAGTCGTCCATATAGAAGTTAGTTTTGATACTTTTGACAGCCAAAGGTTCATCGGCTCCTTCATCGTTTGCTACTTGGTGGAGCGGTCTAACTGCCAGATACGGTGCGGGTGCTGTACCAAATGTTACTCGAAGTAGTCTGTATTCGTGTAGGTTGCTTGATTCATGTTCACGCCAAACAATTCTCTGGTAGTCTGTGTCTTCTTTGCTCACCAACACTTGGCGGTACATCTGTCGTATGTCAGCCATGAAGCAGACACGTTTCATGCGCCATCTTATCAATAGATTTCTCAGGTCATCTTGCAGCTGTGGACCAACGTGTAGTTCATCGTTGAGTGAAATGTTACTAGTGCCCTTACAGGAAGCGTCGAAGACTACACGTGTGCGGGAAGTTTCTTTGTCGTTGCGAACTACAGCGTGGTGAGGTAAGTACACCGATTCTTTTGTTTCTATCTCTTCTTTTGGTATTTCTTCCATGTGTTTTTGTTCTATATAATCATTTATAACTTTTGTGTATTCTTTTTTCAGATCCGGTGCTCTTCGAAACTTCCGTTCCAGTTGAAGAAATCTGCTGATAGCTATATCTCTCGTGTTTCCTTGCGGTGTTTGTGGACTGTATGTATTAAACGGTAATTTTACAATGTATCTTCCTTCTTCATTTCTTTTTGTTGTATTTTCATAGACTTCTTCACAAATCTTTTCTTCTTTAGTAAGGTTTCTCTTGTCATCAGGTTCCAGTTCCCAGATTGACTTCAACATCTCATCGATGTCAACCTGGTGATGCATGACAAGGTACGTAGCTTCTGCTGGTTTCCCGTAAATGTCTCCGAAAAGGATCCAACCTAGGCTAGTATTCTGTGCACATGGTGTGCCTGGTGGTCCTTTAATCAGTTCTTGTTGCAGAATTTGAGCATATTCTTTGACTCCCAAGAGTATGTCTATGGAACCTGCTGTAAGATAAGTGGGATCGGCGAGGTTCAGTCCTTTGATATGAGGCCATTGTTGTGTCGGTATCGTTTTGTTAGGTATCTTAGTGGTCAGTTGTTTCGACATCACGTAGGCTTGTATAGGTAAGCTGAAGTTTCGGTCCCATCGTGATCTTATTTTTAGCTGAACCACATGCTTGAGTTCTGTTCTCGTAGATCCTACCCCCACGACACTTCCCTTGATAGGCTGTCGTTTGAGTTTCAATAGCTGAGTCGCCTTTTCGCTAATGAAAGTTGCTTGGGAACCTTGGTCTATTAACGCACGTAGTGGAATGGTATGTCCGTGTTCGCTTGTTGCTTCCACTATCGCTGTCGCTAGTAGTGCTACTCCTTGTCTAGTTGAAAGGTGTGACGCAATCATTGTGTTTACTTGTATTTCCTCTTCGTCTACTACATGTTGTGAAGCCAGCGATTGTGCTTGTGAGGTTCCAGTAAGATCTGCTGGTTCTGTAGTCTGCTTTGCATGTAGAAGGGAATGATGGCGTTTTCGGCATATTCGACAGGACACTGGTACTTTACATCTTGCTACTGAGTGCCCTGGTGCTAGACAGTTGAAACATAAATGTTTGTTCTTGACGTATTCTATTCTCTCGTTAGGTTCCATCTTGATAAATCCCTTGCAATGACATAATGTGTGGTTTTCGTTACAAAGGACACATACTTTTTCTGTTATAGGTGTGGCAACATGGCATGTACGTTCTCTGATTTGTCTAGTCTGTGAAGTGCTTGCAGTGACCAGTTCTAATGTACGAAATTTAGACTCCATAAACATGCGAAACTGGTCCCACGTCGGTATTTCTTCACTGTCTTCCTCTTTATTTTGACTACTCACATGCTCTTCCCAGTTTTTGTGTGTCTCTGGATCCAACTTCTGAACGAGGAGGTGTATGATAATTAAATCCCATGAGCTAGTAGACACCTTCAAGTTTTCCAAGTTTTTTAGACATTCTACAGTTGTGTCGATCAGAGATTTGATTTGAACAGCTGATTGGGTGGTCAATTTCTTCTGGTTGAACAATTTTTTCATAAAGTTGTTAATAATCAAACGTTTGTTTCCATACCTGGTGTTTAATATGTCCCATGCCACTTTGTAGTTGCTGGCAGTAGCTTGTATATGTTTCAATAGCCCTTCAGATTCTCCCGTGAGACTTGTTTTTAAATAATGAAGTTTTTGTACATCGCTCAATCCAACATTATCGTGCACGAGGGAAGTAAACAGGTCTTTGAACGCGGGCCATCCTTCATAAGTACTGGCAAATGTAGGCAACTGAATTTTTGGTAAGTGTACAAATCCATTTTGATTGAATGAGCCAATTTTAGGTCCAATGTTGGTCGATGTGGAATTTTGTGATGAAGTGGTTGTACTTGTAAACGCTTCGCACATATCTTTCAGCTCACCTTGTAGCACATTGTATAAATCTTCATACACAAAAAATTCGTCTTCTGTGAAATATGGCAATACGGCTTTTTGCGCTTTGGGCGTTAATTTTACTAACTCATCGTGCGATTTTCTAAAACAATTCCAATATCCATTTACGATTTCTATTCGAGTTTCTACATACCCTTTTGTAAGTCTTGATTTTGGGGTTTTCTTCCAATTCGAAAGCGTCTTTTTAAGTAATTCGGCACAATTTTCCAATGAAGCCACAATTTCTTGTTGCGCTGCCGTAATTGTCGTAGCCATTGTTTATGAGTACTCACAAAGTTCACAAAAATAGTTAATCTTTCACAGTTCTAGTTTTTACCACTTTATCACTCGAAATCCACTATTGTTTGTTGTAAATTCGATAGTCTTTTTGTTTAATTGTCGGCGGAGTCAGCGGTCGGCCATGCCGGCCGGCATTTTGCACCGGTAGCAATCCGGTTCGAATTCGACCATATGGTGGTGTACTTAAGGTCTATATTGATTTTGTAGGTGATCGGGTAAATGAGAAACGTACTGTCACTTGCAAGGTTGTATTACGACTGCTCGTGCGAGCGAAATGACAATAGATATGTAAGGAAGCAAATAGAAACACCAACGAGCATTATAATTTTGTGGCTTTACGATTTGCCTTTGGAGTCACGTCGTTTCTAGGGTTTAAGTCAAACAATTTAGCCACCCTGCATCATAAACGAGGCCAAAAAGTTTTGATGACATACTTAGTAATATTTTTTTGCATTGAGATTGCAATTGATAAAACAATACTCACCACATTCTTTCTCTTCATCAGTTTGGAGAGGGTGTCGTCGAGTTTCCCCCGCGCGGGCGAGTGGTCGGCGGCGAGCGGCGTCCGGCGGCCCACCGAGAAGTCCTGCGCCTCGCTTAGGTCGAGCGGCGCGGAGAGGTCGACGGGCGCGGCCGCGGGCGCTGGCGACGCGGGCACGCGCTGGTGCGCCGGCGGCGGCCCGCCCTCCGGCTCGGGGCCGCCCGCCGCCGCCGCCGCGCCCGAGTGCGCCGCCGCCGGCGACGACAGCAGCGCGTGCAGCTTGGCGCGGTCCGTCTCCACATCGATGGCGATGTGCCGCTTCTGGAGCGGCGGCTTGCGGTCGTCGTGCGAAGCTCCGGACGCGGCCGCGGCGGCGGGCGCGTGCGGCGCCCCGGCGGGCCACTCGCGGTTTTGCACGGCGTGCGCGATGTGGTGCAGGCGAGTCTCGAGCGCGCGCTCCGAGAACCAGGCTTCGGGCGGCGGCGGCTCCTCGGCGCGGCCCAGCTTGGCGAGCGTCTCGAGCTCCGAGAGCGCGTCAGTGTCATCGTCGTCCCGGTCGGCGGCGGCGGCGGCGGCGCGCCGCGAGCGACGCCGCGTGGCGCGCTCCGACCCCGCCTCCGAGTGCGCGCCGCCGTCCTCCGAGTCGGAGGACGCTTTCCGGGACTCCTTCTTGGCGCCCGAGCTCGCGCCGCCGCCGCTGCGGAGGCCGGCCTGGCGTTTGCGAGCGCACTCCGCGAACGGAAGTTTCGGATCACAGAATATTTTATTATAGGTGTCGCCCAACCCGTGCCTGTATCGAAAACATGAGCCGTTATGATAAAAGTAGTCTCTATTTAACATTTATTTATTGTTAGAAATAAACATAAATATGTGTAAAAACGTTTGTATTAATATGTTGCATATTAGAAAATTATATTGGTGTGGTACTGACTTGCAGACGCCGAGTATGAGCAGCTTGTCGTGGCTGGCGGGCTGCCACCAGGGCGGCGTGTCGGGCGCGCGCTCGCACAGCGCCAGGCGCGCCTCCAGCGCGGGGTGCGGCGCCACCTCCTCGCGCAGCACGCGCAGCAGGTCGATCCTGCGTCACATCACAATTACACATCCGCCATCCACCGACACACGTACTAACCAACTCGTCGCCCGATGAGGCACTCAATTTGGAAATTGAAATCGTTTATAAATTGAAAGATGATCAGTGATTGACTCTGAATAGATTGAAAGGAAAGAATAAAATTTGTGGGGATTACGATGTTAAAAGGGGTGGAAAACTACAAATTTGCCTAAGATACATAGATTGATGGATAAAATACATCTGCAAAAACATTGCCCTCATGTTGGGCAACCTGAATAGATGTATATTTAAAGCTATATTTGGAGGAATTACCTTTCCAACGTGGCGATGGCCCTCTCCTCCCCGATGGGCTCGGCCTTGAGGTCGGGCCGCGTGGGCAGCTCGGCCTCGCCCACCGACAGGCCGCACTGCCGCTTGCACATGGCCATGAAGGCCTTCAGGTAGTCCGTGAGCGCGTCGTCAGTCTTGGCGTCGAGGCGCGCCAGCGAGCGGAAACGGCCCCAGCGCAGGCTCTTGGTGGCGGGGTCGAACTCGACGCCGTACGAGGCCACGGTGCGCCGGAAGGCCTCCTCGTCGGCGCGCGTCCAGCGCCACGCGGAGGCCTCGTCGCGCGCAACCGCCTCCATGCGCTCGCGGCGCTCCATCTTCTGGACCAAATACTGGCTTACACTATCGTCTCAGAGTAAGGTCGCATCATAGCTATACCTACCGTCATGCTTATGCTTTGTTATAATTTTTTAAGCTTAATTCTAGTGGTGGAGACATGCAGTTGTCCTAGTAACCAAGCTATAGTTTCAAATCTACTCAATTTTCCTGTTAGTTATCCTACAAATGTTAAATAAAATAAACATTCAACGACATACTTAGGAATTTCAAAATTAGTCACAAACTAGTGTCTATGGTGAGTCCAATTGAAACTATTTTTTCTTCAATACAATTTCGAATTGAGCTTTCTGGATTCGACCACAGATCGTAATCCAATAATTTGGACTCCAGTCAGCTTAAAACCTTTGACACTAAGTTAGATTACTCATCAACCAAATAACTCATTGTGACACGTCTTTGTTCAAACGATAAGGTAGTAGAGAGCCTGTCGAGGAAGCCGTCGACGCGACGCGACGCGTACCTTGGCTTTCTGCTGCATCTTGAGTTCCTCGCGCTTGTAGTTCCGCTGGTAGGCGGTGATGAGGCGGCGCAGGCGCGTGTTGAGGTCCTGCATGGAGGGCCAGAGGTGCGAGCCGGCGGCGGGCGGCGCCTCGTCGTCGGCGCGCGGCGAGGCGGCCGGGGACGTGGCGCCCGCGCCGCTCGACACGTCGTCCGTGCAGTCCTCGTCGCCCGCCGTGCTGCCGCGCACCGCGCGCTCCTCGCTCCTGAACAACAACACGCTCTCAACGGTCGGCGTATACTGTGCTTGCGAATACACTCACAGAGCGATTTTCGATGACACTGTTATTGGTATTAGACAGGAATTAAAATCGAGCAACATCATGGGTGATGCAAAAATAGACATAAATTAGATCATTAGAAATATTATAATATCTTTGAATGACTCTTTTAACCACATTAATTTTACCATCTCTGCCATGTCGGACGAGTTAACATGAGTAGTATAGCCTTAGTGATACCGCTTAAAACTTCGACCGCGCAGTAAAAGGACGAAGGGGTAGTCAAAGTAGAGTGAGGTAGAAGTGGGCCGCAAGGTCTGCAGCGCGCACCTACCTCTATCTTTTTCGACGCCTTATCTCCACGCCCATGTACTAAATTCGTTTATGGGGTAGCACTATGTGTGTGGTGTGTAGGTACTGACTTGATGTCGGTGCACTCCGCGTCGTCGGGCGGGCCCAGCTTGTCGAGGAAGGCGAGGCGCGGGTCGGTGCGCATGGCGAGGTAGTTCTCGTAGCCGTGCACGTAGGTGCCGACCAGCAGCGACACGTCGCACTCGCTGTCCCACCAGAGGCGCGGCGGCGCGCTGTCCACGCCGCGCGGCACGCGCATGCCCAGCGAGCTGCACGAAATAACACGACCACATTACGATCGACGAATATACTTCCTTTAGGACTGATTTACATTGGTGAAGTGTTTAACGAAGGAGACAGTATTGTAAAGAGCCGCGCGACTCTTCACTAGCCACTTGGGGTGGTATAAGCAGTTGAATAAATTTAATACAGGGTATAAGTGACCGGTAGCAGGCCGATAGAAATATGCGACTGGACTCGGTAGTAGTGTAAACAGCTATTGTCCAATTCCTTGACATTGTAATCGCCACTGTCCTTGACCAATATAAATAGCTTTACAAATTGCATGTAGATGCATATGCAAATGAATGCACCATCTGCCTCGATGGAGTTCAATATAATTGAGATTTATTTGGGTCGCTCGTCATATTACTAACCTTGCGTGCGTTCCATTTTCAATTTGAGAAGCGTAGTCGCCGATTACTTCATGTTTGATGTAATACATCATTCGAACTCTTAGTAACACTCTGGAAACAGTAAATCCATTGTATAGAGTTATTATTAAACAAATTTACTGGCACTATATTCCTTAATTATAAAAAAAGCATCTCTTTACGCAAAAAATAACACATAGTTTGTAATACATAGCTTGACTTTTTTCGCATTATTCATAATAGTTGTAGGGTGGTGTCATATCATATACCTATAAAATTAAATGTAATGCATTTCCAGTCGTAATTTTATTTCTTAAAAAAATAGTAGTAGACTTAAAACTTGTGAGATTTTAAATATGTATAACTATTTGTTACTACTTACTTGTTGGCATGTCTGTAAAGATGCTTTTTGTAGCTGCTTTCCAAGTAAGCTTCACAGTCATACTTTTCAGATGAACTCCAGTGATTAGCATCTTCCCATTTTTGTATATCAGATACTTTCGGAATATCTTTCGGTCTGTTTTTCTTTTTAGCATTTCTACCACGAGGCACAGGATTATGTAACCCACTGTGGTTTCTAGATATTGTCACTTCACCATTCTCGCAAGGCTCAATTAAGTCCCATATGAAGTTTCTTATTTTTTCATCTCCTTTGTAATGTCGCAAACAGAACAGAACCTGTTGAAGAGTTTTGAAGTTTAGGTAAGTATACAATTTAGCATGTGTTTTTTTTGTTTCAAATAAATAGTCAGTAATAGCTGTTAAACTCAGTGAAAGTCTAAAACTTCCTCGGTATTAGCATGGCTAGTCATCATTTTAAATATCAGACAAAAAACATAATGATGGCATTCAACTGGTGAAATGCACGCTTGATCTAGTCTGCCCAAAGCTAGTAATCACAATGTAACCACATTTGATCATTAAAAATGTCCCATTTAAACATCATGTAATAATATCTAGTAATCAGTTCAATTTGAATTGAAATATTTAACAATATCAATAACAGATTATACTTACAATAATTCGGGCACAGTCTTCAATAACAGACATTGTCCAGCCTTTTCTTAGTTGATTCTTATCGACAGTCTCTTCCCATCTTGCCCAACTGCAAAAACATCATATTTAAACGAAAATTAGAATAAGTTATTTAATGCTTTGTTACAAAATCTAATTGAAGCAAGAACAAGTAATTTACCCGAATGTAAGTAGTCCTCTTTCAATTTTAAAGCATTCGGACCGTGTCCAAGAGCCGTAAACCACTTCTTCGTCGATTGGAACTCCTTCGTGGCGCGGTATGTAGTCGTCGCTGGCATATTTCCTGCCTTTCTTTCCAAACTTGTCCTTTTTGCGCTTACTACGCAAACTTATTCCTGTGAAGTTATTTCATTATTACTTTTTATTACCATAATTATCCTTTGAATTGTTATTATACGGTAAACGCGGTTCTACTTGGCAACTTTGTATACCTTGTCAAAAATTAGCTGTTAAGATCTTGATAGCTAAATAATCAACATTTCTGAAGCCACTATTTGAAAGAAAAACGATTAAAACTCGTTGTTATTTTCTTACTATAGCCGAGGCGTCGCGCTTTTAACCGGCCAATAATGTTTTTTTTAAAGCAATAAGAAGTAAAATAATTCTTAAGATCTAACTATCAAACTCAAATAGATGGGATAAAAATGGTGCTTACCATCTTCATCTTCTTCAGAATCAGGGGTCACTTCCATGTCGGACATTTCCATTGGACCATCGTCGTGCCCGTACCTTTTTATCATTGTTCGTTTTCTGGGTTCTGTAACTATTAGATCCTCATCTTCTTTTTTCTCTGTGGTGTCGATTTCAGCCTTCTTCGCCCACTTGTTCCAAAAGTCGGGATCACGTATATCGATATCTGATCTTTGATCATTAGCAGCAAAGCTAGCTTTGGAAAACGTGGATCCCTTCTCAGACTCCATCTGGATGACTTGAGTCCTTCTCGCTAATATCATTTCGATATCTTCTTCGCAGAATTTATCTCCAGCGTTATCTTCGTCCATCACAGCTCCATAAGCGCCTTTCTTAAGTAAATCTTCTATTTCCTTCTTCGACAATTGTTTCAAGCCTGTCTCTTTTCCTTGAGTTGTATTCATACTTTGCAAAATAGCTTTGTCGAGTCCCAGCTTTAGAGACGCTTTATCGAACATTTCGCGTTCATATGTATTGCGACAAATCAATCTATATATTTTGACCATTTTTTGCTGACCGATACGATGGCAACGTGCTTGTGCCTGTAAATCGTTTTGTGGATTCCAATCACTGTCGTAAATTATAACTGTGTCGGCTGCCGTAAGATTGATGCCTAAGCCACCTGCTTTGGTGCAGAGTAAAAACACGAAGCGATCAGAATCCGGTTTAGAGAATCTGTCGATTGCTTCTTGTCTCAGATTACCTCTTATGCGTCCATCGATTCGTTCAAATGGATACTTTCTGTACAAAAGATAATCTTCTAATATGTCCAAACAGCGAACCATCTGACTAAAAATCAGAACGCGATGGCCACCTGCTTTTAATTTCGGGAGTAGTTTGTCTACTAAGACCATTTTTCCTGAAGACTGTATAAGTGCCTTGTAATAGGCCTCCTTGTCTTCTCCATAAGCTTGCTTATAGTCAAATTGAATCTGATCCTCGGCACCATTCAGCAAGTAAGGATGTATGCAGCATTTTCTGAGCTCCATCATTGTGTTCATTAAATTTGGTATATTCTGTGCAGAGGCCGTTCCTTTTTGTAGAAAACTGAAATTCCTTTCAAGGATAGCTCTGTAATACTTCTTTTGTATATTAGTGAGTTCCACTTCTATAATTGTTTCTTCTTTAGGAGCCAAAGTTTTTTCAACATCTTCCTTTAGCCGTCGTAGCATCATAGGTTTCAAAAGAGCTTGCAATTTAACAACTTCTGATTCTGATTTTAGCTGACCAAATTCGTTTAAAAATGCTTCGCTGCTGGCAAATTGGGATGGTTCCAAAAAGTTAAGCAACGAGAACAATTCGTTTACATTGTTTTGCAGTGGAGTACCTGACAATAACACTCGATGTTCTAAATGGAGCTGCCGCAAACCTTCCAGCAATTTGCAATTACGATTTTTTAATCTATGAGCTTCGTCAATAACACAAATTCTCCAATTAAATGTTTTTAATTCCTGAAAATCTGTCACTATGATTTCAAATGTTGTGATGAGTACATTAAATTTTGTGATTTCTTTGATTGGCTCACCATTTTCGTTTTTATAATAAAACTCGTACTCTTGAAGCATACTTTTGCTTTGCTGTGATCCATGGTAAACCACCACATTCATATCTGTCCAGCCTTCAAACTCTCTTTGCCAATTCGGAATAGTCGATAATGGAGCTATTATGAGAAATGGACCTCTCACGCCATACTCCCATACTGAATTTACGAATGTTAAACTTTGAATAGTTTTGCCGAGTCCCATTTCGTCTGCCAATATACAATTTCGGTTATTATGCCATGAAAATAATAACCAATTTAATCCTTCAAGTTGATAATTTCTTAATGTGTTTCCACCTTTGTATAAAGGAGATTCTTTTAACTGCACCCATTGATCAGCTGAAGGTTTCCTTTTGTACTTCCATTTTTCCTTAGGAGGAATTTCACTGAAGATTTTATACTGCTTTATTTTATCTACATCTATATCTTCTTCTAGCTCCCATGTACTATCTTCATATTGTAAACTTTTCCACTTCACCAAATAGTGTTTCACTACGGTGTTGTTGGCCGGGTCTTCATTTTCAGACATGTCCAATATTCTCTCTACTTCAATATAATCCGGATTAAAAGGCTCATCATCCAAAAGCTCAAATATATTCATTTGCTGAGCTTGTTTTTGTTTAAATCGTTTGATTTTTGAGAATATTCTTTTGTCTCCTTTGTAAAGTTCTTCTTCAGTTTTCCACTCACAATGTAAGTATGAGAAGTTTCTGTATTTTACGAAATACTCTTCTATATCTACTATAACAGTTTTTGTCTCCATTATTACAGCATTTTCTTTTGTATCTTCTGGGTTAGAATCTTGTTTTTTAACTTCTTCGGAAGTATTTTCTGATTTAATCTCAGTTTCTTTTTTCTCATCTATCACGTCTTCAATACCTTCTGGAGGTTCGATTAAGGTTGATTGTTCCTTTGTTTCTTCAGTCAACGTCGTAGGCGAAGTAGGTGTTGTTTCACTTACATCTTTGTCAACAGGTTCTGGTTTTGGTTCAATCTTTAATTCCCTTTTTCCCATACGCGCAGCAAGCACATGTTGTACTATCATGGAATCTTCTTCAGTTGTATTAACATAAATATAATTTGGTTTCGGTGTTCCTTCAACTTTCACTGCCTCTACTTTAGTTTCGGCACTAAGTTCCTCAACCTTTTTCTCTTTTTCAATCTTAGGGACAGTAATAGGGAATTCTTCATCTGATAAACGTAACATAACATCGTCTGTATATTTTTTACGTTGAGTGTTTCTAGCTGATCGTCGTTTTAGACTGTCATCCTCGGGAGGAGGCGAAGGCGGGGGCGTCGACATCATGTCGTCTGGTTCTCCATCAGAATCTGGTACAATTCCACCACGTTTTTTCCTTCTTCCACCCACTAACTTTTTAGATATTTTTTTACAGCTGCCACTGGATGACCCTCTTTTCTTACCGGGTCTTTTTCTAGGAGTAATAGAATCGGTATCATCATCTTCTAGCTCTCTTTTTGCTTCTGCTTCTTCCAACAAATCTTTAATAGCTATTTTAGACACAGGAATATCATCAAAATCAGTCACATTCGAATCTTCCATTGAATGCTCCGATATATTTTTTGTCAAGTCTGCATTAAAACTGCTTAAAGAACCCTCAGCTTTCAATTCTTTTTCATGTTCTACGAAATCGTAACAGGTCGTGGTATCGACTTGATTTTCAGAAACTTCTTTCTTTGGGCCCCTTTTTTTTCTGGGCGCATTGGGGTCTTTAGGTTCTCGCTTTTTACGTTCCTTTACCGGTTTTTCTCCCATAACTTTGGGTTCTTTAGGAGTTCGAGGTTTTCGTTCTTTATTTTTTCGTGGACCACGTTTGCCCCTCACTTTTCCTCCATTAACATCATCAGCTGATAGAGCGCTGCTGTCCAAGTTAGTGATATCTTCACCTAACTCTAAATCTATCTCCGAATTATTTTGCAAACCAGTACCTGCGGTTACACAATCCTCTGAAACAGGCAATTGATCAAGAGGCTGGGGTACGTTTTTTTCTTTTTTTGCCCTAGGTTTTCTAGGTTTTGATGGACCTTTACCTCGACCCCGTCCAGTAGTGCTTGTGACCTGGGGACTCTCTACCATTTTCGAGCCATAAACTGGGTTTTGTAATAAACAATTTGGACCTCCATTACATTTATCGTTTGTCTCATGCTGTTGCAACAAGGAGAGCCTCTCTTGCAGACATCTCACTTTTTCTTGATTTTCGTTAGACGCCGGTTGACTATACACATCTTGTATTTGTTGTTGCAATGCTATTTTCTCTTGATGATGAGAAGTTGCATAAATACCCGGCATATTAGGATGAGGCATTTGAGGAGGTCCTATCATCATCATGCTTGGATTTACGTTATGTGGCATATTCGGCATCATAGTATTTGGATTTGCTGTCATACTAGGAAGCATGTTTTGCATGTTGAGTGGAACTCCACCTGGAACTGCAACAGTTGGGATATTCTGAGCTGTATTTGTTGGTCCAACTGGAACATTAGCAGGCATAGGAGCCATGCCGACTGGTAAGGTACCAACTATAGAAGGCATCGGAGTTGGCATGCAATTAATATTGCTTTGAGGACTGTGCACTGATACACTTGATGACACTGTATTAGTTATCCCAGAATGCTGTATTTTATGGGTAGGTTGTATTTTTTGTTGTACATTTGGTATTGTTTGTGATCCAGAAGTATTTTGAAAAGTCGGAAGATTGCCGACAGTATTATTTTGGATTGGTGAAGGTATGTTCTGAGTAATAGTAGGAGAAATTCCTGGCGGAACAACATTGTGTGTAACAGGGTTAGGTACACTGTTGCTTGGGAATGCTTGACCCCTGTTGACATTTATAGGACCAATATTTTCATACTGCGAAGTCGTGTTAGTAGGGAGTGGCTGGCTAATCGGCAATTGAGGTTTATCAATAGAAGTAGCGTTTGGTACAACTGGTGGCAATGGTGTAGTTTGAGAAGTTTGTTCCTGTACACAAGGAATCTCGGCTTTATCAGTATCATAAGTCGGAACTGGATTTTTTTCCACTTTTTCTTCCGGTTTTGTAATAATTGGTTCTAATGTCATATCATTTGGTGGTTTATCAGTTATTTTTTTGTCCAAATTTTCTGTTCTTGGTCCAGTTGAATGCAAAGAGGGCACTGTCATTACCGGAGCTGCTGTTGAAGTATTGACAATACTTTCCTTCTGTGTATCACTGGGGTTATTTGGTTGTAAAAATGTATGAGACATATTAATGTTGTCTGGAGTTTTATCATTTTCATTACTCGGTTTTTCTGCAGGTTTGGTCTCCATATTTATTGTCATGGGTACATTTTTAGGTGGATCTAGTTTTATAGGCGGCGTCGATACTAAAGATTCCTTTAGTTTAGCAGTTTGTTCATTATTTTCTAATGATGTAATAGCACTACCAACAGGTGCTGGCAGTTTATTTGTCATCCATTGTGATGGTGAAGAAACGTGACCAACAGCAGGAGAAGCTGGGTTGCGTTGGTATGAATATTCTGCCCCCGAAGGTACTACCATTTGCTCTAAAGCTTGAAGAGTATTCTGTGAAGTGAACGAAGGCGGTACAGGGCTCGCACAAGATGTTGGAGGGGGTGGCACTAAAGTTCTCCCTCCTCCATGAGGAGAAGCACTAGGTCCTTTTATGGGCGACATTACAGGCCTAGGAGATAGCTGTGACTGTGCTTGCTGTCGAGGAGATATCTGTGCTCTTGGTGACATTTGAGGAGACAGTTGAGGAAACGGCGGTCGATATTGAGGGCTTCCCTCCATCCCTGCAGGTTTCAGTTCTCTATATTGGTTTGAGACATTGACGTCAAGGGGGTGTTGTATCTGATGAGATTGATAATTCATCGGCACCGAGTGATGTGTTGACGCATACGGCATTTGATTTGGTACAGAATGAGAAGGCGCCACAGACGCAGGAGGAACTGGTGATTGCCGCGGTACGTGGTGTAACGGAGGAGCGCCTGCGTGATGTAAATGTACATTTGGATGACTTTGAATTCCAGAGCTAATTCCACTTGGATGGCTTGGCATATTCTGATGAGGTTGGTGCTGAGGCATAGCACCATGACCTTGCTGTCCATGAGGAAGTCCATATTGATGTGGGTTCACATCAAGTTGTTGATGATAAGTAGGATGTTGATTGATTCGAGATGCACTGGGCGGATGCATTTGTGTATAGTTTGGGTAGTTCTGAAAATTTAATCAAATTTAACATATTTATATTTTTAATGCAACTAGTTATTACATCAGCCTGGTAGGTTCCATTGTCGGCAAAAGCCTTACAGGCTGTTAAAGACTAAGCACACAAAATGTTGAACTAACCTGTTGTTGTCCATATAGTTGCTGACTTGATGGCTGTGAAAAATGAGGCTGCCTAGGAAGGTATGGTGCATTTTGTGGCTGTAATCCTAATCCACCTCCCTAGATAGCAAAAAAAATTAATTTTAAAATTATGAATTAGTTTAAAATGCATTTCAGAATGTACGTCAACTATCAGTAAATACATATTTACAGTAAAAAAAAAAAACCAACAAACCAGCATACAAAATATTTATTTGTGAGTGACAGAAAAGTTGAATTAAATTGAAATATGTTGTTTATTTATTCTATGTGTTTGTGTGTAGCTCTGTTATTTATGAATCTAGGAAGATAATTATTATTCTTGATTATTTGCATAACTGTGTTATGGCTAATGTTATTTTTGTGTCTTGCACTACTTCTCGGCTAAATAAAAAATCAATGGTTACCTGCTGAGGTGGATATTGGTGTATTTTCTGTTGATGTTCATAAGAATGTCTGTAGTTGGGAGCGACAGGGGCGTATCTATTAGAGCCTGGTGGCCATCCACCCATGTCTCCAAGACCTGTAAATATTCAAAAACATGTTCAGTAATTTCTTAGCTGACTCAGTACCATGTCCATTAAATTGTTGATCAGTAGAAAATAAATCTTTTTTTTGACAAACCTGGTTGTTCTGCAACACTGTACATTGGGTCAGGTCCTGGGTGATAGCCTGGATAATGGGAGGGATGAACGTGATGTGGCGAATGGAGCGGCGCATGAGGTGGCTGAGGCATTCGCGGTCGCGGTGGGTAGGCCCCATACTCGTGGTACTCCGGCGCAGGCGGCCCGCTCCCAGGGTTCGGCACAGGCTGCGTGTTACTGCTTAAACCACTCGGGGGACCACCAAACGGTGTCAGTTTTTGTATTGAACCTTCTTGGGCCACATTGCTCTGACTGTACTGCTGTCTGTAACTGCAATAGACCAATTTTAGATTTACAGTTGAAAGTAATGGGAGTTAACATAAATCTTATTCAACTAGAACCATCATTTTAATTAGTCATATTTTCCATCGGTTACTACAAAATATGGTATTTTGTATGACATTAGCATGGGGCCTCGTTTAGGGAGACGCGGGTCGTTGCGCGGCGCATGCAGCGTCGGGTCACGCGTCTCGAAAAACAAAATAGAATGCGCGTCAACAGGCTTCTACCTAAATGCTCTCATACATTAGAATATTATGTTTGATTTGGCCACGCCCCAGGTCTCCCTGGACTACTAGATAAATGAGTAACAAGGAATGAACTAACTGTACCTATTATCTGTCGCGTCTTTGTTCTCTCCGGCCACCCCAGACGCTGAGCCGCCGGCAAAACTGTCTGATCCGCCAAGATCAGTAAGTCCTTCCAACATTCCGCTGCCATCATCACCAAATAAGTTATATGAGTCCATCACTCAATTAAGAGTGAATTATTATAATTTTCCAATCAAAGTATGTCAAGCGAAATTGTATTAAGCCCATTTTAATCTGTAAACAACAATGTTTTTTTTTGTTTGTATTCTATTTACAAAATTATCCTTCGTTTGAACAACATTAAGGTAAAAAGTGCAATTTCAATTTAATTTTATTCCTATTTTATTGTATTTTAAAAATAGTCCATGTACATTATTTAAGTTATTTAACTCTACAAAACAGTTAAGTTATAACTGTACCCCTTGTTAAACTGGAACCTTGTTTCCTATGGAAACCAACACTCACAACTTTTGTTTTTACAATATTGTCTAAGTGTGACATAAATGTATTTACTGTGAAAAGCAATATGATTCCATTGCTGCTGCAGAACTCTCAGCAAAAAAATATAATCTCTCAAGAATATAAAAGTATGAACAGAGACATAGTCAAGATGGACAATCATTTTATAGTTAATACAATTGTTTATTAGTAGATGACAACTAAAGAGACAATTATGAATGTGCAATGAAATTAATGTTTGATTAATTGGATTTAATGTAATTTACAACTGTTATTTTGAAGTATTGACCATTTTTGCTATTTTCTCTGGGTTTGCAGAAATACTGACAAATTTAGCTCTAGTCAACCTGCACCTACTTTGCTAACCCTTGATGACCCTGTACCACATGGGACTAGGACTCAATTAAGTGGTAATTCTAGACTTTGTTTTCAAGTTTGGCAACTGGGGGTACCCCTAAACTGACGACTACTACTACTACTGTCTGATACATAATTATATTATGTAGTTTTGGAACAGGCCAGACATTGAAATGAAGCCTCTCTAAAAGAGAAGCCTAATGAAACCCCAAATAGTAGCATAGAGTATTTCTTACACAATCAATGATTTATGCACATATTAAAGAGTCCAGTCATAAATAAAAAATTTAATCCATTAATTCCAGCGAAAACATTTTTAATTTCATTTTTAATAATAATGTTTGCTTTGGTTTCACCCCATTTTGAATGTGCAATCTTGCTCTCAACCATTATAATGAATATACAGGGTTATTAAGAAAGGATGTACTAAGTGTAAAGAAGGTCATTGTTGTCATCATTATTATGTCATATTTTTTACTATGCACCTATCCTGGAAAATGAGAAAAAAACTGCTGCTTAATACATTTTGTTGATGATCAACAAACTTTTTATATGAAATAGCTTTCAATTAGATTTACATAGATGTTGTCTCTTAAAACTCAGGCTTCTATAGTAGCCCCACATAAACACTTAACATAGTATTAAAAATAATCAAATACACATAACTTTATTTGAATCTAAGCCTTATCATTCCACAGTAACATTGATGACATTTAAGTGTTTTTAGCATATTTAGGCATTGTGACACCGACACAATCACAGAGGGATTGACAGCATAACAAGGCACTTGATCACTTTACACTGTCTTGATCCATAAGCCTTGTTTTCTAGGCGCCATTTTTTTATGTTGATACTTTACATTACACCTATGTATATCTGATCAAAGGGAACAGCTGATTTTTATTTGCATTTTCAGGGTTGGCTCCATAGTAAAAGTTGTTCATAATGATGAATTCAATGGCTCCCATTCGGCTTAGTATACCATTTCCTGATAACCCTGCAGTTATACATATAATATAGCAGTGAGTTTTTGTAAAAGTTTTTTTGTAGAATTTGATACTAATAAGTTTGTATTTGTGAAAGAACATGAATGCAAGCATTTTTTTCTAGTTTGGTTTTCAAAAATGAAAATGTTTTATACATTATGTAATTCACACTTACTCTATAATTAATATTATGTGATTTTCATCCATCATCTCATGACTACAATGAAATTTCTCAATGGAAAGGTTTGACAGTGTGATGAGACTCATTGAAAAATAAATATAAATTATACCTATGTAACTACTTACAAATTCAATGCCGTGTTTATGTTTACATTGCTTTATTTTTTCTTCATTACACTTTAGACCCAAGTTTCTTCTAATGGTGAATTAGCATACATAACTAAGGGGAAAAGCTATACGCTTATGATATGAACATCAACATACAGCGTTACAACTTTTCCCGTTTAGTTACACAGCTTCCATTTCACAATTTCTTCAGCTTCAGCAGCTCAACAGCCATAGTAATGTTTGAGAATTGAGTTTATCTCAAACAAATGTTTTGTGAAATAAGATAGGACCTAGACAACATCTTGCAAATACACCAAACTAAAAATTACAGCTACAACCATACCAGACAGAAATCCCTGTATAAATAAATAGCCAGGTAATTACATCTTAGTCTAAAGAGAAAGTTTAGTAGGTAGGTATATCTTAAATTAATCAATGAAGTGACGGTCACGATGCTTATTTACAGTACCTCACCACTATAGATAAATATGAAGTACATACTTAATGCAAGTAATCTGAAATAACTGGCAAAATTTGCAGTCTACCGACAATATTTCGGTACTATCAACTAGAAATTTAAGATACCTACCTAGAATAGCAACGAAGATGGTGATTAAAATCGGAATTACAACTACCACATGATAAAACCTACCTCGTACACTGTTGGCGTAAATTGATGCATAAGTTGAGCATTAGGAAAAGCAATACCAATCTCTTGAAATCAGCGAAATAATAGTTCGGTACAACGTAAAAGTAAAATGAATGCAAGTACTCACCAATAACGCCACACACAAAGTAGTTCACAAAATGGATACCATACTCCAGTTAACTCGGTCCATCAATTTATGATAATACATATAATTACGGAAAAATGATTGTTCTAATATAAATAACAGCTTTTTATCAGTCGCCTAATGAGATTCAGTGCTAAAATAGACAATTAAACGCATATTTTCACACTAGAACAATAATTACAAGCTACGCAATCACACTCCGTCCATTTTGTTTCACAAATTCACAAAAAAATTATTTTTAGGGATGCCTGATTGCACGATTTAAATCGATCATTTGTAATTAGATCTATTGATTTGAATCGATTTTCTGTAGTACTATTTTTATTATTTAATATTATTTATCATAGTTCTATCAGCGGTCATCTCGCAGATTCTCGTAGCTGAAACTGCTGATAGACGTAAATTTGTAAATGAATTTATTTATTACTGTGATTCGAGAGGTAGACCTCTCAAACTTTTTTTTCTTCACATAAGTTCTCTATGAATTTGAGGGCAAGAATCAACGAGATTAATGTACTACGTAAGTATTAGAGAAGCTAATCCACACAAAAAACGTTACGCAACTTAATTAAGTAGGGGGGCTTGCCCACCGTGGGCTGACCGCAAGTTTGCTGCAGTATTGACTACTAAATAGTTAATGTCCGTCCAGGTACACACTTTGATTTCAGTAAATAAGCCCTGCTCCATACACAACCACTCTAACCATCACCCTAATGCAAGGTGCAAGGATTTCAGTGCACGGGAGTAGACAATGTTTGTGTTCGAATGATGAAATCTAGTACGTAGTACATAAATAGCGATGGCAATAATGAACTTCTCAATTAGGATTGTATTAGAAGTATCTTAATTTTGTCCAGAACCAACTGAAATCCTAGTAGGTATTTTATTACCAGTTATTACTTTTTTTTGTTTTCTATAAATAAATAAAAATAAATTCGGGACACTTCCACACACGGTCGCCTGACCCCAAACTAAGCAAAGCTTGTACTATGGCTGCCAGAGACTGATTTACATACTAAGATTTTTTAAATACATACTTAATTAAATAGATATTAACATCCAGACATAGAACAAACACAAATGTTTATCACATAAATTTTTGCCCTAGGTGGGAATCGAACCCACGCCCCCAAGCTCAGAAGGCAGGTTCACTACCAAGTGAGCCACCGAGGCAGTCATATCTATATTTCCTTAACCGCTATTATTTGGTATCCAGGGACCCAATTCGGAAATTTGAGATTTTTATCTCACTATTTTTCGTCCTTGTTGCTCTCGTATGAAACGTCGTAAGTGTGAGAGTGACCAAGATAAAATCTCATCTCATCTCACGCGCAGGAATAGCCCCCCTGTTCCACATGATTTAACCTTACGGCCGGGGTGGCCTAAATACGATAGGGTGAATGGATTATAGCGCTGCTCAGCTTTCAACATCCCAGGATTTCCAGGTGAGCGCTTGATCTTCGGTCTCTCACGGAAACCGTCCTTTATAATGTTTTGCTGACACCCAAGCCAGCCATTAAATCACCGCAAGTATAGTAAGTATGGATAGCGAATAGTTTTAAGGATTTCATGACTCGAAAACTTGTTTGACTTATGACAAGATGCTTGTTTCAACTTTCAACCACAATGGAGTTTTTAAATCGTATTTCACCATAATATGAAAATCATCATCACTAAATGTTGGAATATACGTTATTAAATTCAGGTATCCTACTTCTTTTTTATAATGTTGAGGACAAAGTATGTGTGCGTATGTTTGTTTGTTACCACTGCACGTTCAAATGGGTGGACGAGTTACAACATGCTTCGCAATCGTGCACGGTGGACTACAAGGCAAAATTGTAATGGGTACCTTTTGGGACCCCGGAAGTACTCAAAGTAAACTGCCTCGACAAAAAAAATCTGTATAATTATCGAACATGCTCACAAAAAAATCACGAAAATCGGTTCAGGAATGCGACCTAAGGAAGACAAACGTCTGCCGCGAAGTCTAAAGCTCAAAAAGCCACTAGTAATTGTAATAAAATTCATAGTATAAATTATTTTTAGTGTAGCCTACAAACCGGCGTCGAAAAATGCAATGATCGAATCATAAAATCGAATAACAAAATCTTGACTCACAAGTGCTACCAGCACTAAAAAAAAATCAGCCTGTTTCAGGAATTTCAGGGAAATGGTACATGGTTTACTTCTAGGAATTTTCAGTATTTTCTTTGCTATTATTTTTGCACGTACTGAAGGTGTTGTCATCGATTTCGTAGTGTTTTATGCAAATCAAGCAAGATATCATGCATTTGACTAGTCATTACAATCATTAAACATTTTATTTCCCCGTCGTTTTTTATATTACCGTGTATTTAATGGTCACCCCAATATTTTGACGTACAATATCAAGATGTACATGCATTAAATATTGGTCAATGGTGTCGTGCATTATTGCCTCCCAAATCAAGCGACGAATGTTTTCTTTCAATTTTATTCCTTGATAAAATTCTTAATTATTGGAGGTTTTTGCGCTAAATTAGCCCCAATGATGAAACTAGTTGATCAAGTTGTACGCAGCTTTAAAGTTGCAAAAGTGTTTCGAGAAAACACGGACAAAATAAACAGTATAGACTTTTCACCCAGTGGAGAAACATTAATATCATGCAGCGAAGATGATCAAATCGTTATTTATGATTGTGAAAAAGGATCTCAAGTGATAACGGTTAACAGCAAAAAGTATGGAGTTGATTTAATACACTTCACACATGCTAAGAATACCGCCATTCACAGTTCGACTAAGGTTGACGATACCATTCGATACCTGTCACTTCACGACAACAAATACATCAGATATTTCCCTGGACACACAAAAAAAGTTGTTACACTGTGCTTATCGCCTGTGGAAGACACATTTTTATCAGGATCATTAGACAAAACTCTACGCCTATGGGATCTCAGGTCACCCAATTGTCAAGGACTAATGCACTTGTCTGGTAGGCCTGTAGCAGCATATGACCCAGAAGGACTAATCTTTGCTGCTGGTGTAAACTCTGAAAGCATCAAATTATATGATTTGCGGTCATTTGACAAAGGGCCTTTTGTAACCTTCAAACTGAATCAAGAGAAAGAGTGTGATTGGACAGGGCTGAAATTTTCCCGGGATGGCAAAACAATGCTGATTAGCACTAATGGGTCGATCATCCGATTGGTGGATGCGTACCACGGGACTCCCCTGCAGACATTCACAGGCCACTTGAACAACAAAGGAATACCCATAGAAGCATCCTTCAGCCCTGATTCACAATACATTTTCAGTGGCTCCACAGATGGAAGAGTTCATGTCTGGAATGCTGATACTGGCTACAAAGTTTGTGTTCTCAATGGAGATCACCCGGCACCCATTCAATGCGTTCAATTTAATCCTAAGTTCATGATGCTAGCTTCAGCATGTACAAATATGGCATTTTGGTTACCTACAGTTGATGATATTTAAGTACTATGTGGTACAATTTTATTTCTGATCCTAGTGCTAAAGACAGTTATCAGACTTTGGAAGTTATTTCAGGCTGATCCTGGTTGGTATGATGATGAATTTATCTGTCTGCAGTGATATTTGTATTGTAGGTTTTGATCAAATTCAACCAAATCTTTCAAATCTTGATCTATTCAGGATTCTTGACTACCTCTTCATTAAAGAAAATTTGTAGTGTAGATACTATTTGCATAAATTTGTCACAAAGACTACATTATGAAAACTTTCTGTGGATAAAATTTGCTCGTTTTGGATGTACAAGAGATGGAAATGCAGAGTTATGTACAATAGAGTACAAGCCAAAAAAGTGTTATAAAACAAAAAATACCTACTTCCAAAAATAAAATAAAAAATCAATTTGAAAATTATATTATTAATTTTTAAATTTTACTATTGAATCCTAAAAATAAAATAAAATCCAAAACATTAAAATCTAAAACTTTTAAACTTTTTCCATTACAATTCATTGTGTAGTGGATGAAATATTTTGAATGTCTTTGTTTGACTCATGTTAATTTCAGAAAAATTGCAACTAGAAACAAATGTATGCTTAGATACTTCTGAAAGCTTTGTGCTATTTATGTTTTTAAGTAACTAGAGTAGATGTGTGAATCAATTGTGCAAATGATACATTGCTAACTATACAGCATAGGTATTTGTATACTTAGGTTTATAGAAAGTAGTTATGATGAAAAGTTACTAATTGTCTTTATAGTAAACATACATGTGACTACAAAATTAAAACAACAAAATAAAAGCGTAATTTTGTTTATGGCGCTCTATGATTGTAAAAAAGTTACAAGAATGTGAAACTTTTAAGAAATAACAATCTTTACAATAAAATATGAATATAATTACATAATTCGCTAAAGTAAACATACCATACATATAATTTATGTAAACATGTTTTTGTATTACTTACATTATTTTGAGGATTTTTAGTAAGTTAATGAAAGCGCCCTAAGTTGTGCCTGATTAATTATGTTAAAAAAAAATTTAAGGTACCTACTTCACTTACATTTTCTACTATAACTTCATTCATGTATTTAACTTTACTAAATATCTACTTAGATATATTCCCCTTTAGCAATAAACATTGTAAAGCCTCAGAATAATATCACAGTCTTTTGTCTTTTTCAATTGAGTTTAAAAATTTAAAGAAAGAAAAGGACAAAACACTATACCTATTCCGAGGCTATCCAATGTATATTGTTCATTATTATGTGGATTATGTATTGCAATTAAAATATTATGAGTAAAATAAAATTAAGATTATAATAAGTCGCACTTAAAGTAATGTGTAAACCTTCATTGTTAGGTTACGTGTGGTAGGTGTATTACCTATGCAGATACCAATGGTACTACTGCATGTATTGTTTTGCTGTAGTAATTAAATAATATATCTTCAGTGGTAGTATGTAAGCTCAAAGAAAGTTGGTAGGTACCTATGATTGTCATTAAGCTGACCATTCCTTTTTACTAAATAAATAATTATTTTCATGTGTGACTTCTTTGTGAAGATTGTAAAAAAACTGCAGTGAAGTAAATATTTTTAGCCGATGGGTTGTGTTACTTGTGATATTTTTAATAGTTCTAGCTATGATATTTATTTACCTTTGTTCGAGTAAAAGCTATTACATCTAAGGAAGATGGTGCAGTTATAAATAAATTAAAACATCTGAAGTAAAAAAAAAAGTATGTAGTTAAGAAGGCATAGGACGTGCCACGAAAGACGAGACTTGAAAAACCGCATGGCCTCCTATTCTTGACGCCTGAGATGAGATCCAGTCACTTTCACTCTTATGACATTTCAAACGAGAGAGACAAGGACCAGAAAATATTTCTTATTTTAGGCATAGGGCCCATTATATTATTGAAATATTTACACACCACTGACGCTCGTCAAGTCTCATCTTTCGTGGCATGTATTAGACTTGCGTTAATTGTGTTTAAAAAAAAATTAAAGTTAAGCTAATTCCACACCGACGCGGCGAACCGCGGTAACGATCGTAGCCTAGATAATGTTGCACGTCGCTCTCTGTCTGTAATGTGGAAAAGGCTATAACACTGTGTGTGTGATTTAGTGTTACCGCCGCGTTGGTGTGGAAAAGGCGTTAACTTAACACTGATTTGGGGGCGGTACGCACCACGCGGTAGTGGCATTCGGGTATGTTGCATCTCGTTTCTGTCCGTAATGGGTGATATCTCTTTAAATGCATCTCTATCTGTTCTGTATAGTATCGCTACGTTACCGCGGTTCGCCGCGTCGTCGGTGTGGAAATGGTGTCTTAGAGCCCTAGGTATAATGCTAGCTACACACCTTGCAATATTCATAATCATTCGGAAACGTTTCCGTTCGGATTAAAAAAAATTAAACTCAAATTATTCGAATCTTAGTCCGTATTCATAAGTTTATAAACGTGATTCATTCTTCCGACCGGATTTATGCTCGATTACCCTACACCAAAATTTATTAAAGTAGACTGAGATTCTAACAATTTTAGTTTAAAATTTTGTGAGATCAAATCGGAAACGTTACCGAATAATTGTGAATAGCACCACAGGAGGGCTATTATTACGGAGTGAGATTCAATCTCACAATTTTTCGTCCTTGTTGATCTCGGTAGGTGTGAGAGTGACCAAGGTAAAATCTTATCTCATCATCATTAATGGTTTATTTTAAACTAATTTTAGTTTTTATATCTTTTTCTGAGGCGGAGAAGAAGATAATAAAAAAAATGATTTTACTTTTCAAATCTCCTTCTAGTATAAAGGTAAAAAACTAACATGAGTTTAAAATAACCGTTATATTAGCTAAATACTTATCCTAAAACCATTTTCAAAGGCACACCCAGTCATTTGTTATTTTTAAAAACGCTGTTTGTGTGAGCGAGAAACCAATAACGCCAGTTATAGGCTCGTTGTTGCTATTTTATGAGGCTCACCCACCTTGGTTGTTCTAAGGCAATAATCTGAAAGCACAATAAATTAAAACACTTTACCTATCATTGAGTTTCAAATGAGTTGGACTTGAAGGTATATTAGAGTAGACAGTTCTAAACAATGGTCATGACAAGGCTTATCTATAGCCTTAGGCATGCAGAGTTGCATGCTGAGGTATTTTATCGAATTTCGGCAAGTGTTCGTTGGAATGTACACAATTTAATTCGTCCAATTCTATACCATTATCAGACGACATTATACATATAGTAGACAATTATTAAGAAGCGTGCTTTGTTTGAGGCTTTGAGCTATTTTCAATAACGCACGCGCACATCCAGGTGGTGCGATGACAGGTCGGTGCATTGCTCTACGACGACGTCGCTGACAACGTGGATGGTTGGCGGCGCTCAATGTGGGTAGATGTGAATAAAGTGCAATTCGGTGTCTGTGCCGGCACGTTTCGGGCATGCTCGATGTCGGTAGATATGAATGGAACTTTATTTGTGCAAAATTACACAACTATTTTTCCTGATGTAGCGAAAACTTGAAATCATCACTTAAATGTAATTTCTCTAAACTGGGGCCCCAGTAAACGAATAAGGCAGTTTTTTTTTCATAGCAACTATCTACTCCTCCCTTTTGAACTGTAAGTCGCAGCCCGCTATCTCGCTCACTTTGGCACCATTTTATGCAGAGAAATATTCCTATATTTAATTATGCTAGCTGGTTGTACCCGCGACTTTGTTCGCGTTTGTTAAAAAAAAAGTACCCAAAAACCTTTCTCGTGATATACCTACTGTAAAAAAAAAACAAATTTCATCAAGATCCATTCAGCCGTGTAGCGGTGAAACGCCCACAAACAGACAAGAGTTACTTTCGATTTTCTAATGTTAAGTTAGTAATCTGAACAGCATCTTTCACAATTTCACTGTTTTCGACTGAAGGACATAGTATCCATGGTCAAGAAATCATTATTAAAAAAATATTTAACTGGTCTCGAGTTGATGATGATTGGACCCGGGGGGCTATTCCTGCGCGTGAGATGAGATGAGATTTTATCTTGGTCACTCTCACACCTATGACGTTTCAAACTAGAGCAACAAGGATGCAAAATGGTGAGATGAGAATCTCAAATCTCCGAATAGGGTCCCAGTGTTGTATGGCGAGGTTGCACTCATGGGCACTCATGGGTGTGTTCCGTCTGAAGTCTGAACGCACATCTGTTGTGGTAGTGTAACTGTAACGTGAATGTACACAGAATTCCAATTGAAGAGTTAAATCACAGAGTACTTTGTTATACGGAAATAGAGACCTCTCTCGGCAGCTAAAACAAGCAACACCTGCCAGCGCCATCTGTATTCGTGTCATGGACTTACTACATACATAACTATAACTATATCAATGATTCGAATAGCTATAGCTGTAGGTAGATTTATTACAGATTACTGAATCTTTTATATTATTATTTTGGTATAGGGGAAACAATGAATTATTGATGGCTGGTAATCACAAGACGGGCCATATTTTTAATGCATTACTGGCCCGGCAATATTTTAAGGGTGGCCGGGCTATATTGTCATACATTTCTAGCATGGCTGATGATGGCCGGGCTACTGGCAATATTGCCGGGCCCATATTTACATAATTATAAACAAAAAAAAATCAACAAGTAGCAGCAATCAATAATAATTAATGATGATAAAAATATGATTTACATGTAACTCTTTATTCAAAAACCTTATGTAAGTACATAAAAAATTATAAAACTTTTAATAATACTTATAAAACAAAACTAGTCATAATAGCCTACATTCAACATAATTTTGCTTAGGTTTTAGTTTGGTGAGATTTTGGTTAGGTTATAGGTTATGTGCCGGGTTTCCCATAGAAAATACGGGTTTTACTTTATTATATGGACCTAATACTAATATAACTTACTGAAGTACACTCACTGAAACACACAGAATCTATGCAACACTTTCTTCAAGACAACGACATCATTTATTTTGTAGGAGTCCTAGGATCTTATTTCTAAGACACAAAACTTCGAGTCTCTATCTCAGTTCCAGGAGTTTCTATCTCACCACACAGAATACACATTCAACACCACACTAACCGCAGGAGACACACTCAGCTCAACGGACTAGTAAGATAAACTAAAAAATTCGGCAAATTACTGTAGAAACAAACAGAAAACTTAAAAATCATCTTATCAAAAATATTGGTCGGTCGGAACGGTCAAGTCAACATTAGCGAGTGTTGCCAAGTCAATGAAATAAGAAATGGCTAGATTGACTAGACAATAAATGAAAGGGGCTCTATGACCATGCGAACTGTCGTATGCGATTGATAGTATGGCCATCTGGGCCTCATTCTTGCGCGTGAGACGCTTTCTGGTCCTAGTCTTTCTCGTTTGAAAAGTCGTAATGAGTGAGAGTGAAAATAACATCTCATCCGTTAGGACAGAGGCCGATAGTCACGTGACGTAACAAAACTCCTAGAAAAAAAAAATGTTAACTTTGTTGATTGTGAATGAATTCGTAATTACTTTACATCACACTTTAACGTTCTTAATTTTTAAGAATTCAACACGGCATCACATACTTTTAACACTAACTCGTTAATTTAATCAGAATGTTATAAATACGTTTGAGTCTTTGTTTTTAACTTAATGGCAAAATCCACCATTTGGTGCCGTCATAGCTTGTTTTTTATTTGTTACTTTTTAATTTATTGATTATTTTATATGTACGACAAATTAAGTTAAATGCTACAATAAGTGCCAAAACTTCTAAAAGTTTCGCTAATTCTAGCGCAAAAAGTGCAAAAGTGGTAGCACTGAGGCCAGTAGAGCAAGCACCCTCAAATTGTTTTGACATTTAGCGTCACACATCATATTTATTATCCAACTATTTCAAGGAGACTACCACCATACTGTTATGGTGTGGACATCAAGTACCTATCAATTTTAGCACAATGTCTTCTCAAGTAGCGACATCTATATTTGTGTCATAGAAATACGAGATTATAATACTTCTAAATCAAAATTAGTACATTTATGTTAAGGTTCAACAGTACTTCTATTCAACCAAAATTAGTATAGTTATAGTCACCCGGTCATTCCGGATTACCAATAGAAATGTATGAAGATTGAAGAGTCTGAGTTAAATACTCGTTTGTACCACTGAAGCGGGAAGAAAAAAATACTGAAAATTTCGCAGTATAGACCGTAACTAAAAAGAGTCGTTCACTGAATAAATTACGGCTTCTAGCTTGTCGGTGTTCGTAATAGTTCAGCAAAAGTGTTTAAGAGCCTGCATATCTCATTTCTACCAATCCTACTATTCTGTTGTCATAGATTGGTCCTTTCCGCATTCCGCAGAGATTTCAGATATCTAGATCAAAGTTCAATCAATCAAATAGATTCACTATTCAAAATAGTACGTGAGAAAACCGGTTCAAGGGTTGAGGGGCTTCAAGGTAAATATTTTAGAAAGTAGTCAAGTAGGTACCTAGTCAAAGATACATTATTTAGCGAACGATATGTTAAAAAGCTTTGAAGTCATTGCCGACTGGAAACCTGATAAAATACCACGGTCATTGCTGGTAAGTAGCTAAATAAACCTCTATAAGTTGGTACAAAACTTAATGCATAGTAAACATAGTACATAGTAACCAATAAAAAAAGGTATGAATTAAGATATTACATATTTAGGGTAGGTTACCTACCTAATATATTATTAATTATTGTAAGTTATTTGCACTCTTCATGCACCTTATTGAAAGCACTATCCACTATTTTTGTGATTCCTTCAGGGGGCAAATAATTATAATGAGATGGTGTACCAAACAATGCTTTCCTCTATAGGTATGTTACTTATATGGTATAAGTACATAAAGATTGATGCATGTAACCTTCTTAACTTATTGGTTTAATAGTTCATTTACTAATTGTGTAAAAACAGAGAAACAGGAGATTTACTTAGTTTTCTTTATGTTTCCAAATATTTTTAGTGTAACAACAAGTACCTGCCTCCCTTTTTCTCACTCTACCCTTCAGTGACCTCCTCTCCCAGTAGTATTCTAAATTCTAAAATAATAGGTAGGTAGGTAAAGAAATTTTGAAGTGTATTCTTTGTCAAAAGGTAACTGTTAGCAACTGGCTGATTTTTTTCCAATAAACCTCATTAAAAAAAATACAATTAATACCAAAAAAAAAAAGTAAAATGACCCACTTTCGGCTTAGTACACCCTGTCCTGAAACCACTGAATAGTTCTCACTGTTTATAATCCAGTGAGCTTTTGACAAATTGACACCATTATTTATCAGCAAATAGGTACATTGATATACTTCTGTTTGAGAGGGTATCTTATTTATGTTTTTAATTAGTAAATTGAAATACTATAAATAAAAGAACAGCAAATGGCATTAAGTTCTTTGTTTGTTTGCTCCTTGCCCTCCTCCTGTATGACCATATGTAGAGGTCTCAGGTTCAGAAGGTACTCAAGCGCGGTTGATGAAGTGGTTCTCATAAAGCCAGTGGCTGCTATGCTCATGCTGATCCGTAGGTTGGAGATTGCTGTACGGACGTGTACAGCCTCAGTGTGATTTTTGGATGTAGACCCCATTTCTTACCAACGAGTCTTCTACTCTGATAAAAGGCTATACGCGCCTTTCTGCTTTTGTTTTCTAAATGGCTCACCCAATTCAGTTTGTTGTCAAGTATCACGTTTAGGTATTTGACTTCTGTTGATAGGGTAAGTTTGGTGTTGAAGAGTTTTGGTAATTGTAATTCTGGTAGTTTCGTTTTGTTCGTGAAAAGGATGAGTTCTGTCTTTTTCTGATTTACTGACAATTTATATTTGTCACACCATTCCTCTACAATCTGAAGGGCTGAACGCAATACCTTGCATAGCAGGTTTTCCGCGTTTCTGTTTATCAGTATTGCGAGGTCATCTGCATATCCGATAGTAGTGTATCCTCTACCGTTTAGTCTCATCAAGAGGCTATCCACTACCTAAATAAGAGATACCTTCCATAAGAGTGGTGATAGGACACCCCCCTGGGGGCATCCTCTAACTACTTTTGCTTTGATGGTAGTATTCACCATAATCTGGACCAACCTTTTGCTGACTAGCTCAGTAATCCAGTTCCTTATGACTGGTTCTACCCTGAATTTCTTAAGGGTGTGGTTGATGCTGTTGTGCATTGTTTTGTCGAACGCTCCCTCTATGTATATAAAGATAGCAACTGTCGACAACTTGTTTGTTATAGCCGATTCTATTCTGTGCACCACCATGTGTAGTGCCGACTCTTTTGATCTGCCTTCCCGATAAGCGTATTGTTGAGGGTGTAGTGGTTTGCTGATAAGCGCACTCCAGCGTTTTCAGAAGGAATGTTAAACTAATGGGCCTCAAGGATTTGGTGTTTGTGTAGTCTTCTTTGCCCGGTTTCGGTAGGAAAACCACTTTTGCCTCTCTTCATACTTTAAGTAGCTGCTTAAAGGTTATGCAGATCTAAAAGATTAGTAAGTGCTTTGTTTCTTGATGCGGTTGCCATTGTAATAGTGCAGGGAATACTCCGTCTAGTCTTGCCGATTTAAAAGACTTGAAACTTTTTAGGGCCCAATCCGTCCTGTCGACAGTGACTGTCTTGTTTGCCAATTCCCATTCTCGGGGCGTTGGTGTGCCGTGGTGCTCGTTTGACCACCCGGGATCTAGTGAGACGTCACACCCGTCTTTGGACCCGTGGGTCTTTAGCAGTACTGCACTGGTTTCTTCGTCTGTGTTTGTATAAGTGCCGTCATCCTTCTTAAGGGAGCCTAAAAGGTTAAGATCACCTTTGGTCAGGATTTGCTTTCGATCGACTGTTTTTAGTCCTCCGGGATGCCGAGGCTCAGATGTACGAACTTCTCCGTCGAGCCAGCGTCCTGTGGTTTGTCATCTGCCGTCATGTCGTAACATTGCCACGAGTCCACCTTGTACCATGGGCTCTGGGCACACAGGATTCTATGCAGTGTTGCGGCGTCGGTGATTCGGGTGTGGATGAGGAGTCTTGGCTTGATTCCCTTCTTCATCTCGGACTGCTTAATGATAGCCAAGGTGGTGGTTACAGGCACCGGTGACGTCATCGACTTGACTGCTTCTTCAAGCCACGAGTGAGCGTTCGCATCCTCATACTACATCGCTAGCACCCTGGCGGTCGGTCGAGTCGGTTTTCGCGCTTAAGGCTTTCCCCCTAGGTGATTGGATCGTCCAGACGTGCTGGTTTTGAGGAAGTGCGCTCGCCCGTACCAGACCCTGTTCCAGGCTGTTTTCAGGATCAGTGCCTCTACAGCGTTCCGCCGACCACGGTAGCCTCTGGGCTTACATCTCTTCTTTGGTTTTCCGGTGACTTCTCTGCTTTCTGCGTCGTTGCCGAGGGTCTACCTGCAGGGTCTCCTTTCTCAAGCGCCTGTCAGGGCGACTACGTTCCGGTTGACCCTGTTTTTTGTTTTGCCGCTGTGTTTGTAGACCCCTTTTGCAAGGGCGCTTGTGATTCTCCCCTAGTGGTACCCTTCTGGGGTAAAATTTCTTTAGGCTGTGCTTCCATGCTATTTTTTGGGCGTTTGAGTGGGAGAAGGAGAAGAGAAATGACGGGGAAAGGAAGACTGAGCGAATGGGAGTAGGAAACTCGTACTGCCTGCCCGTTGTGAGTACAGTACACTTTTCGGGGGGATTTAGTGCCCCGTGGCCGTGTGAGACTTGGGTGTGGATTTGCGCCGCCACAATTCTGCTCTGCGGGATTGGTGAAGAGGAATCAGGATGGCATCTAGGGTAGGAATTTGGTGAAAAGCGGCCAGGTTTTGGTTATGCCAATAGTTTAGGGCAATTAGCTAAAAACAGGCGGCAACGAGATGGTTAGTCCACTGGTATTGTTATCTTCTTATGGGGATCTTTGCGACCTTCGCTACTCCCCTAACCATTTGCCACCCTCAGCGTCGGACAGATGCTGAGAGTAGGGGTGTCATCAATTATTTAATGTTATTATTGTTTGACCGCACCACCCGCCCGGCATCAAGTTGTTACATGTTATTACTTTTATAGTAAAAAAATGCTGTTAAGGCAGCAAGCATATAACAAAATCATATCTTGTTACAGATTCATAAAATTAACTAACCAATAGAAATGTTACGAGGGATTCAAAAGCTAGTAAGTTTATTTATTTAGATACTACTCTGATTATTATGACAAATTATAGGTGCTCCTAATTACTCAATGAAGTTATAAAATAATAATATAATTAATTTATCTAGCATGCCAGATTGATTGTACAGCATTTGATATAACAAATTTTATCAAAAAGTGTGTCACAACCACAACACACACTTGCCATAATTTAAACCAATGAGAAGCCAGGAACAGCATTTGGGGAGTGAGAACATGGGTAGAGAGAGAAATAGGCACTTGTGCTTTTAGACAAATACAGAAGAATATTTTTCATTGTAATTTTTATTGTAATTGATTTCAGTGTGGTTCGAGAGGTATCCTACAGGCTCCCATTAGCTCCTATCAGTTGTCCAACAACTACACAATGGCAAAGCCCAGTCAAAATATCCAGAATCTCCCAAGACTTCCTGTGCCTAAACTTGAAGACACTCTTCAGAAATACCTGAAAACAGTGAGACCGCACTTGACTGATGAACAGTTCGCTGTTACATCAAAGTTAGCTAACGATTTCCTAGCTAAAGGTGGTGTTGGCCGGAAATTACAAGTAAGTTTTAAAGTTTAAAAAGACAATAAATATCTACTAAATATTTTTTCATATTAGGGCTCCCTTACTCCGCAGCTTAAACCCCCACTGCCGGTTTCCTAGTTTTAAAGTTTTTTTTATTTAATAAAATGTCAATATTGAAAAACTTAAAGTAGAAAAATAACGCCCTGATATAATAAAGGTAAGTAAATATATTAATGAAAAATATACATTCCTATTATACATAAAACTACCTTGTACTTAGCTATGACCTATTGCGTACCAATTTTATTTTTGTTAAGGTAGAGGTAAATTCCCTCGTACTTCCCTCCTTGTCCTTTGCAGTGAGCAGTTTGTTTGAGCAGTCCTTTGCAAAGGTGGGGCAAGATGGGTCGCGATAGCAATCACCATCTCGCCCCGCAGACCTATTACCTACAACCATTCCTAAGAATAGTTTTATCTGTTTAAGGGTTTGCTGGAGAAAAGAGCTGAGAAACACTTGAACTGGCTGGAGGAATGGTGGCTGAACACTGCTTACTTGGAGTACCGAGACCCTGTTGTTGTGTATTCTAGTCCAGGCCTAGTCTTCCCTTTTCGTAAATTCAACACGCAAACGGAGCAACTGCAATATGCAGCAAAAACTTTATTAGCAGCACTTGATTACAAAAGTTTGATAGACAAGTAAGTAGGTAACCACACTCTTATTCTAAGTATCACACACATTTTAAACGGCTTCAAAATGTAATTTTTCGATTTTATTTTTTACGTTTAATAAAGATAAGATGAGATAAATTTATTTCTGGCTACATTATATACACATTACAATCATTTTAAAAATTTTACAAATAAAAAGGACATTTTAGTTCACTAGCCACCGCGGTAGGATATTCTGAGTGGCGGTAGCTAGTAATCTTCCTAGGAACAATTTTATATCAATTACATTAATAATACCACATACCACCAGTGTCCGAGCCACTAACAGAGTCCTTTTTTATCAAAATCTAGTTTTGAAGATCCTATAGTCGATTGAATCAGGCGTTACTTTGCGGAAGTTCATCTTCAAAATTGTTACTTGAAATAAAATCTAGTGTAATTCCGCTTTAACGTCGCATAAAGTACATCAAGGAACATGAATTTTCTATTCTATTCTTAATTTAGATTTTTTTTTAAATTACTTTAATGATATTCACTAGAAATCTTCATACAAATTGATATTTGAATCTAATTTAAACGTGAAATAATTTGATATTTCAAATAACGAATTAAACAGACCTAATTTAATGAAATCTAATAAAATACTTTATGAAGCCAATTCAATAAGGAATTTAAAATAAATAATGTTATGATATTTACAACAAAATGAATACAATTAAAAAGCATAAATAAAAAAAAAAAATAACAAATCCCTATTCGTCGACACGTTATTTTTCATTTTTTATATTAAGCTTTTTAATTATATTCATTTTGTTGTAAATATATATAATATATACCTATAATTATAATAAGTACCTGGATGACCGAGCTTTGCTCGATATTTTTTTTTTTTTTTGTGTTTTTTGGAAAATAAACAATTTATTTTAGTCTAACCTCAAAGCAAACACTCATTGACTTCGTGTTACTTAACAACGCCATCTGCTGTTGTGTCGTTAAAGCAATTAGTTGCTCACAAAAAATAGTATTATTATTCGCCAATAGATGTCAGGAAGAGTCAACGCCTCCTTTTTGTTATTTTTCTTCCAAGTTTATGTTTAAGTTGATTATCGATAAAACACGAATAAAATGACATTTTCTAAAAATGATTCCTAGCTAGATCGATTTATCGCCCCCGAAACCCCCTATATACTAAATTGTATGAAAATCGTTGGAGCCGATTCCGAGATTCCAATTATATATATATATATATACAAGAATTGCTCATTTAAAGATATAAGATAAATAAATTTTGGGGGCTGAGCTACCCACGTCCGTAGGAGTGTACTCTATTTTGATTCCCTACACGTGGTCCCCGGGTAGTGCTAACCGGGTAGCAAACTCTGGTGCATGGAAGGCTTCGGCCGTGGCTAGTTACCACCCACCGGACCAAGCCATGCCGTGAAATGACCTAGTCGTGTTTCGGTATGTAGTCCGGTGTAACCGCTCCGAAGACGGGTCTGAGCAGTAGCGCACTTGTAGCGCCTCACTCAACTGCCGTCTTTGTGCTTCTTCACTCTACAAAACTTCAAGGCTAGAGTAAATAAGTACCTTATAGGTCGTCGTGCTCCATCTTAGACCACAACGTCGCTTAACATCAGGCGAGTTGGTGGTCAAACGCCGACATATTCTACATTAAAAAATAAAAAAAAAAAACGTGTTTCGCCTCTCCACGAGGTATCTTCAGGACGTGTCGACTCTCCGAGCGCGTGGCCGAGAATGAGTCCGCTCTTTTTTTTTTTTTTTTTTTTTTCTGGATGACTCTATGCTGTTGGCCACTGAGGCCTCGACAGCGTACCGGGCATTAGGCAAGCGCAGATGGCGCAGGGCCTCAAAAATGCTTACAAACTATGGGCGACGAGCGCAAGGGCACCTTTGAGGTACGGCCTCGGCTTGGGCTGTCGCCGAGGGAGGGGCGTCGAATTGCCCTGGCAGCCCAGAAGGGGCTTGCGAATGAGTCCGCTCAGCTGCTGCGGCTCTTATATATAACCTCGGATGCGTCATCTTGGTGTGGGGTGACGCGTACCAAAGCATCTTATTAATGACGATGTAACGGTAGTTTGCTCGTTCAGCAATGAATCAGCCTTTCCCTCTTGTTTGAATATTTGTAACTGTTCCAGTACACTCATACGGAACCCTTTTTCACACACATGTAGGACTTCGAATGTGTTGTTATCTTGTAATACGTGACCGGTTTCTAATACATGCTTTGCGAAATATGACTTCTCTGGATGGTCATTTCTGTACGCGGAAATATGTTCTTTGTAGCGGGTTAGAAAGTTTCTCCCTGTTTGTCCAACGTAAACACCATTACACTCATCGCAGGTTAATTTGTAAACTCCTGACTTCCACTCTTTGTTGATGGTGTCTTTACCGTTACATAGTCTTCGCATATTATTTTCCGGACCAGCCATAATATGCGAAGACTATGTAAGTATGTAGACTGATAATGCACACCTAATGAAAATAATGTATGTTAATTTCAGTAACAAAATTCCCATTGAAATGATGGGCAAAGCCCAACTGGATATGGCGCAGTACAAAAAGATTTTTGGAACATGCAGATTGCCGGGCGATAAGCGCGATTCTTTATCTTTTAATGGAGATAGTAAATATGTGTCTGTAATCCATAATAACCATGTAAGTACATCGAAAGGGATGGTTAGGTTCGTTCAACAGGGCTATTCACAACCATTCGGAAACGTTTCCGTTCGGAATTCAAAAATTTTAAACTTAAATTATTCTAATCTCAGTCTATATTAATAAGTTTTTAAACGTATTCTTCCGATCGGATTTATACTTGATTCCCTATTCCAAAATAGATAAAAGTAGACTGAGATTAGAACAATTTGAGTTTGAAATTTCTGGGATCCGATCGGAAACGTTTCCGAATGGTTGTGAATAGTCTTGCAGAGCTGTATGATTATATCAAGAAAGTATGATGGTGCGATGGTGGCATCTTATTCTTCTGGTGGTTTGTCGATTCAATTCAAATAATGAAAATTCAAATAATGCAAATTAAAAAAAAACGGGTAAACGGCTATGCGTATGATATGTATTTAGCCCATATGTTTATCCAGGTCATAAGCTACTTTCAATTTTTTAGTTTAGTTAGGACTAATATTATAAACGCGAAATTGAGTTTTTTTGTTATTGTCTGGGGTACAGAAAAGGACTTAGGGTACTTTTTATCCCGAAAAAATTAACGGTTTCTGTGGGACCGCGGGTGAAACCGCGGGGCGCAGTTAGTTATTATATAATCTTATAGTTTTGAACATTATTTTAATCTAAATCCAATCAGTCGTTTTTGTGATTGAGTAACAAAAAAATCAATCTTAAACTCACATTTATAATAGTAGGATTTATGCAACAACACTAGTTTAAATAGTCATGTACATTTACGTTTATATACATTCCAGATATTCCACGTAGACCTTTGGGGCGAAGATAACGTCGTCCTTAATGAAGACCAGATAGTTCAGCAGCTTCAAAAAGTTGTGAAATTGTCGAGCAATCGCACTAATGAATCTATAGGGATTCTCACTTCAGAAAACCGCGACAATTGGGCAAAAGCTTACAGTGTTCTCATTAAAGGTATGTATAAAAATGTTCTAATGTCGGCTTTACACGGTCCTTGACGATTATCGCCATCCATTGACCGAGTATGACGTCTTGCGATATACGTCTCAATTGTTCGTGAATAATATTTCTTACAGGGTGTAATTGTTTAAAATAGAACCCGACTACGAAAATTTAGCCTATGATACTAACGTACACAAAGACAAATCTAACAATACATACCATTCAGCCGTTTAATAGTTACAAGGGGACATAGAGACCGATATACATACATACAGGTCAAACACTCTCCCTTTTTGGCTTCATTTTATAACAGACGAAACGGAGGAGGTTTAAAAGTCGACGCGTATACATATATTTTTTTATGTTTGATCACGCATAACTTTTTACAGAGTAGTCCGATTTTGATAATTATTTTTCCATTGGGTAGGGTATACCTCGAAGTTAGTTTCAACTATAAATTAAGAAAAAAACCTACCCGAAGGGTAGGAAAACAGGGGTGATTTACACTCACGGATTTTAATGTTGAGTTTAAGCCGGTCAGACTCTTTTATAAATACGACTCAAAATTACTTAGGTAAACTCACATTAGTTCAACTTGTTTATTAAATAATTTTTGCATTTCAGTTTTTCGGCGGTTTAATTTTTTGTCAAAAAGTTTTTATTAACTACACAGGGTGCTGGTTCTGAGTATAGCTTAATACTTAATAATATTGTTCTACCCGTCAAAGTTTTTTTTTTCGTTTGTTTGTATAGTTTATTAAACACAATTTCCTTCTCTACAAAACCAAACAAAACTAAAAATAAAATAACCTAATTAAATAAATCGCTACCAGTGGGCAGCGTTCCCAAAAAGACACTCTTGCACCGTCCCACCCATCTTCCAATTACTGAATCTAGGGCTGGTGCTGCGGCTAACGCAGCCGAGAACCTCAAAAGGCGCAAATACAGCACCTGTCAAAGTGAACAATTTCTAGAACATCCGTTTCGAAAATTCGAAGAAATAAAACTTTAATTCGTCATACTAAATTGATCACGTGACTAGTTATTAAGCATGGAAACTCTGATTTTTCTTTCGAATTTTAAAAACTTATGTTCCGAAAGTTGTTCACTTTGATGGGTAGAACAACACCCTGAAGTATTCCTACACCCACAACCAGCACGTCGTAGACAATGATATCTTATTATGGAAACTGACGTGGTTTTCACACATTATGATTTAAAACACGGGAAATTACTCACGTACGATTCAGTCGATTATTCCGACTATAGTTTCAACCGCAGCAAAACGCGCGGCTGCGTCTCGCATAGCACTGTTGCTATGCGAGACGCAGCCGCGCGCGCGCACTCGCCCTGATGAAGACCGCCGAATGCGGTTGAAACTATAGTCGGAATAATCGACTGAATCGTACGTGAGTAATTTCCCGTGTTTTAAATCATAACAATGACATCTTGTTCAAGATCCCGTGAACAAGGAGTCTCTCGGCGACGTGGAGCGCAGTCTCGCCGTGCTGTGCCTGGACTCGGCGGCCGGGCTGGCGGGCGCGGGCGGGCCCGACGCGCGCCGCACGCTGGGGGCCGCGCAGACCATACACGGCGGCGGCGCGCGCTCCAACGGCGGGAACCGCTGGTTCGACAAGACTATACAGGTCTGCTCCGTGGCCCGTACAGCTTATTCAAAATTTCAAAATATACATACAAATACACGGTTATAGGTAACTCACCAAAAACCTCTCAAGGGTTCATTGCACTCATCAATATTAACAACTTTTACTATGAAGCCAATCCTGAAATCGAAAAAAAAACAGCTGTTCCATACAAAAAGTTAAATCACCTGAGACAAAACACAGTTGATTTTTTTTTCGAGATTTTGGTGTTCGCCCCATAGTAGAAGTTGTTCATATTGATGAGTACAATGAACCCTTAAGAAGTTTTTGGTTAGGTACCTATAACCCTGTTTATTCAGACTGTTCAAAATATAAAAAACACATACATATAGGTATAGTCACGCCTGTTTCCCATAGGGGTAGGCAGAGACCACTTCTCTCCACTTGCTACGATCCTGGCATACATCTTTCACTTCTACTTCCATGAGTCTATTCATACACGCTCGTCGGTTACTCCTCCGATCCTTGATGATTCAATAGCTGATTTTGTGGACGATACAACGATACATATTTGTTTCGTTCTTGTTCGGACCGACTGGGAAAAATCAATACTTATGTTGCTTATTTCATAATAAAATATTGCCTTTTTCTACCTAAATTTACGTACGCCCTTAGATGTCAGCTTTGGAACCACCCGTTGCTCTTACAATAGCTCGACAGCATTCAAAAGGATACTCTCACCGCCATTTAAAATACACCTTTTGACGAACGTACTTGGCGCCAGGCCTCCCTGCCTGTAAGGTTTGGAGGTCTCGGCATACGTAAAATATCCAGCGTATCTTTGCCAGCTTTTCTGTCATCAGCCTACAGCACACAACATCTAGTTCAGGATATCTTACTTTCTGAAATTAGTTAAATTAGTTTCCTTTCTGACGCTTTGGAAAGTTGGAAATCCAGGCCTTTTTGTTTCGTTTCGTTTCGGCAGGCCCAAACGAATCTTTGCCCAAGGCAAAGTTTTAGAGTATAAAAATATTTTACTCTTCAACTTCATCCGCAGAGCACGCTCGCCTTCTGGCTGTTGCCCGTTGGGTGTCGAGGCTTTGGTTACACGCTCTACCTTCCAAAAACATCGGAAATTTATTATTGTCACAAAATCAGATAGCACTAGTTTCAATTATTACTTAGAACTGAACATAACTTTGCATGATTGTTGATTGCATCATTTGCCTTATCAAGTCAAATTATCACATAATTAGATAAAAATACGTTCTGTTTAGCCGTATTCTAAAGGATGTACTGTCGTTGACAACAACAAGACCCACCCACAAGAACCACGAACCGACACACAACTATATGGTATGGTAACGGGGGGTATAGTTACCATACCCCCCGAATGGTAGTTGTGTGTCGGTATGGTAACGTATGGTAACGTTACGATATCATACCTTAGCGATTCCTCATTCGCTTTTCACTCAACCGAAATTACTACATGACCTACAGCTACGAGTACCTAACTTTTTTCTGAAGAACTTGTTAGTCCGGTCAGGTAAAGTCCCGGTGCATACTTGTCGTCTTGTCGGATTTCAGAAATACGAGCAATTCCAGCATACCTGGTGAAGTGGTCTGATCTCTGAAAGTAGGTTAATACACTAGATACTTAAAAGCTGTTTAATTAAGATAATTTAACTAAGTTAGGCACGGAAATAGTTTTTTTTTTTTTGCTGATAACTAATGTACACAAAATAACATAAAAACTGAGTTATGTTTCGTATGCGCGCGGGCTTGGGTCACGGATGACCATTCTTCTTAAGGCGTATGGTAAGGCACGGCAGGTGTCTCGCTCGCTCGCTATTGTATTAGATTAGAAATTAGAAAATTATTCTGAATACTTTGTAATACTGTTTTCAAAGCATTGACAGAGACAAATTTACCAAAAATATATTTAGTATTCTATAATTTTGCATCTATGAGCAAAGAACATTCGATCTAGCTTTTGTTTACACTAAAATATTAAGAAAGAATGCTCTTGTTCTGGCTCTAGCTCTGTGTTTGTTTGATGTAAATGAATACGTCTAGCTTTCGTTTACACTAAAAGATTACGAAAGAATGCTCTTGTTCTAGCTCTAGCTCTATGTTCGTTTGATGTAAATCGACCATAATAAAATATAGTGTCGCGAACGAGGAGATAGCTGTCACGCCTTACCATACACCCTAAAAGCAATTGATTTAGTTAAATAGAATCGAGGCCCTGTTAGTTGATACGGTTGAGAGGCACCTCAGCACGTTGTTGATGACGGTTGTGTTGCGTTGCAGTTCATAGTGGGAGCCGACGGAGTGACCGGCCTCACCTACGAGCACTCGCCCGCCGAGGGGCAGCCCATAGCCGTCATGACCGATTACATTATCGACTACATGTAAGACAAATATCAATATACTATGATGTAAGCTTAGCGATGATAGCTTAGTCGGAGAAGGCCCACCTCTCAAGCCAGAGGGAGCGGGTTCAAACCCAGTCAATTTGTTCACTGTGTGAACATATGTGCGTATTTAATGTCATGTGCTATATAACTGGAGCCCGATGTATCGCGACAGGCTCGCCCCCTGTCACATTTAGAACTGAATATCGTCCGGTGAAGTGTGGGTGTTATACACCTCTACCAGCCCCTTTGGGGAAAGGCGTGACGATATGTTAAATGATGTAAGACTTTCTTATTTTATCGTAACCGTAGACACCCTATGTAATATGGATTATTCTGTGATGAACCTGCTTTCAATGCTATTACAGATGTTCCTTATACGTCAAAAACTAGAAAAGGCATAGTCAAATTAAATCAGTCTATGTATGGTTTAAATCTACACCTATTTCTGTTAACGATTCATATTTGAGTATCTTAATACTTAGTAATCTTTATACCGCATTAACACATTACTGACCCGAAGGAACTTAAGCGTTAAAATCCTTTCTAGCTGAAATAGGATTTTTGAAGTTATAAGTTTGTCATGAATTTAATTTTATTGTTTTAGCGACCAAGATAAAGCTGGAAAGAAATCTCCATCTTCCAAACCAAAAGAACCTGTGCATTTAAAATTCAACATCAATTCGGAAGTTCAAGGGTTGATAAAAGATGCTGCTAACAATTTGGAAAAGTAAGTTTTACTTAACAATTCATTTTTCGCTAACTCTTAATAGTAGACTGGCTGTTACCCGCGACTTCGTTCGCGTTTATTTCGAAAATAGTATTAAAAAACCTTCCTTGTGAAATACTGTAACTAATTATCAAATTTCATCAAGATTCACAGCCGTTTAGCCGTGAAACCCCTACAAACAGACAGAGTTACTTTCAATTTTATAATATTAGTATGGATGTACCAACAATTCAAACAAAGTTCATTTATTTATTTTTATTTATTTATTCATTCATTCCCTACCAAGTCCCCGGCATCGGCTAGTCTCTTATCTTTATCATTTATAAAACATAGTCGTTTTCCGCGTCTGTCTGTCTGTTTACCCGCTACATACTCCTAGACCAAGCAATGGATATTGTTGCGGTTTTCACAATTTTCACGTAACGTTTATAGGTACCGTGCAAGGCGGGGCAGGTTGCTAGTTAAAAAAAACGAAAACTACAACCACTATTACCTCACATAATACACACAGCTTCTATTTTATTTTTTTCATTTATAAGATGAATAATAGTAAGTTGATATAAGAATGAACTATTTAATAACTAAAATTTTGTTAAATTCGAGTATATGACAGGAGCATTTCCTAATACATTGCAATGAATTATGAGTGTGACTATGACAATAAACTAATCTATTCTAATAAACTATCCATCAAAATTTCCACCTAACTAAAGTAAATTTCAGAGAATCATATTGTTACGAGCTGGATTAGGATAAAAGGAATGAAACGTCGATGTATCCGCAGATTCACTTTATTCACCAAGTACACAAACACAAACACTGTTACACTACCCTAGACACTTGCACTATAACACTCTGAACACTACTCGTACAGTTACTTCGATGTTAACACTTTGAACGCGTAATCAAAACTGACTGCCGAGTCGTCGGTCGTCCGCGTATTTATACAATTTTAAGATATCCAGAGCATTCGATTTTACAATAGCGCAAGCACACAAAAAGTTGTTCATCACGCGGAGCCACGCGTTCATTCTAGAACATTCGGACAGTACAAAAGATTGAAGTAAACACCCTATTATTCAATAGATAAAAACATCATAAAAACGGTGCGCAATAATAGCTTTCCAGAAATATTTCTTTTGTTTCGGATTTAACAATGGAACGCGCGGCTCGAGCGGCTACTATTGTCTAATCTGCGTTACCTATCGGTAGTTGTAAACAACATCGCCACAGATTAGCGTATAGTTTCTTCATCGACTGCGACTAGCGCAACAATATTTTAAGCGCTGTTTTATCAAAACATAATAAATATAATATTTTACATTATTAATAAGTAATCTAAAGTACAAGTTAACAGACTACATAAAACTTAGCCTACAGTTTACGCAACAAATTAATAATTACTTATGTACATACTAATTTATTTTGTTTTCCAGATTAATTGATAATTTAGAGCTCAACTGTTTCCAGTATGATAAGTACGGTAAAAACTTCATAAAGTCGCAGAAATTTAGTCCTGACAGCTATTTACAAATGGCTATGCAGTTTGCTTTCTATAGGTGAGCATTCAATGTCTTCAAAATTATGATAAACACTAGTAAGTAAATGGAAATACCTACTCTGGGCGCAGCCCAAAACATCCATCAGCGCCAACAGCGCTTCATGTTAAATGTATATCAATACATCTTATCTATTTATTTTTATTGTTACACCAAGGAAGCAAAAAATACCTAATACATTTTAACATTTACACAAACACTGAATGTTCTATTCTTAATCAATTTTCATGCAGGTTGCACAAGACGCCGGGCGCTCATTATGAATCAGCTGCGACCAGGATGTACGTCGGAGGGCGAACGGAAACCATCCGATCCTGCTCTATAGAATCAATAGAGTTTGCCAAGGCCATGTTAGATTCGCAGACATCGAATAAAGAAAAGTTAGTTGCTTTACAAAAAGCAATAAAAGGACATAAAGACTATACTGTTCAGGTATGAATTAATATATTATTTATAAAACCTAAATAGGGCTACATTCTCCTCGATTCCTGTTGATCTAGTGAGACTGCTTTGTCCTAGTAGTTCAATGTTATATTAAAATGGTATTGGTGAAAATCTCTAACAAATTAACAAAGACAATCTATTGTAAAAAGTAGCTGTATGGAGATTATGTAAAACTCAAAATGATTGAATTTTTTATTGTAACAGGCGTTGCAAGGCCTCGGAGTGGACAGGCACCTACTCGGTCTGAAGCTGACTGCTATTGAGAATGGAATCGAACTGCCCAAGCTCTACTCTGATCTTGGATACTCTGCAAGTGCCCACATGAGAATTTCAACCAGTCAGGTAAGAGGACTATAGCGACCGGTCACTGGATAGTTGAAGTGTCTAACCGACCGCCGGCCATGGGCCATGTCAAACTAATAAACCATCACTACTATACCACAGACAATCCAAGTGGAGCTCAAGAAGGCACGTCATGCTGTTAACTGCTGCTGTCGCTCGTGTATCGTCGCAACTCTCGCATCATGTTGCAGGGCGTTTTTTTTAAACTATTTTTAGTCCAAATTTTCATTATTATCTAATTATGCAGATAGAGATAGACGCTAGCGCCATCTACCGAATATATTGTAAAAAGTAAATGTCATCTCATCCGCATCTTCAGACCTCACATTGTATGCCTTTGGGTAGTTAGATAACAAATGCGGCACAACGACGCTGTTGTAACAGATTTTGTTAATTGAAATTCTATGAATGAAACTAGATTAATTATGAATCAGTTTTGGTAGTTTTTTCACTACTGCCATCCTGTAACAACACTTGAGCGTATTTATGGAGACATGTGTTGTCGCACGTCGCTAACAAGCGAACTGAATCGGTGCCCCTATTGTTACATGAGGCGCTAAATGCTGCAAGAAAGTACACGGCCATTCATCTCAACTCGCGTCTCCACAAACGAGGACTTAGTTCACACTGACTTTTTATCTATTTAGACGTCACAAGTGCATCAACTTAGCGTGTCAATTTCAGATCATAAGTTTGTTATTAGTGCGTAAAAGACAACAATATAAATGAAAAGGGAGTGAATTTGGAGACTATAGAGATGTATGGAGGAAACATACGTACTGTACCGATCCCACTTAATTGGCACAAGGGTAGATAGGAAGATGAAGTTTGATTTCAGCGCCAGGCTAGTTTCTCTCGTGACGTCATAGATAGTGTAGTAGATACTGTCATACCAGAAAAAACGAAAACATAAAAGACAACAAAAAATATCGCTTGTCGGCGTAAAACTAATGTAACAACTGGCGGGTGGCCTGCAGTTTCTTCATAGGTGATAGAATAATTCTACCTATGCCTATTTCTATTTAAAGTTATCATAGCTGCAATCAAAGATCACAGAAGATATGAGACGAGTTGTCGAGGCGAATTTTTTTTTTGCTGCCTCGTGCATGCCTTAATTTTCTGGCTATAGTACAAAACCTTAACTAGAAAATTAACTAACTAACGTAGAATTATTCCATCACCTATGGGGAAGCCGTAGTTATCACAGACCTACAATTTTTAGATGTGGTAGTTGCGGAAACACAGACGGCCTTCGGTGCTATTCACAATCATTCGGAAACGTTTCCGATCGGATCCCAGAATCCGATCGGAAGAATTAATCATGTTTAAATACTTATGAATATAGGACTGAAATTCGAATAATTTATGTTTAAAAATTTTGAAATCCGAACGGAAACGTTGCCGAATAGTTGTGGATAGCCCTGTTTATCATACTGACACCCTATCTTCCGCACTTGTGGCGTCTACACAAGTCTGTCTTAGTCAATACTCAGTCGTCATGCAATGTGTGCAGGTGGCGTGCAAATGCGACGGGTTCATGTGCTACGGGCCGCTGGTGGCGGACGGGTACTCCACGTGCTACAACCCTCGCGCCGACGACGTCAACTTCGCGACGGCAGCCTTCGCCGCGCACCGCGACACCGCCTGCAGCGAGTACCGCGCCGCGCTCGAGCGCTCGCTGCAGGACATGCACGACCTCTTGCTCGCCAACGTGCCTTCCAAACTGTAAACCAGCCTCGGTCGATGTTGTGACCAGTGCTCCCTTAATTCAAATGCTATTGCAGGTAAAGCATTGCATGCGAAAATCTGGGCTTGTTTGCACAACAGAAAAAACGATGGAATGACGGTTAGAATTTAAGATTTTTCTTTCCTAATATGACAGAAACCAAGACTGTGATTGAATGTTCAATAATGAATTTATTTTTAATGTATTGTTGATAGAAATCTTTGAAAAAATTAGGTGGAGGTATAACTATATATTTATGTTTTAATGAATTGTATTATACTCTTTTTATACTCATGTTTTTATTCAATAAAAATCTATTTCTAAACTTTTTATTTATTTTGTATTAGAATGTATTTGCCTTGCCTCAACCATTTCCTTTAAAAATTCGTGTGATTATAAAATGTACACTAGAAGAGCCCGTCCACACGATACAGAAGCAAAGCTGCACATTATCACCAGCTTTAGTCAAAGCATAACCACGTTAGTACATATGTTAAATTAGGCTGCGCCACGTCAAACTCTGAACATCATGCACATGTCACAGCATTATGAGATAACACAGATTTTAGGTTTCAACAGGACACAGGGGCGAAGGGACACAATTTACAGAACGGTCATGTTAGGCGCGACCTATTAATATATTAAGTAATTAAACTATTACACTACTTAAAGTACAGCTAACGTTCACATTACGAAATGACGTGTGGACAGACCAACAGTTAACAAGAACCTACAAGTTCAACAGAAACGGAAACAAGAGTGCAGCCTACAATTATGATTAAATAGTATTTAGCCTAATAAAATAAGTAATCTTCAGTGACAATAAAATTTTAAGAAAATCATAAGTAAATATAAAATTGTGTTTACAAATCACACCTTCAGCTATATCGATTATACTAACACCTTATCCAATATCATACACATACATCCTTGATCGTTTACGTGGAATGTACACTATACATTACATACATAGATAGTATTATATAAATTATGTCAAACTCAAAATATAATTTATGATAATTAGATTTAATACTTAAATAATAGTCGTTTTCGATTATGTGTTGATGTGTGGTGTGCCGCTACGACCGCGGCGGCGCGTGCCGGCGAGGCGGTTAAATCCTTGACCCACCGAGCGCGATCTGTTCCGGCGATGCGTTCTGAACGCAGCGATCTTCTGTAATTGAGGGTCGCCCTGCTCCTCTCCTCACTGCGGGCGGTAGATCGCAAAGGCGATCCAGTAACACAGAGAACGCATGCGTTCAGGTCGCTCGTCAGATCGAATCGCCGGAACGGTCCGCGCTTTGTCGGTGAAGTGCATTAGCAGGCGCAGTTGTCGCGCGCGGCGGGCGGCGCGGCCAGCGGGCGGCCGGGCGACGCCGGCTTGTGCTGCACGCCCGACTCGGCCGCGTTCAGGTCCAGGCGCCCGTCCTGGATGCTCTGGTAGATCTTCTTAGCAGTCTCCAAGAATGCTTCTTCTACATTTTGGCCCCTGGAAATTTCATTACATTAAATACATGTCGTCGTCACGCCTTTTCCCCGAAGGGGCTGGCAGAGGTGTAGTACAACACAGACAGATGTGTAAGTGACAATATATGTATGAACTAATAATCGAAAGGAGCCATGACACTACACTTATTTTGTTGGTATTTCCAGTTTTCTGCCTAATAAAAATTTCTTCTATTATAGTAAAAACTACTTTCTTTATCCCATGATTTATAAAGGTGGTAGGTGTGCAAGATGTTAAATTTTGTTTCCTATCTCACAAATAAATAGTTACTTGTACATGTTGTACAAAGTAATGAAGCAAAACAATAAAAAATCTAGCTAAATACATTACATCTTTTTCATTTATGATTTATAAGAAAAATATAATAAATACTAGCTAAGCTACATGGTCCCATAGGAACCGTTAAACTTTTATAAAAAAAAGTACCATATGTACTTTTCTGTACCCTAGTCAATGTGAATGCAAAATTTCATGACAATCAGTTAAGTAATTAGGGCGTGAAAGTGTTACAAACAAATAAATAAACAAATGAACAAACCCATTTTGGGATTTATAATATAAGTTGGGATTACGATTATACATACGTCTTGGCGCTTGCTTCAACAAACATTAATCCATTTTCATCAGCAAATTGTTTGGCTTCTTCATATGTAACATCTCTCTGACCATCCAGATCCGACTTATTTCCGATTAAAAATATTACAGTACTGGGGTTTGTCAGGTTACGAGTATCCGTGAGCCAGCTACTGAGATGATTGTATGTGGATCTGAAAATTATTCATTTATACCAATGAAAACTTAGTAATTGAACACATACAAGGCAAACATATAATCGTCAAGAGACATCATTGGGTAGAGTCCTGCTGGCAGTTTTCCATGTAGCATGATGTCATTGACACAAGCCACACCGTGCCCAACTTGTGTTCTTCCAGGTCAGTAGTTATTGTCAATGCTATGAATGTGGTTAAGTTGGATACACAAAAGTGTTGCTGTATCTTGCATTTAAGGTTTTTTTCAGTTAATATGGTAACACAAGCATAAAGACTATGGAAAGCATCTACTGGACATTATAATATACCTTCTTGTTATGTCATAAACCATTAGCGCTCCAGCTGCACCCCTGTAGTATGAACGAGTCACAGCTCTGAAACGCTCTTGTCCAGCTGTATCCCAAATTTGTAGTTTGATTTTCTGCCCAGCCACTTCAATGATGCGGGTTCCAAATTCAACACCAATAGTATGGGGACAATCGGCCATAACTAGACAGAACACGATAATAAGTTTTAAAACAATAATACAATGTACTTTTAGCAAAAATAGATAAGATTGTGACAATTAATCATAATTACAATTAGTGCATAAATTGTGCTTAAGGATGAAAAATTTAGAATCATAATTATAGGTACAATACTGAGTTGGTTTTTTTAAGAGTTGATCTACTGTCTTTATAACTGTTGTTGTTTTTATTGTGGTCTTTTTGTCCAAGACTTTCAGGTACTTTCTTCAGCATTTCCTATTATTTAATAACTTTCAGATTTGGTTGTTACTTGCTTTTGGTTTTAAGCCATTGTACAATAGACATCATTAAAAGTGGGTTGCAGTTTGGTATTTCTAACTAAGGAAATGAGAACTTGTTAAAAGCACAAAATTAAATTGAGCATGCTTTTATTTTATATAGGTGTAAGGTAGGTGTAAGGCTGTATATCTACTGAGCCTCTCCCATAGCCAATGCCATAGAGTATAGTAAAAATAGGTCATGATGATTTTATAGCTAGTTATTCCAGAGGACTAACACAGAACAATCACTAATAAACTCTTTCTATATAGTTACTGTAAATGATGAAAGACAATGGAGTGATTTCAAGTGTATCAGAGTCTGATAGAATTATTACTATTTTAATTGTTTTAAACTTACATTTTTTATCAGTGAACTGGTGTAATAGGCATGACTTTCCCACACCCATGTCACCAATTATTATATACTTAAATATATATGAATAGTTGTATGGACCCGAAGTCATCTTGGAACACTGAAAAATAAATTGTAATAAAAACTACTTGCCATTCAGTGAAATAACAATGGCTTTGTTACCTTTAGGTATAAATACCAATGTTTTTGCTATGGATTCCAATATTTGCCTACAATGATTGTTCGATAAATCTGGGCGATAGAAGGTTAAACACCTGATCAAGATTAGGCAAAGTTTTAGATGGGAACTATTTTTTTAAATACGACACGATAAATTTATATTTCTACACATCAACATATGAGTCACCATCACCAACCAAAATTCCATTGAATTTGGAAAGCACGTTTGGTGAAATCAACGAAGTTTACAACAGCTACATAGCAGAAATCTTCTGATAAATACAAAGTACCTACGTAGAAGAATAATCACATCTAATGGTTTTCCTCACAAAAACAGTGTAGGTACACTTTTATGTTTTCTAGGGAAATCATTGTCTTTAAAACCATTTCTACCTAACGACACTGAACACGCAAATATATTGAAAATATTTACCACTTGAATGATAAATGCAAATGAAGCTTAATTTGATTTTCACAATTTATTGCCTCAGTTTCTGCGATCCTCAAAAAATAAATTTCCGAAACGTCACTTTCGTTGGGAGGCTCGAGGCTCAAACAAAGCCAAATCTAAGAAGTCCGATCCACGCAGAAACCAGAAGCACAAAGGTATTTTTTTAATGAAAAAGAATGCAAGAGTGACGAACCGTTGCACGTCAACAGGAACGGTTATCTTAAAGCGCCCCTGAAACTGTCAGGTCAAACAATTCCTCTTAGGCATGCTAAATCCTTGCGGCCATGTAAACTAGTCATCCGTACATTTTGTTTCAATAGTCCTGCAAACACAGAAGACGATGCAAGGCGATGATAAATAGTGTTATGTCTTTATTTTGTGATGAATATGGTGATGAGGGTAAGAAATTTGTATACTTTAGGTTAGTATGCAAATTCCTTGGATGAGGGAGAATGGGTTAAATCCTTCCCCTTTCCCCGTATGAGTAAAGCCGTAGATACTCTATTGAAACTTATAGTGGAGTTTGTTTTGTAGGGATAGTGTTGAAAATTTACATTTTTTACATGACGACATTATTTCAGTTCCCGCCAAAAACTCTCTATCACGGCTTACCATGGAATAACTCATAACTCCCTCACTGTTGATGGCAAAATTGCCCAGAACCCAAAGGGGCAGAAGCCACTTAAAAAAAAAAAAAAAAAAAAACTCATACCAGCTTGGCATAGATAATAGACCTCATCCAGGTCCTATGACTTATGTCAAACACACTAAACTGTCAAAGATTGGGGCTACCCGTGCGATAATTAAAATCCATTTGTGGCTATTGTACAAACCTAGTATTGAGCGAAATAGCGAAGCGAAGCGGTGTCGGCATATGAATAAGCGAGGGCGATACCTTGATGGATTCTTGGTTTACCGATGGATTTCGCAGGTTTAAGCTTATGCGTCGCGCCACCGCGGCGTTTTGCGCTCGGGGTTGTTTTTTTGGCCCGTGACTAAGGGTTAGCGCCTCGAAGAAAAAGGTAACGATGTAGCTACGTTGAAATGTCGGACTGGTCTAGTTGGCGTTGATTACATGTGGCAACATTATTACTGTTTCGTACTGTTTTGATTGGTATTATTTCCCATAATTTTTGTTATTATTTCAGCTTGAGTATTTATTAAAACTGAGAATGGCTGGGCAAAATGCAGATCTACAAGGTCAGGACGATAACTTAAAAAACGGAACTAAACCGGATAACCAAACAGAGGATGAAAATCTTGTCGAAGGTACGGAAAAATGAAATTTTGTGTTTGGAGTAAACAATTTCTTGTAAAAGTTTAGTTAGAAATCCATTTTACGGGACACATTAACTTATTGACGCGGTATAATCTGCCTACTTAGAGTTCTTGACTAAACAGCTTCAGTCATTATGAGATAAGAGAGAGAGCCCGAGGTGGGTCAATTTACCGAAATGGTTTTCGATTCTTTATACCTGCATTGACTTTTGTAGCATAGTAAAAGTGAGGCTTGACTTTAGAATAGTGCCAATCGATTTCACGGTTCATGTTTTTTTTACAGATAGGTCTTATTATAAGAAGGCTTCCTGTAAAGTGCTAACTTGCGGAAACTTATACTTTTCGAGATATTAATTATTGAAAATCGAAAAATTAACCTTAAATTCACAGTTTTTAGCCTATGTTTCGAAACTGAGCGGTCCGTTATACGTTCTACGAAAGTTGAAAAACATGTCGCACTACATAAAAATTAGAAACACGGCTATTTTTTATTTATTTTTAAGGTTTATCGTATTATTCATTATAAGTAACGTTTTCTTTATCAAAAACCCTTATTTTTATTTAAAATAACCAAGTTTTTAATTTTTTATTTTTTATTATGACTTAACAAACTTGTAAAAAAGGAACGTAATAGACGCCACTTTCTGTGCTGTCATGTCATGTAACGTTAGGTTAGGTGTTTTGTTATCATCATTGTGAGGCGTAATTATCATATGCCAAAACATCATTTGCCATCGAAATTGCATTTAGAAAAAAATTGGTTAGGTTAGGTTATGTTAGAACATGAAAAACAACGCACGAGCCGAGCGAGCGAAGCGAGCGTGCCGCGGCAGCGGCCGGCGAAGTGCTCTGAAATATTCTATTAAATAAAGTGAAACAGACCCAAACTAGCTAATGTCGAAATTGCTTCTAGAAAAAAATTGGTTAGGTTAGGTTATGTTAGAACATGAAAAACAACGCACGAGCCGAGCGAGCGAAGCGAGCGTGCCGCGGCAGCGGCCGGCGAAGTGCTCTGAAATATTCTGTTAAATAAAGTGCAACAGACCCAAACTAGCTAATGTCGAAATTGCTTCTAGAAAAAAATTGGTTTGGTTAGGTTATGTTAGAACATGAAAAACAACGCACGAGCCGAGCGAGCGTAGCGAGCGTGCCGCGGCAGCGGCCGGCGAAGTGCTCTGAAATATTCTGTTAAATAATATTATACAGACCTAAACTAGACCTAAAATAAACATCGAAAATCGAAAAAAAGTGAGGTTATGTTGCAACACAAAAATGCTCATATCTCTGGAAGGGGGGGTTTCCGCAACTCCCCCCTTTAGGGGAAGGGTCTACCCCTCCCCTCTCCCCCCCCCCCCCACCTCCCCCTTAAATCGATTGGCACTATTCTAAAGTCCTACCCTCAAAATGAAATTCTCACTGTCAAAAAAAATAATTGTAACAACAAGTGAAAATACACACCTGTTCTTCCTACTATTTCATATTTCATTTAATTACCTTCTTTTTTATTACAGAGTATATTACACTGGATTCAAAGCTGGATGAACTCAACACTGCTTTGGACTACTTGGAGCAGAAAAATGATAATATTCATGCACAATTAAAAGAACTTTTGCAATCAAATATTGACATTAGAGAACAACTGCGCAATGAAAATAATATGGAAACTGAACAAAACAACTAAAGCTAATTCTATCATCAAAATCAACCAAAATGTTTAATCACATTTAATTCCTTAGATGTAATTCTTATTTAATTTATTCTGTTTATCAGTTATGAATAGCATGTGTAGATAAAACACAAATTATTTCCTGAAGCAATTTGTTATTTCTAACCTAGATTTAGAGTTTACTATGACTTGAAAAAGTGAAAAATTAACATCAATTTAAAGATAACTTATTTATTGAACTCTACAATAATAACATAATTTACTTCTATTGTAACAATGAATTTATTACATTTCTAAAATTCCTGGTAGATTTTCAATAGTATTAATGAGTTTTGGCTTTGATGAAACGAAGACCACAATATCCACATGAGTGATCGCCAGGCTTGTCCTAAAAAGAAAAGAAATATTATTTATTATTGTACTTTATAAGAGGAAAGTAGTAAGCTGGTGCTATAAGTGGGTTTTTATTTTTATTGATTTCTAATCTATGATAAATTCTTAGCCAAAAATTAAAATACCAGGTTAATGTAAACTCTGGGATGTCCTTCTGGGCCACTGCCTCCATCACACCACACAACTCGCTCTGACACTTCTTTAGGGGGCACTGCAGCAATCATGTTGATGGCCCAGCTGGGATTAACTTGTTTCGGAGCATTCATAAAGCGAGCCAGTCTATAATCATCGTGATCCCATTTCTGAAACAAAATTATACTGATATTTAAAATCCAAAACAAATGCATGTTGTGACACTTATTATTGTATGGAGGATGCATAGCAATATCTATACTTTAAGTGCCTATACAACATTATTTTACTACTCTTTTATTTTAAAACAGTTCTAAATAATTGCACATGTTTATTTCTTGTTTTACTCAATTCTTGGAACAGTTTTTTCAGCTACTTCTACTAAACCAATTCTTATAAAACTGCACACAGATTTAGGTCCCATAATGATTCAATTTTTTTTTTTTCAATTCAATAATCTAAAACCCATTTATCTTTAAAAAATATTTATATACTACTTGTTCATCACTGCCCTAAAGTGCTACTAAACTGTCACTTAATAATTTTTTATTTAATTTTTACCCGACTGTGCATGAAGGAGGGTTATGTTTTTTGAGTGTATGTGAATGGAATTTTGAGTGTATTATCGATATGGGAATGTATGTACATATGAGGTTTGTTTGGCACAACTACAGCCTAAACAGCTTGATGGATTTCAACATGTGAGGTATCATTTGAATCATCTTGATAGTAGAAATGACATAGGATACAACATTTTACAGCTGGGTTTTTTGTTTTTCCTCTCATAATGTTACTTATTATTTTATTTATTTTTTAATGTACAATAGGTTGGCGTTTGACAACCAACTCGCCTGATGTTAAGCGACGTTGTGGTCTAAGATGGAGCATGACAACCTATAAGGTACTTATTCACTCTGGCCTTGAAGTTTACTAGAGTGAACAAGTACAAAGACGGCAGTTGAGTGAGGCGCTACAAGTGTGGTACTGCTCAGACCCGTCTTTGGAACGGTTTATCCTGGTACTTACTTGATAGAACTATACTTAAGCATCAAACTTTAATGCTATAGATCTCTAAAGAAAATGATTGTGGCATACACACAGATGGACATGACGAAACTATAAGAGTTCCTACTTAACTATGAAATAAAGGGTGAAACAAAGAAAAGTGTGCACAGTTTGTTCCTACTCAGATCTATAGAAAGGTGAATTAAGGTGTTTGGACACTATGATAGGCACTTTGAATAAGTTGCAAAATGCTATTTTGCCTGGAAAAATATCTGTAGGACAGTCAGCAGGTGAAATGAGATACAGGAGTCAGTAAAAAAGTTAAACAAATTTGAAAACCTATGTATGTGCAATAAAAAAAAATGAACTTAGGTATTCAAATCATAAAATTGTAGACAAGAAACTTTTACATTCAACATTGTATTGTTATAACAATACAACTAGTGACCCGCCCCAGATTCACATGGGCGCTATAGAATAAAATTAGGTTTTATCTTTATATCTAAAAAATCTGAAAAATTATCTAACTGCTGGTGAAAACTGCATTAAAACCCATCCTATCAAATCCACCTATTTGGGAGGAGTATAGTTGATATATACACAAACAGGAAAGCCGCAGAGCGACTTTGTTATATACTACGAAAAAAGGAGAAGATAGATTTGATGATTAATTGTTTTAGAACACTACTAAACATTTGTTATGATTGTTCTGTGGGCTCCGCTGTGGCGCAGCCAATTACGTAAGGTTATGTGCAGCAACATATATCACGAAGTTAAAATATTATCGATTGTTTTAGAATTAATGCCTCATTAGTGTAATGGGTAGTACCTACTCGTTAAGAACAATTACAGATTTAAGATAGACATACTTGGCCAGTGTGGGTCATCGTATCTTCGGAACCGTTTGACATTGAACGATTAATTATATTAGGGGCGTTTTTCAGTAGCATAGATTTTACTGGCGAAAATCGCGTACTCAGCGAATTTCTAATCATTTTTATAGCTTGAGAGTTCTTGTTAAAATAATTATTTGATATTGTTGGTAATTTTTTAACCACAATCCCTTACAGCTGACTGACGTGACGGTTGACGGTGACACTGACAAAACTTGGACTTGACAATTTCCGTTTTTTTTTGTTTTGCCCGTAGGGCAGACTAGAGCCAACATGGCCGTACCGTATGTTATCCGTACAGTCGAGTAAGTACAGTAAGTGGTTAAATCCATGGTAAAGATGATGGAGAGGGTAACGATAAATGAGATGAATGAATCCCTCCTCGTTGCCTATTTTAGTAAAGCCGTGGATACTTGACGAAAAAAAACACACTACTTTTACTACTTAATACTACTTTTAACTACTTTTCGTGTTATGTAGAAAACACGAAAAGTAGCATTTCCTAATGTTTGTATCATTTGCCTACACTCGTGCACGATGCACGTTATTCAACCGGCAAAGGATATCAAAGAAAAATACATCATAATATTCCGACTGAATGACTTTATTTCCATGAGAGTTTGGCGGGAACCGAAAAGATGGGGTCGTGATTTTGTATTATTTTCTAAAACTTGGGATTCTTCGAGTATTAAAGTCTAATAATGTTGGATTAATATGATTATTGTGTTATTGAATCCCTGTTTCCCCATTTCAGGAAAGTGGTGAATACTTTACTGAAACTTCAAGAAGAGAACAGAAAAGTCTATGACCGTGGAAATTTGTTTCTTTACTTTTCTGCTCTCTAGGTAGACGTACTTCTTCTAGTCCTCAGTCGGAATATTAAAATTTTATATTTTTGAATTGTATGATATTGATGGTGATGATTAATTCCTCACTGCCCTTTCCCCGTTTCTTCCGTTAAGTAGTGAATACTTTAATGAAACTCCAAGTAGAATTTTATGAAGAACACGAAAATTTACGTTTCGCAATGTTTTTATCATTTTATCACCCTCACATCCCGATAATCTAAAAATCCACCGTTATTCCATTTTCATTCAAAGAATCACAAGTTTAATAAAATAATACAAATACACAGCTCCATCTTTATGGTTTCCCACCAAAACTCCTCGGACAGAGCAAAAGCAGAGTTTCCAACCACGCACGACTTTTTTTCGTCAAGTTTGTGGAGGCCTATGATACAACAAAATATAGGGTCAACTGGGGCTAATGAGTCTTTCGAGAATTACTGACAAACCCTTCACAAATTAGGCAATTAACGCAATCTTGCACAGATTATTGCAACAAAAGATAGAAAATAGATGTAGGTGGCGCCTGATTTGTCAAGAGATTGTCAGTAATTCTCGAGACGCAATTGCCCCAGTTGACCCTAGTATAGTGACTTAGACTACATACACAACGCGCAGCCTTTATACGAGCACAGATTAGATAATAGTTGCTATTATACACCCGAAGGCCTGCTCACGGTGTATTTCGCGTACACCGGTAGGTATAGGATGTAGGGCACTGTAGGGTTTTAAAATAAAACAAAATATCACATTGTTGGTGCTGTATTTACTACGAAATTACAATAAAACTACACGTTTATTTTGATAATGCGTAAACAAGTAGGTAGTACGTGATACATACTTTAATAGCCTGCAAACCGACTACGGATCGTGATGTGATTACGTATAAAATTCAGTTGAGAACAACAACAGTTGAGACATCAGACATGTAAGGCGCTATGTAGCTATATACCTATCGATGTATCAGACATGTAAGCAAACATACCTAAAGGTGCCTTTCAAAGTTAAGCAATTTTAATAGTTAGTTTAATAGCTCGCTGTGGCGCGGTCGACCGCACCTTTTTTGTCGCACATGTATTTATGTTACGGGCTTTAACGTTAAAGCCGCTGACCCACCGCGGCGCAAGTTTGGCACGACCACGCGGCGCCATTTAAAAGTCCGGCGACCTTTAGACTAACTTCGCATTGGCTTAAGGTTTTCTATAGCCATTTCGTCTAGAAGACAAGGAGCGAAGAGAGCAAGTAATGATACTGACGAGCCTCTAAAGTTACCTACAGAGTGACAAAGTGCAATTTTATTTATTTTTTTGATGACTTTTGCACTTCTCTAATAATTCTTAAATAACTAAGAATTTCCCTTGTTTTGTGGATTCATTTAAAAGCTAATGATGTAGACAAACTCAATAGGTAAAGAAATTTTTGATTTGCTTTGTCTATCTATTGAATAAATCAGTCAAAAGTGACCCCTTACAAATGCGGATATTTTTCATAGCTCTATTTTCTATCGAGGACGTTTTTTTAAAAAAACCAAGAACATAGGGGGGGAGATATAGTTAATTTAATTGTACATGCTAAATTTCATCATAATCTGACAAATGGTGTTCAAGAAATTTGACAAGCGCGTTTGTATCGAAATTTCAAAGCGTCGCGGCTTCGTGGCTTCGTTTGATTGACAACGTGGGTCACCGTTTCCACTGCACCACACACTACATGAATATCCCACGACGTACAACTGTAGCGCTGCCCAGTCTTGATTCATATGCCTTGTGGAAAAAACGCACGTTTTCGTATACCGCGTGCATGGCATAGACAGTATTGAGCTGCGTAGACGCCATACTAGGGGGGAACAAGCCACGCGTGTAGCAATGAAGTCATTAATCTCGTATTCGTGAGTAGCGCGCTTGTGGGTTGCAGTGGAAGTTATCACATACATATTCTTGCAAAGCGAAACTAGATACACGTGCTTAGCCTCTCTGTGGGCCAGCGGCTCTACATTAACTTACCTACGTTAATAATTGATTGAATACACGTAAAAGTGATTAATATATAGCGAGATCATTATTAAAGCATTCGTTATCAGCAGCTTTGCCAGTTGAAGAATCAGTCGATCCATATAATTCGACCGTGAGTCCATTTGTGTTCCTGAAATTAAACATTTTAAAATTATTAATTATTGTCACAGCCATGGTAAATTTAGTTACGACTTACAAAGGCTTAAACGTGCGTCTGGGGAGCCATGCGACGCGGCAGTTCAATTAAGGTATTACATGAAGCTGGAATGGAAATGAAACGGGGACGCGGCAGCGCAATCGATCCACGCGCTGTTTCAACTCTTAGAATTACTTTTATCCTTACTAATATTATAAATGCGAAAGAGAGTTTGTTTGTTCGTTTGTAACGCTTTCACGCCCTAACCGATCAACCGATCATCATGAAATTTTGCATACACGTTGTCTGGGATACAGAAAATAAGATAGGGTACTTTATATCCCGAAAAAATAAACGGTTCCTGTGGGATCGCAGGTGAAACCGCGGGCGCAGCTAGTTGAAAAATACGACAACTTTATTACATTACGTTATAGTATTTTTACATTATGTTGCGTTACATATCGTTAAACTACAGCAAACAACGAACAAACTCAGTTTCGCATTTATAGAATTAGAAATTAAGATAATTGGGATATGTTATCCTTCGCTTTAAGAGAAACGAAAAGAGAGTAAAACTGCATTTCTCATTTACTTTGTCTTGATAAACTTAATTGAATTACTTTGTATTGATAGACAGCTAGTAAAATATAATTCGACACTTAAATGATTTTACAAGACTCAATGTTAGGCGGATATTTTTTATTACCTTTTGGCACCGTTAATGTCGACATCTCCAGAGAAGCTATCAGAGTCATCGTTAAGTGATGTTTGAGAATCTGTAAATATATTTTGAGTTGATAAGTACTTTTTAATTTCATAAGTTTAAGTTTTTTTTAAAGTAATGTCGTATCTCTAAGGGTTAGATAAGGCCTCTTCCTAATGTAAAATAGGTTTTTGTAACATTTATCATGAAGCGACCTAGTTGATGCAGGGTCGTAGCCTGGTAACACAGGGTGATGAGACCGCCGCCCAATAAAAGTGTTCCCGAGGATAAAGAATGCCTGGCGAAATGCCACTTATTTTAATCAAGACGAGTGGAGCAAAAGCTCCCCGTGATGAGGTCTTAAGAGAACAGCGCTGTCGGGGCCGCGGTGGAGTGCAGGTGGAGCACCCCTAGGGTTTTTAGTGGGTGCCACTACGGCGGAAACTCCCACATAACCACCCTGCCCACCCGAGGCGAGGTGGTACCTAGAAAAGGTTTCCCCTGGCCCTCCCTCCACTTGGATCCACAGCTTGGCTCCACATGTGGATCCACAGATACTTTTATTTCCCCTTAAATCCACCAGTGGATCCACGGATACTTCAGTTTCCTCTTAAATTCACTGGTGGATTCATGGATACTTCTTTTTCCTCTTCGTTCCACCAGGTGGATCCGTGGATATTTTTATTCCTTTTATTTTTACCTACGGTGTGGGTGAAATTAATTATTGTTCTCTTTATGTGCCACTTGGGAAGCACTTGAGAAAAACCTATTTCATTTTGTTGTATTACCTTTGTTAGCAAAATAAATAATAATTGATTAAATCTGTTTTAGAAGATAATATGAATATATTCTTTATACTGCTGCTACAAGTGTAACCTCTCTCAAAAGAGGATCCCGTCACTCGCGCTAAAAGGACGAATCGAACGACGTTTTATTCATCAAAACCGGTTCAGGCGTTTAGTAGTTACGAGGAACATACATAGATTTATATACATACAGATAAACACACAGCCCTCCTTTTTTGACTTCGCCGCAGTCGGGTAAATTGTAAAAAAATAAGATAATCAGCAAATAATTTAAAAGTCCCTAAATGTAATTCGTTTGTTAGCGAATCGTGGGTTCAAGTGGTATAGAAAAATATTATTATTTTGGGATTCATTTGATAGATCGAAAAGGAAAAAGAAGTATCCATGAATCCACTTGTGGATTTAAGAGGAAAAAGAAGTATCCAAGATTTCGTCGGTGGATTTAAGAACAAACAGAAGTATCCATGGATACACCGGTAGATTTAAGAGGAGAAAGGTTCACATGTGGAGCCGAGCTGTGGATCCAAGTGGAAAGAGGGTCATAACGCAGCTCAAAGTGTTCTACTTTTCCAAACTAGCTATTTTAAGAAGACTCGATTCCTTTTTTCAATTTGTAATATTTTTCACCACGGCCAGCTACTGCCCGTTGTCTCCACCTAGTTTAGTTTTAACCTGAGGTGGTGAGGCGGTGCGTGGTGAGGTATTCGGCGGAGAGGTAGGGCGGCAAGTCGTCGCCCGCGCCGCCCTCCGCGCCCAGCGACTCCACCACGGCCAGCCACTGCCCGTTGTCTCCACCTAGTTCTAACCTGAGGTGGTGAGGCGGTGCGTGGTGAGGTACTCGGCGGAGAGGTAGGGCGGCAGGTCGTCGGGCGCGTCGCCCGCGCCGCCCTCCGCGCCCAGCGACTCCACCACGGCCAGCCACTGCCCGTTGTCTCCACCTAGTTCTAACCTGAGGTGGTGAGGCGGTGCGTGGTGAGGTACTCGGCGGAGAGGTAGGGCGGCAGGTCGTCGGGCGCGTCGCCCGCGCCGCCCTCCGCGCCCAGCGACTCCACCACGGCCAGCCACTGCCCGTTGTCTCCACCTAGTTCTAACCTGAGGTGGTGAGGCGGTGCGTGGTGAGGTACTCGGCGGAGAGGTAGGGCGGCAGGTCGTCGGGCGCGTCGCCCGCGCCGCCCTCCGCGCCCAGCGACTCCACCACAGCCAGCCACTGCCCGTTGTGGCATCGGAAACGCTCCACCTGTACAACCATTAACACATTCATTTATAAACATTCCTTGTGATTTGGCAATTGGCTAAAAATAGAGAAAGCTATATAAATATAAACCGCTCATACGCCGGACCTATGCAGCTCTGCTTCGCGCGTGCTTATAATTTCTTTTGCATCTTTTCCGACTCTTCTTGGTCCCTTTTTCATCGCAAAAACCCACGTTTCCGGGATCGATGAATTTAGTATTAGTTTAGGATTCAGTACTCTTCATAATTTCCCTTAAGCTAGTAACATAATTTAAAATCCAAAAAAAATCATGATAAAATTAGAAGTTGCTTCCATAATTTCTTAGCTTTTGGCAGAAAAAGATGAAGGTTAGGTAAATCTGTATTCGAATATCCGATCACCGATGATAACATCCGTACTAATATTATCGTCTGTCTGTCTGTTTGTAGGCATTTCGCAGCTAAACGGATCTTGATGAAATTTGATAATTAGGTACAGTTTTCACGAGGAAGGTTTTTGGACACAATTTTCTGAATAAACGCGAACGAAGTCGCGGGTAATCTAGTAATTTTATACAGAGAGAAGAAACGAAGACATAAAATGAGGTCATGTCACCTGTCATTGATACTATCGATGCACTAGTTCAAAACAAAGCGACATGCCCCTGTCACATTTGGGGCAGAATATCGTCAAGAGAAATGTGGGTGTTGTAATACACCTCTGCCAGGCCTTTCGGGGGAAGGCGTGACGATATGTTATGTTAGTTTCAAGCAGGGTCGGACTGGCCATACAGTCAGAGTGGCATTTGCCAGTCGGGCCCCAGTCGGCGCGGGCCCCCCTTGGACTTCGCTTGCGGGGCTTGCCGCAAGCCAGACGGTAGGTAGGTTGGGGGCTACACCCTGTCTCGGGCCCTGGCCTTGTGGGGAGCCATTCGGGACCTTCCAGCTCAGTCCGATCCTGGTTTCAAGTATACTATCGACGCGACATTTAACCTTGAAAGTAGACTTCTCGCATTTATAAACTGCGGTACAGTTTTATAATGAGTTCTATTATGTTTCGGTTTACCTTAATTCTCAAGGCCCAATCATTCTTCATTTGAGACACAATGTCGAGACATGAGTCGCACATCTTTCTTATTTCGACATTTTTGTCTTGCATCAAGTCGATGAGATACGCCGGAGCTTCTGCAAAGAAACACGGTTTCTCGTTTAAAAAATAATCGAAATTTTAAGATTTTGTTCATAATCCTTACCTTGTTTCATGGAATTTTGGGGAAAAAACTTTTATATTTATAAATGAAACAGTTTAGCAGTCACTTTTGTGTAACCTGCGTGAATAAGTTTAATTTAGTGTAAAATTAAACACATCCAAAGAAAAAATAACTTAAACAAGTTCGAGTTATGTACCGACGACTCATGTAGCAAATGGTCGATTGGAATGTAAATATAAATTCCGCCGCACTGCACCCGCCGCCACCCCGACGACAGCGACGGTTCCGCGCACAGATCTAAACAGTACCTGTGTGCGAGACGAGGTACTCGGCCGCGGTGGGGTGTACCATCTGTCTGAAGGCGAACACGGTCTCCAACGCGTGATCATCGTCACTTGCCGCAGCCGCTGCAGAGCCGCGCTGTACCCGCCGCCGCTGACAGAGACGGTTCCGCGCACACATCTAAACAACAGTACCTGTGTGCGAGACGAGGTACTCGGCCGCGGTGGGGTGTACCATCTGTCTGAAGGCGAACACGGTCTCCAACGCGTGATCATCGTCACTTGCCGCAGCCGCTGCAGAGCCGCGCTGTAACCGCCGCCGCTGACAGAGACGGTTCCGCGCACACATCTAAACAACAGTACCTGTGTGCGAGACGAGGTACTCGGCCGCGGCGGGGTGAGCCAGCATCTGCCTGAAGGCGAACACGGTCTGCAGCACGTGGTCATCGTCCGTCTGCCGCAGCGCTGCAGAGCCGAGCTGTACCCACCGCCGCCGACAGCGACGGTTCCGCGCACACATCTAAACAACAGTACCTGTGTGCGAGACGAGGTACTCGGCCGCGGCGGGGTGAGCCAGCATCTGCCTGAAGGCGAACACGGTCTGCAGCACGTGGTCATCGTCCGTCTGCCGCAGCGCTGCAGAGCCGAGCTGTACCCACCGCCGCCGACAGCGACGGTTCCGCGCACACATCTAAACAACAGTACCTGTGTGCGAGACGAGGTACTCGGCCGCGGCGGGGTGAGCCAGCATCTGCCTGAAGGCGAACACGGTCTGCAGCACGTGGTCATCGTCCGTCTGCCGCAGCGCTGCAGAGCCGAGCTGTACCCACCGCCGCCGACAGCGACGGTTCCGCGCACACATCTAAACAACAGTACCTGTGTGCGAGACGAGGTACTCGGCCGCGGCGGGGTGAGCCAGCATCTGCCTGAAGGCGTACACGGTCTGCAGCACGTGCTCGTCGTCCGCCTGGCGCAGGCGCAGCAGCGCCACCAGCGCCGCGCCGCCGCCCGCCGCCGCCAGCGCCTCGGCCGCGCGCGCGTCGCTGCACAGCGCGCCCGCCGCCACCACGCCCTCCAGCGACAGAGACGGCTCCACGCACGCAGCTGGACACGACACGACCAACATGTATAGCCTGCACTGCGACAACACGTGTCTGCAGACACTTTGTGCAGATTCTCAGTCGGCCAACTGACTACACTAGACCATGATCCAAAAAAACAAGGAGCCAACGCGTGGTGACGTAACTCGTCATCGTCATCCGTCTCTTTCGAACTCGTTGTAATTGTCAATGACTTATTCCGGTCTTGCATAAGCATCGATTGACGTCACTACGTGTTGCCCACGTGACAATTCTTGACTTTGAATGCTGCCTGGCGGAGTATATTATTATACCATGCACTAGACTGCTTGGACTGTTGATTACTTAGCAGGAGTTCCCAAAATGTGCGCCGCGTCGAAGGCGCCTTGCTGGGCCTAGCATGCGTGCTGCGACAAAATCTTCTCAACAGTTTTTGTCGTGTGTGAATATACGTGTCTCGATAAAAAGAGTCGACAAAATTTTGTCGCGACGTACATGCTAGGCCTGCTGGTGCGTTGTAGAGAATAAAGAAGGGCGCCTTGAGGCGCGTCACAATGAATAAGTCGCCATTGTATTTTGTGTCCTATTTCTCTAAAATTTAACCCTATTTAAATATTAACATGTACATGGGCGTCATGACCACGCCGCACGCGAATAACAATTGTTATTAATCAAGTTAGTTATCAAGCGGCTTCGTTACTTTACAGTACATAAATGTAATTTATCAATAAAAACTTAAAAAAATAACATGCTACTGTACTTGGATCTAATATCTTCATGATACACGAAATCAAGTTGTATCTCTCGACGACGGCGTAAATGTCGATATTATTGCTGGGGTCCAGTATGTTGCTGAGGGTTCCCAAACATTCCACTAGAAATTCTTCGGATGTGTCAGGATTGGTCACAGCGCCGGCGATGTCACCCACGAATTCCTGTCGAACAATGACGAAAAAAACTATTTAGCTCAGAAGAAAATATATTATAACTCGGTCAGTATGAAATCAACAGTAAAATCTACATTTTATTCATATTAATATTGGTGTTATTACTCTCAGAGTTATAAAATAAAAGCTGCAAGAAAATGCATAAAACAGATTTATTTTTAAATGAGTTTTCTTATTTATTGCATTCAGCTCTACTTATCAGCCACTATTCCCCTAAGCTTGTGTAACGATTTTTGTAAAGATTTCTTTTTGGGACTCCCATTTTGTTCTCTTTTGTTTTTTGGTTCTAATTTATTTTACCTGACAAGGGCGCGCTTGTCTTCTGGTGTGTAGAGTGCTTGCTCCAAGCAAGAATAACTATGTCCATACATGCTGCATTTCAACTTAAACTGTTTGGAAAAAGAGCTTTTACCCAGAAGAATGGGCAAGAAATTAAGGGAAGAAGATCCGTTCAGCTGTTCTAGCGCAATTGAGTTAAAAGCATTCATCCTTTTATTATAAATTTCAGTTCAATTTTATTTTGTAAATTAACTTTCATGTAATTGTTTTGTAAGCAAGATTTTAATTCGGTAGGTATTATTATATTTAATTATGATGTTTATGGGTAAAAGCCTGATAATAAAAAAAAATTGAATTTAAACCCTCTCAGTCGTAATATTAGTGTGATACATACAAGAAAGAGTGGCTTGTTCTGTTTGTGGTGCGAGAGGTTGCGCACGAGCTTCATGAGCGCAGTGTTGGCGTGGCGAAAGGCACGCGCCAGCAGGTCACGCAGCCGACCCTCGCCCGCCATCTGTTGCGCGGCACGCTCGCTCCACGCCAGGTTCACGCACAGCGCCACAAGCACGTCCGTGGACGAGCTGCCGCCGCCGCTGCCCAGCGGACTGCCGCCGTTCACGTTCAGCAACAGCATGTCTGTTAGCTAAACAATAATGAAACAATTTTTTTGTAAGTTTCAATGTTTCACGGCAAAGAAAGTTAGTATTTATTTTACTTATATGCTTCAATTGTTATTCTAGTGTGATAATTTCTTATTGTATTATGTTTTCATTTTTTTTTTTATATAGTGTTTGTGTCTCATTTGTTATTTTATTGTGTTTTTTGCTGCAAAAATAAATTTGTCTATTTGTCACTGTAAGCCGGTATATCTTTACGTCATTACACTGCTAATACTTATTTAAATTTAGTCATTTTAATTTTGTAAAAGCAGGGCATATAACAAATGATTGACAATCTGTTTCTCTGTCTTCAAGCAAGTTTCATCGCTCGCCACAGAAAACCTCCTTATTAGCTAAATTTCATATTTACCTGTGTGTAAATGACATGTGCAATAAAAGTGTAAAATCTGTATAAAAGATTATTGATTGAACTTACCAATTTAACACAATCTGATTGAGTAAACATGAGCTTCACTCGGTCATCCATGCTCAGATGGTACAGAATTTTCAAAGCCAGATTTATATGCTTGTCATCACCTAAAACATTACATAGTTTTCTGTAATGTTTTATTGAGGTAAGCACTACAAAACTTAACTACTAAAAACTTAAAGCTGTTAATATTAGCATTATTAACTAAGCAATGTACTTACTTGTAAACTGAATAAACTTAGGCAGGAGGCCAATTTTGATCATTTTGTTTCGTAACTTTGTATCAAAAGTTAAATTAAACAGTAATTTTAAAGAAACATTCACTAAATCAGCATTTGAGGAATCAAGCAGTGGTGCTAATTTTTCAATGATTCCCTTAGAGGCCATGCTTGTTTTATTTTCTACAAAAATAGAGAGCTTTTGAAGGAAGGAAACAATGAGGATGAGCAGATCTATGTTGGAGTGCCTCTCCATTGCACCAATGAGAAGGCCAACAATGTCCTTTCTGTGCATCTTCTCCTCCACTTTCACATTATCTGCAATATTGAGGAGCATGTAGAAAGCTACTCGGAGCAGCTGTTCTTGCCTCTTAGACAATGTCTTCAACTTTCTTTTCATTTGTTCTTCATCATTCTTGGACAAGCAGTCGTCAGAGGCATTACATAGATCCTCATGGTAACTGGAGACCAGGGAGCGAGACTTTTGCATTGTCACATCAGCTACAGCCCAAGTTCCTGATTTTGGACGGCGTTTTGGTTCCGGTATTCGGCTCTTTGGTAATTCACTCTGAAATCAAAATTTGCATTAAAAAAGCTATTAGAATCAGAGATTTTAAACCATTCCCCTTTAGCAACAAAACATTGTATAGCCTCAGAATAGCTACAGTCTTTTGTTGTTTTTGATCAAGTTCAAAAACTAAAAAGAAAAAAAAAGACAAAACACTGTATAACTATTCTGAGGCTGTGCAATATTATTAAAATTATTATATTTTAAGAGTCCGGCGACCTAACTAACTTCGACCTAGGCGACCTAGACTAACTTCGCATTGGCTTAAGGTATTTTATAGCCATTTCGTCTAGAAGAAGACGAGCGAAGAGAGCGAGTAATGATACTGACGAGCCTCTAAAGTTACTTACAGAGTGACAAAGTGCAATTTCAATTTTTTTTTTTATATTTTAAAATGTAACTTACGGACTAATATACCCAATCATTACATTATTTACAGCTTATGTCTAACAATACATTTTAATAATATAAATATGCACTAATAACACAGAAATTGAAATAAAATATCCTTACAAACAAAAAAAAAACAAACAAACAATAAAATTAAAGAAAAAAATAAACTAAATGAAAAAACAAAGAAACAAACTGAAACAATTAAACAATATAAAAATCTTACTATAAATGTATGTATTCTCAATATGGCAATGACTTTTTTGCAAATAACTTTAGCTCGTCAGCGATTATGTCTAGTTGTGGGTGAGAGGCACTAAGAGTGTTTTTATAACTTTTGCACTTCTGTAATCATTCTTAAGTAACTAAGAATTTCCCTTGTATTATGGATTCATTTAACAGCTAATGATGTAGACAACCTCCATATGTAATGGAATTTTTGATTTGCTTTGTCTACCTATTGAATAAATCAGTCAAAATTGACCCCTTAAAATGCTGATATTATTCATAGCTCTATTTTCGCTTGAGAACGTTTTTTAAAAACAATACAGGAACATAGGGGCGGAGATATTGTTAATTTAATTGTATATGCTAAAAAATTTCATCATAATCTGAGTGGTTTTCAAGAAATTTGAGTAGCGTGTTTGTATGGAGATTTCAGAACTTCGCGGCCCTCTTAAACAGTATTTTACAAACAAGGGCTCTTGTGGATCATACTTCTTTGTGTGGTCTTCAGTATTATTACATACTAGTCAAACCTGACAGACTAGCTGAATGTGATAGTTAGTTTTACCTTGTCAGGAGTAAGCACTTGCTTCTTCCCTTCAACCTTCTCCTTCCACTGGTCATATCTCTTCAGTTCATAATCAATAACATCCATGCATAAAGAACCAATCTTGTATTGGATGATCACAGGGTGAAACTCATTGTAGGTGGAGAAACAAAAGAATGTGTATACAATATTTGTACTCAATTCAATGCTTCTTTTCCATTCTTCTCGAAGAACTCGTGAAAGAGCACTCAGTAATGCTTCTGTAAATCACATGACATTATATTAAAAGTCAATCTAAATCAGAACACAAAAATCAAATTTTAATCACTTTTAGGATTATTAGTGATTAATTCATTACCATTTCGTGCTAGCTCCAGCAAGTTATCAGGATTTCTTGCAAGCTGCAGGATAAGTGCTGAGCCCTTTATTTTTTCTGGAATGTCATCATACAGCAGTTCAACATAGTCATCTACACTGTTCAGCACAGCCACTGGAACACTCTCCACAGGACTCATGATTTATACTCTGGTTATTTGCTATTAATGACCCTGAAAAAAATATAATTTAGGAACCACTTAATACCTAATAGTAACTGATGTGATTTTATTACTTTCATTTTCTTCTAACATTTATTGTAAGTACTGTTATTTGTGTGCAAATTTTATGAGTTTTAAAATATGATTTTACCAATAGTGACTTCTTACATTAGTAAATATGTAAGTTTTAACAAAAGTTACTTTAATTCAACCTAAGCAACTTTATTTACGAAATATTTAGGTCCCAGGAAGGCTAAATGATCACAAGAATTGAAACTCCAAATCCTTTGTCAGTATGGGATAACCATAAGCGCGATACGATGTTGTAGAATTGTATACTGTTGTTTCTATTATCAAGATTAATACTCCAATGGCTTCAAATAGGTCTTATGAATTGACAACCATAGAATTTAAGACCAATAATTCGTCCTAAATTCTTAATGTCTCCCTCAAGGTTGAGTTACATGTTACACACCTACGTACTGTTGCAACTGCCTTTCAACGCTGATTGCTAGTGTAATGAGGGAATTGACAGATAGCACATTTGGAAATTATTCTTTTTCATGGACCTAAGTCAGGCAATTTTCACTAATCTTAACTTTACCTCCCTGAATGAGTTGTGAAGGAGTCCATGTAACATTTTGAGAATTTCTTTCAGTGCTGATAATTTTCTTTTGGGTTAATTTCTAAGCTATTAGCAGTATTTATTTGATGGTCCTGTGTTTTAAAATACTTACATATAATAGTAGATGCTCTTGCACAAGGTTTTTACTAAAACAATAACTATCAAAACAATCACTTTTTCTTTTTGTGCTTGTTGCGGAGCAATAACTTTAGTACTTATTCTTTGCGGAGCAGTGGTAAGAAACTATTTATTTCCTGGCAATGTTTGTTACGAGTACGGAGCCGTATAAAGGGTCGCGTTTTGAGAATAGACCCGGAGTACACCTAGTGCACAGATAAAATATATCAGCAACTTCGCCGTTCAAAACATCAGGGGCCCGCTAACGAAGTTTATGGTATGAAGTTGGTATGAAGAAACGAAAGATATGGTATGAAGTTATGGTATGAAGTATGGTATGAAGTTATGTTATGGTATGGTACGAAGGTATGGTATGTTATAACGAAGTTATGGTATGACTAAAATATTCATACTAGATACATACACGTAATAGATATTATAATGTATTTGGGTGTAATTACATATTGGGTAATATGAATATTATCTAATTATCTAATTAGGATATTGATTAATAGTCAAATAATAGAAATGATTCGCGAGGCACGACGCGGGGGCCTATTCCTGCGTATTAGATGAGATGAGATTTTATCTTTGTTACTCTCACACCTATGACGTTTCAAACGAGAGCAACAAGGACGAAAAAAAGTAAGATGGAAATCTTTAATCTCCGAATAGGGCCGCTGGTCTCAATAATAATCTCACGCGCAGGAATAGCCCCCCTGAACGTCAGCCAGTTTTCGCCAGTGCTGCGAGCTCTAAAACAGGCTTTCCACACACACGATTTCACGGCTTCGGTAGCTAATGAATGGAAATCTGTGGCCTCTGCGGACGATCAAGAAAAGTTTCTCTGTCTGTGGTCAAACAGCCTAGTTTTTTGCTTTTGGCACGAATCATTACTGACTTTTGACTTTCTTGTCTGTCTGATAATAAAATAAGGTCTGTTCACACTTAGTTATTATTCTAAGGTTCACACAACCACCATAAAAGACTTTAACGCTACCAAAAATTACGTTTTTTTGTAAAAAAAATCTAGCATGGGCGAAAGCGAAATATTGCGGACGTGAAGATTAGGAAATAATTTTATAAATACTGAAAAACTATCAAGCTTATTTATAAGTTAGATTCCATAGCATTTCTAGTTGCAGAATTATTATATTGTTACATGCTATAGCTACGTAAACAATGAGAAATTTTTTTTTTTTTGTGCAAGGGTGGGTCAAACCTTTAACGTGTCATCACAATATTAAAAAATATTTTTTTGTAAAACAACGACACGCGAAAGAATTTATTTTCCAATCGATATCAATGGTGATACAAACAAAATCACGAACAGCAAAGGACAATTTTCTGCGCAGACGTTGACAAATTTAGTTTTTGTTTGCAAACCGTAACAATTATGACCGTTATGTATCTTTAATTTCATTTAATTATTAATTCTCACATTGAATATTTTTTTAAATTAAAATACAAACTACAAATTTTAAAAATGATCATCAAAGATTATCAATTTATCGTAAAATACGATGATTTCGAGGTTTTTGTGCTCACAAAAAGTAGGACAGTGACTAATGGCCCTATTCGGAGATTTGAGATTTTCATCTCACCTTTTTTCGTCCTTGTTGCTCTCGTTTGAAACGTCATAGGTGTGAGAGTGACCAAGATAAAATCTCATCTCATCTCACGCGCAGGAATAGCCCCCCAGGGACCCTATTCGGAGATTTGAGATTTTCATCTCACTTTTTCTCGTCCTTGTTGCTCTCGTTTGAAACGTCATGGGTGTGAGAGTGACCAAGATAAAATCTCATCTCATCTCACGCGCAGGAATAGCCCCCCAGAATTGCTAAAACAAAGATGACAGACTTTGACTGTTCATTAGTCAGTTTTTTTTTATGAATTCTAATAAAACCAGTATAAATAAATTTAGTAAAAATATACTCCACTGTTAGGGAGATGGACTAGAAATCATGCTTTGATTCGAACTTTTAGGTATTAAATTAGGGCCTTTAAAAGTTGCTAAAGTAGTAGTGGATATAGGAAAAACGTGATTATTATTATTTTGATTAAGTTTTGGATATAAATTAGGACGAAGCAAATAAGCTAAACTATATTAAAGTATGCATTATAATATTAGAGAAAAAAACAATTTTAGATTTATCTGTTAAATAGATATCAGTATAAATAGTATAATTGTCCAATCATTTATTATTATTGAACATTTTTAGCTGTGCGCAATATTCTGCAAAAACACCCGCATAACATCTTTACTTTCGTGTTTTACTTTTATTTCTTTCATAAAAAATCTTACACAGGCTTGAGGCATGGCCAGCGGTCTTGTTTGTGTAATGTTTTAATCAGTAAAAGTAATAACAAAACATAACATATCGTCACGCCTTTCCCCGAAGGGCCTGCCAGAACTGTATAACACCCTCACTTCGCCGGATGATATTCAGTCCCAATGTGACAAAGGCCGAGCCTGTCGCCATTCACTGAATAAAGTGGTCAATGGCGTTCGTCTGGGTCCGAACCCGAACCCTCTGGCTTGAAAGTCCAATCTTCTCCGACTAGGCTATCTTCGCTTAAAATAATAACAAACATGTATTTTTAACAACAAGTGTGTTACTTATCGCTGCTTTTGGAATCATGAATCGTTGTTAAAGGCATACGTTATCTGGCAGCACTGACAGTTTGAGTTTTCTTTCTATTCTGTGAAGGTCTGAAGTAAATTGGGAACTCGAAATCAATGAAATAAAATCAGTTTTATGATTAGATTGCATGAATTTTGTAAAACCACACGATTTTCAGTCGTTTGAAAGCTTACTTTTATAAGTTTACAGAGGATTGTGCTTGAAGAATAAAAGTTTTTAGTGCGCGTATTGCGATGCAATGCAGTGTTATTTGTCTGCTTCCTCATAGAAGATAAGAGGTAAGATAATTTACAGGGTTCCTAAACTTTAAATATTGAGAGAATAGTCATTAGATACAACAGATTGATTGGTTACATGGCATAATACCATGTTATCTGGTAAGATATCTATCTATCTGACTCATCACCATTGCCGTCGATCGCACAGAATGCGTTGTGGTGTATTGCTCCCAATAATGTTATGTCCTGCCGTTGTATTGTACTGTACTGCACGGTTTTTTTATACATGCCCGAAAAATTATAAATTCCAGTACCATTATGATACAAAATTTGAGTGTGAAATGCATCATGGGTCTCTACTTATTCCTTTCATTTTCCTGTTCAACAAAATGTTTGGACATTTTAATTTGTCATTGAACTAAGTGTTAGTTGCTTTATGAGATGTAGTAAAATAAAGCTAAACTTGTGAAAAAACCACAAGTCTAAATCTATGAATGATTACTCTATTGCCTACACAGTTAAACAACTATTAATAGTGATTAACATGATGAAAAGTTTTAAGTTTCACAAAAATTGTTAGTTTTTTCCTGATTCTAAATGTCCCATTTAATTTCTGGACATAAATTACCAGAATTTACTCTATGTACATGGAAATTAGCATAGTATGTATTCAAATATTTAAAAGTATATCAATAATTAAAATTGAATTTATCTTCAAACTAAAATAATAAATAAATGGGTAAGGATATTCTAAATCAAGGAATAGCACTTGAAAGAACTTTTATTAAAGCTCAAAAAAAAGAGCTTTAATAAAATAAAATTACTAAGTCTTGAATGTTCTATCTACAAAGATAATTAAATTCATGATACATTGAGTGATACTGATAACAGACAAGGCAACAGCATAATGTGTTTTCAACAAAATGGATAACTTTGATAAAGGATAATAATTATCCTTTTGAGATATTAAAATAGTAGTTTTAAGATATTTATCTTAGGTTTTCATGTTTTTTATTTCCTTAAATTGCATTTGATACAGTTTTTGTTACAGTGATGACAATCACACTATTATTTTGAATGTTAAAGTTTGAAAGAGAGTTTAAGTGTATATATTTTACTTATTAACCCTCAAACACTTCAACAGACTTGTCCTGAGTGAAATGGAATAGATAAAGTTTTTAACCCACAAAGGTGAAATGTACAGTTTCTGTAGAAGCTGATCATTTAACATCATCTGTACTCATTTTTAAGTAAAATAGGTACTTATCTGTACAATAAAATTGCGAAATCTATATAGTTATGCAAGCATCGTGTATTATTGTAGTAGGTAGGTAGTCTTAATACAGATACTGGAAACTTTGTTAAGTGTGTATTTGTTTACTTACTTTATCAACTTTTCAGGTGTAATTTAACCAGTGAGCCTGTAATGATTATGCCTTATTATGAATTGATAAAAAGGATTCATTATGACTGAAAACATACAGAGCCTTACAGCACCCATCTCCCTTGCAACATATCATCAGCTCAGCCTCACAGGTATTTTTTTCCATATGTTACATTAGGGTTTGTTTAATAAAATAATAGTAATCAACTAGTTATTCTATTTTAAAATGTACAAGGTGTTATAAAATTTATACAGCTAGCTTAGTGTTAATTATGTATCATAGTAATTGCCGAACTAGGCTATAAGTCTGTGATTTGGGCTACATGCCCCTTATTCTTGGTGTGTGAGATGGTCTGGTCACTCTCACTCCTATGACTTTATACACAAGAGAAACAAAGACTAGAAAATATCTTGATTTGTAAGAATAGGCCCTTGCATTCTCCCCACAGTTACAATAGATATTTTTTTAAATATTTTTCCTTATAAAGATAATGTAACATGTTTCTCGGTGTTTGTTTTAGTTGAATCAGCAAATATAAAGAATTCTGGATTGTTTAAACCAAATCCTTACCTACAAGTGATAATAGATGACAAAATATCAAGACGAACAGAAGTGATCAGAAATACCCTACATCCAAAATGGAAGGAGGACCTGACAGTTCTGGTGACTCCGCAGTCGCAGCTGCTGTTCCGCCTCGCCGACTACCATAGCTTTAGAAAAGACAATGTTATTGGTGAAAAGAAAGTCAACTTACTGAAAATTTTACTATTTTTTAATGGAAAATGTGAAAATGTGGAATTGTCAATCGGTAAGGTTTGCAATGAATGCGCGCTTCATTATTATTTATTTTAGTTATAAAGACTACTTTTTACTATTAAAAATTTTTGTCTAACACTCTAGTCTAGTCTTGCAACTACACTTCAGATTCATATTTTCAGTTGTCATTTAGATGCCTAGTAAACTGATAATTGATAACTTGACCATTTTCAGATTTGATGAAAACCGTATCCCAAGAAAACTCATCCAGTTCAACTTCTGAGGTGAAAGCCGCAGAGTTAGTAATATTTTTAGATGGCCTGAGAATTGACCCGTCGGTACTGTCACAGTCACGGGACTTACTTGGAGAAGCTAGCAACTCCCACAGTCCCCTGAATGAGGGAGTCCGTGCCAGGATTAGGATGCGTAACAATCCTGAGACTTTGAGGTCTATGCTACGATCCCAAAGAGAACTAAGAGTGAGTTGTGTAACTGTACTTAATTTTCTGCAATATCCTAAATACCACTGTACTTTCTCATTTCGCTTTTTCTCACTAGTTTAAATGGGTTTCAAAAAATGAGGATAAACATGAAACTATTTGGTATACCTTACATTTTATTATGCAGCTGAGCATTTCACTTACAAGTTTGTGGTAGGTAATTATCCATCACCTACATTCCTCTAACAACAGAAAATAAACAGTGGGCTTATGATGTAGGTAGCTTTAAAACATTTGTGATACTCACCCAATAGAAAAAAAACATAAATTTAATTTTTTAAATGCATGGTTTGCAGCCGCCACCGGGTCCGCCGCCAATGAGCAATGGCGCGGTTGTAAGCGCAGGCGCGGCGGCGACATCAAGTTCGGCGGCGGCGGCGGGCGGCGCCGAGCCGGGACCCTCGCACCAGGAGGCGCCTCCGGCCGCCGAGCCCGCCACGCCCGCCGCCGGGACTTTTGCTAACGCTGCCGAGGAACCGCTCCCTGCCGGCTGGGAGATGAGATACGACGTCTACGGACGACGGTGATTATCTTATATCCGAAACATTTTCAGTAATAGTAATTTTAGATAGAAAAGTTTTGGTATTGTCAATATAGCTTCATGCGGGTTTTGTTAACATTAATCTGTAGATTCTTTTGTAGAGCCTACCCGATGCCTTCCCCGTAGTCGAGATCAGGTCAATGTAAACGAATACGTATTCGATGACAGCTCAATAAAGTCGCCTCGCTGCGCTTGAGGTCGCGGCCACTCGCGGCCTCATCGAGCAGAGTGAGGTCGCGAAGGCACGGCCTGACGCATCGATTGCACGTGTGCAGGTACTACGTGGACCACAACACGCGGTCGACGTCGTGGGAGCGGCCGCAGCCGCTGCCGGCGGGCTGGGAGGTGCGGCGCGACGCGCGCGGCCGCGTGTACTACGTGGACCACAACACGCGCACCACCACGTGGCAGCGGCCCGACACGGAGCGGCTCGCGCGCTTCCAGCACTGGCGCGGCGAGCGGCGGCACGTGGTGGCGCAGGGCAACCAGCGCTTCCTCTACCCGCACCCGCAGCCGCCGCACCTGGCCGACCCCGACCACGAGCCGCCCGCCGCCGCGCCCGCGCCCGCCCCCGCACCTCCGCCCGCGCCACCCGCCTCAGGTAACAAACAATACAGGCTAAACAGCAATAAGAAAAGAGGCACGGGAAAAGATGTACTGAACCTAAATAGGAACATTGTGTTCATCATTATGAACACCCTTTACTACAGGGCCAGTCCTAAATACGAGAAAAACAAACAGCTGACATACAGCAGACTTACATTTTGTCAACTATCAATGAACTTATTATATGGAACAGCTGGATTTTTATCGCGATTTCAGGGTTGGTCCCACATTAATAGTTGTTCATGATGATGAGTACAATGACCCCCTTTCGGCTTAGTGCACCCTGTCCTGATAACCCTACTGTATACCATCACCGTTTCACTGTTTGCTAGTTGCCGGTACAGTACTCTTACATACACACACATCCTTGACATTTGGGTCACTAATTAACCCACCTCTGATTTACACTTTTCACGCTGATTTGTAGGTTTAATGATTATCCTCTATCTGTAAATAATTTTGGGTAAAGTACAATTTAAACTCATATGAGGAAGATTATGAAAAATGTAAGTAACCATGGTAACCAACAGACAAATACTATATTCGTGACGGGCAGAATGCGAGCACGCAAAGTGGAGCCCGCCGCAACCCCACAACCCCACTCTCCACTTGTAGTGAAGGAGGCGGACCCCCGCCTAGCGAACCCCTCATTCCCGACCCCCAAGAAAGTCGTCCCTATCTCTTGAGCTATCTGTACATTGATCACGGTTCGACAGTCGACACGCACCTAGCAGAAATCAGAAAGAACCAACCTACTTAGGAATGTAAAAATAGCCTTCATAGAAAGGTAAATTTTTCGAGCACTCGATTGCGTTATCTATTGAAACAGAAACAATCTTATCTTCTTAATTCTTTTTTGCTTACGTTGCTTTGATATTACGTGCGGATTTTTATGATAATATTTGGCATACAATTTTTGCAATGTCGAAAAGATTTACTGCAATATTCGTTAAAAGCTAGAGAAACCATTATACCGCCTGACTGCAATACAATGATTAAAAATGTATGTCACAGCTCAGTTAAACATAGCTAAGAATGGAAACTCGGGCATCGATTCCTTGTTCAAGGTCAGGCGAAATGGAAGGGCACACGAGCTCCTTGCTTCTAATTGAATAATTGTATCGTACGGTCCAGCGATTTTGGTAGTAGCCTTCGCCTTCGATACTTCATAGTTATAGATGATGAAGCAAAGCAAGTTTGTAAGAAGTACAATGTAAAATGTAATTTATATGAAGATAGTATAACGATTTTGTCAGCCGCACACTTTGTTTGGATGGCATAAGTAATGTTTTATTTCTGTAGTACCTCATAGAGAAAACAGTATGATATGAATCGCCACACGAGAAAAGGTTAGACATACTAATTATCGAAGTATAGAGTCGCTTGGTTCCCAACTTCTTATCATTTGCAGTATGCGTGTATAAAGTTCTGTGGCCTTAGCGCAACTCGCCGCTACGTTGACAGTGTCTTAGTTTTTATGTAAGTTGCAAACCTTGAAGCAAATAGCAAATAACGAAAACGTGCATATGACGTTATGTGATTATAGCAGGCGTTGCATTACGCAACGTATCTATGTTTGCGGCGAAAACATTCAAGGAGTAAACAGACCAAGCGAGCAAATGCTCTGCTTTATACATAGAAAAATGGTTCAAAATCTACTAGGATAAATCGGCATTTGTGAAGTTTGTTGATTTTAATTGAAATTATGCAGGCAAGTAGTTCATGCAAATATGCTGAGTTGGGGCGGGTTTCTATTTGGTATCTGTTTTATATCTATCTTTTTTGTATGTTTTCTTTGCTTTAAATAAGTTATTGTCTATTGTCTAATAAAATTTTAAAATTCGAAAATAAATAAGCCAAATAAGACGCAGGCGTATGGAGATGTACGAGGTGTCCTCCTCCTCCTGGCGGAGTATATAACTGTAGCCTGCGCGTGGTCGTGTTGCAGCGGGCGGCGCCGCGCCGGCCGACGAGCTGGGCGCGCTGCCAGCGGGCTGGGAGCGGCGCGTGCAGCCCGATGGGCGCGTGTACTACGTCAACCACAAGAACCGCACCACGCAGTGGGAGGACCCGCGCACGCAGGTCACACGACACTTTGTTTTTTTCTTTTTTATGATTGAATTGGCCTACGTTTGACCACAACACACCTGATGGAAAGTGACGATGTGGTCCGAGATGCACGCTTGCCCATGAGATGCCTATTCACTCTGGTCTTGAAGAGACCCAGGTTGTATCTGTTGCAGGGGAACACCGAGGCAGGAAGTGCGTTCCACTCGTTGGCAGTTCTTATTAAGAAGGAGTTTTGAAAGCGCTTCGTGCGGGCTTTATTAAAGCTGACGATATATTGATGGAATGTCTGCCTCGATGACCTGTTGTTTGTTTGTTTAGTGGGGCATTCTCAGAATATTTTAAAAAACGTGTTCATGGACAATAATAATATGTAGGAAAGCATTAGGCAAGTAGTATTATAATTTACATTGTTAACACTTTACAAAGTTTTTTCAGAACAATCCGTACTTTACTGTACTTTAAGTTTATCAGGACGATTTTCAATTATAGTTTCGCATGTCGCAGATTGGGCCATTGGGGTCACACACCACACCGCCTTCTTTCATACACAATTCCACTTCTATTTATTGAGTAGAACGGAACTAAGCGAGTTACAGTTTTGAACGTAAAAAGTTCTACTTAAAATTAAAAACATTTTTTTTAAATTTTGTGATAGAAAACTTTCGGTCCTCTCGGGATCGTCTTCTTTCGACTGGTTAGAGATGGCAATCTGTCCGCAACCTGTCTGTGTTTTCAAGTATTACTTTAGACAGTGCTATGAAACACACTGATAATTTTTGCATGAAACAAAAAGTTGACACGCTTGAGAAAAAGGAAATAATTAATTATTCAATTTATCTCCTTATCAGTTAGTTATATACATCTTTTTTTTTATGAACTTTCTATCTATTTTCTACCTGTCATTTGTCTTAAATTGTTACCAGAAAGACTTAAAGGTAGTCATAAAAAACCTAAGCCTGGACTTAGTGCTGCACGGATGGTCCGTACAGACGTCCGTCGTCCGGAGCTATGATTTAAAAAAATCAACTATAGTAACTTAAGTAACGCAAGACCCGCGGATCGATACGATAGCCTTGCAGGGTCGGACTGAGCTGGAAGGGCCCGGGTCATGGGCGTACCCAGGGGGGGGCAGGGGAGGGCAGCTGCCCCCCCTTGAAAATCTCGCAGAACATGTATGAACTCCTATAATCTTATTATACCTTTAAATGAGCAATTCTTGTATATATATATATAATTGGAATCTCGGAATCGGCTCCAACGATTTTCATACAAATTAGTATATAGGGGGTTTCGGGGGCGATAAATCGATCTAGCTAGGAATCATTTTTAGAAAATATCATTTTATTCGTGTTTTATCGATAATCAATCTCAACTGAAAAATATGACTCTTCCTGACATCTATTGGCGAATAATAATACTACTATTTTTTGTGAGCAACTAATTGCTTTAACGACACAACAGCAGATGGCGTTGTTAAGTAACACGAAGTCAATGAGTGTTTGCTTTGAGGTTAGACTAAAATCAATTGTTTATTATCCAAAAAACACAATTAAAAAATAAAAAAAAATACCGAGCAAAGCTCGGCCATCCAGGTACTTACTAATTAAAGTGTAAACGAGTTATGCTCTAACTTTTAAATAAACCGACACTGACAAAATGCACGATGCAATAGAGAACTTGCACCAAATTTTAATGACAAATTAGGTTAATGATTCATTAAGAATATAGTAAAATGTACTACTGTGACAGGATTGTAAAATTTTATTTATTTAACTACCTATAAAACAGGATCATTTGCGGGTGTTTGCCCTACACACTACACTACATACATCTAATGAATCATGTAGGTGTGTTGTGTAGTGTGTATGACAAAACAGCCGCGGACGATCCGACGTAAAAAATCTGACTTGCCCCCTCCTGCGCCAGAAGCTGGGTACGCCCATGGCCCGGGTGGCTCCCTACAAGCCAGGGGCCTGAGACGGGGTGTAACCCCTAACCTACCTACTACTGTCTGGCTTGCGGCATGCCTCGCAAGCCAAGTCCAAGAAGGGGTTGGGCCGGCTGGGGCCCGGCTGACAAATGCCACCCTGACTATATAGCCATTCCGACCCTGCACCCTTGCCATGAGTTTTAAGAGTTACGAAAACTTTTTTGTTAATTTTTGGGGTCCATACATTTCGATAAAGTTTACCTGGCGTAAACTTTGAGGAACTAGCTTAAATGTATGGAGCCAAACCAAAATGAAAAAAGTTTTCGCTAACTATCAAAACTCAAGATAAGCCCCCTGGACCACGGATCGTCTTTGTAGCACTAAATCAAGAATAGAATTTGGATGAGAGTAGATGCTCTCATCCAAATTCTATTTATAATAAAATAATAGAATACTAGATAGAAATACTATAAATAAATGACATTTATTCAGGATCTTTTTTTTTTGTTCTGTTTTTATCTGCGATCAGTTTATATTTAAACTATAAGCAGGTGTGGGAGTAGGTCGTGTTGTGTAAGGTGTGCCCTCCAGTGAGGACATCTCCCTATCGGTTTGCTTTATGATCAGTCGCTGGGAATGACGCGCTTTGAATATAGAATATTTGAATTTGAATTCAGGATCATAAAGAAAATATTGTCTCGACCTGAAATTTATACATAAGTACATGAAGAGCGAAAGAGACTCAATATATAATTATATTTGTTTGTATCCTCAGGGGCAAGAAGTGAGCACCTTAGAGGAGGCGCTTCCTCCCGGCTGGGAGATCCGGTTCACGGAGGAAGGCACGCGGTACTTCGTAGACCACAACACTCGGACCACAACATTCCAGGACCCGCGCCCCGGCGCACCCAAGGGCCCGCAGGGAGCGTACGGCGTGCCGCGCGCCTACGAACGCTCCTTTAGATGGAAACTTAGTCAATTTAGGTACTTGTGTCAGAGCAACGCTCTGCCGAGTCATATCAAAATCACTCTCTCGAGACAGACTCTGTTCGAGGATTCCTATCACCAGGTGAGTTGGTGTAAAATTAAAAAAAATGTTATCAAAAATACCTTAATCACTTTTCATCGCCGATTGTGAAAAACACTCCTTTGAAGTCCTCACAATAATTTATGCAGATGCTGGTTTGATAATTGTTTGCGGATACAATACTGGCTTGTCTTTTTTAAAATTAATTGACTAAAACATTACATGCCGGTGAAATAATTTCAAATGAATTTTAAATACCGACTAGCACTTACATAAGAATATATATCGTTTTATGACGACTTCACCCTACTTGTTTCGGGATCGTACGGACCCCTTCATCAACGGAGATACGCCCGTTCCTCTACGTGCCGACCTCTACGTGCGTAAGTGCTTGCTGGTTCTAAAATTCATAATGATACCTTGCGAAAATTTTAGTAAAATAATTCTAAAATCGAGTTTGCTGCTGACCGGATTTTTTGTGCAAACTTTTTAAAAAGTACCTTTGAATTGCAAATTGCTCTGTGATCTTCAAATAACCAAAATAAAAAAAATAAAAAAATCGAGCTGCTCTATAAAAAGTTACGAGTGATCATAACGTGTCACGTTGTTTGTCCGCTATAGACTCCTAAACTACTTAACTGATTTCAATCAAATTTGCACACCGTGTGCAGTTCGATCTATTTTAACAGATAGGATAGCTCACAAATATATATATAAATAATAAACGCGAACGAAGTCGCGGGGTGACAGCTAGTAATACAGTGAAACTTGGTTAAGTGGGACCTGGATAAGTGAGAAACCTCCATAACTGGAACTCATGCTGAGGTCCCAACACTTTGGCACTGAATTACCTCTGTTAGTGGGACGAGGTAAGCCTCTATATCTGGGATTTGTTCTTTCGATTTATCATCATAGTTACCTCTATAACTGAGACAGCGAGTAAATTTTATATGCATAAACCTCTGTAACTGAGATAACATTGTTTGTTTACTCATTCTTATTCTATCCACAAATTCCTGAAATAACCTGTATTCTCACCTCTATTAATGGAACCCTCTGTAAATGAGACAGATATTTATTTATACCTGTATATCTGAGACACTGGGTAAGTGGAATACCTCTATAAGTGAAACGACATTGCAGGTCCCTTGATGTCTCACTTAACCAGGTTTCACTGTATATAAATATACGCGTGGACTTGTACACCTCTGTTTCGTCGGTCAATAAACTGTGCCTTGTTTGTAGATAATGAGGCTACCCGCGTACGAGTTGCGCAGAAGACTGTACATAATATTCCGCGGCGAGGAAGGTCTGGACTACGGCGGCGTGAGTCGCGAGTGGTTCTTCCTCGTGTCGCACGAGGTGCTCAACCCCATGTACTGCCTGTTCGAGTACGCCAACAAGAACAACTACAGCCTGCAGATCAACCCGGCCAGCTACGTCAACCCTGACCACCTGCTCTACTTCAAGTTTATAGGCAGGTTCATAGCCATGGCGCTCTATCACGGCAGGTTAGTGACACTCAAACTAGATCATGTAATGTCCTGCTTTTTTTTTTAATGTAGAATAGGTCGGCGTTTGACCACCAACTCGCCTGATGTTAAGCGACGTTGTGGTCTAAGATGGAGCACGACGACCTATAAGGTACTTTATTCACTCTAGCCCTGCTTGTTTTGCTAAAGCAGAGTCTCCTGTGGGTTTTTTTTTTATCGAAATTGTTACATAAAAACATCAAAACAAAGAGGCGTGCTCTTATACATTAGTGTCTGCAAACACGATGTATTTGTTTTGCGAGCTGGATGGGAAACATTCCCCGCGCTGGTGAAGAGAGAGAAGGGGTTGTTTTTTTTTTCAACCGACATCTACACAAAATTTGGTATTGATCTAACAAAATTTTAAATATGCAGGAGTTTGTTTATGAAAACAAATGTTTATGTAAATAAATAAATAAATAAAATAAATATTCGGGACACTTGAACACACGGTCGTCTGACCCCAAACTAAGCAAAGCTTGTACTATGGCGGCCAGAGACTGATAAATATACTTATATACTTATAAATACATACTTAAATAGATATTAACACCCAGACATAGAACAAACACAAATATTCATCATATGAATGTTTGCCCTAGGTGGGAATCGAACCCACGCCCCCTAGATCAGAAGGCAGGTTCACTACCGACTGAGCCACCGAGGCAGTCAAATAATTATATAATGTAATTATGTCTGGAAAAACACGGGCAGGAGACCCGGCTTTACATGAGCAACTAGTACTTCCACGAGACGTTATTGAAACAAGTAGGGATCGAAAATACGCCAACAGTACTGATGAGAATTGACATTGGACGAAGTAGAAAGCTTGTGTTTCTAAAGCTGTAACTGATAACATAAAACTTTTCGTCGCCTTTTCTATGAAGTCGCTAAAAAGCTCTTAGTCAATTCATCATCAAACACTTAAATTATTGATGAATTGCTGCTTGTTTTAAAAATAATATACATAACAGAGCTTACATGTTTTACTTTATTTTCGTTAAATAATTTCAGGTTCATCTACTCAGGCTTCACGATGCCCTTCTACAAAAGAATGTTGAACAAAAAACTGACAATGAAAGACATTGAGTCCATAGATCCGGAGTTTTACAACTCTCTGGTGTGGATCAAAGATAACAATATAGATGAGTGCGGGCTTGAGATGTGGTTCAGTGTTGACTTCGAGGTTCTGGGCCAGGTGATACATCATGAACTGAAGCCAAGCGGTGATAAGGAGAGAGTTACTGAAGTAAGATTGATTCATTAATTCAATTGTTCTCTAATTTTCAGGGATGATTTAATCATTTTTCTTTCACTTAACTTGAACAGTTCAGCTGTAAGTACTAAAAGGATTATCTAAAAAAAAGTTTCTATTTTAGTTTTGCTTGTAATACATGACATTTGTATCCATAGAATAATAATGTGAAACAAATAATTTAACTTAATAAAACAAGAAAGGTAGTTAAAGGCCAAACTTATGTTATTATGAAAATTCGGCGCTTTGTTATCTTATCTACACAAATTTACTATGTGTGTTCCTTTAATTTCGTTCACTTTGACATTATTTACTTCCTATTTTCAGACAAACAAAGAGCAATATTTACAATTAGTGACGCAATGGCGTATGACGCGTGGAATCGAAGAACAAACATCTGCTTTCCTAGACGGATTTAATGAGGTAAACATGAACATATAACATGCCTGCAATACATTATCAAGTCAAGATAATGCACATTATTGCACATACAGTTATGTAACTTGTTTATGAATGTGATAGAAAATTTATAGGTTTGTGCAACTTGAGCTGATTAGCATTTATGTTTTTGAATCCCTAGAGGATTGTGATGGAATCTTAACCTTTTGAGCGCCACATCAAAAATGAATTGCTGTGCCCTGTACGTCAAGCCATAAAAATCAAAACAATAATGTATTTTTTATTAAAATTATTTCCAATGTAATATAAATATTTTAATGCAGTTCGTTTTTTTGTCAACAATTTAATTGTATTGTGTGGGTGACATCGGACAAATCGTTTCTTCTTTACTTTTAAAAGGTGCTGCGATTTAAATATCATTAGCTATTTATAACTTCAGCGGAATCCTAAATATCACAACACTAAACATTAAATACGGAATAATCAATACTATTAATACTAAATGTAAAAGAATGCATTGATGGATGGATATTTATAACTTTCGCCAGAAAAGGTAAACGCATCTGGATAAAATCTGGCACAGAGAAAGCTTATAGTCTGAAATAGTTATTTTTTAAATTACGTTTAAAAAAATAACTATTTCAGACTATAAGCTAAGACAGCGGGGCGATTCTAGTAAAGAAATAAACGAAATAAATTACCCAAAATCAGTGTCATCCACACCATGCTACAGTAAATCGATTATAGTAGCGTACAAGGTCCGCTAGCGCTTGTAAAGTAAAGGTGACTTTGGCGCTTAAAAGGTTAATCAATTCGTGTTCCAGGTGGTGCCCCTGGAGTGGCTGAAGTACTTCGACGAGCGCGAGCTGGAGCTGATGCTGTGCGGCATGCAGGAGGTGGACGTGGACGACTGGCAGCGGAACACCATCTACAGACACTACACGCGCACCAGCAAGCAGGTGCTGTGGTTCTGGCAGGTACGACATCTCTACCTTATCTTACATGCTAGATATACCTAGATACCTGTTAAGCTGCGTATCGATATACGAGCGCGCGTGCGCGGTGAGCGGCTGAGATTCAGCTGATCGACATGAGTGCCGTAATTTATTATAAACATAATATATGAGTTGAGCGGCGCAAAGTGAAGGCGCGAACCGCCGCCGTCGTCCGTCTTGACAATCTGCGCTACTCTAACTGAGCGTCCTTTGATCAGTGCCAAAAAACCGACGAGAGGCTCGGGACTGAGCCCCGCGATACGAGCCGCTCTAATTGAGCAGACCGGTATCAACATGCGAGCTGAGCCGCTCAATACGCTCGTGCGTCGAAACGCGACTTTGTTTGGTCAAAGATTGTTACCACTAAAGGAAAGTAAGGAAACTAAGGAAGCTCCTTTAGTGGTAACCTTCATCTAGGTACCCTTATAAGCATATTGTGAAACCCCACAGGAATTCAAGAAAGCAAAAAGCCAAACACGCAAAATATCAAGGGACTACCAAGTTTTTGCACATTAATAAATACACATCGTAGCAAATTTCAATGCGAAATTGACTATCCGCGTATTTAACTATTTGCATTTCTGGTATTTTTCGTTCTTGACGGTTTGCGAGAAATCCGTATAAACATTATGCCAAGTTGTTCTCTTCTTAGTAGTTCTTACTTTAATGAAGTAATAACTCATTCAAATTACATAGGTACATTATATAAAATTCAAATCACGACGGAACCGATCTTGATGTGATTTGATAATGGCATGTTTATAATAAATATGAGCCCTTATAGTTCATATATTATAACTCCATGAATTAATTTCGAAATCTGAATCTGAAATTCTTATACATATTTTAAATTTCCAGTTTGTTCGCCAAATGGACAACGAGAAACGAGCGCGATTACTTCAGTTCGTGACGGGTACTTGTCGAGTGCCGGTCGGGGGTTTCGCCGAGCTGATGGGATCTAATGGTCCTCAACGTTTCTGTATTGAAAAGGTGTGTAAAATAACTTCAAACAATCTTTTTCCAAGATTAGTGCTTATGAACACAATAATCGACAAGCAAGCGAAACGTCTATGTTACATAACATATCGTCACGCCTTTCCCTCGAAGGGGCTGGCAGAGGTGTACAACACCCACACTTCGCCTGACGATATTCTGACTCAAATTTGACGCCTATGCTTCATCTTCGACAAAATGCTTTTGATTGTCCGAATTCTGTCCTCCTCTACAGGTCGCATTCTTCAACCGATTCTCGTGAAATTTTGTGTAGGTTTCCTAATTATTCAACATTTTTTTGCCGATAAAAATTTAAAATTATTTAACCTATTCTCAAAATTTTAAGAGTATCGGTTAAGTTAAGAAATGCTATCTGTAGAAGAGGACACGTCGGCCCGCGAGGTCTACCGCTCAGAGCCACTGACTGAGAATTTTGTTAATGTTAATAAAATTGATTGACAGGTTGGGAAAGATACTTGGCTGCCTCGATCACACACATGCTTCAATAGACTCGATTTACCGCCCTATAAGAGTTACGAACAGTTGTGTGAGAAACTCAACTATGCTATTGAAGAAACCGAAGGATTCGGTCAGGAATGAGTAAGCTATGTCTACCTACTATTAGTTTTAGCAAATTATTGTAAATTATTACTATCAATCACATTTTATTGCACCACCTCCTTCCCGAGGTTTTGTTCACCAATAGAATTGGTGCTGTAATGTAATGAAGACCAACCAAATAATTATATTATTCATATTTTGTAATATTTAACACCTTATTATTTTGTAGATAATATCATAGTGAACTTTCAGTTGTATAAGATGTATTTGTTTGAACTATATTTAATGAAAATTATGTCTATAAAGTTGAATTAAATAATTTGAAATGGTACAGTATTTTTGTGTTTTTAATTAATGTTATCAGGAGCAAATAAGTATCTTTGATATCAAATACATACTGACTGCAATTCAGATAAGTAACCAGGTAATTTGTGAAGGCTGTTTATTTACTAGAATTACATAACATATTTATAAATTAGATAACAGATCAAACCTGGACAAGATTAGCACAGGTATATCTTGCCAGGCCAGTTGTCACCATAAGGGAAATTAGTTCGACCAGAATAAGTAACAGTGGCGAAAAAGAGAGGGCTAGGTTTAGCATGGCGATAATAGACTAGTTAAACCCTTCCACACTTGTAGGGTTGGGCCCTAATTATACATTTACAAAATATTACGAAGAAAGGCTATTGGGTTGAATAAAACAACTATTTTTGCTATAGTAAAAATCATGTTAGTGAATATTATAATAAATTATAGTTAGTGAAAGTAGTAAATAACAAGCAAGCAAACTGAGCAACATAAAATAATTATGATGTACTTGGTACATTTAATATTTTAAATTAAGATAATCTTGCATTAGCAAAGTCTTCAGCAGTCGTCATAGCTTTCTTAAGAGAATCAGAGATGTTTCCGGAAGCTTGAGCAGACTCAGCCTTGCCACCGCCCTTTCCTCCAATAATACTAACAATGGACTGAACCCATTCAGATGCCAACAATCCCTTCTCATTGGCAGACTTAGGGACTGCAGCAAGACAAAATATCTTGTTAGTTTCCTCATCTACAGAAAAGAACATAGCCGCAGTGTCAGGGCACAACTGTTTAACCTGCTTCAAAGCACCATCTAAGGCTTTTGTGTTACTAAACGCCTTCAACTCAGAAACAATTATCTTCGAGTCTTTGTTTAGAAGACATATTTCTTTTGCTCTTTCAGCAACTTTGGTAATATTGGCAGCTTTAGCAGCTCTTTCCTTATCATCAAGTTGCTTTTTCAAATTCTTTAACATGTTTCTTAGTTCGTCTTTTTTCCAATAAGAAATCTGGGCTTGCGAAATTTCATTTGTAAGATCTACTATCTTTTTAACAACATCCTTTTGATTGATAGCTTCACCTTGTTCTTTGATGAAACTTGCAACATTATTAACTTCGTTTTCTAAGAGGCTAAGCTTGTTCAAGGCCTTGGTTGCTTCAGGACCAGTAAGAGCGACAATTCTTCTTATACCTTTGGCAATCCCTTCCTCACTAACAATGACATATTCTCCAATATGACCAGTCTGCTTCAAATGAGAGCCTCCACAAAACTCAACTGATGTTTCAAAGCCATTGGGACCTTCAGGATTGTTTTCTAATTCTTCAACAGGTATGCCAACAGATACTACACGTACTGGGTCTGGATAGTGCTCATCAAACATTGCTCTCAATCCTTTAATTTTTTTAGCATCACTCAAACTAGTATGTTTAGCATAAACTGTTTTATTTTCATTTATAATATCCTTGATTTGATCCTCAGCATCTTTTATTTGGGCGACAGTCATGGGGCCCTTGTTAGTGAAATCAAATCTTAGCCTGTCTGGCATCACAAGGGATCCACGTTGGTCAGAATCATTTCCAAGTACTTTTCTTAAAACATTGTTGAGAACATGTGTGCCAGTGTGATTGTTCATAACCAGTCTTCGTCTCTCAGTGTCAATATGAAGGGATAGTGTATCTCCCACTTTGAGAGTTCCTTCAACTTTACCTACATGAAGGATGTATCCACCTTTAACCTGAACATTCCTAACTGTGAACTCCACACTTTCATCATCTTCTTTTACCATATATCCTTCATCAAAAATCTGACCACCTTGTTCAGCATAAAAGCTAGAGCGGTTTAAAATCAAACCACACTCTTGACCAGAAGTAACTTCATTTACAAATTCTTTATTCCTCCTCAGAGCCACAATGGTTCCAATGCAAGGACCAAAGTTGTAGACAACATCTTTGTCAGAGGTTGATGCGGTAAAAGTGTAGTTATATTTGGGAGAATCATCAGTTACAGGAATGCCAGTGTTCTGCAAATGACTGATAGCATGAATGTCTAGAGCCAACAGGTCCTCTTGGCCGGCAGCTTTTCCTTGTGATATCAGCTGAGATTCTTTCCTTGCTTTTTCATATGCTTCCATATCAACACTAAGATCTTTTTCTTCACACATTAATTGGGTCAAATCAATGGGGAATCCATAGGTATCATAAAGACGCCATGCAATATCTCCAGGAATAATTTTGGAATCACCAAGTTTCTCAATTGTTCTATTAAGCAAACCTCTTCCCCTCGAAAGAGTTTTCAAAAATTGAATTTCTTCTTCATTTATAGTTTGAATAACTGATTCAGGATCCTTACTGATCTCAGGGAAAACATCTCCTAGTAATTCAACAACTGTATGAACTAGGGTACCAAAGAACCCTGGCTTACCATTTAGTTTTTCAGAAGAATATCGCACAGCTCTTCTTAGAATTCTTCTAAGAACATATCCTCGACCAGTGTTGTCAGGGTATCCACCATCAGACAGTGCAATAGTCAATGTTCTTGCATGGTCAGCCAATACCCTGTATGCCATATCAATTCCATCAACATCATCAGCTCCAACTTTTCCAGAGTAAGGTCTCACACCAGTCCCATTTTCAATTGCCTTGAAAAGAGGCATAAATAAATCAGTATCATAGTTGGCTCTTTTGTTTTGAATGACTGATACTAATCTCTCCAATCCCAATCCACAATCAATATGTTTCTTGGGCAATGATTTTAAAGTTCCATCAGTTTCTCTGTTGAACTGAATGAACACCAAGTTCCAAATTTCCAGCACATCTGGGTCATCCATGTTAACAAGATGAGCAGCATTACGGCCACCAATGCGATCAAAATGTAATTCAGAGCAGGGCCCACAAGGACCTGTTTCTCCCATTTCCCAAAAGTTGTCCTTCATACTCCCAGGAAGAATATTTGTCTCAGGAAGTCCTAAACCCAACCAAATATTTTTACATTCCAAATCTGGTTCAAGACCTGATTTTGAATCTCCACCAAAATAAGTCACATACAATCTGTCACTTGGTAGCTTTAATACTTCAGTGAGAAGTTCCCAAGCCCAAGCACAGACTTCCTTCTTGAAGTAATCACCAAATGACCAATTTCCCATCATTTCAAAGAAAGTATGGTGATAAACATCTTTTCCTACGTCATCAAGATCATTATGTTTGCCTCCAGCACGAATGCATTTTTGAGTATTCACTACTCTTACATATTGGGCCATATCAGAGTTTGGATCAATAGATCCAAGGAAAATTGGTTTAAATTGGTTCATGCCTGCATTTGTAAAAAGTAGTGTTGGGTCATCCAAAGGTATAGTTGATGAAGAGTGAACATATGTATGGCCTTTACTTTTAAAGAAGTCAATGTAGGCCTGTCTTATCTGCTTTGCTGTCATTGAGGTATCCATTTTTCTTGTCCTGGAACAATTTATCACACTTATAGATAGATATTGTCATGAAGTAGTGCCAATAAAAAAAATTACAAATCTTAGTACAATTTAAATAGGAAAGGAATAATTTCAATCAATATAATTGTGTACATGTGCAGCTATTTATTAAAAACCACACATTTAAGGTAGGTAAAGTTATGTTTATAGTAACATCAAACATATTGCAGGTAGGAGAAAACTCAGCTCTCCTGCACTGCACCAAAGGATTGGAGAAGTGTAACTGGTGGTCCAGTTACACTACAATTCTATCATATGGTTTAGGCTTTTAATATTGGTCTCTGTAATGTTTAATATTTTTTTTTAAACATTAAATTAAATACAAAACAATACAATGTAGTTTAGTCTTACATGTTACATTTACTGTGTTTAATAAACATTTAGGTAACAATTAAGGCATAAGTTGCATCATAATCATCAATATTGAATGTGATATTAATTAATATCCATAGAGACATCTCAATACACATGTATAATGGGTATATTGTATAGTGCCCTGATTAAATATCTCTATTTTATAGCGTAGTAACAACCTTATAACAAACAAGCTTTAGAGACAAATCCAATCACTAATATCTTTCCGATTTTAGGTTACCATATGGCACGATAGTTAGAGCTTAACGAGGAGAACTACAATTCAGTTCAACCGATTGGTAAGTAAAATAAACCATTTATTTTCTAATAAATGTGAAAACAATGTCGTATGTCAAAGCTTACTCACTTTTTGAAGTAGCCGAACCTGGAAGATACAGCAAACACGAGTTGGACAAAATCGGAAAAATAAATAATTACAATCTGTGTGTAGTATACTTTATCGCCCGCCCGAGGGTCTTTTGATTCCGTGTCACAACTCAACGTGACGGACACATATACACCTTAAGCGTGCAACGTGCAAGTTGTACAATAAAAAGAAAGAAAGGTAAATACCAGACCGTCACAATCGCAAGTCGCAACGCCAACGCAACGTCAACCAACTCAGCAGTAGTGTTGTATTTTTTTGAGTTTTGCCCCTTCCTCAATGCTTCCTCACCCTCGCACACTCCTTCTTTGAAGGCCTCAAAATTCGATATGAGGGCGAGGAAAATGCTAGTGTTGAATCATTGAACCACAGCACCTCGTATACTGATCGTTGGATTTCTAGAAATTCAGAAATTCATGATTTTATAGATCTAAGGGTCAACGTTTTCCATTTGGCGCGAATTTTAATATGCAATATTTTTTTCTTATTTTGTAGCTTGGTTGGATAACTTTTGTACATGAATAGAATTTGTGGTTATTGTAGACTATTTTACTCATTATTCTACAGATATTTTTGAAAAATATGCACTTGATTACTCAAACAGGTCAGGTCAATAATAAGAAATTCAATCTTCAGTTTTTCCGTTAAATTACTTATTAGAGCAATTTGGTGCATTACTGCTTACTATTTCTGTGAAATACCGTAAGAAATGAGCTAAGATTGACGCAAATTTAATTTTTAGTCAATTTAGTTACCCGGTCTAGCGCCAGAAACAAAATGAAAACTGTTTGAAAAAACCTACATCTCTAAAATACCAAAATAAGTACCTTACTGTAATCATGGACAGGATATTCTTTGTGTTCCATCGACTTTGTTGCAATCAGACTGGAACCGAGATTGGGAAGTGCATAAATATAAATATTCATCTATTCAGCCACTTGTTGTCTCTCGGCCGTGGTTTTTTAAACATCGTTCTTTTCCTAAATTTGTTACATCAGTATTAATTCGTTTAAGGCTAGGTCATGTTTGTAGTCCTGTTCAATTATTTAAATTCAAAATTGCAGACTCTCCTAATTGCTCTTGTGGTTTGGATATTGGTTCGGTAAATCATATATTTTTTAGCTGCCCTCTTCGTAGTAAATCATCCCTTTATTCTACCATCACTAAGTGTAAAATTCCGCTTCCAATACACATTTCTTCTCTGCTCTCATTCCCAAACAAAAAAATCATTTTTTCATTAGCTAATTTCATTCAGTCCAATAACATCCGTCTTTAGTTTTTCTTTCTTTTTACTTTCATTTCTTCTATGGTACCATCTACCCCACCAGGATTATTTCTCTTCTTTTCTTTTATATTAACTTTTTACTACACCTCCCTCACTGTTGATGGCAAAATTGCCCCAAAACCTCTAAGGGGCAGAAGCCACTATATAAATAATAATATAAAAAAAAAAGTACTTTACTAGCGAAATTTAAAAAAGTATGGTTTTTTCTTCTATCTAAGAATAAAAACTTCAACGTTACAAAGCGCACACAATACGAGTCCCAATCGGCCTGCTACACGGTTGAAAACCGCATCCATTCAAAGGTGACTGGTGTTTAACTGCTGTGTGGAAGGCGGTTTACAGCCAAAATACATAATATTATTTATCTATCTTTCCCCGACCAAGGTCACATCTGTCGGGACATGATTGTCAATTGTGAGAAGTTTTTGTACTTCGCGAGGGTTTCACCTCGCCTCATATGGAAAAGAGGCGTACTACTACCTCGTCCTCATTTTAATGTGTGAGGAACGCGGCCATCACTAATTCACGGAATCCCCGAAGCGAAAGCAAACAACAACGTCAAACTCAAGGACCTGCCATGAAGTCATTTTTTAAAGTGTTCACACTGACAGTGACATTTGCAAAAATGAAACATTATCCTAGGATTTTTATGGCTTCTGCCCCTAGGGTTTTGTGGCAATTTTGCCATCAAAAGCGAGAAAGGAGATAGTTGTTGACATGAAAAGGAGAGAGAAATAATCCTGGTAGAGTAGAAACAGTTCCATGATTAACCATGATAAAAAAAACCTGGCAGAGTATATTTTTCAAATTGTCAATGTCAAGTCACTTGTTTTGAAATTGTCACTCAACAACAGTATCAACAAATAATAGCGGAGGGAGCGTCTGTTCAAGTCCAATATTATTTTAGATTGTTTACTCAATTGTGAATAAAGTTGTAAAATAAAAATAATGCAAGTAATAACTCAGTCCTTATTTTGAAAAATTAGCTAGGAAGTACAATACACTATTGTAAATAGACATAACCAAAGATTCAGTTCATGACAGCACGCATACTTACAGCAGAGTACAGGGACCCTATTCGGAGATTTGAAATTCTCATCTCATCTTTTTTCGTCCTTGTTGCTCTCATTTAAAACGTCATAGGTGTGAGAGTGATCAAGATAAAATCTCATCTCATCTCACGCGCAGGAATAGCCCCCCAGCTGGGCTTTCATCGGCTGGCTTTCCAGCTTTTCTTAAGTAAATTAAACTTTTCTATGCTACACTATGCTTTCCACGCTACTGCATAATATTGTCTTTCCCAAATTACATTTAAGATCAATTAGCGATATTGTCGATTGAATCGAAATCATGTACATTACTATAGTTAAATTACAAGTAACAATCTCACATGAATTCCTATTTAACAATAACTTATTTTTATTGCAGTGACATCATATATTTTGAGAAATATGTTAGCATCTACTGCAATTTATTCAATGTTTTCCAAAGTATCATTGAAAAGTCAAAAGATAATTATGAACAGAACATGGAACTTTATTCGACAGTGTAGTTTACTAACCTCAAATGAAATTAATACAAAAATTGATGCATTGCAAAGGGTTCCAGAATTGTCAGAAGCCTTAGACAATAAAACAGAAAATGATGCATTGCAACGGGTTCAAGCTGATTTGTCAGATATAACTCCAAATTTTCGACAATCATTTAATATTGCTGCTTATGTGAATAGATCGGAAACATTGCAAAATTTAGTGAAACTAAATGTAAATTTAAGCAAAATAGAAAAGAAGCCTTACATTGTGGAAAAATTTTTGAGGCTTGACTTTGAAAGAGATATGAAAAATCACATTATATTCATAAGTGATTATGTTGACATGGAGCAAATTGGAGAATATATCACAAAGAATCCAATGATATTCTATGAAAATTTAGAAGATCTGACAGTGAGGGTTAACTACCTCATCTCTAAAGGTTTTGATAAGATACAAATCAATAGAATTATCAGTAAAAATCCATATTGGTTGATGTTTAAGTATGTATAATATTATGTAGGTATATATTTTTTTTAAATTTATAATTAATTTCTTATTCATATTTTTACATACTTACAGCACACTGAGAATTGACAGAAGGTTGGGCTACTTTCAAGAATGTTTTGATTTAACTGGCAAAGAAGTGAGATATTTGGCAGCAAGGAAGCCAACACTAATTACTTACAGCCTTCATCATATCAAAACTAATATATTCACTATAAAAGAAGAAATGGGATTTGAAAGAAATGAAATAAAAATGATGCTCATGAACAAACCTAAATTGTGGATGTTGAGTAAGTGCTCAATTCAAAGAAATTTCATTGAAATAGGCAAGTATATGTAATTGAAATTCTAATCAAAACTGTTTGTTACAGCCCAGAGAGCTTTGTTGGAAAGATTTAACTATGTTCACAATGTAATGAAGATCTCACACAAAACAATTGCAAATAATCCAGAAGTGTTGCTATCCAGGGTACATAGAATAAAAGAAAGACACTTATTTTTGGAGAAACTTGGGAGAGCTCAGTATGACCCAAAAAAAGAAAACTATATTCCAATAACAGCTTTAATAAAAGACACAGATGTTGAGTTCTGTAAAAATTATGCCAAATGTATTGTTGATGACTTTAACATGTTTTTAAAAACTTTATAGTTAACACTATCCAGATTTACCCAGAAGACTTTTGTTTTGGAATGCATTCAATGAATGATACAAAAATGCATCAAGAATCCCTGCTACAGTGAAGACTCCACCAATTATAGCACAAATGTTTGTTGCTAAATGTCCAATTGATCTAAAAGAAAACAGATAATGACTCATTTTAACAATAGTTACAATAGATGTTGTTGTGCTTGTAACAATATGCAACTGATGTTATTTACTTAGGGGATGTAATGAAAAACAAATTGGAAATTTGACAGAAATGTTGCAGCCGTAAGTAGCATTAGGCATTGGGGAAATCTCTGTTATGTAGGTAAGTACAGATAAGTTTTATGGGCTGTAACTATTGTTACCTACTTGTTTTTATGTAAATGCAATGTACATAAGTTTGTTAATAAAGTAAAAAAATTAATAGATTTACCTTTCTTTTTCTGTGTATTTGACCATGAGTGGAGATAGTTCATAACTAAAGAATGCTCCTGGCATGCCTGTTTCTGAATTTATATTAGAAACTGATTTCTGATGTCTAGTTACAGAAAATTGATTTGTGTGAAGAACAGTATTATCTAAGTTCACATAAACTGTAGGTACTATTTTCAAATAATATTGAAACATTACAGCACCTGGAAAAAGGAAATATATTTGTTATACTTTTACCAAATAAATACTATTGCTTTTTTTCTTTCAAATATAAGTCCCTAGTGTAAAAGCTTTACTTGTTATTATGTTGTGCTGCTGAGAATTATGAACTAGAATGCTATGTTACCTATACAAATATTACCAATACCATATTAAGATTATAAATAATATCAACATGAAAATTATTCTGAATACTCTGTAATAGGTACTGTTTTCAATGCATTGATAGAGGCAAATTTATCCAAAATACATTTCATAATTTTACTAATATAATATTGTGGCGATCTAGCGAGACATCAGCCTGAGTGCTTAGTGTGAGTTTTTCTTACTTTTCGTTCGCGTAAAAGTAACTCCAATTTGTATGAAAATTAAAAAGCGCCACCTAGTGGGAGTAATGAGAAACCGCAATCGTTTTTGTTTACTGCCAACATTGACATGAAAAATTTACTTTTTCACGGAGAATTTACGCGAATCGAGTGACAAGCTCGATTGGCACTCACACTCGCTCGTTTTCGATTGTCGATCCGTGTGACGTAAACTCGTTTACGCTGTAGTAAAGTTATTCGATTTACTTTGACCAACTCACACTAAGCACTCTGATGTCTCGTGACTCGTGTCAGCCTGGTGACTTACCATACACCTCAAAAAAAAAAAAAAACCTTGTATTTTTGGAAAAGCCTTAACACGATATTATTGTACTTTGAGGTTTAAATTCAAAGATAGTGTTGATTGTATGTTTCCCATCTCTACAATTTTGCTATAAGGTGTCATCTCTATTGTGTAAATGTCTATGGTAGAAACTATAAGGTTGGTAGTAAGAAATAAAATGGCTATTGTAAGAGTGCGTGTATTATTATAAAATATCTTAACAAACGCTTCCACTGCGCAAATAAGTGCGTAAGATGGCTGAAAAAGAAGTCCTCCCACGCCTTAATGAAAATACCAAGTTTAGTAATTGGAAATTCAGGCTGGGCCTTTTATTAGAAGAAAAAGGTATCTCATATACATTAACAGAAGAAAAGGGCAAAGACGCCATTACCAAAGAAAAGTTTATAAAAGACGATGCCAGAGCAAGGTCAACAATAGTGCAGTGCCTGAATGATAAGCATCTAGAAATAATCAAACAATGCACGAGCGCAAAAGAAATGATGTCTCAATTGAAGGAAACTTTTGAAAGGAGTAGTATATTAAACAAACTTCACCTCAAGAAAAAATTAATTACACTAAGATGTGGCGAAACTGAAAAACTGCAAGATTTCTTTTATCGCTTTGATGCCGCCGTTAGCGACGTAAAAGCCACTGGATGCGACATTTCTGAAGAAGATCAAGTGTGCCAGCTAATATCTGCAATGCCGCCCAGTTACGAACACGTGATAACCTCAATCGAAACTATGTCGACGGATAAATCAGTAACACTGGAATTTACTAAAGCCAGACTGCTGGATGCGGAAATAAAAGTAACCCATACCCGGAGCGAACAAATAGCAGCATCATTTAATTGTTTTACATGTAATAAACCAGGACACAAAGCAGTACAATGCACACAGCGAAAATGGAATGGAAATTATGGGCGAGGGCAGACATACAACACAGTACCAAGAACATTTCAAGGACAAGGTCAAACAACCACTCGAGGACGCAGCTTCATCAGAGGAGGTTACTCAAGAGGACGAGCAAGAGGATTTACAAGAGGCACCGGACAGACTCGTGGACACATTCAAGGAACTAGTGCGATGGCTGAGGATGATGTACAGGTATCATTTGTAGCGAGTGAGTATGTGTTATCAGTTAGCGATTGTAAAAATGACATTCAGTTTGTTATTGATTCGGGGGCCACTCAAAATTTAATTATGGAATGTTATGAACAGCATATGACAAATATTCAGTATTTAAACAAAGATATCAAAATTTTTGTAGCAAATGGCCAGTATTTAATTTCCAACAAACGAGGTACCCTGAATGTAATGTACAATAATATACCAATTGATATTGAAGCGTTAATTGTCAAGGGCTTAGCCCACAATTTATTATCTGTCAAAAGATTATTGCAAAAGGGAAATTCTGTCAATTTTCATGAAAACTCAGTGTCAATTATCAAAGGTAACATTATTTTGTATGGTAAAATGTATGGCAGCCTATATGGAATAAATCTGAAACTAAACTCTCATGAATGTAACATAGCAGATAATGAAAAAGACTTATGGCACAAAAGGTTAGGTCATGCTAATAGAAAACACTTAGGAATACTAAATCTACCTAGCTCAGACAAACAATGTGGACCATGTGTAGAAGGAAAATCGACAAGACTTCCATTTGAGTCAATACAAAAACCAAAGTCAAGTTATGTCGGAGAACTTTTACATACAGACTTATCAGGGCCGATAAGTACACCTACATCAAATGATGAAGTTTACTATCACTCAATTATTGATGATTACTCTCACTTTACAGTAGTCCATTTATTGAAAAGGAAAAATGAAGCCACAGATTACCTGATAGACTATATACAACAGCTTGAGACACAAACCGGAAATAAGGTAAGGAAGATTAGATGTGACAATGGGGGAGAATTCAAAAATGATAAAATGTGTACATACAGCAAAAATAAAGGAATAATAATGCAATTTACACAGCCTTATTCACCGCAATCAAATGGAAAAGCAGAAAGAATGAATAGAACAATATATAATAAAGCAAGAACAATATTGAATGAAACCGGGCTACCTAAACACTTATGGGGAGAAGCTGTAAGGTGCGCAGTGTACCAAATAAACAGATGTCCATCTTCAGCAATAAAATACAGAGTTCCAGCAGAGTTAATGTATGGACATAAAATAGACTTGTCAAAATTAAGAGTATTTGGAGCAAAAGCATGGGTAGTAACAATACCAAAACAAGGAAAATTTGAAAAGAGAGCAAAAGAAATGAGATTGGTTGGATATGCCTTAAATGGATGGAGACTGTGGGATCCAGAAGAGAATCAAATAATAATTTCTAGAGATGTAAGATTTGATGAAAGTGACATAAAATACAAAGAATGTTATGAAGAGAAAGGAAATGAAGAAAAAGTGATATACAAAGAAAAAGAAGAAGAAGAAGAAGTTAAACATGAAGAAGAAAATACCAGAAGATGTGAAGAAGATGATCAATGTGACAAAGAAGATTCAAAAGAACAAAGGACTTTAAAAAAACGACATGAATACATACAAAACAAGATCAGGTAGAGAAGTGCATAAACCAAAGGATTTAGAAGAATATGACTTAAACATAGCCTACTGTTTATGTGCCGGTGAACCAGTAAACTATAAAGAAGCAATACAAGAAAAAGACTGGCAAGAAGCTATAAAGAAAGAGCTTGATTCTCATGACAAATTAGGAACTTGGGAAATAGCAGAATTACCTAAAGGAAGCAAAGCAATAGACACAAAATGGATATTTCGACAGAAACAGGATGGTACAAAGAAGGCAAGGTTAGTGGCCAAAGGCTTTCAACAAGGAGGACAAGAAGGATTTTATGCACCAGTAGCAAGAATACCAACAATTAGAACTATGTTGAGTCATGCAGTACAAGAAGGAATGAAAATAAAGCAACTAGATGTACCAACCGCATTTCTAAATGGAGAATTAAAAGAGAATGTATTTATAAAGTGTCCCGAAGGAGTAAAACAAGACGGAAAGGTATTAAAACTAAAAAAGGCACTTTATGGACTTAAAGAAGCACCAAAGTGTTGGAATGAAAAATTCCACAAGTTTATGATTACAAACGGATTTACACAATCAAAATATGATTTTTGTCTTTACAAAAATGAGGATACCTGGCTATTAATATTTGTGGACGACATCTTACATCTAGGAAATGAGAATATTATAAAGAAGCTAAAAGAAGAGTTCAAAATCAAGGATTTAGGAGAAATCAAAAACTACCTAGGGTTAGAAATTATGAGAAGAAATAACAAGATGGAAATAAAACAAACAGAAATGATAAAAAGAGTATTAGAAAAATTTAAAATGCAAGAAAGTAAAAGAATAAATACACCAATGGAGGCAAACTACTGTGCAGAAGAGGATGAGATTATTGATGTTCCATATAAGGAATTAATAGGATGTTTACTCTTTATTTCCATGAATAGTCGACCAGATATAACTTATTCAGTTGCATATTTGAGCAGATTCTTGGACAAACCGACAACATCATTATGGAAAGCAGCTAAAAGGATTTTGAGATACTTGAATGCCACACAGGAAAAGGGTCTTACCTATGAAAGAACAGGAAATGAAAGAAAGTTGGTAGCGTATGCAGATGCAGACTGGGCTGCAGACAAAACAGATAGAAAGAGCACAAGTGGATCTGCAATATTTTATTGTGGAAACCTAATACATTGGTTTTCTAAGAAACAAACATCAGTATCTCTATCAACAGCAGAAGCCGAATATGTCTCAGCTGCTCTTACAGCAAGTGAACTAATTAATCTAAGAGGTATTATTTATGACTTGACATATCAGTCAGACATACCAACTCTTTTATTATTAGATAACCAGAGTGCCATAAGATTGATTAAAAGCTTTGATAATGGAAAAAGATCAAAACATATTGATATAAAAGTTCATTACATAAAAGATGTAGTAAATAAGAAATTGCTAACAGTTGAATATATACCTACTGATGAAAATGTTTCAGATCTGTTCACAAAGGCTTTGCCAAAAATAAAACACAATTATTTTACTAGTAAACTGAATTTATTGTAACTATGTATATGAAACCTGTTATGTAAACTGAAGCTTAAAATACCTGCTACTCACCTTTGATAAATAATTATGAATAATGTGTAGCTTTCTTTACATGCAAGTGCAAATGTGTTAGTTAAGATTAAAGTTTTTATTTGTACCTAACTGCAGTAAGATAATAATATAAGGATAAATAATTGTAAGCTTAGCATATTTTAGTTTGATTGTATTCATGAGTAAGATAGTATTGATGTTTTAAAGTTAAATATACTAATGTAAGAATGTTATTACAATTTAAGATTTTACTTGTAAAATGCTAAAATTGAGGGGGAATGTTGATTGTATGTTTCCCATCTCTACAATTTTGCTATAAGGTGTCATCTCTATTGTGTAAATGTCTATGGTAGAAACTATAAGGTTGGTAGTAAGAAATAAAATGGCTATTGTAAGAGTGCGTGTATTATTATAAAATATCTTAACAGATAGTACATATTTCTATCAGTTATCTATCCAGTGTACCGAATTAGGTGCACGCTGCGCGGTACCATCGCGAACGGTGCATGGTTTCTTGTGTTACAATATAAGCTCTAACTCTTGGACTTGTCACTAAGTATGGTGTCACATAATTGGACTTGTGACTTTAATCTTTCACAAGCCATTTCAACACGAGTCCGTGTACCGAATACGGTACATCGATAAAAAACAGGAAAACCCGAGTGCTTCTTTATATTTTAGGAACATTTAATTAAAAAGAGTGTAGCTAACGTGTTAACTTCAATGTCAATTTAACTTTAATTTAGCCCAGTCGAATTAGCTCAATAATGGGGCAAACCCGGAAATAATTCTAAGTAGCAATTCCTTTCTTCGAAATTCGTTGTCATTGGTTCCCATCAATTTTTTCTTAGCATCATAATTTTTCCCCAAAAGATGGGTGAATTTTTGTTTGATTAATAAATAACATAAATCATTAAAATTGTTCACAAATTAGGCGCCACCTACATCTTTTTTCTATCTTTAGTTACAATAATCTGTACTAAATGGCGTTATCTGCTTAATTTGTAAAGGGTTTCAAGTGTGGTGAAGCGTGGTTGGTGCGTATGGTAAGCCTTTTTTTTTTTTTTTTTTTTTTTTTTTTTTTTTATGTATAATAGGTCGGCGTTTGACCACCAACTCGCCTGATGTTAAGCGACGTTGTGGTCTAAGATGGAGCACGACGACCTAGAAGGCCTATTAGGATTAGACTGCGAAAAATGCACATCTTGTTGTTTTTTTCTTTAAAAAATGTGATATGGTACTAAATTAGTTTTTGAGTAAACATGCACCAACAGTGACAGGCCTAAACTACCTATATAAAAAAAACTGCCATTGCTGACATTGATGTTGACAATTTGAAATTTACACAGTTGACAGTTGACATTTTGACAGATTATTTGAGATTTCAATTCATTTGCTCTTGCTTGCGTTTTTGAGGAAACAAGAAAGAAAGAAATTGATTGGGGTTGTAATACCTCCTCCTAGTATCCGTAATATTAGATTTAGTTAAAGCAGAGTGCTTTGCGCATCGAATACAGATATTATTAACCCAGACATTCAGAGTTCCTACTACAAAAATGCCAGTCCCCGGCGGCATGTACCAAAGCCAAGGCCCAACTTGTTTTGATAAAATGAAAATGGGGTTCATGATAGGGTTTTGTGTTGGAATGGCCAGCGGAGGCCTCTTCGGAGGATTCACTGCTTTGAGGTTAGTAACTTCATGTCTTAGTAAGTTTCTGTTTCACAATCACTAGTACTTATTACTAACCTACTTGCAAAGAGAGTTTAATGTATCTGTTGATTGCAGGTATGGAGCGAGAGGAAGGGAATTGGTCCACTCTGTTGGGAAAGTGATGCTTCAGGGTGGTGGAACATTTGGAACCTTTATGGCTATAGGTACTGGAATCCGTTGTTGAGACTTAACAGCTATATTGACGGTTTTGTACATAATTCTTATTGATCTTCTTCAATTGCATAGTTCATTTAAATATTAGTCATAATAAACATATTAAGATAAAAAAAAATGCCTTTTTAGTATTCAGCCTTACTTCGTCAGAGTCACTATTATTCAGTGTCAAAAATAATTGGTAGTAATCTTTATAAACAGACAATTAGAGTCTGGGTTGCAATATTTTATACTCACCATTACCTACCCAAAAAAAATTATAGATTGCATTTTACAGTTTAACATAGGTAATTTAATCATTATTTATCCTATGAGAAGTATATATTTTAATTACCTTCTTTGGCAAGCCCAGTAACTCCATCCAGAGGGGCTGTGTTGGCACTCTTGATGTCAGTGCCAAATGACAAATGTTTGATTATGTGAGTGGTGTTGAAAACTGATGATGAGTATGGTTGGACATCATGTACATGCACATGGTTAATTGTGAAGCTTCTGCCAGGAGCTATGTGAAAACTGCCACCAACCTACAGAAAAAGACAATCAATTTATAAATAGAAAAGAAAATAATTATCATCCACCACACAAATACCATTAAAAATGTGAATGTGTGTTTCTTAGATTCTAACTTCTGCTGAAAGTAATAAATTAAAATTAACAGTTAATGTACCATAGCAGGAGAATCCGCAAGACACACCTAGTTTAAAATACAGCCACCTAGATGTCACATCATTTTCAAAACAACATCCATTTTACTAGATTTTGTGTTTTTTTTTATACCTATATTTTGAAAAAGATAATCTATAATTTGAACTTGCTGTGGCTCATGACTTTTTGTTCGAAATCCTTTAGAGTATCCCAGATATAACTTTATTCTTTATGGTACCCGAAGCATTATGACGAAGTATTATGACTCGTCAAATACAATACAAATTTTTATTAATATATATTTAAAATAAAGACATATTGATTGAGCACTAGGTGCTCAATTTATATTGAGCACCTCAAACATTGATGCACTCTGCGGTATCACCCTAAATTATACAGAAGTAAAAAGTAGTTTCATGTGTTAAGATGGTATCTATTTACAGAATTTCATCCTAATCCATCTATTCATTTAACAGTGAAGAAGTAACTAACACTCAATCTCACAACTATTTACACTTATAATATACAAGCTTGGTTACAAGCAGCTACCCGTGGTTTTACCTGCACCAAAAAAGTAACCTGTGGCGCAAAAATCACTGCACTGGAAATTGCTCCGGTGTTGGTGATGTGGATTTTAACTTTGACTGTGAAATCTCGATTTGAATACAAAAACAGCAGGATATGACACACTGACACTGCATCTCCGAATTTGAGAAGCGTCATAGGAATTTCGTCAAAACACACACTGCAGCAAGATGCTGTGGCAGTATGTTATCCACCTAGTGATAATTTGGGGCACAAGCTACCTGCCTACCAAATTTCATCAAACTGCTTCCACCCATTTTACGTTAAGGAGCAACAAACAAACTTCCACATTTATAATATAAGTAGGATAAATATAAAAGGATTGCTCTTACCATAGGTCATGAATGGTAACAAACAAGAACAAGTTATTTAAAAATTATCATAAAGTGTTACATGTCTAAAAAAAGGCAACAACTTTTTAGTTAAAACAGGCCTATTGGAATAAGAGTCTAAAGTTAAATTCCAATCCTCCCTCAAACAATGAATTGTTTTGCCACATTTTGGAACATTTTAGCCATTTTTTTGGTGAAATAATCAGATTTGAAAGATAGATACTCACTCGATTAACTTCCATATATCCAAATATTTGGCATCCTTCTTTTAATGCCAGGTTAGTTCTTTCAATTGATTCGTCATTCTTACATTGTTCAATAGTTGCTAAATCTGGCAGAGCCCATCGTCTGAGTCTATAAGCTTCTTTAACTTCTTCACAAGTATTGCAACATCTAAAAATAATGTCAATTCCAGATTTTCTTAGTTGATCAAAACAATGTATAAGCTATCTTAAAATGTCTTATAATACAATTGGTTTAATTTAACTTCTGAATGTTGTTTTTACATCTTGTGGAGTTTGTGGAACTTTACAAAGTGATAAAAAATTTACATGTCTGTTTTTAACAGCTATTCAATAAGTTATATATATGTCAACAATTAACAGTTAACAAGTAATCACTATGTTAAAAATGTTACATTAAAAAGATGTACAAAATTGTTTGCATTATGGAAAAGCAAAAGAAAGCTTTATTTTAAATCATTAAGGTAAGAGAAAGGTAACTTACTGAGATTCATTTAATGCAGCTCCATAGCAACTGCCACAGGTTATCTTAGCCACCTCTGTGTTATTTTCCTTTACCTTAAAATGAAAATTAAATTAAGTGATCGCATGATATGTGAGTATAAACATTAATTATTCATGACTGATATGTACTGTTGTAGAAGTGGCAATGTCATGTTTCTTTGGTTCTTCAATAGGGTTCCCAGTTAAATCTAATCTTCTTTTATGTATATTGTGATCCATTTGCAGATGTTGTTCGCCAGATGAGTCCATAGCATCTAACACTAAATCTGAAAAAAAAAACATTACTAATATTAATTTCTAGTTACACAAGTAGATGTGTAAGATGTTAGAATTTTAAATTTTCCTGGATGGTATAATCAAAGACTTTATTCATGTCAAACTACTCAATACCTACCCAACATTTAAGGGGGTGGTGCTTGGCTTTACAGAACTTTGGTATCATAAGTGAATGTCTTGGTACCAAGAGTCAGCCTAGCAAATATAGTTTCATCGCTATTGGATTAATGGTACAGGGTAGCATATTTATTTACTTATACATATTTAGCATTCACTTTAGCTTAATAAGTAGATTAAGATTTATTAATAACTTACAGTCACAAGAGATTGAAGGCACAACAATATCTAGATTAATGCGTAACTTATGTCCTCTGGATGTGTCAACAAACAGCTCCTCTGATATATTTGGAGACATGTAGGTGTGAAGTTCTGATAGAAACAGTAGAAGCATGACGATACCACCTGTTACAGTTACTGAAATTCAATAGAAACAGTTGATTAGGCATGTTGAGTTTCTTAACTCTAGTGAACTTGGAAACAAGGGCCTTACTCGCTGCTCCTGTAGCGGTTTTCACCCTAAAATCTTCTAAAGTTTTAGCGTATGCATCTAGTTGTTTAAACTTATCAATAAATGGCGAAGTCATGATAACTATTAAAACAAAACCCCTGAGTTAATCCTAAATTGTTTGAGCAACGTTTTAAGAGGCGTTTACAAATTATATCAGATCTTTTCAGCAATAAAATTAAATACAAAAAGCCGACACGACACGATCAAAACAGCAACGTTGAATTTTTTTTGCTCATCCATGTGAATTTGGCTTCGCACGTATTGTGCATTTGCCAATGCCAAGTTAGTAAATTTTTTCTGTGTATTTTTTTTACAGATGAATGAGTGATGATTTTAAGGGGATGTTAGCGATATTGAATCCCTCCACTTGCCCCATTTCAGTAAAGTGATGTATACTTTACTGAAACTTTAAGAGTTTTGTTGAGAACACAATAAGTCAAGTTTCACAATGCTTAGATCATTTGCCCACAACCGATTAAGGTTAATAATCCACTGATAAAATACTTTAGCACTCTAGGAATCATAATAATTAGACAAAACAAAATTACGACAACACTTTTTCGGTTCCCGCCTAAAAAATAAAAAAGTTGAAAAATAACAACGTCAAAAAGGGTTTTTTTTTTGTTTTGCCCGTAGGGCAGGCTAAAGCTAACATGGCCATACCACCTTGTCATCCGTATCAGTTTTTCTCACATGAGTTGCTAAATCGATGATGATGATAGAGGAGAGGGTGATGAAAGATGAGGTAAATCAATTGCTCAAACAATTTAGAATTAACTTAGGGGTTTTGTTTTAATATTTATCATGACTTCGCCATTTATTGATAAGTTTTAACAACTAGATGCATTCGCTAAAACTTTAGAAGATTTTAGGGTGAAAACCGCTATAGGAGCAGCGATTAAGGCCCTTGTTTCCAAGTGCACTAGAGTTAAGAAACTCAACATGCATACTCAACTGCTTCTATTGAATTTCAGTAACCGTAACAGAAGGTATCGTCATGCTTCTACTATTTCTATCAGAACTTCACACCTACATGTCTCCAAATATATCAGAGGAGCTCATCATTGTTGACACATCCAGAGGACATAAGTTACGCATTAATCTAGATGTTGTTGTGCCTTCAATCTCTTGTAACTGTAAGTTATTAATGATAGTCATTCCATTCTTTACACATACATTCAAATAGCGTTTTCAAAAAATCATTCAGTTGTGGCGTGTTTTCTGGATATTGCAGGGGCATAAGACAATGTGTTAATTTCAGTTCTCAGGATCAAACTTCTACAATTATCTGTTCTATGGGTTATGGTTCAATTTATCTGTAACTTTTTAACTGAGCGTAAAATCTCTCTTATGTTAGATGGTCAAATCAAAGCTACTAGAAGTAGCTTTTAAAGGTTTACCTCAAGGCTCAGTTTGGAGTCCTATCTTATTTAACTTGTGCTATGGTATTTTTCCGCAAAAAATTAATGCCACAGGTTGTTATTGATTACTGCGGCGATAGTATCCCGTTAGTTATAAGTACTTAATTCCTTGACTTGTATTTAGATTTTAATCTAAGTGGCAAATCTCACATTGATTATATTGTCAGGAATGCCAAAAACATACTAATGTGATGAAAGCTTTGTCAGGCGTTTGGTGGGGTGGTCATCCGTATACCCAAAAGCTAGTTTATAATGCGTTGATTCGTAGTTTTTTAGATTTTGGTAATTTTCTTTTCCCACCACTTGATAAAGCGCTTCTTCGCCGTCTGGATGGCATTCAAGTTATCTATTCTTGGGGCTATGAAATAGTCGCCTAGGCAAGCTGTCTTAGTTGAGAGTCCTGACCCTCCTTTGTATCTGAAGAGGCAATATTTGGCCGATAAAATAAGTTCTCATTCCTTATTGCCCAAACTTCAGGCTTTGTCTGAGTCTCTAGATTAAGAAAAGGATAAGCCGACCTTGGTTAAAAGCTTCTCTCGTTTGAGTGATTTTAACGCTCCTCTTTTTCAATAATTAGACATCATGCCTTTATTTTCTATTTCCTTTAATTCTATTTGTTTTTCTCCTACAGTTTTTCTGAATATTGGACTTGATATAAATACTCCTGACTTGAACTTGTTTTTTACAGACGCTTCTAAATCCGATGGAGATTTTGTTGATGAAAGATGAAGAACACTTCTCGCGGGATATACCAGACTTTCGGTTCAGATACACTTCCATCTCTGAAATTATCAAAACTTTCAAAAGATTAAGAGTTAAATCTAGTGAAGATTTATGGGGATTATCAGTAAAAGTGTTAGAGTCTTTAATAGAAACTATTGCACCACACCTCATGGTCATATTTAACATGTGTATTGACAGAGGCACATTTCCCGATTTAATGAAAAACAGCAAAATTACCCCTATCTTCAAATCGGGTAGTAAGTCAGATCCCTCGAATTACAGACCCATCTCTGTGCTTCCGGCTTTGAGTAAAATATTTGAAAAGATTATACTTAATCAACTGTTGTGTCACTTTAACATACACAGTATATTAAACGAAAATCAGTTCGGTTTCACGAAAAGTAGATCAACAACAGATGCGGGAGTTCGATTAGTTACGCATGTGATGGAAGCTTGGGAGAGTTCACAGGATGCCATCGGTGTCTTTTGTGATCTTTCCAAAGCGTTTGATTGTGTAGAACACCGCACCTTGATCCGTAAATTACACCACTACGGAATTCATGGAATCGCTCTAGATCTTGTCGAGTCATATTTAACTGATAGACAACAAAAAGTGGGAATTAATGGCGTCACATCTTCCGGATCTTTAGTTACAATGGGAGTACCACAAGGTTCTATCTTAGGCCCGTTCTTATTTTTGGCGTATATAAATGATTTGCCGTATATGGTTAAGGACCTTACAGACATAGTTCTATTTGCTGATGATACATCTCTTATTTTTAGAACAGATAGGAAAGATAGTGAACTTGTGCATGTGAACAACGTACTGACTATTATTTCGAGATGGTTCGCTGCGAACAATTTGTTACTAAATGCAAAAAAAACTAAGTGTTTAAAGTTTTCCATGCCTAATGTTAGATATATAGAACCAAACGTAATGCTTGAGGGCGATAAACTTAACATAGACAAGGCGACGGTGTTCCTGGGTATAAGCATTGATTCCAAACTGCAATGGGGTCCACATATTAGTGCTCTGTCTGGGAGACTTAGTTCTGCTGCTTATGCGGTTCGCAAGATTAGGCAACTGACGGATATAGCTACAGCTCGGATGGTTTACTTTGCTTACTTCCACAGCATAATGTCATATGGCATTTTGCTGTGGGGATCAGCTGCTGAAGTGGAGGCCATTTTATTTTGCAAAAGCGAGCGGTCCGCGCTATCTACGGAATGGGTCCCCGTGAATCATTGAGATTTATTTAAAGAAATAAATATTTTAACTTTACCTTCTTTATATATCTTTGAAAATATTATGCACGTTCGCAAAAATCTACATAAATTTAAATTGAACAGTGACTATCACAATTATAACACTAGAAATAAGGATAGGATAGCTGTACAGAGATTTAGACTGACTAAGTCAAGAAAGTCATTTTTAGGCAACTGCGTTAGTTTTTACAATAAAATCCCGAAAAATATAACAGGGCTCACCGAGGGAAAATTCAAATCACATGTAAAAACTACATTAATGAAAAGAGGATATTATAAGGTTAAGAATTATTTAGAAGATAAAGATGTCTGGAGCCTTCCACTTCCGCCAAGTAGCCACTAATATTTATAGATATTACCTAGTTGTAAGCCAAAATTTGTGAGACTAATTTATTTATTATTTGAAAAAATAATGCCCCTCAGTTTCTTGCCTGTTCTTCTGAGTAGAGGCTTTTTATCCGAACAAGGCGGTCGAGTCTATTTAAATAACTTTGACGTTCATAAGTGTATCTTTGATACCTAAATTGAATAAAAACATTTTGACTTTGACTTTGACTTTGATGCTGCTTCCATTCATCTCAATTCTGACCATGTTATGAAACACAAGTTATTCTACCCGTTGTGGCTTCTGCTTTTACGGGTGAATGTGTTGCTATTTTAAGTTGTCTCTCTATTAACCACCTTGTAATTTTTCTGACTGTGTAAGCGCTCTTCAAGCTATTTCATCTAACCCATTCCGCAATTGCGTTAGAAATTCTAAGTATAAAAGAAACATGTACTTTATTTTCATGCTCATGCTTTTGCTCTAACATTCAGGTTGTTCTGGCTTGGATTCCTGGTCATATTGGTATTGTTGGTAATGAACTCAGATCAACTAGAATATCAGATGGCGCACGGCGTATGATGTAGGTGAAGCCACTTCTTGTTACATGTGTGCTGTAGAAGTGTTGCCATGAAAAAAAAAATTACCCTGAGTATTGTAGTTTTCCAACGTATGTATCCGCATTCCACTGAATTCATGTAATAATTCCCAGGTTAATTAATCAAATGTTTGCGATATATCAATTGCCAAAAAATCATCATCATACCTTAATCATAATACCTAAACTGGACGACAGTTTTGAAATAAAGATTTTTTTAAATTATTCAACGGAAGGCAATATAGTAGACTTAGTATTAGGGTTCTGGTAGCACCCCTTGAGTATGGAACCATAATCAGAAAAAAAAAAATTATACGCGTTGAATTGAAAACAACTTTTCGTTGGTAAAAAATTAAAACTTACCCTGATGGGATACGCAGTCCTTTTCAGACGGCGAAGGCCAAGCTTGGTCAGGTAAAAGTCTCTTTCATTAAAATGGTCTGAAAAGACAAAACCTCTTTTTGATGGTTGCCATTTTTGATCATTTCGACTTTTTTGTATGGCAACCACCCATTCTTTTAATGTCGCATTTTCAATCTTAATTGGGAACTTAAAAAAGTCTTAGGATTTAAAATAATATTTTGGAGAAAAAAATGCGATTATGACAACACTGCACGACATTCCACAAATTCATGTAATGTCATTGTCAAGTCCTAAAATGGCATTATGGACTTTGTATCCAGTTGCCAATAAAATAAAAAAAGCACTATGTAAATATAGGTATCCGAAATTATAACCTAAAACAATGCTGTTTATTAGATAATGAGATGTTATTAACAATACTTACACATTTCTTTTTCACTTTCGTGTAGTTAGTGCAGTGTTTCACAGCACATGACGGCATCGTTCCAGATTTTTTTTGTATGTTCTCAGCGTGACGTCCAGGTTAGTACTGACGAAGCGAGTAGCGTAGTTTTTTTGCGTCAATGTGTGAGTGTTGTGTACATATACGACAGTAGCGTAGTTTTTGGATGGTTCTTGGCTTCACCTAAATCAAATGCCGTGCGCCATCTGATATTCTAGTTGATCTGAGGTAATGAAAGGGTGGACCCTCTGTCAATGTGTGCCACCTCGTTCGGTAACATTACGCACTATGTTAATCATGGACAGGATATTCTATGTTAATCATGGAACCGAGACTGGGAAGTCTATAAATATAAATATTCATCTATTCGTGCACTTGTTGTCTCTCGGCCGTAGTTTTTTAAATATCGTTATTTTCCTAAAGTTACATCAATATTAATTCGTTTAAGACTAGGTCACGTTTGTATTACTGTTCAATTATTTAAATTCAAAATCGCAGACTCTCCTAATTGCTCTTGTGGTTTGGATATTGTTTCGAATTCTTTCTATTCAAAATTTTCAAAAGTTCAAATCTTTAAAAACTTCATAATTTAAAATTAAATTAAAAACCTTATGTTCTTAAATTAAAATCTTTATGTTAACAAACTAACTATCTTCTCCCTCACTTTTGATAGCAAAATTGCCCCAAATCCTAAAAGGACAGTAACCATTAAAAAAAAAAAAAACCTGTGAAGTTGTCTTGTTTGATTCTCTCTACGTTTTTGATCGAGTTAAAAAATGTAAAAGAAAGTAAAAAACAAAACACTGTTTAACTATTCCGGGGCTATACATAGGTAAGTTTATTGCTAACTAAGGGGGTTAGTATTTACTTTTGACTATTGAATAGGGTATTATTTATTTATTATTTAATAAACATAATGTAGGTACATAAACCCAAGTTGATCGATGGATTGAATACAAAACTATTGCATCGTGAGTAGCCACTTTAAAAGTAGCCCAGCTTTCAACATTTACAATTTAGCTTTCAATTGTTTATAATCGGCCAGTTAACTAATGTAATTCCAGATAGCCTAGCAGTGTAAAGAGGTCATTACTTACATTATCCAATTTGCAGTGCGTTAGCGTACTAAAATTGGATAGTGGAATGGCTGGTTAGCAATCCATTTTTTTCTATTGCACGGGCTTAGCCATGCCATGTTAGCCTAGTGCAAATTGAATAGTGTAATAGTCGGTAAAGGCGTCTCCCAGACAGACGCGGCCTGCGGTGGCGGCCAATGGACTTTTGCATTGGCAGCCAATGGCGGCCTAGTGTAATAATATTGATTACACTAGGCGAGTTTACTAGCAGATAGTAAATTCGCAGACTAGTAGGAGTAAGCTCGCCTAATGTCAAACTATTCTATATTTTTTTATCTTATCCTCTCCTACTTTCTATTTATATTATCAAGGCGAAAGATTTTGCGTGTGTGTGTGCGCGTGTTTGTTTGTTATTTCTTCACACTCAAACGGTTGGACAGACTTTGATGGAATTTGGTATGGAGATAATAACATAAGCTACTTTTTAACTGCGGTAACACCGCGGGGCGCAGCTAGTGTAACGGAATTAGAACAACACATTTCCAATTTAGGTTTTTATTTTTATTTTATAATAAACTTAATGTCTAGGTATAAAACACATGAATTTTACCTATTTTGATAGATAAACAAGAAGAATGTGATGTGCTGATCAACTCACTGAGGATGGCAGTTCTCTGAAGCTTCGTCGGTTTAATTTAGTTTGTAGGTACCTAGGTTTTAAAAAAGTGACACGGTCATAATTTGCATTAACTTAAATTATTAGTTCTCATGACCATTCTGTCACACATTCATGATAATTGAACATAGGTATTTAATTATTTAATAACATTACATATTGAGTATTATTTACATGTGTACAGTCTTTTAATATAACTTAAAGAGATCACTTCTTAACACTGAACCCTTCTCCCGTGGGGTCTAATATCCAGGGGTAGTTGTTGGGGCATTCCATGCACGTGAAGAGTCGCAGGGTCTCTCCCGGCAGCTCGCGCGTGGTCAGGGGGCAGGCATTCGGCAGAGAACAGAAGGGTTGACCTTTGATATCACATTTGTCTTGTTTCCAGTCTGCGAAGTCTCTGAGCGCGGACAGTTCAGTAGGTTTCTGCATCCATTGGATCACTTGAATCATCGAAGTGAAGTAAACGTCGTTCTTTTCCAACATTTCTTCGATGAACTTGATGAGTTCATCCCTGAATTCTTTCTTGGATTTAAGCCATGAAGCGTGGAAGTGAAGACCGAGAGGAGCGCGGTTGGTAGAGTAGTGGCGGTTGAAGTTGTGACGCAGAAGACGCGCGAATTGATCTCCGGTTTGGATGTTGGAGCAAGAATCCACTACGTGACAACCAGGCAGGGACTCATCGAAAGTAGGGTCGTCTCTTCGGTCAAGCTCGTTCATGACCATCTCCCAAACTGGGTGGCTTCGAGATGGGCAGTTGTGGGCGTTACCATTGCATTTGTGTGGCATTCTGAAGTAAAGAGTGTAGGGCCAGATAGGAACTCGCCCGAGGGGAGCAGTGATAGATGCGTCATACACGAAGTATTGGTCAGCCATCATTTCGAACTGTTTGTTTCCGCCAACGCGCAAGTAAGGGGCACGCAGTCCGATGATAGAAGAATCAGTGATGTTAGCAAAACGCTCAACGATAAGACGGGCACCGCCCATCTCTGCTAGCCAGTCATCGTAGCTTCCGCCGCTCCAATACAGTGGATCATCTTTGTGAGTTAACGAGAACACTGCAATTTCGTGACCCTTGCGATGTAATTCTTGTATCGCCGCATAATTTGAGTATTTGTGAGACACAAAGAATGTACCACGGACTTGGCAGCCATTAGGATTGTGGCGGTTGCCATTGAAGATTTGTTCGTAAAGATCAATGTTGTCTACGTTTACGGCTCCGTTGAAAGTGATGGTGATCATCTGAGGGACTTGGTTGGGCTCGATCCCGCCGGGGATGCGAGTGCCGTCAGCGGAACAGAAGCAGTCGGGAAGAATGCACTGGTTGGGGTCGCAGTCCGGTGCTCTGTTGGGGTCTAACTCGACAGCTGTAAAACATTACGTAAATTAGACCACGTACAGAAAAACTCAATTTGACCACATTTAACTCAGGATTTTTTTGGGATTTTGACATAATTGACAAAGTTCAAAATCTAAACTCTATTGTACTTACTACAAGCGTTTTCATCAGATTCATCCTTGCAGTCAGGTTTGCCGTTGCAGAAAAGTTCTCTTTCGAGACAATCTCCACTACCGCAGGCCAACTTTCCTTCCGGACAGATAGGCTCATCTGTTTTCAAGATAGGCATAATCTTCCTCGGTTCTGAAAGTTAACGTAAGATAAAGTTACGACACGAGTGTGATTTTGTGCTCAAGGGCTCGGGCATGATCAGATTAATATGACTCAATTATTGTACCTACGCAGGTGACGATGTGACTGGCTTTTTTTTAAATCATTTATTAATTTGTATTGTGTAATCTTATTTCTGTGCTGATATTGATATAGGGGTAGGTAAATAAGAAAAGAGAAGAAAGACTGGGCTAAGCATGAGTGTATGAATAGAAAGAAAATTGAAGTTGAAAAATTAAATGGGTTTAACATATTTAGTAACGGAGAAAGAAAATATCGTCAGAGAGATTAATGGACTCATTAGGTAGAGAAGGGTGATTTATGCGATTAAACTAAGTAGGAATTTTAAAAGAGTTACTCTAGTTAAATAATGACAAGTGGAAGAATTAGGTAGAGAGTGGTATGAAAGTTAACAAATAAATAACTTTAAAACTAGAACAATAGTAAAAGTTAATATGAAATATTACAGTTTGCTTGTCATAGACAAAAAGCAGTTACAAATAGTCCGCTATGTTATCCCATGTATAATGTTAGAAAATGCACCAAGGTATCCCTCTCGGTAAAGCTTTTAGTGTATAATACAAATATAAGAAGAAAGACAAGCGTGTCATATATTAGTACATTAAAATAGAGCTTTTGTTAGATAAGTCATATAAATAGGTATTTATGGTTCTTAATTACCTATTTACACAAGTATCTACCTATGTATTAGTAGGTATTCAAGAAATTATTTACTTATCATACAAAAGTAAGTAGTTAGGTTGCAATAGTGCTAGAAAAGTTAGCAGTGTATTTAATGGTAATTGCTAATGAAGCGTAAGCGTAAAGGTTAATTTAAAAGTGGATATTAAGAAGAATAAGGTTTTTATTGTTTTTTTGGTATTTTGTATACCTCTTAGATAGTTTTAATTTGAGTAGGTGGGAACCTACCTACATATATAGATGTACAAGAATAATCTCTCGTAGATGTAAGTGTGTAATTATTTTTACACTTAGATATTTGTTTTCTTTCTAAGTGTTTTACCATCGATATGTTTTGTATCACCTTTTAAATATGTTTATGTTATTGTTCAGTTCAGGTTGTTTTTACGACATGGCTGGTGAAATCTTGCCGTTCCGAACTTTCAATTTCCAACACGCGAGTCGATCACAAACAAACAAAACTGGTTAACTTTATTGAAGGTAGAAATTGGTTGGTCTATTTGTAGGCAATAAATCGCGAAAACCACTTTCTTTTTGATGTTCCGGTTCAGTCAATATAAACATCAATCTCATTTTAATTTTCGATGGATTTTTTATTTACTTTAGATAGAAACTTACTATTTTGTATAAATTTAGTTGAGTAGGTTGTTTTTATAGTCAAACCACAGTTTAAAGTAGGTAGGTTTTACCTATTGTTTCAAATCTGTGGATGGATTTTTGTTTTTTTTTTATATAATTTTTATAAGTTTTCTTCACATAGCTTCATTAAAAAGTGAGCTAAGGAAGAAGTGTGTGTAGGTTGTTTGTTTCGGTGTTTATTGTTTAGTCGTAGATGTTAATGCGCAGGGCGCGCGTGGGCGCGGCGCGGTGCGGCGGCCGCGCCCGGGGCCTCATGCAATACTCGTACCGTACCTACACCTAGACTACAGTGCGACGCGGCCCCTTCACCCAAGCATCATTGCTCTCTACGCGTCAATAGCTTCTGTTTCGGGACTTACTCTCCAGTTTGTCACAGTTGTTGACTTTACCCTTCCAGTCGCAGGTTTGTTTATCGAGATCGAAAGACAGTCCAGACGGGCAAGTGATCTGTTTAAGACCTGACCTAGTGCACCTGCATTGACAAGAAATGAAGAATTAAGATAAATGATTATTTACAGGAAGTGGGCATTCGGAAGGCTAGCGGGTCCCGGTTTGCGACATTCGGCATGTGGCGGTAGTCGGCGCTGCGTCGAGACGGAAGCTTAGCCCTCCGCATGACCATTTCCTCGGTCGGACGGAACTTACTTTCTAGTTTATCGCAATTCTTTACATGAGTTTTCCAGTCACAAGTTTGCCTGTCGATATCGAAGGCGAGCCCACCGGGGCACTTCACGGAGGCGAGCCTCGTGACTCCGTTCTCAGCACCCTTGTCGCACCTGTACACAGCGAGCCATTATAGACAAGTCCTCTTATAAGTACCTTTCTTTCACACGTCTTCTCTTCTCGGATATATACATTTTCAACGAGTCTCTAGGCATCGAAAAAAAAGTAACTTATTAGAACAGTTTTTAGTGTCCATACTTATTTTTCTTTATAATATATTATTTTAAAAAGAATATCAATCTCATAGTTCCAGAAATGACATATACCTATTTACACTGCTTCAGAAGGGTATGAGATGTCATACCCTTAAGCAATAATACTTATGGGTATTATTGCTCTACTCTTCAAAATGCACAACGTTTAGAACACAAGTTTGCTTAATTTCGAGACAAAAAAAACACGAGTTCCCATATCAAATTGATCCCGTTAGTAGACTGTTATTTTGTTTACTGTTGTTTTATGATTTTTTCCCAAAATTTTGCAAACTTGTATACTAAAAATTTTCACTTTGTCGTGTAGAACAATACCCTTAACTAACTACACCCTTCTATAACATGTTGTACACTCGTATACCTACTACATTGGAGTATCCGCGGGTAGCTAGTTGTCAAAACTTGGTTACTCAACCACACAAACGTGCTTTACATTCAAGACACGTCGGTGACCGTTCTGTCCTCAGACTGGAATATAAAGCCACTGCATACCAAGAAGGTACCTAGAGAGAACCTATAAATAAATCAAACGACACAGAACGTTGTCACGCCACGCTGCGCCGCCGCCACCGCCACTGCGCTCTTGCTGGAGATACCTGTGTGTGTACGAATAAATAAAAACTAAACTATTACAAAAATCGATCGGTAGGTACGCAAAGGTTACCAATTGCCTGAATTTAAAATAGCCGTAGGTATTTTAGTATTCGGTGAATTAATAGCAATTGCCATAGACGCGGCCTTGCGAGCTTTCAGTTACGACAATTCGAGAAACTCGTTTAGCTGCCAACTAGTTTTCTCTGAGACTTTAATGGAAACATGACAACATTACGGTAACGGCAATGTTGTATAAGTTTTGCAATCTAATCGCAGTCGTTTGTGGCATTAAATAGATATTGTTTAATTCTATGCTTAGCTTTAGCTCAGGCCTCGGCATCGTGGCACGAATTGTGACCCCATCTTACCTGACGACATCTCGGCAGTCTCCCTCCGTAGACAGTCGGAAGTACTCATCGGCGGGGCGGCCATCACACAGCTGCTCCGGGTTCACTTCGTCGCCACCATCGTCATCTTGCCGCTTGACGCGTAACTCTCCATTAACTGCAGGAAACAGAACGTTATTTATTATTGCCGTTATGTCACTGCGGCCTCGATTGATCTGAATGTTTTCACATGCGATGAGAAGTCAATCACCTATCCGATTTGGGTGTAAGAAACGCGGTACATGAAGAACGTGCTTATTAGGTAACGTGCTCAACGTAAGCAGCGGTTGCAACATCGCGCTTTGAGTATCATGTAGCAAGCGCCGCGTCGTCGCGCCGGTCTCGTACCAGCAGCGCACCACAGCGCGTAATATATGTTGGCAAATGCATTTCGTTTCTTAAGTGATTTGCTCGAAGTTTTTACTAAAGCCTTGTTAGTTTTGGTCTAGGAAATGCAGCATAAAATTGAATAGAAAACGAAATTGTGATGCAATATTATCTTTCTAGCATCTAGGATAGCAAGTTTGCCACCTAATAAAATCGAAGCGCAACTGCATTCCAAGAACGACACGAAGGCGGCATTGAAAGTTAAATCGTTGGTGGAAAGAAATCGAGGTCAAACGAGTAAAACTACAGCCACGTCGCATGCACAACAGCGCTGAGCGCGCCGCGCTGGGGCTACGGTCCGCGGGCGCACAAAGAGTATTGCCCGAACGACATAAAAAAACATTCAAGCTTTTACATTACCTAACAAACTTAACATATAAGTAATATCCATTGACACTGAAGGGTATACTACAATACGCAATTAAATAAATTGAATAAAAGCTAAAAAAGTTTTTAAGCTACGAAAGTTTCATTCAACTTTATTAAACTTTATTTAAAAGAAGTTGAATGTTAAAATCACAGCATAACTTACAGAAAATAAAAAGGTTTAATTAGCATTGGTATTTAAATGAAATTAATAATTTATTAAATTTAAGCAATCCCTTTCTAAATTTAGAATATTCACATTTAAGGGAAGGTCATCGCAATTGTAAATTATTAAAATTGCTACACGTTTAAATGGTAAAATATTTGATGGGTGATTGACACAAGTAATGGATAGGGAGAAGGTTCATGATAAGCCTGCGTGTAGATAGAGCAGTGAACACGAAGGTGTAAGTACTCACCGAATAAGGCGAGCAGCAATATACTGAGACACAGATACGCGTGTCGAGCCATGGCGCTCGGCGAGGACTGGCCGCTGCGACGGGCTCCCTCAGCGAAGTGCAGGAGGTTTCCACTGCCCCTCTTCACCTATTTGTATTTATATAACCAGTCAGTGTGAGCTCGGCACACCGCGCTCTGAGTCGCCGTCGTCCTATACCCGCAGCACCTGCGCTCGATGTAGCTGCATGCACCCTCCTCACAGCTTTTAAAAGCGCACCTCGTCGTTACTCAAAACAATGTGCACAAATGATAATGATACTCATTTACGCTTTTTAATAAATCACCATAGGTAACTTTCTTTTGTGATTTAGACGTACTATGCAACAATTATATTTATGTAACCGTAAATGACACAACTATGTGTGAATGTTTGGGTATTAAATTTAGACCTAGGTACACACGTGTAAAATGCAAGACATCTCCTAAGGCTTTGTTTCTTTGCCTATAATTTCTTAATTTTCTGAATAATTACCTATTCATTCATCATAAAAAGAGTTAAAGCAAAAGCGCAAAAAATATTCGACAACAATAGGAAGGTATTAGATTCGGTGGATTTCTCTTTACAAAATAATGTCCCAAATTGTTCCTCTTAAAACCAGCAAGGGTTTCGGAATTTCGACTGACACTTGACAGTTCAATAGATAATTGAGTTTGAGTTTCTATAAAAAGTAAGTAGAGTATAACTACTCTCTACCTCCACTCTCTCTCTCTTTATCGCTACTCTCTCTCTCTCTAGTGACTACATAAATTGAACATTGTCTGTTCAGCAGCATCCAACAATTCTAAGCAGCAACTTAAGAGGTTAAGATGCGCCAATGACATTTGGCATTCGACGCTCAGTTGGTTTTAGCGCCTCTAGTGATCAACGCTCGAAGCTTTTGAACATTGAGCTAGCATTTCTCAAAGACTAAACAAATTCAGACGAAACACCGTGAAAAATATATTTTTGCCTAAAAATGAATGCCCTCTGTGATGTTATGCTTTATTGTAATGTTTTGTGACTAAATTATTTGAAGCCAACGGCGTTTTAAAGACTTGAGCCTTTTAAGCAGCATGAGCGCGGTAGTTTGTTTATAAGTATAGGTAGATTAAGTATGTACTCACAAATATCCCGCATCTAAAGGTTTTGATTCCCTTTGGTCGTGCGTGTAAAATCTAAAAAAACAATCGTAGACCACGGTCTCTCTGAAGTGTGAGATATCTTGGTTCATCGGATCTTGGTCCCTCTCACTTTTATGATTTTTCAAACGAGAGAGACATTGACCAAAACATATTAAGTGAGACAACAGAGAAGTGTGTGGACATTTCACTTTTTTATCAAAACATAAACCGCTTCTCTGGCAAAATTTTAGAAATAGAACTTTTATTAGATAAGTATAATTTTGATATTTTATGTTTCACTGAAACTTGGTTAAAATCAAATAAAATGCTATTTAATGTTACAAATTTTCAGGTGGCCAGTGCGTTTAACAGAGTATCCGCTGAAGGAGGAGGCTGTATTATTCTTTTTAAAAATAACATGAAATATAAGGAACGCTCTGACATAAGGGGCTATTCTGTTGAACGTGTCTGTGAAATTGCTTGTGCGGAAATGGACAGGCACATAATATTATGTGTTTATCGACCACCAGCATCTAACTTCAATCATTTTATGTCAACAATGGAGTGCGTACTAAAGAAACTTTCTAAATCAAATAGATCTATTTTGGTTTGCGGAGACTTCAATATAGATATTTTAGTCAATTCTACGGATAAAATTAATCTAATTTCTTTATTTAAAGCATTTAATTTAAACTATCTTTTCTGCGAGCCAACTAGAGTAACGGAGACCTCATCTACTTGCATAGACAATATTTTCTCAAGTTGTAAAACAAAAGATTTATCACTTTTTAACGGAGTCAGGTCAGATCACAAGGGCCTTGCAATTAAATTTGAAATTGATAAAATAAAGAAACCATCTTTAGTTGAGTGTAGACCATTAACGAAAGGTAGGTTAAAACGACTAAATAATTGCATAGAGTCGAAACTTATTTTAACTGATTTTTCTGTCAATAACCCTAATGACAGTTATGAAAAATTATTTAAAATAGTTAGCAATGAATTTAATGAAATTTGTCCAAAGAAGAAGATTCAATTCAACCAAAAAATACAGTTTAGTGACTGGGCGACCAGAGGTATACGAAAAAGTAGAGATGTTATGTATGATTTATATAACAAGAAATCTCTGACATCTAGTAAGGATTTTCATGACTATGTTAGAAAATACTCGAAAACTTTTAAGTCGGTTTGCATTCGCGCTAAAGCTTTGTTTATAAAAGATAAAATTCAAAAATCCGATAATAAAATAAAAGCTGTCTGGAAGACCATCAACACAGAGACGGGAAAAAGTAAGTCGAGGGATTCAGAATTTACGCTGGTAGTTGAGAATCAGCCGGTTTCTGATGCAAAATCGGTAGCCAACTCTTTTGAACATTTCTTCTCTAGCATACCCTTTGATGCCACCAAAACGCTTAACTCGTCTCCAGATGATGCAGGTGCTTTTCTAAAAGAACACTTCTCGCGGGATATACCAGACTTTCGGTTCAGATACACTTCCATCTCTGAAATTATCAAAACTTTCAAAAGCTTAAGAGTTAAATCTAGTGAAGATTTATGGGGATTATCAGTAAAAGTGTTAGAGTCTTTAATAGAAACTATTGCACCACACCTCATGGTCATATTTAACATGTGTATTGACAGAGGCACATTTCCCGATTTAATGAAAAACAGCAAAATTACCCCTATCTTCAAATCGGGTAGTAAGTCAGATCCCTCGAATTACAGACCCATCTCTGTGCTTCCGGCTTTGAGTAAAATATTTGAAAAGATTATACTTAATCAACTGTTGTGTCACTTTAACATACACAGTATATTAAACGAAAATCAGTTCGGTTTCACGAAAAGTAGATCAACAACAGATGCGGGAGTTCGATTAGTTACGCATGTGATGGAAGCTTGGGAGAGTTCACAGGATGCCATCGGTGTCTTTTGTGATCTTTCCAAAGCGTTTGATTGTGTAGAACACCGCACCTTGATCCGTAAATTACACCACTACGGAATTCGTGGAATCGCTCTAGATCTTGTCGAGTCATATTTAACTGATAGACAACAAAAAGTGGGAATTAATGGCGTCACATCTTCCGGATCTTTAGTTACAATGGGAGTACCACAAGGTTCTATCTTAGGCCCGTTCTTATTTTTGGCGTATATAAATGATTTGCCGTATATGGTTAAGGACCTTACAGACATAGTTCTATTTGCTGATGATACATCTCTTATTTTTAGAACAGATAGGAAAGATAGTGAACTTGTGCATGTGAACAACGTACTGACTATTATTTCGAGATGGTTCGCTGCGAACAATTTGTTACTAAATGCAAAAAAAACTAAGTGTTTAAAGTTTTCCATGCCTAATGTTAGATATATAGAACCAAACGTAATGCTTGAGGGCGATAAACTTAACATAGACAAGGCGACGGTGTTCCTGGGTATAAGCATTGATTCCAAACTGCAATGGGGCCCACATATTAGTGCTCTGTCTGGGAGACTTAGTTCTGCTGCTTATGCGGTTCGCAAGATTAGGCAACTGACGGATATAGCTACAGCTCGGATGGTTTACTTTGCTTACTTCCACAGCATAATGTCATATGGCATTTTGCTGTGGGGATCAGCTGCTGAAGTGGAGGCCATTTTTATTTTGCAAAAGCGAGCGGTCCGCGCTATCTACGGAATGGGTCCCCGTGAATCATTGAGAGATTTATTTAAAGAAATAAATATTTTAACTTTACCTTCTTTATATATCTTTGAAAATATTATGCACGTTCGCAAAAATCTACATAAATTTAAATTGAACAGTGACTATCACAATTATAACACTAGAAATAAGGATAGGATAGCTGTACAGAGATTTAGACTGACTAAGTCAAGAAAGTCATTTTTAGGCAACTGCGTTAGTTTTTACAATAAAATCCCGAAAAATATAACAGGGCTCACCGAGGGAAAATTCAAATCACATGTAAAAACTACATTAATGAAAAGAGGATATTATAAGGTTAAGAATTATTTAGAAGATAAAGATGTCTGGAGCCTTCCACTTCCGCCAAGTAGCCACTAATATTTATAGATATTACCTAGTTGTAAGCCAAAATTTGTGAGACTAATTTATTTATTATTTGAAAAAATAATGCCCCTCAGTTTCTTGCCTGTTCTTCTGAGTAGAGGCTTTTTATCCGAACAAGGCGGTCGAGTCTATTTAAATAACTTTGACGTTCATAAGTGTATCTTTGATACCTAAATTGAATAAAAACATTTTGACTTTGACTTTGACTTTGACTTTGATATCTCGTGCGTAGGAATAGGGGGAATAATGCTTATTATCGTAAGAATAGCTCTGGAGGGCTATTCTTGACGCGTGAGATGTTTCTTGGTCACTCTCACTATGACTTTTAAAACGAGAGAGACATTGATCAGAAAATATTTTTAGCAAGAATAGGGCTCCTGATGGGCATTCTAAGAACTCCGGTACCAGGGATAAATCACTCAACCTATCTTAAACCAATGCTTACAACATTTCAAAAATCTCATAACAAAAAACATATTGACTAGGACTAGCAGAGCTGTTCAATCGACGGCCCGCTTTAAAAATGTATTCTACGAGTTGATAGTACTAATCTGTTTTATATAATTAGTAGGTAGTATAAAAATGACTAAAATTGTTGAAAATATAGTGGACCCAGAACTTACAACCTCATTATTTTCTCGATAGTTTCTTGCCTGATTTTGCTGAAATGTTCCTACTTGAAGTTAAAAACGCGTTTGTGTTTAATATCTTTTTCATCACACTCGCTCGTAAAAAGGACTTTATTACATCAGTTTTAGCTCATAATCCGAGCTATTAAGCACGTGTGCTGTTACTTTACCATTATCGCACTAGTAACTAAACTAGACTTTTTTTAAATAAATCAACAATAGTTTTTTTTTACTTTTCTTAAATTCTTGATTTAAAGTATCATAACTACGTAATAACAGTAAATAAACATTATTTTTTTATCAAAATATTGACAATTAATTAGGTATGATAATTTAAACAAAGTATTCGCTTTATTATTTTGCCTAGGAAAATTTTGATAGGTGGAAAAGCAGCAAAATGCGCATACATTTTCAGAAAAATGTATTGACTAATGCAAGTCTGTGTTTTTTCCCCTCGCATGTGTGATGAAAAACGTCATATGAAACGCGTGTGCGTTAATAATTACACTATTGGCTCCATTAGTGGGCTCGCATACGGCTCGCGCTATAATACCTCCTCGAGTGAATGACAAATACAAGAAACTAACGGAACGAGCTTTTTTTTATCTACGCGTACGAAATCGTGAGCAACAGCTAGTAGTTAATATAGAAAAAAAACCTCTATAGCTGGACTAAAGGGGTCTTAGATTGGATATTGAAAAACCTTTTGTAGCTGAAATACATGTATAGTGCTTAGATTTTAGCAAACACCAAAAAAATAATCAAAATAAACCGAGATTCAAAAAATATCAATAAATCAAATGCTTTGAAGGCAGTAATCGCTCAGATTAACACATCCTTAATCTAACACATGAAACTCAAATGTTGGTTTTATAGATGAAACATAAATTCGAGCGAAGCTTGTAGTTGGGAGTTTCCAAGCAAAGAGGTTAACATTGAATGAAAACTCAGAATAAGCACTGTAAGAAGAGTTTATTTGAAAATTGAACTAGCTACCAAGAAAAAAATACGAGCACGTGCTCCACGAGCTGCACGAAATTTAAAATAAAAGACTGTACCTTACTTAGTACCTTTTTATTAGTTATGAGAGAGTATAATATTAGACAGTATTTTTAGAAGAGGATTCGCTAAGCAGTGTTTTTGTCTTGGGCGGCTTGAACCCCTCGCTGCCCTCAGGACTCATCTTCCCTTGCTGCATTCGGGAGTTAACTCTAGATTCCCTCGTTACGCTCAGGGTACAATAAGCCGCCCGCGACGTAAGGCACTGCTTTGTGCCCTCGGTACATAATCTACTATTGTTACTCTTTATTCACAAAAAGGTGAATTTAGAAGCAAGACCTGTTTGCTTTTCTCCAATCAAGTCTATCGATTGTTTGTCGCAACCAAATCCATTGTGTCTTGATATTTCCTTCAATTTTACGAAGAAGAAGCTAATGTTATAATACGCCAATAACTTTTGTCTTTCTGTTCTTGTTCTGCTTCTTCTTCGACGATGAGATTCGACAATGAAGACTGATGTTGTTGTTCCTAAAAACAATATTAAATGATAATTAATTTGCAACCATACTAAGTCCCAACGCTCGTATCAATAATTTATTTATGTACATTGTGTACACAAAAAAATAAAAAAAGATTACCAGTTTATTCGAAGGTGAAAAAATCCCTGTTCCTCGGATGCTCTGATACCCTTCGGCTGATTTTGAACTAGGCATCTGTAAATAAAAATATAGGATAAGTTTTTAGTATTTTTATTAACTGAAACGGAAGTTCTTCACTCGCGCTTCGCGCTCGCTGAGTGAATGGTTGTACTGGCGTCACGCATGCCCATAGCAGTTCAGCGCCACTCTGATTACAAGTAGTGGCTCTATGAGCAACGTCTCACAAATTACATATATCCGCTATTTTAAATAAAACCTAAATTTACAAAATTTCACAAATATCGGTTGAGAAATGCGATCTGTAGAGGAAAACAATCGGACATCCGTGCAATCAGACGCTGTACGCCGGACATACGACAACTTCAGCAATAGCATTTTCATTTGGCATAGCTCTGACTATGCACTATGCTTGTCACCCTAATAATATAAGATGTTAAATGTCTTTTAACTCACCTTAGTTCAGTACTCGCATTTGTTGTTGGCTGAACGCTTGTGTTTAAAATTTGATAATTTCGTTGATCTCTGTTTCTGAAAAAATGAAATAGAGCAATTTAAAGATATTAATTACACAATATTCATATTACTCAAAGCGTCTCGTTTGTATCTTTCCATGATACCATAAAATATAAAACAATTACCAATCTATAATCCTAGTTTAAAATATATTATTATTCTAGTCTTCATGCAATAGAGACTAAATTAAAATAACTATTTAGACTAGATGCAGGTTGGTATCAGTTACCAAAAAAATTGTTGTATATATTAAATATAAATAAATAACAATACATACAATAGTGACTCTGCGAGCTGGTGATCTCGTCAAAAAAGTTTTTTGGAAATTTTCCAATTATGCGGAGATATATCTTTTTTTAAATCACATCTCTGCCATATTGAAAAATTTCCAATAACCGCCTAGACAAGAAAATTATTTTTAAATATCGGACTTACTCACAAAGTTTCAAGAGAATAGGTTAAGAAATGCGACCTGTAGATTAAGACAGGTCTGGACAGAGATCCGGACAGAAATCCAGACGGAGTTCGGACATACGAAAGCATTTTCGTCGAATCTGAAGCATAGACGCTTCGCTCGCTAACGATCTCTCGCTCGGTTATTGTTGTAAGAAAATGTAATAACTTTTCTATCGAATTCAATGGCCATGACTCGGAACACTACTTTCTGAATGCAAATGCTTGACTTTTTGTATTAAATACTATTTTTTACTAAAAAAAATACTTTAAGTGACTGATCAGAGTGTTAGTAAGCATATTCTTTCAAAAAAAAAAAAAGAGTAAATAACGAAGTTATGCTGCAACAAACATTTAGTAAAATTTATACAATGTAATTGAGTGCGTCCTAATTTTTGAAGTCGGTTAACAAACCAGGATAAGTTAGAAAAATATGCTCAATACACTGCTAAAAATAATAATGTATTGCGGACCGTGGTTGGTCAGCTATAACATAAAAATGTGATTGTTTCTAGTTTAGGTAGGTTAGTTTAGGAAATGTGCTATACCAAAAACAAAAATTAGTATTAGTCATTTACACCGTTCGCACGCAACGACCGCTTTCCGATATTGACATCGTAAGTACACATAATAATTATCATTATTATATTTTTACCCGATTGTTCAAGAAGGATTATTTATTATTATTAACTATAGAATACTCCCCATTTCTATGTTATTAACTAGGTGTTGGGGCATCAGCAAGTATGCCACAGCTTCAATTTGAAATGGCTTAGGTATATTGACCTTAGTATAATTTTTGTGAATAATTGAATCAAATGAAATCACGAGAAAAAAAAAACAGCTGTTTCATACAAAAAGCTCATTGATCGTCGACAAAATGTAAGCAGATGCTTTTTTCCCCGATTTAATTTACAAATAAAAAAGTTTGAAGAGTAATCGTTGTTTATAATGAAGAGTACAATGACCCCCGTTTGGCTTAGTACACCCTATACCGATAACCCTGTGCAATGTACAAATATGACACATATAGGTACATTTGTACATAACAAAACAAAAACACAGTTCTGACAAGTCTTGCACTTGGATAAATATCATGAGCAACATGTACAATGGGGCCCGTGCCGTGGCGTGATGATTGTAGTACAGCACGACGCTGCGCGACCGCGGCTCGTATCACAGCAAAATAAGGTTCATGGTCGCACAGCGTCGGCGGGTAAATCCAACAATCATCGCAATAAGGTGTAATGGACGGTGAAGCCCTGAGAGTTAACATAGGTCGGAGGACACGTCTGTAGTTTTCTATTATTTTTATCAGGAAAACAAACGTCAGACCGAATCATATGCCACTAAAAACTCAGACACTAGGGTTAGTCACTTCAGTCTACACAATAAGAACATTAAACGGGTAAAAATATTTATGTGGTAATTAAATATTAATAGGTAGGTAGGTACTTACCACTTAGCTAGTTGGAGTCCAATTTTTTTCTTACGCCTAGCTGCCTTGGTGACATCTCCCATTTTCATCGGATCAAACTTCTGTACCCTCTACTCACAACGCGATCAATTATTGTCCAAATATTTTCACTAGTAGTAAAGTCACTAAAAACTTATCAAATGTCTTGAAAAACTACTTTTTTTGATTGTCTCTGGATAATTAAGCACTGTTTAATTGATGATTTACGTACAAATAGAAAAAAAATGCGAAAATATTTTTCGGCAAGGCGAGTACGTCCCTCCTTCGTGAGGCGCTAGCGCCGACTGGCCCGTCCCCCGCAAAGGAGCTCGCGGGTGTCAGTGGTCACGTGATCTGACGAAATACTTCAAAATAACACAAAATATTACTAAACTAACTCAATTTTAGCTCTAAAAATATGGTAAAAGGACGATCAATCATATTTTTAATTTCCTATCCGAAGGTGTAAAAATATATAGTAACGTAATCTCCGTAAGCACGGTATTGCACGCCATGAGAACGAAAACAACGTTCATTTAATATTTTTTTACTCGCAATCTAGTAAGTAATATAATATTTTAATCAGACTAATTAATAGGTAACAGAATGATCTTATTGGTGATATTTTTTTCATATCGGTAGGGTCCGTAGCTTCTTCACAACGACGAGTTGAATAGACGCATTTGGCGAATATTCAAGGCTTAAGTTATCGTAATTTTAACGTTTCAGTTCTCATTCAATTTTTACCTACGCACTGGGGGGCTATTCCTGTGCGTGAGATGAGATGAGATTTTATCTTGGTCACTCTCACACCTATCACGTTTCAAACGAGAGCAACAAGGACGACAAAAGGTGAGATGAAAATCTCAAATCTCCGAATAGGGTCCCTGTTATCGTAATTTTAACGTTTCAGTTCTCAATAAAGTTTTACCTACGCACAATAAAATTACGATATTTTAACAAGAGTACCTTGGAAGTAGCAAGTATTTTCAAGCTGGTATCTTACTTACCTAGTCCGTTTATCAATTGAAATATGGTCAGTTTAAATATCATTAAGCATTACTGTAGGTATTCGCTGGTATAGGTAGGTATCATTATAATATATCTGCTCTACCAATCCTATCAGTTAGCACACGTGAACCAAATTATGTAGATTATAATGTGTTCACTATAAGTAGCTAGGCATATAGGTGGAAGTTCAAAGGTTGTTCATTTGCAAAAATAATTGTTAGTGTAAGATATTTTTGGCAAGATAAATGATTAAATTAGTTCGTGTAGCTAAGAGAGGATAATTGAAATATGGTCAGTTTAAATATCACTAGCTGCGACCCGTGGGTTCACCCACGGTCCCACTGGAACCGTTGATTTTTTCCGGGATAAAAAGTACCCTATGTCCTTTTCTGTACCCTAAACAACATGTATGCAAAATTTTAAGACGATCGGTTGAGTAGTTCAAACGTGAAAGCGTTACAAAGAAACAAAGAAAATGAACAAAGACTCACTTTATTCATTCACTCATACTTCATTTCATATTATATGTAGTACCTTTGATTTTAGTCTAACCTCAAAGCAAACACTCAATGACTTCGTGTTACTTAACAACGCCATCTGCTGTTGTGTCGTTAAAGCAATTAGTTGCTCACAAAAAATAGTATTATTATTCGCCAATAGATGTCAGGAAGAGTCAACGCCTCCTTTTTGTTATTTTTCTTCCAAGTTGATTATCGATAAAACACGAATAAAATGACATTTTCCAAAAATGATTCCTAGCTAGATCGATTTATCGCCCCCGAAACCCCTTATGTACTAAATTGTATGAAAATCGTTGGAGCCGATTCCGAGATTCCAATTATATATATATATATATACAAGAATTGCTCATTTAAAGATATAAGATTAAGCATTACTGTAGGTATTCGCTGGTATAGGTAGGTATAATTATAACAGATCTGCTCTACCAATCCTATCAGTTAGCACACGTGAACCAAATTATGTAGATTATAATGTGTTCACTATAAGTGGCAAGTAGGCATTAGGTGGCAAAAATGAAAGATATTTTTCGTGAAAGATATTTTTGGCAAGATAAATGATTAAATTAGTTCGTGTGGCTAAGAGAGGACACATCGTTTTTGCATACCTGTCGGGCGAGACGTGAGACGGTGAGACTCACTTTCGATTAATGATCGAACCTGTTTGTATAAAATATGTCAATGTCAATTAAAGGTGGAAAGAGGATCTTCAATATTTCATTTACATAATTGGAATAACAAAGTAGGTTTTTTTGACACGGCCGCTGTGGCAAAAACTACGATCGTACATCTTGATTTGTTACTATCTGCCATGTAGCGTCAATGTTGGGTATGGGGTAGACAGGGACTGTTCGTGGTGGTTGAAGAATCAGAATGCAAAGAGTGCATTGCCGCACCCACCCCCACCTATACCTACTGAAAATAAAAACTTTTATTGCTTTTCTAGTTGCATAGAAAGACACTGCGTGCCGGGTGTATTGGCGCCCAACTCCGGCAATCCTCATTCCCGACCGCCATGCAAATAACAAAGTAATTGTAAGCATGGGTGAAGTGCTTGTAGGTACCTGTATATAATAATAAAACTGAGTCTTAATGATGTTATATTTTAAAATCCAAGCGATTCAAAATAATGACTAAACGAGAGCTTCTATAAAAATGCCAATATATGCAAAGGCCATGTATATTATAAGTATTTAAATTATACCGAACTATACCAGTAGTGGTACCATCCTATTTGTCAAAAGTCAAGGCTAAATGGGCAGTAGTAGCGGGTACTTGACGTCATTCAAATGTATTCTTGGTATTCGTGATACGTACCTACTACTATTATATAAATGTTTTATTAAAACTTATAAATAAAATAAATAATTACTGTTTTATTCTGATAGTTCATAAAACCTTGATGAAGGTATAAAATCTCAAAGTCATTATGATAGTAACTAATTAAAGAATAAACGTAACCTACCATCTTTAACTTAGTTTCTTTAGTCTTAAAATAAGTGAACTTCAAAAGCTCATCGAGTCCGTACTACTGTCAGCCTCATTGCACTAATTAAGCAAGTGAGTGCTTACTTGGAACCAAAACCACGTTTCAAGATAATTTATTTCCAACATCATTTATACACGAGCTACATAATAGAATAATTAAGTACAAACTTAGAGCTTTCTACACTAATGTGTGCAAAAATGAGCAGGTGCGTAGCATGTAGTTCGTAAAGTTTAGAATTCAGTAATTTTTCAGTCAGAGATAAGTGCAATAGCTTTTTAGACGTATGTAGTTGGCCTTGCGGCCACATCCGGGTCTCTCGGGTTATGTAATGAGAGGAGCGAGGCTAACAAACACGGCGGCCGGGCCAGCGTCCGTGGGGCGGCGCGGTGCCGCCACCGCCCGCGGTGTGCCCCGTGCCTACGTCGTATTGAACGTACCACTTCACTGCGTCTACCTACATAGCTATATACTTTGAAGATCAGACACCACTATTTACATAAAGAACCATTTCCAAGAACTACGCTCAAGGCCAGTCCGGTTTCACTACTAAGACAATAACAAGATTCTGTAGATGATGTAGAGTTGACCGTAGGATTTGTTCTTAAGACGTATAATTTACATGTTAAACATAGTTGAAATAGGGAGTGAGGTGGACAGAAATTAAGCTTATTGACCTTCATGTTATATTTAAGCTATGATCGAGTTAGGCAACTAAGTGGGTTTACTGTCTATAGACGTTATTTGGGGCATTGTAAATGAGACTATATTACCTACACGTATTGTAGGTTATCGAACTCGAAACATCTTTTGAATGTCATCATAAGTCTTAGACATACCTATTGATTTTAGATGGGCATATATCGATTTGCACTTTCGAATGATGCGTTTGTTGCATAAGATTTGAAGATCTAGCATTTGAACGGTGTCGGAGAGTCGCCAGTCGAAATGTGGTCATTACGTGCACATTTGACCTGAATGGTAGATAAACCTACTTAATGCATTCACAGCCGGCGAGTAGCAAACGTCAAATGTTTTGCGCATCATTGAAACCTTGAACAGTTTTAACAAACGCACCACCTACTTACGTGAGCGTATGTTGCAACTTTGTCTATAGCATTATTTTTGTCGGTGATTCATCGTACTTGACGAATTTAGCTGTAAATAATTACAATGGCATTACGCACGCCTTTATTTCACTGGATAGTGAGTAAGAAACACGATCTTTCATAAGATGCACAGAGTGCGGCACCAGGGAGCCGCGGAGGCAGCCGGGGCCGCGCGCCCAGGCCGGGGCCGCTCCGACACGCTGCCGAGGCAAGTAGGCGCGCGCGAGTCAAGGATTCAACAAGATATTTCCTTTCACTTGCGACAATGCATACCTACCCATTATATACGTATATTTACTCGTAGATTTATTTATTCGTATTTACTGTGGACTATAGACGGTCTATTATAATCGTCTATACATACAGAAGTACAAAAAGTACATAGAAAATACTAAAATGTCCATCTTAATCTCTACATGGTTTAAAACAAAAGCGCTTTTCGCGTCTGTTCCTGTTTCTGTCTGTATATACGATAAACTTCTCCTAAACCACACAACGGGTTTTGAAGCGGTTTACACTTTTAGTAAGATAATTTTTCACGGAAGGTGCCGTGCGAAGCCAGGGTGGATATGTATTAAATAATAAATACGTGTCATTCGAATTGACCCCAAATTAAAAAGCAGAGCTCAGCGGGTTCAATTGTCTTTGTCAGATTATTCTTATTATACGACTACTGACCAGAAAAAAAAGCATAGATTTTTGTTATATATATATATGGTTATATATGTATATGGTTTATGTATAGGGTATATGTAATTTATATGTTACTATCTTTATTTCACTATAATTCCTAAACGCCTAAACCGATATTGATTTGATAAGTGGTACAGTTAGAATCTGAATAGAATTAGAATCTGCTATGTTATGAAAGATTTAGATTTTATTGAGTAAATCTAGTAACTAGCGCGCTATGCAACATACAAGATGAAAACATTGTGAACTGTGGGAACCGTTTCAAACATTCTTTATCACTATTCGTGGGTATAAATTTACTTATCTATGCTATTGCATTTTAATTATGGTATGTTCACATTTGCAATTTAAACAAATAATAGAACACGTTTCACAATTGGGTCATATTAAACTTTTAATATTCAATTTCATTTGTGAGTGTTTCGACAAATGTTTCACGACATATTCTGTAATAAAAAAAGGGCATTTAATATAATACAGTATTGAATTGATACCAATGTAGGTAAATCAACGTAAACATAAATGCACAGTGCGAAAAGGAACCTCAAAATAGATTAGGTACATTAAAAATTACGTAAGTTCCTAATGTTGTTTTTTTTTTAAATTTTATTTATTCATGTTAGAATCCTATTCGCAGAATGTTCTGGTCTTTTTGCAAACTTTATTGAAGGTTCTTTTAGCGGTAAGCAAGAATTTAAATTTATTTTTCCTCATGCACTTTATGTAGCTTTGCTTGTATCTCTATCTGCAGGAAGGCGTTGACATAAAAAAATAACTAATTTCGTATAATGTATTTACGTACCTACAAGTTATACTAGAAAGGTCGATTTTTACTTTTTGATTTTTGATTTGGCCATGTGCCGCCCTTCATTTTCGAAGACAATCATGATAGTTTCACTTTTAAATGAAATTTAGTTAAAAAAAAGTCTACATTTTTAAATGAGTTTAAAGTTTAGTCTAAGCACTATGCAGCACTGTACATATATTGGCAATGAATAAATAAATAAGATAAATAAATCCTTGGTACGCAGCCTAAGATTCACTACTCCAGCAACTGCGTTACCCAGTCATACCTTTTTTTTGTGCAGTATGAAAATACTTACTACAGTAACAACAGTTTATTTATGCTTTATAATATTCCTATAAGGTATAAAGTAGACAATCCAACAATCCAATCGCTGCTCTTCCTATTTATAATTTTTATCTTTTTTTTACAATGTTTGAATGGATCTAGGGGCTATCACATTGCTCGTCGGTAACGCATAAAGGTATCTTACCGACAAGCGATAACTACGTGTTAGTAAAAAGTAATTGACATCTCGACAATAAGTGTTAAAGAGCGCCACACTCGTGGTCGCCGTGTTGGAAGAAGACTTTCACTGCTTTCACTGACGCAGCCTGCATTGCGCTTCTTTATAATGATATTGCTAATATCTACGCCGAGCGCAGCTCAACTCTCTATTTATTTAGATACCGCAAACAATACAATTGTTTTTCATTGTCCTTATTCTCCGGGTCGATAAACGCCTTGCGTTGCAAAACAAAATGGAAAGTTCGTTATGGGTCTGAGGATACGTACATGGTTGGAGGTGATGATGTGCAATGCAACCCGCCCACAGATGTCAGGGAGATTAAAGTGTTGGTGGCGCCCCGCGTCCGCCGTCTATTGTTCGCCGACTCGCTTGTCTTGTCATGCGATTACACGATTACATATGACTCCTGCATTCCACGAGAATGTCTCACACAGACCTCGTTATACAGTCCTACCAGATATATTTCGCTGTTTTAAGTACAATCACCCTTCACCCTTATTAATTTCCTTTCCATATAATTTATTACGATAATTATAAATTCTAATATGTCTATCTGTTATTATTTTGTGTAGAGGCTTAAAATTACAAAATATTGACAGAATGAGCTTACTAAATACTATTTCTCCGTTTCTATTAGTGACTATGATTGAAATGGTCAGCATAATGTTTAGGTTTTAGGCAGCACGAAAACTCTCCTTAGCTAATTGAGAATGTGAATAAAATTAAAAAGGTAGTAGTAGACTGTAGCACAGTCATGATAAAAAAATACTATAATAACTGCATTAACACTAAGTAAATATAGAATAACTCTAATCCGACTCAGTTCTGTCTGTAATAAGAATCGTTTACCCCCATACCTATTGTCGGGTACCTAAGGGCGTACGCATAGAGGTAAACATTTTTTATTACGGGAACCCGGAAATCTTTCCAGTGACATCAGATGACAACAGGGCGTATTGTCATCTGATGACTCAGTCAAATTTTATCTTAGTTAGGGC